>CM068367.1:1052940296-1054140296 GCA_034769895.1 Magicicada septendecula
AAAAAAAATGTGCCCTGAAGTAAGTACGGTATTATCTCGAATACGGTGTAACTAACTAAATCTATGCGTAGTGAAAGTATATATTAGACTGAAACCAACAATTTGAAAACCTATCTAATCAAAGTACCCCATTGACGGGTGTTTTATAGCTCGTACAACACAAAGTTTTGCCTACGAGATTAATATAAAATAATTATATACATAAATCAATCAACAGTACGGCTTGATTAACAGCTTACAATTAATTAGGTGAAAGAATTAGAAATCTATTGTAAAATATTTCTACAACGCGCGTACAGCAGAAGGATAATATGCGACGGGCGAAATCCCTACATGTGCAACGTGATGTTAACTTCACCTGCGTACAACTGAAATTAGAAAATAAATTACTCACAGCTGAAGGAAACGTTTCACATTGTAAAAACAGTACGTTTTGAACCAGTTCGAGGAGGGTTTAAAAAACGTCTTTACAAACGTTGAACGTAATCACTTAACAAAGTCTTATCCATGTTGTTCGCTTAGAATGTACAGGTAATGTTTACTAATAACGTACACGTATTATTGGATAATATTTAAGTGTCGGTTAGTGTACACACTACACTCGCCACGTAATGACCATTCTTGACACACAAAATATTGTTGAGGGTTACTGAAAGAAGCCATTCGCTGTCAGTGCACCTGTCCGTATGGGCATCTGTCGCCACTCACCTGTCGCTCATTCGAAGTGCAACTTCTATTGTGTTACACAGGTCGTGCCGGTCGGTTCCAACGTCCTCTCTTCTTCTTAATATGCTCGAGACCTAGTAGTAGCCTATACCCCTTCCTAAATACGTACGTAACAAGAAAGAGAATATTCGCCAACAGTAAACAACAAATTGCTTCCTCAGTAAGCGGCAAAACTGTGCCTTTCCTCTAGATTTCTATTTTGATACAGTGAGAATGTGCGAAGCTTCCAATGCCATCCGTACGCTAGACGCAGCGCATCCTCTTGAGAAGAATGTAACAACTACGAGACGCAAACAACAACCTGCGTCATTACTGGTTGGTGAGTTTGGAAGATTAAAAAAATTAAATCTATTCAGTTATTAATGTGCAAAAGCGATAACCTCATTCTGATTGCCCATTCGTTCCATTCCGAAATACCAGGACGCCTTCCAAAATATGAAATATCACGTTCCGAGTTACCAAGAATTCAGTTTGTCGTTGATTAACAACCAAAAATATATTCTTTACCTTGCTATACAAGAAATATCGATTAAGGAACACTGATTATAGCCTACTACTCGACCGCACAATACATTCAGATTGTGATTTAACATACAACTACTTCTAAGACGGACAAAACACATAGTAAAACTACAACTAGTAAAGGTTAGTATAAATTTATGAAACAAAAGAGGAAGAACATGTAAACTCTAAATATGATTGTAGTGTCTTTTATGTACTCAAGTACTCAAGGTAAACACGGTCAAGTAGAAAGAAGAAAGGACACAAAGACGAAAAACGAACTTTTGAAGACAGTTGAGGCTACGCGAAAAGATAGATTAAGGAAAGAAACGCCAGACGTAACAAATGGATCTTAGACTGGAATAATACGGCTTTGTTCAGACCATTTAAATAAGACGGGTAAAGTAAAACTGTGTGTGTGTGTGTGTGTGTGTGTGTGTGTGTGTGTGTGTGTGTGTGTGTGTGTGTGTGTGTGTGTGTGTGTGTGTGTGTGTGTGTGTGTGTGTGTGTGTGTGTGTGTGTGTGTGTGTGTGTGTGTGTGTGTGTGTGTGTGTGTGTGTGTGTGTGTGTGTGTGTGTGTGATATTATATACACACACTGTAAAGGCAGTGGCAGAAGACTCAAAGGAACGGCCAAGGTATACATGAGTACGCCTATCCTCATAGAAGACGACACTTGGCACGTTGTAAAACTGGCGTAAAATAAAATGACTTCACAGAAACTTCCATGTACGAGACATCAGAAAGGTGTGCTGGCACAACTGAAATCTGCTTCTACTATAGGAACTCATACTATACCGCCTTTTCTAATCTTCTGTTAATTAAAAACTGAATGTTACAATTTAAGCGACAGCGAATCAACTTCTATTATAAGTTCGTTAATATTATAACACTTGTTCACGTTTTGAAGCACTTACGAATATGATTCGCGTGCAATTATATAAAACCGAACATTATTCCGATACGAGTATCGAAAACGTACACAGATAAATTACTGAGTTTTGTAAATAGTGTTTAATTAAAATATATTAGTTGACAGCAAGTCATTTTTAAAATATCCCAGTGTAGTGAAGATCCTACAGTTCTCCTGCATCAACTTGTGAGAACAGTGGACAATTGCACACATAAACTGTTCGGTAATGTCGACGGTACGAAACAGTGCCGACAGGCGACTGACAGTTCGGGACCAGCAACAAACCAGTTCAGGACGGTGATCGGTTTTCGTTTGTGACTTTGTTTCTCAAATGAGGAGACCGTATCGAATTCCGTCGTATTACTAACCGTAAAATTTGTAACACTGTGGTAAGTCTGCAACGCTATCAACTCTTTATACGTGTACCGTCTTCACAGAATGCAAACCGTTTCATCCATGCGTTAGTGTTGTCTTTATAACAACAAAAACTAATGTTATTTTAGGATTGATGAATTAATTAATAAAACTTACAGTGTATCCGTAAAGCTTTTAAAATTTTCAGTCTTTAATGTTTAATTGATCTACATGGCACCAAAATTAAATGTTTGATGGCGCTTCTACTCACAAAAACAAATTAATGAGAATAAAACACTCGCAAATGTAATTGCGTATAAAAATTAGCAACTTTCGGGGTACTAAAAATTTGAAATAATTTCTGTAATTACTCTACAGTCTGGTTGACAATGTAACTGTAAACAGAGAGTATTATTATCACTTGAGGATTAATTACTTAATTCGGCAATAGTTGGAGGGAAGCATACATTGGACAGGCAAAAATTCTGCGTGAGAACAAATAATCTATTAATTGTATTGTAGTATTGTTAGGATAGTGTGTTGTAGTATTTTTAGGATATTGTATTGTAGTACTGAGAGTCGTTTATCAATATCAGTTAATTTTATGATTTATGCAAACTAATTTGTGCAAATGTATGTGCAGTAAATGTGACGTTGCAAAGTTGCATCTGTATTATAACGTCAGCTACCTGACGTATAAAAACATACTAACCAGTGAAACAAGCGCTTAGCGGGAACAAACAGAGGACGAGACAACATGAATCCCGGCGTGCGGGGAAGCAGCTATAAATCCCTGGAGAGGACAATAAAACGACTGAGGTGGAAAACAGCGACTTGCCTTACCTTTGATTCGACTAGCAAGGCTATTTGTAAACCACAGACACTACTGTTAAATTACTTCTTGTATTTGGAATGGAGTGTGTTGCAATAAAAACTAGTAGCAGTTTGTGCTTTAATTAAACGCACAAACTGGACCACCATCTGGACGCTGAAAACGTCCTACTGTCGACGCTGCGGTTGTCTCCTACCTACTCAGCGAAATTACTTCTCTGGGTAGTGACAAAAAACTTCAGACCGCCACTGCCACTGTACACAACTTTTGTATCTTGTTTAACTTCTAACTTGCCGGAATAAATCTCAAGTTGAACGGCGGGCTGCTAGCGTACGCCAAAGTCAACACCTCGGTCACTGGAGATTTGCTCGCGGTAAGAAACCTTACTGTCTACTACAACACGGTCCAAAAATAAAAATGCATACAAAAGAAATGCATTGCTAGAAAAGAATATTTAAACGATCCATACACCGCATAGATTTAAACATCACTGGACGATTAATAACACTCGTTATACTTGTTAAAAGAAACGTGTAAATTAAACAAAGCGTTCGTTTCAAACTGCAACAAGAATTACTCGTAAACATTATTATGTGAATGCTTTATGAAAATGTCCATCATATTAAGTGTTTAATCATAAATCCGTGCGCAGCGTTTATAAAACCCGTAAAATCAGATTTGCAAATATATCTGTAAAAGCGCTAGACCCGTATAAATACTATACTAGTACTAGTATAAGCACTATACTCCAATAAAAATAAAATCACCAGATAACAGCAAACTGCTATGTACACAGTACGGTTAAGCATATAAACCGTACGTAGCCTACATCTCGTATCTTAGACACTTCGAACACAAAAAGCAATTCCGTTTCATATTTTTTAATATAATCTCAACTGTTACTACGTTATGATACTTTTTTTAAGTGCACGTCCTTGTCAAAACGTTATTATTGCCTTTGAAATAATTTAAAATAAACAGAATTTACGATAAAATAATACCACAAATATCCAGTTAAAGAGAAAAAGTAACAAAAATTTCAATAAAGGAATTAATGCACCATTAAGTAGGCCTGCGAATGATGCTGCTCATTCGTCTTGGGCAAAGTCCGACATGCAGAACTCCCCCCCCCGCCCCGCGGAAATAACCAATATACAAGTTTTTTGGTTCCTGAGGGATCTTCCTCTTACACTCCGACGTTGAAGGAAGTCGTTGCATCAACTACCATCTAACGGAACGCCGTGTCTCGGATTGGCTAACATCTAAAAACACAGCGTCTTCTCTTGTTTTGTCTTACTGTCCAGAATATTCGTAACATTATCGTTGCTTTTTACACACTACATTCTGAAAACTTGAAATTGTATTTACATATAGCAATATGTCTCTTTTTTGTAAATAAACACAGGGACATTTTGTTTAAACTCCCTCCTTCCTCCCTTCAAAGCGTAGGTTTCTTTCTTAACGTACTTACTAGTTTTACCAAATTTTTTCAGTCAATGTGCAAAGTTCATTACATCATGAGAATTAATATTAAACTGTACCAATTTCACTAAGCACCGTAGGATATTTTCTGATACCCACGCACTTATTGTATTTCAAAATCCAACTGACATTTTAGTTTTCAATAATACTGTCAATCTGTTTTGAAAAATTGTCAACAATATTGCACCATTTACTTTTAAACAAACAATAATTTTCATTACCGAAACATAAGTCCCGTTTGATTCCCGTTATCTCTTGCCGCCCTAGCTTCATGCGCACCTGAGTCTGCTCGTTTATAAACACGGGTCTGGGTTAAAAACGCGAGAAACTATTCTGTATTCCTATTACTGTCACCGACGGGGTGACTACTAACATTCCCGTCACTAGCATCAGCACCTTATTAGTTACACCGATTTACCAGGAAATGTGATAGCCTACAGATTTTGGTTATGAAAAGTATAGTCTTATTGTTTTATACAAATTTAAATATCGTGTTAATTGTTTTTATTATACAGAGTGTACTCAAGACTCATTTCTCAGGGCCTTAGGAGGCGTGCAACAAGAGGGAGAATACACACTAGAATAACCCTTAATTCTGAAATGTTTTGCTTAATATCTTTTCAAAGTCATCGAATCTTTCCCAAACGTAACATGTTTTGAAATCAAACGAATTTACTATATTACTGGCAAATCCTCTTTTCTGTGTAGTCTGGATATAGTTCGTGTAACATTTATATTCTTAATACTCGTGCATCACAGATATCCGTAACATACCGGTCTGACACACAACAGTGGTTGACGCAAAAATCATATAAAAATGTTCGCTACAGTCTTGCTGCACTTTCACTGCAGCTTCTGCACATCAAACGATTCCGCAGCGTTGGACATTTAGCAGGTATTTCGACTTCTCTCTCTCTCTCGACACGATAACGCATTTGCTACGTAGTGCTTAGCAATAATACCACACAGGAATGGTTGTTCTGGGAGCCATTCAACCATGATTTCAACCGAAGTACCGTCAAAATCAAAATCATAAAGTAAATGGACACCAAAACTGAGCTTGAATCTCAATAAAGTATAAAATGGTGAAAAAATACTAGTTGAAGCACCTGTCAAAGCCCTGAACAGAATATGATTGTACCAGTACCTTTCACTAAGCGCCGTAAAATTCCAAACAGTTTATTATTTAAATTACATGCTTCCTTTCATTTCTTTTAACCCTTCATTGCTGATTTACAATTTCCTATTTGTATAAGAAATTATTTTATGTTTTACGTACATTTACCAATAGGGCGGAAGACAGTTTAATAAGTATTGCGTGTCTACGATTAGATCGTCATTTACGCTTATACCAAATCCCCAAAATGCAAATCTTTCACTAGTATTCACCGAGATTCTTTCTATTTCCCAATTATGTCATACTGTGTTCATGGTTATGTGTTATGGTATATGGTTCATTTTTAAAATGTGTTCGTATGACATGCCTGTTGCATCACTTCCCCTGCGCTCTTTCATATTTTCATAGCAGTCATCGAGATAAATGAAAATATACTTAGCGGAATAATCACAATATACTTAGCGGAATTTGTTTAGGGGATTCAATAAACAACTATTAAAATGTAAAACGAAATAAAATGGCAAATCCTGATAATAGTAACGTTCTTCTTCTTCTTCTACACTTCATGGTATAGGCAGAAATGCCTGTTCCGTCTCCACAGTGTCATAGTTGGTCCCATCTTGAAAAAGGTCTTCCAACGTTCCGCTTGCCCGTTGGTTTATAAGATCTTATTTGTTGTGGTAGTCTACACTTGTCCATGCGGTCGATGTGTTCCCGCCATTTCCGTTTGTAATCATCCATTCGATGATTCAAATTGTAGATGTTTAGCGCATTCCGGACGTCGTCATTACGTATTCTATCTAATCGTGTACACCCCTTGACTCTCTCAGAAAGCACATTTCAGCTGCCTGAATCTTTGATCTATCTAGCTTTGAAGGAACCCAGGTCTCACTGCCGTACGTCAGAATTGTGCAACCATGGTTTTATATAACTTTAATCTTGTCTCCTTACGCGTTTTATTTCCCAACGAATAGTAACGTTACAGGATCGCAGGGGGTCGCAGGATGCTTGGAGAGGTAGTACCTTTGCACCGGGTGGACTGGGCACTGGTCCTCACAAGCGTCCAGGGCTGAATGAAGTGAAGTTAGCTCCCAATGGAGCCCTTAACCTCTCTTCAGTCAAGACCGTACTGCGTGGTGAAGAGCCACATCCTACAAGAGGTGACCCTGTTGGCGCCGAACAGTACGGATCTAGACCGGAAGGTCGATAAACATTCCTGGTGGAGGGCAGCGGTACCCACCAGTACCAAGTTAGGGCGTATAGGGAATGATCCTGGACCGGCTTAACTTTGGAATATCACAGGCGACAATCGGATATTGATTTAATTGGCTGTGATACTGCGACTTTCGGAGAAGGAAACTCCAATGGAGAAAGACCACAACGGCGGTGAAGGCGGGGAAGAGGATCTTCGGTACGGCGGATGTGGCAACCCTTGTTTCTGTGGGTTAATGCATAAATGGTCTCAACGGTGGAAGAGGACTATGTTCCCAACGGCGGAGAGAACAGAAGAACCTAGGAGGTGGGACTCTGAATGAAACCCAGAGCAGGTCTGGAGGCTCTAAGGTGGCAACCCCACCACTGGACTTACCTTACAAGACGCTGGTAACGTCTTTAGGGGACATGAATTATACTCGCAATCTTCACAAAGGAAATAGTAACGTTACAATACATAAATAATTGTATTATTTCCGATAATATCAGCTTGCAGACGCGGATGCTGGTGTTCCAAGGGATTGAACATTCATAAAACACGCAGATAACCGATTACATTCTAGATAACATAAAACAGCCGTATACGCCTCTCCAGAAAAGCGCATGCACTTTGCGTAAGACAAAAGATTCCATTCAATTCTAACAGAGGATACAGTGTTCTCTAAACAAGCCCACGTTTACTGTCATTCAGAAACGGTCATGTAGCGCATACACAACAAACAGCCACGTTGTTTACGATGTAACCGATCGGACACGACGTGGGAATAGACACAGCGTATCTGCTAATAACGGCAGGAATTTGGAAACAAAACAATATTGTTGACAACAAGATTTGTTGACACGCCACGAAACAAATAGGTGTCGTTAAACAGCAAGACACGACTTCAACACGAGGGATACATAATCGTCAGCTAAGTCAGTCAAACAAAATGTTTACGAGTAGTTGTAACCGTGTTTCGGGTGACCTCTAAAGATACCCAATCTCTCCAATTTTCATTTCCCAGCTGTGTCTTTTCGTTATCTTGTCTTATTAACTGGTCTTCTGGCGACGTCCTCTTCACCTTACTTAGGGGGGTCGACATTCTAATAATTTTTTGGGCTGTTGGGAAGTTTCCCATACTGTTTTATTCACCTTGTGCCTATTTCATTCTACTTTTTCTTTCTTTGTGCCTAACCTTTCTAATCTTGATGGTCTACAGCTCCTCGTAGGAACACATCGTTTTCTTAGAGAAATGTTTTTGTCGTGTTATAATGGATATCGTACCAAAAAATTAAAACTAATGGGAAAATAATAGCTGTAATTCACTAATTTCATTACAATCAATTAAAAAAGTACATCAGATAGGCTTCCAGTTTGTCTTTGAAGCCTAATAATATCTTTCTGTGGAATATAAATACTTTAAAGAGAACGTTAAAATTAAGAAAGTGAGGGTTAGCAGCATGTATATATAAGCTGTGGATATAAATCCATATAACAGGGTTGTAGATATAAGTTTTACAGCATGTAAGATAATGTTAAATAGTTTTGTTAAAAAATATAATGATTTTCAGCCTTTTTCAAAAAGAAAATAGAAAAAGAAAGAAAGTAAAAAAAAAACTGCCGAAATAAATATAACTATATACTTTGTTAAATAAGTGTTCTATTTATTCTTCTTGATATTTAAAAAATATGAGGATTATATATGCTTCACTATACGTTTATTGCATGTTTCATAAAAAAAAACAAATATTTAAGTAAATCTGGTCAAATAAGGCGCGTTAATTACGCGAGTACATAGAATAACACTGAAAACTGTTCCGACTCCTAACATCACGTGACTTCAAAAATCGTCGTACGCGCCATGGCCTGTATTTTTCGTAGGCCTCGGTTTACGGCCAACTAGCGGGTAAAAACAAACAATTCCTTCGTTGCGGAATTAAATAAATCAGCTGACATGGCTCAAGCATAGTGTAAAGCACGTCGTCACATGAATCATATGTTTCAAGTTGCTTGTAACCAGCGAAAAATCGTGCCCTCCTACTCTGAAGTCGATTTCTTTCCATTTTTCACCATTTCTTTCAAATGGAGTATAATCATTTTGAAGTTGTACAGAGGATATCAGAAGTAGAATTGCCGTTGGAAAGTTAACGTTTATTATACTGTAATAAGAAACCTGTTGGTTACAAGAGGAACTGATGTGAAGTTACGGAAGAGATTTGCAAAGTCTTGTATTGCAACATTTTAATGTTTGCATCGGTGACATGGACGATTAGAAACAGAGGAAAGAAGTATCTGGAAAGCTTTCGAATGTGGTTGTGACGTAAAATGAAAAAGATCCGTTGGAAATAAAAGGAACAAATGAAGAAGTGCTTAGGAGAATAAAGTAAAGGGAGAAGTATTACAAGAGCCATAAGAATGAAAAAAGCAAACTGAATTGGTCACATCTTGAGAAGGAACTGTGTACAGAAGTTACTAATTAAAGGAAATATAGAAGGTAGGAGGGGGCGAGGAAGAAGAAGATACGATGTGTTGGGAGATTTGATAATGGGGAGAAATTATGGACAACTGAAGATAGAGGCACAGGATAGAACAACACAGTTTAGCTGAAACCTGTCTCAGGACAGATTCACCACAGATAATGATGTGTGGACAATTATCATAGTAAGAGAGTATTAACACCATTTAAACAATATAAATTATCACAGCATTCTTACATATTTTAATGCTGTATTATACGTGCTGATCAAAATAGGTTACGAGTAGACCTAATTTAATCAATTCTGGTTCTGTGTATTATATCGCTGCCGCTATATCGACAATAAAAATGAGAATCTGCAGGTCGTAATTTACTATGGGAATACTCATAGGCCTATAGGATATGTGTGACTGAAGTCACTACACACGCGCGAGCGAGCGCGCACGCACGCACGTACACGCACACACTGTAACATAACAAGATTATGCCCTAGGATAAATATAATTTAATCATCAAAATTCGTTGTGAATTATGCCGAAACGCAATCTTTCTTATAAATAAAATACAAAGAAGTATAAAATCAAGTTAACAAATAAAGAAATGAAAATAAAATGTAACTATTTAAAAATAAATAATGATGCCAAGGAGTAAAAGGTGATAAAAAACAAAAGGGAAATATTATAATAAGTACATACAATGGAAATAGGAAATGAAAACTTATTAATTAATTAGTATAATGACAATGACAAGACTATCAGACGACATGGCTATGACTACTACACCCAGGAGGGAAGATCGAATGATAATAAAAATGTAAATAGTTGTTAATAAATAGAAATATAGTGTATAAATGTTAACAAGCTAGGAAGTAAGTAAAAACACTTTGTTATTGTATAAGCCTAATAAACTATAGAGAGGTATGCGAACCTTAAGCAGTTATTTTGTGTAATTGCACTACGAACTGTAAGTGATATTAAAAAACAATAAAATAATATTAAACAATAATCACAAACTACCTAACGTAAGAAAGTGGAAATAACGAAAATGACGGTGATTAACGTTAAAACACCGTGTATAGTGAAAGTGCATAGGAAATAGACCTGGTTATAATATTGTTACGACGGTCTACTCGATCGTCGTAGGTACAGTGGAAACAAAATAAGTACAAGACACCAATTAAGTCACTAATCACAGCTTTAATTTTGACAGTAAAACAGTTCGTAATTAACAACACAGTGTCTACAACAAATCAAATGAAAATTGTTCACACGCAATAAAATGTCCACTAATATTAAAACTCTATTGTATTATAATTATACCGTCCCAATATAAAACGCAACACTTCACTAATAACTACTTGAACGTTCACAGTAATATCGTTACTATAACTCTCGGACCGCACTATCCAAAATCTCGCACTGAACTGAAAACTAAGGCCGCTACCCGATGTATTATTTATAGTCACGCTCACACACCAGAAGCTTCCAAACTGCGTCTTATCTCTCGTGAACTACGTAATTACTATGGCCTTGACACAGGCCGGGCGCCCGAGCGAAGCCCGGCACAGTCGAGAAGATTCTCGCAAAACGCGTATAGTAGCACGTACGCCACACGCGTTACATCGAGATCCTTCTGGCACATTCGATAAACGCGTAGATTGTTCTGTGCTGTCGTAGCACTTCCCCCTCCTTAAGCCTGTTCGTCCCGAACTGGCAAAGCGTCTTCGAAGTAATACTCGACCAGGCGATCTAGGTGGACGTCTTTGCGAAGGATAATTTTCCCGTTCTTCAAATTCAGTCTCGTATGATCCGAACATCACGTTCCCAGGAATGCGAGTCTTTCGCACAACCACTAGTTTCGCTGGAATCACTCCCGTTGCGTCATGTACTGATGACCTAAATACCACTGGCTGATCCAAGTTTCATTTTATGCAGTCTCCAGATCGCTATTATGATTAATTTAAGAATTTTACCTTATATAATCCACTATTGGATTACAAACTTGTATTTGAAAAACTGAGATCGCCTAGTGGATTATATAAGGTAAAATTCTTAAATTGATCGAAGTTTGTTTGGTTCCCGTCAGCAACCTCTTGCGTAACCTCATCGTCAGCCACTTTACCCTCGGGCGCTTCTATCAGCTCAGGAACAAGCAAGAGTTTTGTCTCGACACCCATAGTTGGCTTTCCGTTTGTCGTTATACTTATTTGTACTTCCTCTGCTAGTTCTTCCTTCATTTCCGCTTGCAACAGGGAGGGTTCCTCTTGACCAGACTTGTTGACTTTTTCTTCGACTAATGCCACTCGCTTAATCGAATGGTTGGTAGACCCTGTCATTTTAGCCATGCAAAGCTTTATCTTCTCTTGGCCAACCTTCAGGAAATTCTCTCTCAAGTCCACAACGAATCCGTAGGTATTCATAATGTCCGTGCCAAGAATCACTTCATCGACAATGTCTGCAACGAGCATCTGGTGGTTAAACTCGAGAAGACCCAGACGTACACGTACGTCTACCTTTCCTAGCACTTTGACGGGGCTTCCAGTCACAGTCTGTATTGTACAAGAGCTAATTAGAGGCTGGCGGTTGCTGACTAAGTCAGGGCGCACAATGGACACTGTAGCGCCCGTGTCAACTGTAAATGATCTTCGTTTACCTTCCGCAAATCCATTAACGATCAGGTTTCCACTAATCTTATGTAGCGTGGAAACTGTGTGCTGTTCTGAAGCGTTACTTCTCCAATTGGTGCTATCACTCCCTTCTCTCGGTATTTTCTTCTCCCAACAGTCTACCTGTAGATGACCACGTTTCCCACAGTTGTAACACTTCGGTCTTCTGTTTTTGTCCTTTGGTTCGAAAGATCGTTGTGGTGCTGCTGACTTCTTAAACTGTTGTTTCTGAATCGCCTCTTTATGCCGTCCGCTATGACGATACTGTGGTATTGGATCCCTTTGGCTACAACGTGATGGCATACTTTGATTAATGTAGGTCGCCGACTTGGCAGCTTCAAAACGGAGAGCATGAACAAGAGCGTCTGATTTATTATCAAGCCGAGCCATTCTTAACACTTGTTGTAACTGACGATCTCTGATACCGTCAATAAACATAATGAGAGAAATCCACTTCCGGAAGTCCTCCGATTTTTCGGGATAAGCCAATCTCGTCAGTCGGTCGACATTCGCTTCAAACTCTTGAAGGCTCTCCCCTGAACGCTGTCGCCTCGCTTTAAGTTGTTCACGGTACACTTCGCACAAATGCTGGTCACCGTACCGTAATTCCAGAGCTTTAGTTAATTCGGCACAGACGTTCTGACTGTCAGATGGCACTTTGTGTATTAGCTCTGCGGCAGGTCCTTTTAACGCAAGAATGGGTGAAAGGCCTTTCTCTTCTTCCGTCCAGTTATTTAAGCGAGCGGCAGCTTCAAATTGGCGATGATAAGTTGCCCAGTGGGTGCTTCCATTAAACGATGGAGCCTTTGCAAAAACTGACCTTACTTCAGTTAATAGCGTTCTTTGATTTCTCTGATATTTTGAATCTTCTAAGCTTGACATACTTGTTTTCATAGTTGACACAGTTTCTTCCACAGTCAAGACAGATTTTTCTACTTCAGCTATTTTTAATGTCATTGATTCTTGTACCTCCGATGTTTTAGTAACTTGTTTATTAAGCTCACCTCGTAGGAGACCCAATTCTGCTGTAGTATGTTCTTGCATCTGCTTTTGCTCTTGAATTAACGCTTTGATGTCATCTGCTTCCTGCTTCCGTTCCTCTGCCTCCTGTCGTTTTTCTGCTTCTTCCCTTTCTTGTCTTCGTTCTTCTTTTTGTCGTATTTCTGCTTCTTCTCTTTCTTGTATTCGTTCTTCTTTTTGTCGTATTTCTGCTTCTTCTCTTTCTTGTATTCGTTCTTCTTTTTGTCGTCTTTCTGCTTCTTCCTGTGTCTGCCGCAGCAGTGTTTGTAAAGCTTCCACCATCTGACTGGGATCCATGTTTACCGATTAATTACGAATCACACTCGTCTTGTACAAAGTGTCCACTGTTTCCACTGTAAACCGTTCTATCCCAGTTCTGACACCACTGTTACGACGGTCTACTCGATCGTCGTAGGTACAGTGGAAACAAAATAAGTACAAGACAATAATTAAGTCACTAAGCACAGCTTTAATTTTGACAGTAAAACAGTTCGTAATTAACAACACAGTGTCTACAACAAATCAAATGAAAATTGTTCACACGCAATAAAATGTCCACTAATATTAAAACTCAATTGTATTATAATTATACCGTCCGAATATAAAACGCAACACTTCACTAATAACTACTTGAACGTACACAGTAATATCGCTACTATAACTCTCGGACCGCACTATCCAAAATCTCGCACTGAACTGAAAACTAAGGCCGCTACCCGATGTATTATTTATAGTCACGCTCACACACCAGAAGCTTCCAAACTGCGACTTATCTCTCGTGAACTACGTAATTACTATGGGCTTGACACAGGCCGGGCGCCCGAGCGAAGCCCGGCACAGTCGAGAAGATTCTCGCAAAATGTGTATAGTAGCACGTACGCCACACGCGTTACATCGAGATCCTTCTGGCACACTCGATAAACGCGTAGATTGTTCTGTGCTGTCGTAGCAATATAAACAGTGAATAACACATATAATTTATATAAAACAACCATATAGCTAATATAATACGATTAAACAAGGTGTACAATAATTAAAACTAGTGGAATATACCCCTAGAAACTAATTATATACATCAGTGACGAGTAAAAATAAGATTCAAATGAATCATGTTAATTATAGGGTATAAAACCAAACCTGTGACCCATAAACATGTTGTGGAGCCAAGAGCTTTACTAAGTGAATCTAGAGATTGAAAGGAATCTTATTGTTGTTGTAATTGGAAATAGGCCAGAACAGATATAATTTGAAGCTGAATATTTTCTACCAAAAAAAAAAAAAAAAAAAAAAAAAAAAGTCACAGTAAATTAATGAAGGAAAACTCCGGAAATAATGAGAAGTATAATGGCTTAATATAATACACGGAAAACTGAAGGCCAGAAGAATTCTAACAAGAAAATAATCTGTAAACTAAACTACAATTTGGTGAGATTGTTCTATTACGCTAAGACATACATTTGTTCAATCATTATGCAATTTAAAGCACTAGAACAGTGAAATGATATAACAAAAACACCATAAACATTATGATTATTAATTTTATTTTCTCATTGTAACTTTTTTATTAGTTGTTCAGATTTAAGTTGTTTCTTTTGTATAATCCAAATAACCCATGACCCAACACACATACACAACATCACATTACTGAAACCGATTTATAATTATTATATTTTCTATCATATGTATGACTTTGACTGTACACCGACTTTAATTTTTTTATTAACCCTAAGAAAGAATTTTTATGTTATCGAACCTAAAGGAGCTACCAACTGAAGAGAAGAGCATTGCATGTTAATAAATGTCAATATATGTTAAAAAGAAAAGAATAATAAAATTTACTGAAAATAAGACAAGACTGAATACGAGTTAAATTTTTTATTTCACGTTACATATAAAATTGGCACCAACAACTTGGAGCTACAGGATATAATTACATTGAAGGGTAAGATTTATATTTATATTTATATTATATTATACTAGAAAAAAATACCACGTTACAACACACACACAAAAGTGGCCCGTTGGTAGGGGGTGGTGGCAGCGGTCAGGATGTGAATATTTCCGGGTAGTGAATGGTTTGGTAATCAACGCTTGTCTTTAATTAATGGATTAGTGAGAGAAGAGTAATCCCGCGGGCAAACAATCCACCATATCCACAGCTGTGTAAACACAGACACAGAATAAATTCAATTCCACTCTTCCATTATTTGTTTTTTCTCGTCAACGATAAATTTATTTCAAATAAAATTAAAACTTTACGCACTATCGTAGATACTACCGAGCGTAAAAACTGCACCACGAGCGCAGCGCACGTCAACACCTGCAGCTAGCGTGATTTCACGCCGTACTCGATCGTGTTTTTTTTGTTTTTGTTTACAGCTGCGCAAAATAAAAACAAAAGGGTTTACCGTAACCTCACAGGATGTTGTTATCGCGTGCGTTGAACAGCATATTTTATAGCGCTAAGTTGCGGTGCGCTGTACAATATTACTTCAGAAATGTTCACAGTACGTACAGTAAGGATATATTACAAAAAGTGAAGTTTTGAAATCAAAACGAGGTACAGTAAAACAAACAACAACGGTATTACATTCACTTTTACTCCAGTTTCATACCATCCAATTTTAAAAGTATTAGATTTCCTGTATAGTGCTTAGTAACGATGATACGGGAATGGTTGTTTAGGCAGGCATTCAACCAACCACCTATCGCCAGAATCTGAAACTTCAGCAACTGGACACCAAAACACATATACGAAGACTTTATTATCAACATAAGTCGTGTAACGAACTACAATTAATATACAACTGGTCAATAAATGAATATTTTATATGTAAATACTGATTGTCTAATATTAACAAACAATTTTTTTTAATTTTAATTACGCTGTACTATGTTAGTATGATCATGGAAAAAATCGGATACACGATTCAATTTTCGACAAGAGTAACCTTCCATGAAACGAAAGGAACGTTATACTTGGAAGGAACTGAATACGTTTATAACTTAATACGGCGTTGTATTCTGTACATACCGTCAACGAACATCCCGTTCAGGTCTTCTGTATCAACGAAGTAATCATCACAGTTTCCAATCACTAAATATATTTTCCCATTAACATACTATATACTGAGCAACACAGTCGCTCTACTATGCGGTCAACGCAAGATGTTGACTACGTCGATATTGAACATACTGTTTGTACCTTATAAATATCAACTTATTCTCCACGTTACCGGTCGGGACAAGAAAGTTTTCCTTTCACAATTTTACTATATATTACTTTATTTCGAATCCTGCATCACTGAACGATACAGGTTAAATCATTCTAATGGAAACCTTCAAAAGTGAGTTCAGTACTGCAAAATTGTTTCTACGGCCTGTCTTATTCCCCGCTACAATGATTTATGTCGTTTCATAAGAAATCAGTGAGAGTGTTGCGTTGTAACCGATATTAAATAATCTTTCTTCTACTTTTTCAGTGACGATCTCTTCTCACTTCGGCATCCGAAACAATCCGATACACCACAGGCACACTGTGAATTTACAATAGGCCTATTTGAGTGCGCGCGTATCTCCTTCGTTAGTAAAACTCTCTAATGTCTCTTCACATTTCTTGGTCCTGTGAATTTGTCTTCACCTGATTAACTTATAGCTCTTACCGTTTTTGATGTCATCAAGCATTCCAACCTTTCTTCTTCCCCGTCCTCGTCCCCGTCCTTCTACCTTTCCTCTCTATGATCCTCAGCTGCACACAGTTTCTACGTATTATACGCCTCAACCAAGACATTTTTCTCCTCCTTATTACTTTCAGCCGTTTTCTTTCCTCTTCTATTCTCGTCAATACTTCATTGTTTCTCACTCTTTCACTCTATTTCGCCTTGCTTGTCCTTCAAAGCCCTCTAGTTACGGTGGTCCACGTTACACTGACATATAAGCCACACTCCAAACAAAGCAAATCTGTTTCCCATCCCAGATTATGTCAGCAATCTTTTCTTGATGTCAGTAATGGTTTTATAATAATAATAATTATTATTATTATTACTGTTAATATTAATTTAACATTTCTGAAAATGACAGTAAAGAAAAACTGTCAAAACAGTGTAAAACAAATTATTGAAAATATATTTTTGTAAGAAATAAGAAAATTTATTATTTTTAATTATAAAACAAGATTAATTCTGAACAAATGTGAGAGAAATTGTGAAGATGGGCGAAATACGAAATAACAGGTGAAGATCGCCTTCGTCTTATTCCACACAACTTCATTACACTTCGGACGTGGTACATATTTCGATTTATCAACATATAAACTATCAAGTAACACATAAACTTATCAACATACAAACTTTACATACACATATAAACTTTATCAAGTTATAGTAACACAGTTTTCTCACAAAAAGTGGTATTTATTTTTAAAATCTAATCTGGGGTACATTTCGTAAGTTTTTGGTTTACGGTGGAACATTTTTTCCTTGTATCGCAGACCGGCAATCGAACGTAATTTTGTGATGTCGAAGTATAACGTCTCTTCGTTATAACATCGGGAACCTGGTTAATTGGCTCAGGTCAATTAAACAGACTGCCATACTCTTAACAAAATCATAATTAACTGAAAGTAAACAAATGTAAAATGGGATCCCGAAAATTAAGGAGAATTGGCAGGGGTTTGTAGGCTTATTCACTCATCTTTATTGGACCATGACATCTCTTTATTACATAATGATATTAGCATCTTTACTTATGGTTATCAACTTTAGTGTATCAATAGTTTACAAAATGATTTTATGTTTTGTTAAATTACAAGGGCCCCTCAAAATATAGATGTACATCTGTTTAACTTTTCCACGGATTCGGGACTTAAAAAGGTATATTAATAATGGTCACATACCATATATTATCTTGAAGTGGTGCCATTAGAAGAATGGACTTATTTCCCTTTTTAAACAATAAGGCTTTACAGTTTAGAGCTATAACTCTTTTACTAAGAATAAAAATACAATTACTGTCAGTAATTAAAATGTCTTAAGGGCGTTAATTTAATTGTCTTTTGTTGGATATAGTATTTAGTATTTCATAACCACGGAAGGCATGCCTCTGTGATATCCTCCAGCTCCTCGTTATTCCAGTCCTCGGTCCTCGGTTGCAGCATGTTTCATGTAGGTCAGGTATCTCTCGTTATCTTCGTATCCGGTGATGGTGTACTCCTGAAGTCTTTTAGATCATTGTGGGTCCTGGTTCTCTGCTCTTTGCTAACTGGTAGTAATAGCTCGTTGATTTGAATGATTAACACAAAAGTTTTATTCACCTATATCCACTTCACATGATTGTTTATTTGTTGCACTTCACTTTATGGTCTTACCACAGTTTTAATTACATAAGTTTTATATTTTAAGATTTATGTAGAGATGTCATAGGCGCTCAATTTTCATTATTCTTTCTTACTCGTTTACTACATATTTATATGAATCGCGGTTCAACTATATTAACGCAACACATTGTTTAATAGTATAAAGAATGCCTCTATGTCTTAACTGACGGATTAATCACTTTAGGAAACAAACTATTTTTAACGTTCCACATTACTGCTGTGCGCAGCTTACGGGTTGACCGCTCCATTTCAAGTGGGCATTGTTTAGGGGCAGATTTATAACCTGGCGTAGTTTACTCTTCATCATAAAAGTAGTTCCACATTTATTCGATATTTACGGTATTAATGTTTGACATTATAATTATCCAAAGCTACGCTTTACTTCAGAGTTAATTTTAGTATACTACTATGTTGTTGTTTAATTATTTATTTAATTTCAAATTTACAAATATTTTTAGTTTAGTATCTGGGCCGGTATCCAAGTTGATTCCGGTACTCGCATGTCAAATTATTTAAAGGGTTTCTTTACTTTGCACTCGCATTCCTTTTGTCTTGTTAATCTCTTTATTAAATATTATTTTAAGTAATTAAGGGATTTAAAATTAGTTTAAATGTGCGATTAAAATTTTTAATTTCTCTCCTTTTACATTTCCTATTTTAAAATCGTCAAAGAAGGCGACAGTCTACGGTACATGAAATTATCAGAAATAGTAGCCACTGTTTTTAGGTTTCATACAAAGTGAAAAAACAAAACTACTCCTGCACATTAAGAAGCGGGGCTCTCACCGAACAAGAATCATGTACTTCAGAACATAATGTCTACCTTTAGATCTGTCAGCTACATAGATCATACATAGGAATCATGACACTAGATCTCGTCTCCTATTACGACAAAACATTAATTCTACGGATTCTGATTCCAAAAGTATTTGTTTACTGACAGCATTTAATTATGTATGTAGGTCTAAATCAATTTAAAATGGTCAGACGTATTCACTGTTTCAAAGCGATCGGACAGATATTAGAGTAATATTTCGTATATAAAATGATTTAAAATTATGGTTAAAATATGGATATAGATTTGTACAATGTGATTAATATTATTTAAGCGCAGAATTTTTTTACGATTTATGTTGGGTCCCCAGGGCCCAAGTACGAGGTGAAAATCGATCAAGATGTCAGACCAAAAGGAATTCTAACCCAAATCTGAATGTTTTGAATTTTTATTGTATATTGTAATATTGTGTACTCTACAATTATTACATTAGGCTACTAAAGAAATAGCCTACTACAGTCATCCGGATTTTTGTAATTTTTGTAATTCCATAAATGAAAAATTATCTAATATCGAAATGTATATGTAACAATAAATATACTTCGTTCAAAATAGTGAGCGAGTTCTTCAGCTCGAAGAGATTACTAGTAATAATAAACATCATCATTATTATCGTTCCGTCGTCGTCGTCATTAATTATGACTAATATTACCATTGTTATCTATACAAGTACCACTAATATACTGTTCCTCTTTACGAAGATGAAAGAGAATACTAAAATCACGATGAAAAGGTACACTACAGATTCTGTTCTGATGACAGAAGAGTTAGTTACATGAAAGAGAACCTATTTTCTTACTCTGCATTAAACCTACACGTATTCAGAATAACGTGTACCCCGTAAATCAAGATTTACTCATTACAGTGACTTCGCATAAATACATTAAGTGTTTGCTTTTCTTTACGTAACTACATTAAAACGTTAAGGTAAACAACTGAACGAAGATTATCTTCGTTCCGCCGTTAGAAAGGAAGACTTGCGGCATCGTGAGGGGTGGTGGAGGCGTCGCTTTGTCTGGCTGCGACATTTCTGATAAAACGGCAGACATGTCTTATCTAGAGCTTTGCACACTTTAATCGACTCGCAGTATCTGCGTTTCCCGCGTCATAACCGCTGCTATTGTGGACTACAGCCCGTCTCCTCTTGGACCAACCAATTAATTCTCAGTCAGATAATACTGACTGCACTTTTCAAGCCTCATCTTCTGCTTATGACACAACTATTAACTTCACAATGTTGCAGTTTTTTCGTCGTCTACATTCTCTTGACTCACATTCACAAACCCAACACACATACGCTTATGTCACTCGACATTACCCGCGTAGCGTCATACAATATTAGGGAGTTATTATATTAATTAATAATAGGAAACGTTGATAAGTGACTATTTAATTAATAAATATTAACTCTCCAATCCTAATAAACAATGTTAGATATGTATTTAATTTTAGTTATGCATACAAACGTATGCGCTTGCAAACCCAAGTAAAATGCGTGGACTTCGCATTGCATGAATAAATTCACGATGATCGATTACGCCTGATAGCTAAACTACAATTACTTACTTAACAAAGCAAAAATACGATACGTGACAAGAATTTACGAGATTTTGAACTGACACTTGTTATTATATACTTCAAACAGTAACTTATTGTGAAAAATTATTTTTTCACTTTAATAGAACACAGAAGCGGTTACACAATCAACCAACTTTCATCTCATTGAGTTCTAAACTTAGGCTTTATAATGTCGCATACCCACCCACTCTTTATACATATAATGTTGTTATAACGCGTGCGTGTGTGCATACTCACTAATATTTTATAAAATTTCAATATTAGCCACGAAAAACTATTTATAATTTTTTTATAAAAATAAAATTACAATAATTTGTGGTAATTGCGATACAGGCCCCGACAGTTCGAGAGTCTGTAACAAGGAAGCAGAAAACTCTTGAAAGAGTAGTGATCTTATGACAATTATGGATTACCTGATTAAAATGCTACGGGCAAGTTTAAAAACTATGTCATTACTATTACTACTGATAATCGTACAAAACAAATCTTTCTAAAACAGCATGATTATTGTACTAACAATGCTGCTGTCCCGATGAAGAAGAGACAAACGATTCTCTAAAACACTTGCGAAATTAAAAGATATTAACTTTTTGATAAATGCTTTGTTGAATTAATAATAATAGTAATTTACAATAATAAATTGAAGAAATGCACAACAATTTGTGAATGTAGCCTGTATGTTTCACACGATGCCGTTACACTTTTCCTCCATGTGATATGTGTGTGTGTGTATGTTGTCCGTTATCTTTCAGATTACACAGGATGACGGTGCTCAACATGAAACACACGACTGTTTGGTACGCGTGCGCAACTGACAAACAAAATAAATACGATTAATTACTATTAATAGATACTAGTAATAAAAAATTACAAAAAACTTCAAGACACATTTTCTATAAAATCTATAGTGGTTGTAAAATTTATAATTCTCAATTTAAAATCAAAAAGTCTGCATACCATAAAACTAAGACTAACATACACACGTTAGCGCGTACAGATGTATGTGCGTTGTTAAATATAATATTTGAATAAACTTAATAAGTACCATATTATTAACAAACGATAAATAATTAATATTTTGGCAATTATATTGTACGCCTTAGTACTAACTTTCCCTGTCCTTTCTTGATTACAACTGAAAATATTTTCAGTTAAAACGATTTTATATCCTACTAAAACATTCTTTCTGCACATGTTTCAGAGCGGAGGGTAAATAAGGATGCCAGCACAGAAATGTTTTACCGCATTGGCATTTTAATTGGAAACGCTGGTTCTTATTCGGTACACATTTTTTGTTTTGTGAAAGTTCCAAACAGGTTTCGGTAACGCATTCGAGTTGAGTGACGATGGCAACAGTGACCACCTTTAACCTGACCCAGCACACCTAACGTCCGTGTTGGCTTTTGCAGAATGAGAGCTCTTTGCGCACGTGGAATTAAACTGTAGCGCAAAACGACAATGATTTGTGATTAACGTATGAGATATTACAATTGTTACACACGAAACTCTGCATAATTCTGAAAAAAGTCCCATAATTTAAACGCTGTTCGCAAACTGCACAACATGGCCAGGTTCTGCCTGAAAACTGTATATCGATCGATTTAACCTCGCCGGCGTATATATACATGAATGGTGAAAACACGTTAGCCTTCCGTAGCCGTAGGTAACAACACCCTAAACTGTATCTGTTACAAATAAATTTTCTGATTAAACAAGTTAGTGTTAAATATCGGGTAAGGGCAAGAGAACACAAGCATTGTACGGTACAAGTTATTCGTAAACAGCCGAAGCTGAACTAAGCAAAGCGGGTTGTATGCCTATCGTGTTTTAGGCGCTACAAACTTGTAACTAAATTAATCCATTTGGAAGCGCAAATTAACTTGTATTAGGGAAAACGTAGCCGGGCAATTAGTGTTACTGAATACATAACAGTTGAGAGATGCATTCACAGGTCCCTGCCTGCCTGCCACACTAATTACTCCGCTCCGCTCACTTTCAGCACTGTTACATCGGGCTATTTTTGCATAATGCGACTTTTAATCCTGTCTGAGCAACTTCACACAGGAAGTTACGGAATGGTTGTGTTTTGAAAAGTGTCAATGTTGGACGTACAATATGTTATTCGTCTCAGGGGACGGAAGTTTTTCCGTACTGAACTCGAAGTCTAAAGACATTTCAAAGTACTGTACTACACAAGATGGGAGGTATATGACTGTTAACAGCAATTTCAATACAACCTTAACGTACATAAGCGAAATAAAATTAATTTACGGACCAGCGTTGACTTTATATATATTATAAGGATATGGCCCTGTAAACGATGGACAAACTGTCGGACTGGGAACTGTAATCGGATAACATACTGTATAAACAGACACACACACACACATTACAAGATTTATAAAGTGTACAAGTATTGGTTGGTTAGGGCCTGTGAATAGAATGAGTATACGTTAAATGAGTGAGTGTGAATATTTGGTTGGTCTGGCTGTGAATAGCTACTACATGCTTTACTACTACATGGTTTATTCATGCTTACTACACAATACTAAAGAGAATACTGGATAGTAAAATGGAATGGCTGAGGCATATAGGAAGATGATGGGTGCTGAAAGTGACGTTGGGTTTGGGAATGACAGAAGTTTGAAACAGAAACTGAAGGCGCATGGCATGAGGAAGATACGAATATTGGAAGAAGCCAAGGTCTCCCAATGACATAATACTATGTCTTTGCTGTGGCGATTCTTTACATACAGGATTTTCCACAGTAGCCAATCCATTCGGCAGAGTGGATCGGTAAGCAAACGAGAGATGGGGGTTCTGTCAGAGCAGCCTGAGAGTATCCTGGGTCCTGGCCTGGCAGGATGGTGCACATCGGCAGCAGGGTGTGCATCTAGTGTGGAGATGTAGGAGCCTACAGTAGGCCACCGGCTGCACACATGGGCTAAGTTAGTCTACTGCGATTGGGCAGAGAGAGGTCGTCAGCTGAGGTGAAAGCAATTCTCTAGGGGAAGAGCAGCCCGAAATCGAATTTCCTGGTCCTCCAGGTTGGGGGGTTTTACAGCAGGCTAGTAACCTGCTTAAGTAAAAATATATGTATTGTACTTACAGAACGCATACGAGTAAGACATGGACTCTTGGTGAAAGGAACGTGCAGGAGGGACGCAAGGTTGTTCTCTCTTGGATCAGAGAAGGAACGCGGATATCAGACACGATTTAAACATTGTTCACTTGAATCGCATGCCTGATATCCTTCTACCTGTGGCTGTTTTGGGTTATCACCCTACTGGGAACAGAGATGTCGGTAGACCGAGGAGGAGATGGGTACCGGAACAGGTCTAAGGCCTACTTCTGTCCTTGGAGTGGTGATGATGATGATGATGATTTTCCACAAAATAATTTACAAAGCTATATCTTATAGCAGACCTAGCTCAATTACCAAAGGGCATATTTTATTGACGTTTTACGTTTCATTTTTTTCAATCCTATCTTATGAAAGAAAAATTCAAGCGGAAACCCTACTGATTCATAACGAGTGAAAACATGATGTTAATATCTTAATATTATTTTCATACACGAACTTCTACATTTTTCGCTCCAATTTGTCTTACGTTAAGAAAAAATCAATATTTTGTTCACAATACTCATATAAATTAAAACATGTGAACTCCAAAAGAACTGTTAATGCCTATAACGAGAAATTTTTTATATTTTAAACTCATCAAGCCCCTTTTACCTTATATAATCCACTAGGCGATCTCAGTTTTTCAAATACGACATGTTTCAGGGACTAAATCCCCATCCTCAGGTACAGTAAAATGCTATTTCCCTAATACATAGGGGTCGTCGGAAAGATTAAAACGTTTATACTCATAAACACCACACGCACAAAACTCACTATGAACAAATTAACATATATACATAAACATATGAAAACGTTATAAGTGACTCGGTGCACCGGTCGACCTCTGATCGTCAACTAACATGTGTTCGCGCTTCACTGCTTATCTTCAACGCGGTATCATATAATTGATTGGATTTAAACATCAGCTGATCGTTGAGTAACTGTTCTTCATTTATTTTGGAGGCCCTGTATCGTTTTCATATGTTTATGTATATATGTTAATTTGTTCATAGTGAGTTTTGTGCGTGTGGTGTTTATGTGTATAAACGTTTTAATCTTTTCGACGACCCCTATGTATTAGGGGAATAGCATTTTACTGTACCTGAGGATGGGGATTTAGTCCCTGAAACATGTCGTATTTGAAAAACTGAGATCGCCTAGTGGATTATATAAGGTAAAATTCTTAAATTAATCATAATAGCGATCTGGAGACTGCATAAAATGTATCATCAAGCTCCTTGCCACTAAAAAACCTAAATTAAATTTCAAGAATCAACTGATTTAAACATTTAAACAAATGTACGAAAATATAAATAAATATCCCGTGTGACCTTGCTACGTAATAGAAAAGGTTACCTATGTTGTCATTTCTTGCTCCTTTAAAACAATGGGAGGGCACTACAGCAATGATAAGTTAATTCCATTTTCAGCGCCCTACGATGTTTTTTGACATTATTTCTGTTTAACATTTTAGCTTCTCAAAACAGTTAAATTTATAATTTAAGTCCCTCGTCATCTCGGAAATGAGAAGCATAAGTGAACTTTCATTTATGGGTTTCAACACCATTTAACATCGTTACGGAGTGAATTATTTTAGAGCTTTATTAGCGAGCAGATATGACGTAAGAGAAACCTACCTACAAAATTTTCTTCTCATACATTTGGTGGTTCAATGGATGCCAGGAATATGATAAATGCTTTGGGGAGAGAGAAATTGAACCGGGATGCCTAGAAGACGACAACTGAGGAGACAAATCTTAAGAAAACAAGATTTAGTAGTTCGGGAGATATGGTGATGAATGAGTCAATGAGCGGTATTTGAATTACACACACACACACACACACACACACACACACACACACACACACACACACACACGCACGCACGCACGCACGCACAATATAACATTTTGTTAATATATTGTCATGTATTTTTACCTGACTACGTTTCACAGGAATATATACCTAGATACTCTGTATTTAATAAACGAGCTACAGCATGTAAGATCAGTCACCGGAATGGCGGGTAGAATATTATTCCATGCTATGGGTGGATAATACACATTCGTTATTATTTCGTGTTGAACACAAATCAGGAATGGAAACTATGTGAACAGTGCGAACTGTAAATACATGCCCTACTTTATACGGTTACTGTGTAACGATCCGTGGTTTTTGAGTTTCGGGGTTACAAAAATTATAATATAACTAAAAAAAAATTTGGTTTGAAAAAAAAAATTTCTTTTTTTCTTTTATTTTTTATTATTTATTAATTTATTAATTATTTATTTATTTATTATATTAGTCCTTAATTCTTTTAATTACTAATTTAGTTGATTTATTGTGTTATAATAACAATAATTGGTTTCCAGCGTTAAATAGATTATGAAATGTAATAATCGATTAGTGGTATTCAGCTATTCCGCGATTGTACTCCTTTGCGAGGTTATTCTCTTCTTCTTTGGAGTCCAGTTTTCAAATGTTACCTGAAATTCTTCTAAATATATGTTCACCAAGAAATAAAACTCAAAATTATAATACTAAATTAATGTATTAATCTAATTGAGATTAATCGACTTTGAATCGAACTCCTAATCCACAGCTCGAAAACTCATATCTCAGGGCAAATGGTTTTCTTTATATAAATTATTAACATTGAATTATAGGTTCTTTTAGCTGTTATTAAAAGTCAGAGAAAGGGTAATACTGAAAAGGTACAATACTTACAATTAACAAGTTCTTAATGACAAAATAGAAATAAGGTTTATTATAAAAATGTTATTCCAAAATTAAATTATTCGAACCAACAGTTCTGCATAGGCTGACGTCACCACAGCTGACTGGAGCCGGTCTGAGATTAAACAAGATGGCCGCTTCCTTGCTACGAAGTTACACCAAGATCCCAGTCGATTCCCCTCCAAATAAATGTTGATTCTTTACGTGTTCCTCATCATAGTAGTAGTGATCAGTTTCTTCGTCTTAGAGTGATGATTCCGTATTAATGATCCGTTGTTTAGTTCGGTGATAAGTGTTCAGAAGTGTCCTCGTTCAAATAGCTCGTCCATAACGTTGTGCTGATATTCACATTAAATAATTTCTGATTAGTACCCGGACTGTTCTAATATCTTGATTACCTTCAATCTTCGTAAAGATAATAGTTGAATTGATTTTATTTGATTTCAGTGTTAGTAACTCCTATTTTAAATTTCTCTTTTTTTATAGGTTTAGTTCTTGTCCATATTGTATTTTCTATCTTTTTTAATTCGTGTGAGATCGTTCTGATGTGTTCATCTCGACGTTTAACAATCAACTCCCCTTTTTTCTTCATCATACAAAAGGTCCTGGCTGATTTATTAATAAATTTTCATTGTTTTATATCAGATGACACTTAGGCCTCAAATTTGATGTTGTACAAAAGAATTTTACCTTATATTATAAATTACATTTTGCTTATTATTTATTCTTATTAAATGCTAATTACATAATCAAATTCCTTATTTAATTCTGCATCATTTAATACCACATATGATATATTTTATAGTATTTTTTAACTCAAAAAGTCATATTTACAGTATATTTGGTTGTAGGCCTTACCTACTTTATTTCTTTCCACATTAAATGGTTGACAATTTATGTTAGATTCTAATTATCATTGAACAAAATCATTGATTGACTTATTATGGTTTGAGTTCTTTAATTCTCAGTAATTTGATGATTTGGTTAGCTAATTTGAATACTATATTCAATTTAGGCTTTTCTTTAGACTACAGTGTTATTACATTTGCATTTTTACTAATAATATCTTATACATTCCTTAATTATCTTCACTAAGTGTTGTTACAGTTATGGTTATGGCTATGGTTATGGTTTATGGTTAGTGATTTACATTCAACAATTTTCATTCATTTAATCAATTTCATTAACTTATTTACTAATTATAATGTTGGTTAGAGGTACCATTTGCCTATTTATTGTATGTTAGTTCAATTACAAAGTTTACTACTATTACAGGTTGCTAATACCCTTTCTGACATACAATTCTAATAAAATCTTAACTAAATTGTCCTTACTTAATTACACCAGTGTTTATTATTAACTGACATCATTAAAATATAATAAAGATATTATATTAAAAAAAATAAACTTAATCTCAAGCATTCAAGGCTTTGAGTTCAATGAACTGCTAACATCAACAAAACATCTGTTTTTATTTAAACAGATTATTAAAATCAATTATTATGCAGTCTTTTGCTGTTTTTGATTTAATTTAGGGATTTACCCTCACTATTCACTATATTCCCAAATTTGATTTCTAGCCATTTTATCTAGTCATTGAGGAATAAAGAACATCACTTAAATGGAATTATTGTTTGTCACTTTTTCACAATCAAACTAAATTGTCTTGGTACACTTTCCATCATACATCTAATCTTTTTACTTATATTTAATTTACATATTATATTTTTTTTTACTGTATTGTACCTTTCTGTGTTATACTTTTTTGGGTGTTTTGTTTTTATGTGCTTACTAGTTATATTTTTATTCGGTGGTTTTGGTTTATATATGGTTTTTTCTTAACTGCTCCTATTCTACCTGGGTATATATATAAAATATATATTTCAATCACTTTCTGCTAATTTCAAATTAATTATTCTTGTATAAATATTAAATGTAATATATATATATATATATATATTTCAATCACTTTCTGCTACAGTCCGTTTCTTGATGTATATAATACTATAATACTTATAACTAATTTACCTCAAGCTATACTTTTTTCCTTTAGGAACATGTTTCGGGAGATCTTGTTCTCCCATCTTCAGCCTTCGCCATCTTGTTTCTGGTCTTATAACCTCACTTTTCGTTTTTTCACTGTAGGCTTATTTACCTTGTATGGTTATATTATTTCAATCACTTTCTGCTACAGTCCGTTTCTTGATGTATATAGTACTATAATACTTATAACTAATTTACCTCAAGATATACTTCTTTCCTTTAGGAACATGTTTCGGGAGATCTTGTTCTCCCATCTTCAGCCTTCGCCATCTTGTTTCTGGTCTTATAACCTCACTTTTCGTTTTTTCACTGTAGGCTTATTTACCTTGTATGGTTATATTATTTCAATCACTTTCTGCTACAGTCCGTTTCTTGATGTATATAATACTATAATACTTATAACTAATTTACCTCAAGATATACTTTTTTCCTTTAGGAACATGTTTCGGGAGATCTTGTTCTCCCATCTTCAGCCTTCGCCATCTTGTTTCTGGTCTGAAGAAACAAGATGGCGAAGGCTGAAGATGGGAGAACAAGATCTCCCGAAACATGTTCCTAAAGGAAAAAAGTATATCTTGAGGTAAATTAGTTATAAGTATTATAGTAATATATATATATATATATATATATATATATATATATATTCAATCATTTTCTGCTACAACACGAATTCCCAAACATAACCAATGTATCACTAATAAAACATATACCACACAAAGGCACTATAATGAACATTTGGGAAAATTTACAAATATACAAACATAAAACACAAAACAAACTAATACCAGAACAAATACAAATCAATACAAAACATGACACAATATTCAAAGCACTCAACATCGAAAATACACAAAATACAAAAACATATACCACAACCACACACAATAATACAAATTTAAAGGACCAAAGACCACCAAACTACCTCAATAACATCCAGCAGCCAACACACAAATACTTCACCAGAAACAAGATGGCGAAGGCTGAAGATGAGAGAACAGGAACTCTCGAAACATGTTCCAAATAAGAAAAGAACATCTTGAGGTAATAGAATTATAAATTTTTAATACTATATATATATACATATATATATATATATATACTATATAAGTTGGATTGTCACTTATGTTGGTTTTAATGAACTTAACTTCTTTTAATTTCGGATTCATTTTACTTTTATTCTTGATTAATTATTATAATACTTTTTCTATTTTTTAGTTTTTTTTTGTTTTTTTTTTAATAATCTATGTTATATTCTATTTTTGCTTCTCTTTTGGTCTTATACGATGGATTTTCTGTCATGCTACAACTGGTACACAGTCTGGCTGACCAAACTTACTGCAATTAAAACGAACAATTACGACAGATAAGTTTAAGGAAAATTCAGTTCCAAATAATATGCAATGGGTACTGTATCCTACGTTAAAATATTTTCCTTGTTTTAAGCGGAAGCGTTCTATGAGTCTTCGGGACAGTTGTTACCGGGCGGGGCGTGCGCCTACTCATGTCTATCTACAAACGAAGTTTATTAAAAAGATTGGAAACTCTGAAACGGAGGAGATGTTTCTGCCGTAAAGTTGTGACACTGTCTCTTCACATAAAGCCCTCATGACTGAACCTAAACAACATCTGTTCTACCCACAGTTCAGCATTTTTTAACGTTTTACGTGTTAACGAATGTAGCCAACTTTAGCACACTTGAATTAACAATATCTGTACAAAAAAAATTAATAATAAACTGTCACACAGATGGTATCTATCTTATCTATTTACACAACCGTATGGACAACGGATATGTGTCAGTCCTCCAACCGCATGCTCCGTCATACTCTTCCCAATATACACTACGAATAAATATACGAATTATTGACCAAAATTGCCCCCCTCCCTATTTACTATATTATGCTGTAAAATAATTAAATTACATAAATTTATATAGGTCTATTATATTTAATCCATAAGTATAAAAAGTATTATAACAGCCGATTTACACGATACTGATGACTGCGTGTCAACACGAGCGTGCAAACTGACTCTAGTCAAACTGACCGACCGGCGCGCAACACAAACACCGCATCAGAAAATCCGTCAAATTGGACAAATACAAACAAGAAACCAGGTGAGCTCACATATAACAAACGCATGTTACGTAAATGCAAGTATTTACTCATACTTTTATGATACATATGGCTATCGTCATAAGGACACTGTGTTTAAGTAATATCCAATATGTAAACAGAATATAAAAAAAACAATCACAACGTTAAAAATAATAAATATTTAATTCATAAATATATAATTCTCAAGTAGGTACTCCGCGAATTGTAGTTTGTGAATTTTTCTGCAGTTTTTTATATAACTATAATAAAAATAATACTGCCTGACTCATGATTCACGGAATCAATATATGCGTCATCAGAGTACTGCATTGAGCACTGATGACCCAAATGTTTATGCCTAACGTCCATCACGCTGTACAAACTTTAATCATTACAACAGAACAAGGAAATAACATACGCTATCTTAATAGTGTAAAAAATACGAGAATAAGGCAAATGAGTCTTCCTACGATATGACAGCCGTGTCAAGACTCTACTGGATGAAAGACGGAAGGGAAGAGGTGGCAGGGAAAGGCGCTGTTTCAAACGTGTGAAATCATGTTTCATATCTATGAAATGCAATATGTCAATTGTGCAAGTTACACTTAATTAAAGAGGTGACTGAAGGATTGTTCGCAAACCAATTTCGGGTTGTGTACCCAAAAAGAAGGAGAAGCAAAGGAAAGAAGACGACGATGACGAAAGAGAAGCAGGACGAAACTTCACAGTCGTACGCGCGCGCGTGTTCTAGCACTTTCAAGCAGCCCATTTTCCGGCTTCTGGATTGTGACCATGTTCGTATCTCCATATCATTTCCTAGATGTTTCAACATCTATTGGTTATATTCTTAGAAAAACATCCCCGAAGAGACGAAGAAACCACAATTAAAACGATCAAAGACATCACGGATAACATCAGATGATGCTGTGAAGACGCACATAATATCGCACGATATTCAACATGCGCTGAAAACATGATCAGTTCATCGAAACAGATGGCCACCAAAACAACACCGGAGGTGGGGTTATATATCCTTCGAACCGACCACGAACGTAATCCTATACTTGGTTTATACTTCGGAATAGTTGGTAGGATTCAGAAGCGCACAAATGAATACATGGTTGTTGGAGAAGGGGGAAGACGATAACGCGACACTTTCCAAATATGTCTATTACAAACAAAGTCATGCACCTTTAACAAACACCCAACAGAATCACCTGGGAAGCCATAGAAACACCGAAAAAACTAGGGAAATATCTCAGAAACAGGGAAGCAACATGAATCTGAGTGTACTGTAGACGACAATCTTTAGATCTGTCATTATTCGTACCTTTGGAGTGAAGCCGCTACGCAGAAGTTCCATAAACAATCCCCTGAGTCGCACATTATCTTCGTCAGTATTGATAGTGTTGCGTTTGCGTACCGTGCCGTATATTCTGTACCCAAAAACGGTGTCACGTTCCCGCAAAAAACTCCAGACTCTTAGCAAAAATAACGCGTACGGTAGCCCTACTTGTTTTCGTTAATGACTAACTAGTCAGTCTCTACTGCAAAGTTTTACTATAGCAGACCGCTTTGCCGCTCAACACCGCAATGATATGTCGGTTCAGAAGAAAACTATGGTATTCAAGTAACTAGTAAACTGAAATATACATAACAAAAATGGACTTTTTCAAGTGTTTGTTGAAAATATTTGACGTTAGATATGCTCAGGTGACATCTGTTTTGCAAAAACAAATGTCTAGTAAATATTTAACTGAGTGTTAAATTAATGTGCATTTATGCTGAAGAGACAGCGCACAGTACGATTATCATAACACAAATGGAGTGGGTAACAAGAAATACAGTTTGTTGAAAAACTGTTCGACTTGTAACACAGAAAATGCATTAAGTGAGGCGAAGCTGCGTAGCTAACGGAAAGCCACCGTATTCCAGCAGTCGCACTCATAAATGTTTAATACTACAAAACTGATGTCGCGTTTTTACTTTTACCTCTTTAAAACTTTTGCATTCTTCGCGCTGTATCAAAATAAAATTTGTACATGCTTCACAAACTGTACAGATAATAATAATTACACTGTAAATGCATTATTAATGTTTTATTCGTCTGCATTCCGCAAGTATTAAATAACCAAAATACGATTGCTAACAAGTTTCAAATATCTCAAAATGCGTATTAGTGACATACGTAGGTCTCTTAGGAAATCACAGTCCAGCTTTAACATGTGCGTACGAGTGTAAAGTTGTTATTGGTAACACAAACACGCGAATCAAACAGGTAGACACACAGACACATTTTTAGGTTTGTACACTCCGGACACTGGCCGTGTTATTATCAGGTACTTATCGTATAGTAGTTGCGTAAGTACACTATCTCCGTCGCCGTCTCTTGTGAATACTTGGCCGTCGCAAAGACTTCAAAAAAGAAAAAACACCGAGAAAACAGCAACCATCTGCGCAATCATCTGATTTAAAACGTGTACTAATTTGGGGTTCAGAAAATTAATGTTACTTATTAATGAAAAAGGGTTCCAATTTCAGCACATTCTAAAATTGCACGCAGAGAGAAGCGTTCTGAGTCATTAATATTCTATAGTTGTTATTACGTAGTGAATTTTGTAAACGGCGAAAAAAGATCAGTACTTTCAACTAACATTTCTTTATTAGTATTTTGTCTTCAACGTTCGAATTTCAGTTACTCGTAGAACTTACTAAACCTCTTGTCACACTGATATACTATTTCTGTTGGTGTCATAGTCCTTTCGTCCTCTGTTCAAAAGGAACGAAAAAATAAATAAAATAAAACTCAGTGGAACACACTTGGTACGAACAAGAGAGAAGATTATTACGCACTTGTGCACACGTTAGTGACAAAAAGGATGTAACGTGGGACTGGAACGGTGCTCGGTAGCAAGCTTACTGCGAAGATTACATGATAAGGCTAAACAGTACTTCCTTTTTAAATTAAGACTGCAGCCTCACCAACAACCGCAGATACTATCTGAGATTTTGCGCTTCTTAGATGACGCTTTGTTGTTTACTGTAAAATTAAGTGCATTAACACTCGGGCGTTATTTTACAAAAGTAACAGCATCAATGCGAAGCGTGAGCCGGTAGCTCTTTTAAACGTAACATTACGTAACACAGTCTCACACCTTTTGAGCATAGATGTTTTACTTTCAAAAACATAAATATTTAATAAATTAAATATTCTTTTCATTGCAAGTTATGCAACGTGTTTAACAAAGGCTTTAGAAAAATATATGAAACTTTTAAAATTATGGCGCACGGTCAGTTTCTGCAAAAGTTGCTCATCACATGAATAAAACTGTGTGAAGAACCACTACACACACAAAGTCTATATAAACAAATATCCTTCTATTTCACGGTGTAGACTAAACAAACGCAAACACCCAAGTGTGAACGAATCGCCGCTAATATGACTCTTCATTTAAGAATGTGTTGCATAAACACATTAGGTCTTCTCTCTCTCTCTCTCTCTCTCTCTCTCTCTCTCTCTCTCTCTCTCTCTCTCACGCACGTACGCGCGCGCGCGCGCGCGCGCACACACACACACACAGAGAAAATGATGTAGGCTATGTATTTATTTTTTTGTTAGCAATTTTATATATTCAGTTTAAATTAAACTGCTGAACCTCTCACACAGATGGCGTGGTGAATAAACGCTAATCGATGTGAGAGAAAACACTCATTTCTGTTTGGTTTGAAGTTTTCTGTATTTTAACTACGTTACAACATAAAAGAATACAATAAAAAAAATTTACAACTGAATTAATATTGAAACTGTGGGAGAAAGAGAAAAGCATTACGAAAATGAGAATAAACAAGAGAAAGGTCATGGTAACAGGAAAATAAAACAACGATATTAACATAAAAATATACCACGCAATCGAAGTATTTGAGTGTACTGATCTACGGAAAGACACGTGGAAACTGAATAAAACGAAACAATAGGACGCAGTTCACAAACGTACATAGTTTACGCAATGTTTTTGGAAGAAAGTCGGGAATAAGACCAAATGACAGTAAGTCTATATAATACTGTTTTCAGATTAAACTTAATGTACGGGACTGAGTTTTCTAAATCCAAGGCAACGTAGGGAATAATATTACAAGGGAAGAACTAAGTGTGTAAACAATTACTAAAAGAATAATGCCAGAAACGTTTTGAATAGTATCAGTTAACGGAATTTTCTTCTCATGAACCCTTTGCAACTTCTCCTACTAATGAATTCTCCTACTAACATCTTAACACTGCTCAAACTATCTTCCATAAAAAGCACTGCTTTACTCTAGATGTTTTTAATTTACACACGTAAAATCAATTAATCACATAATAACAACGTTAATTAATTAAAACACAACTATTATTAAAATATGAGACGGGCTTTTTCTAAGGCGTTCTCTTGAAAATAATCTTCATACATGGGAAGTGTGATTCACTTCATTTCAGTTAATAATTATGATACGTATAGCACCGTAATTAGTTTACGCAACTCATAGTTTGATTTCTGTCACCTAGCACTAGAAAGACGTGTAAACTGTATTAACGTCTTTTGGCACAAAACGTCAAACTATTAGCAATAAAACCGGCCAGGCAAAACTATAGGCCTACTCCCATTTTTTAAAATAATCTCTAATTTACGTTGTAGTATTGGGTTGTACAAAAACTATTATTGATAACAACTGTACGGTGACTAGTTTGTTTACAATACAAATTTGTTTACGACTATTTAGTTGATACCACTATTTCGTTTATAGGACACACCAGTTCAAATTATAGGCCTACAAAGAATTGAAATTTAAAATGTTTTTTAAAAAATACGGGTCACTTGTACCCCGTCAAGATAACGTAACAGAACGATAAAACCGTTTCCACTGTTTACTTCTTCAGCTGTCATTTCATTGACTGAGAGATCTATACAGTGGTCTACGACAAGTCAAGGCTTCAATGTCACAAAAGAAGCTTACTCATGTTATATTACGTCGATACGCAAAGATATATTTAGACTCAATAGGGTCTCGAAAGGTTAACTGAAACACTTGTTTCCACACAAGAAATACGTAGCTATTCAACTTATAATATATACAAAATTTATTATTTTTGTATTTTACTTTAAAATGTATGTTAAAATTAAATATCCCTCGTAAACTATCCGTGTTATAATTTAGACCACGTATAGTACAGACAGCTAACACACGTACTCTCAGCAAAACGTCTACTTTAATAAATTTCAGACCTAACATCTTTACAAATAACAGCTGAACCTTAAAAAAAATCTTCGGATTTGATTGTTTGCTCTTAATTTTCTTGCAGTTATGTACATAATAGCTCACGGCGTAGTATGCGGTATGTAAGGCAAACGGTTTTACTCACAAACTTTCACCACTACTGTAACGCAGCGGGTCTGATTTGTGTCAATTAAGCAGTGCTGTTCAATATACGACAGAAATTTCAAACATATTAACAAAACAACGAAAGAAATTAAACATTTAGAAAGCCTAGTAAATGTCAAACAGAAGAAAATACATTCGGCGTATGATGAATCACAAAATATGCAGTTAAATTACGTGTGTACCTAAAACATGGTCGGTTAGCGATTCAAACGCTGTACATGAATCACTCGACGTATTAACTAACAGTCAAGCAGTACAGACTTTGTTTTTCATACACAGTAATGTAACTGATAACCGCATTCCACCACAATTACTACATAATTAAATAAGAAGTCGACGACCTTCGGTTGTCATCGTGCAACCAATAACTTAGATCCGATTTCACAACTTTTATAAACTATAACACTTGTTAACAGCAGCGTTACCTATCAGACTTCGTTCCTTACTACATTGCACGACGTTAGAAACTGTTTTCACCGTATCGCGTTATATTTACGACACAGTAATGCGAACGCTTAAGTACTTTACTTCCTGTACTATGTCACCACGTAAAAGAAAATTCCTTCGTTTAATACATCGTTATCAGGCACCGATCGGTCTCAAAGTAACTTACCATCTACACGCAAGATATTTTACTTAAAATTTTGTAGCTAATAATGTAACTAAAAACTAATCTACACAACTTAGAGTGGTAGCTGAGAACGTTTCTCTATTTTCAATATGAAATTTTTGTATGTTCACGAAGGTGCACGAGGTACGTTTTATGACTGCAGAGAGAACAGGCACCAGAAGCTTTCTTATGTACATTCACGAAGGTGCACGAGGTACGTTTTATGACTGCAGAGAGAACACGCACCAGAAGCTTTCTTATGGATGTTCACGTAGGTGCACGAGGTAGGCCTACGTTTTATGACTGCAGAGAGAACACGCACCAGAAGCTTTCTTATGTATGTTCACGTACGTGCACGAGGTAGGCCTGGGTCATTCCGTATCAAATCAACGCGCTAAAATTAAAAATTTTACCTGACCATCTCAGAATTTGATGAAATTTGGTATGTAGGTAGTCCTCATGGAGATTAATAAAAATACACATTTTTTTTCAAATATCTCAAACGGTTTAGAAATTACGGCTATGTAAAGTTTTCAAAAAACTACGTCCGACATATTTTGAAATCACCACAGCTGCTCTCCTAATTGAGCTAGAGAGATGGGAGTGGTGTTATTTTACTCAGTTTTTCATGCAGTTTTCATTGATATACAGCACAACATACCTTTTCATAAAACGTTTTTTTGTAAACACAAAATCAAAATTTTAAATTTAATTTTCTCAAAAAGTGCATTTTTGAAAATTTTTTAAAAATTCCTATAAATAGTTTAAACCTTTGGTAAGTGATTCTCGAAATTTCAAAGTGGGAGGCTAATGGGTTCATAGTTAAATAATAATTTTAAAAAAGAGCGTTTTATAAAACTGATGTGTAATTTTAATACTATGTACCTTTACATAATGTATTACAATGGTGATTATTACCATAATTCTGTGCCAAGGGGGGCTGTCTTTAAGACAAATTATGTCCACAATTTAGTCATTTTAGTTTTATTATTTACTCAGTAAGTTTTTCAAAATTAAATGAGAAATAGTTTTTATAATTTACTTTATGCATTTTGTGTCAGGATGCAAAGGATAAAGTCACTAAAATAACAATCAGCAGTGGTCTGTTGTAGATTATTCATCGACCAAAGCATTGCATATTGGCAGGCCAAAGTGGCACACATGCAGTTTGTGTATGCACAATTCACCAGAACGTAAAGTTAATGATAGAAAATACAAAATTAGGAGCTTTGACAAATAGACAACTAAATACATATAAACACTGTTTGGCAAAAATGCTGTGTAATTCACCAAACATTAATTGCTATATGAGTGAATGTAGAGAATGCCCTGGTGTTGCCCCAATTCGCAAAATCATTGAAGAGGCTTTTGAAGAAAATCTTATAGAAAATGTCACCTATCGTCAGTGGGTGTCTGTTGATCGTTGCAACCTTGAAACTTTACAGAAATCTAATGAAGATTTTATAAATGTTTTTTGTGACAAACTGACTCTCTTAATCAAACATGATTTTATTGCAAAGCAGCAGTCTTCATTCATTAATGACAAAAAAGAAAATTTAAAAGAGTCAGAGTTTGTAGTAAACTTAGATTTCTCTGAAAACTATAACATTGTCGTTCAGGACGAAGCTCAAAGTTATCACTGGGCAAGCGAACATGTGACAATACACCCTTTTGTGATTTATTACAGAGAAGATGATAAAATTAAACACTCAAGTTTTGTTGTAATTTCACCTTGTTTAGAGCATAACACTGTTTCTGTGTATACATTCCAAAAAAAACTTGTCGAGTTCATGACAACAAAGTTTCAAACAGTGCCAAAAAAGATTTTTTATTACTCAGATGGGTGTGCTGCACAATATAAAAATAAGAAAAATTTTATCAATTTATGTTATCACAAGCAAGACTTTGGTGTAGAGGCTGAATGGCATTTTTCCGCAACTGCACATGGGAAAGGACCATGTGATGGGGTTGGGGGCTCAGTCAAGAGACTTGCTGCAAGAGCAAGCCTGCAACGTCCATATGACAACCAAATTTTAACACCTATCCAACTTTATGAATGGGCAGTTGAAAATTTATCTGGAATTAATTTCACCTTCTCCACACAAGATGAGTATGTTGAGTCCGAAACATTTCTGAATGACCGTTTCAGCCAAGCAGTAACTATTAAGGGAACTCAACAGTATCATGCTTATATACCTGTTCATTCAAGCGTATCAAAGATTTGTGTAAAAATATTCTCTGAAGATACAACAGAAGGAACAGTGATCATCCAAAAATCCTCAGAAAAACTACAAATGTCAGAAGTAAGCGGTTATATAACGGCCGTATATGACCAAAAGTGGTGGCTGGCATATGTGTTGGAGAAGAATGAAGAAGAGGATGAACTAAAAGTGACATTTCTACATCCTGCTGGCCCTTCATCATCATTTTCATATCCAAGGAAGCCGGACGTATTGTGGATATCACTGACAGACGTGCTTAGCAAAGTTGATCCTACAACTCCTACTAGAAGGATTTATGTAATAACACCTGAAGAAGCCACAACAACTTCACAAGCTCTATCATCAAGTTCTACATAAAATTTTGCTAAAGATGTAAGTGTTAAAGATTTAATGTAAAGTGTATAAATAATTTAATATAGTAATGAAATATGTTTTAATATCTAGGCCTACTATCAGTTCTATAAAACACTCTTTTTTTAAATTATTATTTAACTATTAACCCATTAGCCTCCCACTTTGAAATTTCGAGAATCACTTACCAAAGGTCTAAACTATTTGTAGGAATTTTTAAAAAATTTTCAAAAATGCACTTTTTGAGAAAATTAAATTTAAAATTTTGATTTTGTGTTTACAAAAAAACTTTTTATGAAAAGGTATGTTGTGCTGTATATCATTGAACACTGCATGAAAAACGGAGTAAAATAACACCACTCCCATCTCTCTAGCTCAATTAGGAGAGCAGCTGTGGTGATTTCAAAATATGTCGGACGTGCGTTTTTGGCCGTTTTTTGAAAACTTTACATAGCCGTAATTTCTAAACCGTTTGAGATATTTGAAAAAAAATGTGTATTTTTATTAATCTCCATGAGGACTACCTACATACCAAATTTCATCAAATTCTGAGATGGTCAGGTTTATACCCTGCGTTGATTTGATGTGGAATGGCTCGCCTACGTTTTATGACTGCAGAGAGAACACGCACTAGAAGCTTTCTTATGTATGTTCACGAAGGTGCACGAGGTACGTTTTATGACTGCAGAGAGAACACGCACCAGAAGCTTTCTTATGTATGTTCACGAAGGTGCACGAGGTACGTTTTATGACTGCAGAGAGAACACGCACCAGAAGCTTTCTTATGTATGTTCACGTAGGTGCACGAGATACGTTTTATGACTGCAGAGAGAACACGCACCAGAAGCTTTCTTATGTATGTTCACGAAGGTGCACGAGGTACGTTTTATGACTGCAGAGAGAACAGGCACCAGAAGCTTTCTTATGTATGTTCACGTAGGTGCACGAGGTACGTTTTATGACTGCAGAGAGAACAGGCACTAGAAGCTTTCTTATGTATGTTCACGAAGGTGCACGAGGTACGTTTTATGACTGCAGAGAGAACAGGCACCAGAAGATTTCTTATGTATGTTCACGAAGGTGCACGAGGTACGTTTTATGACTGCAGAGAGAACACGCACCAGAAGCTTTCTTATGTATGTTCACGTAGGTGCACGAGGTACGTTTTATGACTGCAGAGAGAACACGCACCAGAAGCTTTCTTATGTATATTCACGTAGGTGCACGAGGTACGTTTTATGACTGCAGAGAGAACACGCACCAGAAGCTTTCTTATTTAAATACCTATGTAAATAACGCTGAAGTTTCTTTTTGTGAAAAATCCAGATCACATTAGTTTATCTAAAAATGAAAACAAACTTAAAAAAATAAAAGATTTAAGCCAACAAAGAGTTATCGATTAAAGTGTTTAAATATTGTAGTTGACAAAATCAAAATCAGACGTATATTCCTGTTGGTTATGGTACTACTCAGCTGTTAGTAGACCAATACTCAATTGTAAAACCTCTAACCACCCTTTATAATCAATGCGCTAGACTTCCTTTGTTTTACATGTAATATTGTTTCCAGAAATTATTTAAGAAACCATATAATAAAAATTGTAAACTTCATTTTCAGCGTACTTTTTATGTTTCTTTCTCTACAACATATAAAATTTTTACTATTAAAAGACATATCTATGGGAAATAAGATATTGTAAAATAATAGGTTTTTCGTTGTCAATACAGGCTCAATAAACATGTTTTATTTTTTTTTTGTTTTATGAAACAATCTGTGTAAGAACAAATTTTTAAAAAGGGGAAAAAGAAAAAGCATGGCTGTATTTACTTTTGTGAACACGTTTTCGCTCCATAAACAAAAATCGGTGACGAAAACGAACAGAACATTGTTTTTTTATTTGTAAACTTGTCTTGTTTTTCGTGTCCACGGAGGTGACGAGATGACCTTGACAATGCAAATCTTTATTTAAATGAATTAAAGGTTTAAATAATTCTTTTAAACACGGCACTCATAAAACCGTTTCTTCTCCAGTCTTCTCACCTAAAATGAAATGGTACTGACAATTGTGCAAAGTTAAGTTACTGAACTTTAGGTCATCTGATGCACGTGACAAGTATTTACGAGACACTTTTTCCAACATATAGGCGTACTAATAAAAGTTGCTAGTTTAAAACTTTAAATCATTTCTTATATTTTTTTCATTTCTTGAAGTAAAAAATTAGACTTGAATTTTTGCTTTTATAATACACATTCGTCCCATCTTGCAGGAAATTAAAAAGTCAGTAAAAAAGTAATGAAGCTAACATTAGGCATACTGTGTTACTTGTACGAAAAAACTATATAGAAATGTGTACTATAAATTTATAAGCTAACAGTAAACATATAAATAAGATTTTTAAAATATGTAAGTGGTAGGAACATAATTCTACGATAACTGCAGCAATATTATTCTGAAAATGATACATACGAAAAGGCGATTCTTTGTTTTTCACAACAGGAGTTCAATCTTCGTTTTGGTTTCATCAGTTTCCGAATGTTAGCCTGTGATCGAGTGCTGTTTCTCAGCCATACGTTGCGTAAGTACGGGTGATCAGTGCCCCCCCCCACAACATGTGGTAAATAACTTATGTATTTGCAGCAAAACGAAGGCAGGGCACAAATCTAACTTTATCTTTCTCGTCCATACTTTCCTTTACAGGGTTGTCTATGTCATGACTCCTCTTGAATATCTCTGTGGTATGTCGTCTTTGTTCAGGTAAACTAACAGTTTCTAGACTTTAATTCGGAAAAATGAGATGATTTTGAGACGAAAAGAAGTTATCAAATTGCATGCGAAGAATCCTGACTTTCTCATTTGGACCTTCAAGCTAGCCCCCCCCCCCCCAACTCGTAGCAGCTCGTAGTCACTGTGTGGGCAGAACATGGAATAAGACCCTCTTATAGGAGAATGGAATTTAAACTGTTCGATTATCTGGTAAGAATTAAGTCAACAAGCTATTCTAGAATGATCTACGAAAAGGGAACAAAAGAAACAAATAGAGGTCGATTCCAGGCCCTATGGGAAGACAATACTAAAGAGACTGTTTAACAACATGGGAAAACCATACGAGAAATGAGACAATTGGCATGCAATAGGAACTTACTTAAAAATTAGACCTAACGCTGTAAGACATAAATAGGAAATATAAAGAACAAGGCTCAATACAGTTCAAAACTTTAGAGGTAGTAAAGTCTAGACTCTTGTTTTATCTTGTTCACTTGTTTTGTGGTTCCCATTATATTATTAAGGTACTAAATATAAGAAACTAATCTGCCGCTGCGAGAACTGAACTCGTACTGACGGCTTCATATTGACTCTGACTTGGATGTATGACCTAACCGCACCTGTCACGTTGAAAGAGAAAAATACATTTTCACATTCACTGCGGCCAAAGTATGATCATATTTTTCGTTACGTATGTTGAAGATAGCATAATTTACCGTCTTTAAAATATCACACTTTAATGAGTTTATAAACGATTTACTCCTTGCATGAAAACTTTCCCTGCAGGAATAATACGTAGACCTCTAAGAAATTCACAAATTCCTGTTAAGTAGTATAGGACGACGTCAACCACAAGTAAGGGCTTGTTTCTATTTTATTCATGAATATACTTTTTTTACAGCGATAAACTAACAGTGTAATTTAATGAACGAAAAGTAATAACATTTGAAGACGAACGAGAACAAAAATATCAGTATAAAGAAACACGTGGTTACGGAACAACGGCTCCTCCAATAACGAGACGGTACGCATAGCACGGCGCTGGTATTGACAAAATGCAAACGACACTTTAATTAATATGCATATTATTATTTTCCCGCTAGACAAGTTTCCGAACAGTCTGTTTGCGACAGCACTAGAATTGAGACGATCGCTGCTGCTCGCTCACGCACATTACACTTCCATTTACCGCACTGCCATATATTATTATTACGCTACACTTTAGTTTAGGGGATGAAAATAATACAATATAAAATACGACATACGGACAATGTTGTTAATAATGTATTGACCTATTAATAATATAATAAAAAATAATAATAATTATTATCAGTAATATGACAATAATAATTTTAATGGTTACAGACCTACATTAATTTAACAAACACCAATATGGCAGAGAATCTCAAAATAAAAGATTACACCCAATTAACAAACTATATTTAATGTTACGTGTACAACATTAAATTTTAAAAAAAATCATGGAGGGTTTAAATACAACAAGAAAGAAAATAATTTCATTTACCTGTCTATTGCGCAGGAGTAAAAACGCGTCTAAGCATTAGTACAATATAACTTGTAGAAAGAAATCAACAGCTTAAGCGCAAAGGGTGCGATGTTTCTAATTATGAATGGCAGTTGATAATGAACATAAAAGAACTGTTCCAGTCTTTACAACATAATAAACCAGTTATAAAATCATATTTTAATAAAATTCTCTCACACTAATGTATTCCACTTCATTTTCATGGCAATATTTCGGAACGTCCACCCATCCCAAGACGTTCCACCACCCAACGCTACACTTATTCCAATCAACCAAACAATAAATCCACCCCTTTTCATCTTTCACCCTCCCTACAGTAAAAATAACTGTCGACACACTTCTTCGCTCCCACAATCTATTCTCTTTCAATAATTGTCACGCGTGTATTTCTTCATCGAATTAAAGAGAATGCTCTCTCTACAAGGTCCGAGGAGAGAGGAAAAAGGGTGTAATTAATTTCAGCAAGATTTAATTTCATCAAATCCCCAATCAAAATTTTACCCCTAAGACTATTATACTTACTTAGTGTCATGGAAAACAGTACCCGAGTTGTACATTGTCACATCGCATCTCTGCTCGATACGTCTCACCGATCCTGCCACCACCATAACCGACCAATTGTAGTTCTTTTGGTGTTCCTCACTTTACCCACTCTGCATTTTACTAGCAGTGGATCCATGGTCGGATCCACCCCATCTTAATCTTATATTCTTTACTTTATAGTCTTATCTACATAAAAGTTTATAATTTATTTGTCTTATTTTTTGCATTTTCTTTCCATTCTCCTTTCCATAAGCAAGGTTATAAATTATTCGCGACATTTTACATTTAAACATGGTTTATTTCTTTCTATGTTCCTATTCGTTGCCTAAACCGACCAGTGTTAAACATTGGGGTTGTTAAAACTCACCGAGAGTTTTATACATTCTTATCTTTGTATTGTGTGAAAGTACTTTGGAGACCAGTATCAATTTATAGTTTAAAAAACACATCTAGTACTCGACTTTGTATTTCTACGAATCTCCGACACTTCCGTACCCAACATCTCATGTAGGCCCTATACCGTAATTCATTAATACCACGTTACGTATACGTAATTCACACGTTTAACTTGCTTCTATCACCCTCGTCTAATTCTTGTAATATTAGACATTACAATGTAGTATTAGTTGTAATGTTTCTTTCCACAAGGAATGATTTCGCTACTTTGCAGATCACAGAGAAATTTAATTTTTAATGTGACATTACTAAAGAAACAACAGTTTCTTCGAAGCATGTTTTGTCCTTTTTTGTCTTTAACCCTACACATTCCGACATCGCGGAAGAAACATTCCGCATTGTCGGTGACCGAACCTCTTTTCTAACTTTCTCTAGAAAGCCCCTTATTTACTGCCCTGTTCCTTCTATATTGTTTTTAGTTAATACTTACATAGTTTTATAGTTAATTTGTTTGATTCGTTATAGTCTACTTGTTTCTACCATCATTCAAGCTAAAAATCAGAAGCCGATTGTCATTTTCTAATCGTCCGCCTTAACTCGTCATCAAATCGGAGCATTTGTTCGCTTGTGTGGGGCTTCTTCTTACGCGAATCAGACTTTTAGAAGTTGGTCAAATCTCTTCTGTGCTGATGATCAGGAAACGATAAACAGTGAAGTGTGTGTGGTACAATCCACAACAAATTTAAATTTTGCACCTCAACTGTCATTAATGGCAAAGTATTTAATTATTACTGTTTATTTCTCTGGTCGAAAAGAACAGAACCATTCAGACAAATCGTGACTGTCAAAGAACAAGAACCCAGTCAACATTCATTGGCAGACCTTACAGCAATGAAAACAACACTGTGCTATTCAACAGAGTGGTTTATTCACAGTGAAAACGAATAACTCGCATAATATTCACATGCTATAAATTAATTTTCGCTATAAATTTATCTCCATGTCGAAAGATTCTCACACGAGCTTGGTGATAAAATTCAGAACGGACAATACGGCTACGTCCAGGACGTAAAGTTTGTAAGTGAACGCTCCGATTGCAACAGGCAGACAGGAACAATAGGGTATCATTTAAATTACGAATTTTTGTGTGTGCTCGAGTAGGAAAAAAGTGAATACTTTCGAAGTTTTCCTACAGCTGTGAACGTAATACCAACTCTGCAGACGCTTGGGAACAATGGAATTTTCATAAAACGAAAAACAAAAGCAATTAAAATTATTATACCTCTCATGAATTATTTAAAAAGAATGTTTTTGTTACTGTCGCCGTACGGCAAACGTCTCGACGCGTTATTAACAGAACCAAATTGCCGGCCCAAGTCTCACTTCTTTACAAACAAAAATAGAGGTGTCAAAGTTTGCCCTCGTATTATTTCCCCACGGACTGTAAGTTTAAAACAATTTCTCAAATGAAAATTCATTAAATAACACTTATTGTCAGAATCACGAAGCAAAAATGAGAAACGAGCGCGAGGAGAAGGAAGTAAGAGGAAGACAAAGATTACCGTGATCCCGGTATTAGTAATAACTGACACGAGCTCCCAGTTACACTGTCTTCTTATTTTATTGAAGCATCAGACTGCAATATCACGGGCAGAAGATTTCCTTTTTAATATTACTCATATGGAATACCTGAAAAGAATACAATTTCAGACGAACACACAGAAAACCTCATAACTTTGGAGCGGAATGCAAGCAAGCAATGCTAGTGCTACAATTCTTTCTGTTTTGTTAAATTACAATTATGTAACAACTCTCTGAAGTACAGTAAACGTTTTCCAGTATATCCCTTTTTGCTGACGTATATTGTTCGCTCAGAGATTAAGAATATTTAACAAACTGATAATACTTTTCTGAGAAGTAACAAAAACACTACACGACGAATCAAAAATATTAACTTGACTAATACAAACTGCATGTCCGAGGAAAGCAAAAGATAAAATATCAGAAAAAGAAAACACTCACACACGGAACGGGAGGTGCTGCAAGTTTAATGGTGGTAAACGTAAATGTGTACCATAAAAATTCAGCGCTGGAGCTATTGAAACACCTGTCAAATATATGTGGGCATTCAACAGGATCAGGAAACAAGCGTTTGGTGTTTGATCACTTTTTAAAATTATTGTACGTCTTTATTTTACTTTGTGCGACTGCTGGGAACAGGAGCAGCCTGGTGACAGGTACGTTAAGTTCAGGCTTGTTCACTGGTTCATGTTTGTTGATTCTTTAATTGTTGAGGTAACAAGTGATGAAGAATAAACTGTAATATTCAAGACAGATTTAGAATCGGAAAAAGTACCGGTAACCATATACCGGTATACACACTGTGCATACCACTCAATAAGTTTTCATGGCTATTTTTTATACAATTATATGTTACACCAACTGTTTTTAGATGTTAACACAATTTCGTCTGCTGGTACGATTTCATAATGAGTCTTTGTGCGTACGTCAGCGAAGGCTTATAATGGCAGCCCTTTTTTGGCTACATTTCCCTTCTATTATATATCATTGTATCATAATAGTTGCGTTGTTTAAATTGCTTCAGAATTTGAAAACGCTTAAGTAAAAACTTATTTCTTCTATAGTTCTATACAGGTTTTATTTTACAATAGCTCCTCGACAGTTCAAAGAGGCATCAAGTTAATAAAAAGATTGTGCTCTCAAAAGTGTTTTAGTAACACGAGGAGGAATAGTGTTAAATGTAATTCGGAGGAAACAGTAAACGGTATAGAAAATAGTCTAATTTATCTTTACTAAGCAGGTTTTATTTAAAAGCTACATCTGTTAGAGACTACATTGTAAAGGTAGCATTGTATCTCAACATCGTAATATCTATCGTAACATATAAAGGTAACATGTTTTCATACTAATTCAAACGCAGCGAAAAGTCACTTCCATTCTTCTGCATATGAGACAGATTTAAAGATATGAAGCAATCAACGCAGAAGTAATTGTAATTTATACCGTACTTAAGTTACATTGAGTAAAACATCAGTCTACTTACACAGCCAACGTTGTACGTTGAACTGAAACAATTACTTTCCACTACAGTAATGTAAACAGGGCAATGGTCCTCGTCACTGGGCTATAATCCACATGTTGAGAGTATGGCCATGTGTTTTACTGTTCAGTTAAAAGCGGACACATTGGTTAAGTGGAAGTATATAATTCTCATCGATTAAGCATAGATTACATTGATTATTCTTAAAATGGAAATTTATATTGTTCTGCGAGTAAATTATGGAACCCAATAATTAATTCTTGTTTTCATGTGAAATGCAGAAAATAACAAACCATGTACAAATCAGAAGTAGCCGTATTTATTAACTAAACTACGAAACAATTAAAGTTTAACTTCATAAAGTATTTACTTCTGACGGTCTTATCAAAGCGTCCTTTGGTAACTTCAGAACCAAAGCTGCAAATGGTAACTCATTTCTCCAGTACAGTACTCAGCCCATGTCACATGAACGCTACAGTGTTTGACGAAAATTCGTTAAAAAATGCACACCGTTGCCTGTAATAATATTACTTGTGATTATTATTATGATTTTATATCACACACACACACGCGCGCGCGCGCGCACACACACACACATTTAACTGTCACTTTCGACATTCTAGACCTACTATCAGTTTATTCATTTACTTAAATAATCCAAGGATGCCAATGAATCCTTGTGCCAAGAATACAAGGGGTTTTAACAGAATCTTCGAAATAAATCATTTAACGAAACGCTTAGTGCAGTATTAATGATGCAATCTTCATTAAACTTTGTAATTAGTCGTGTGTGTGTGTGTGTGTGTGTGTGTGTGTGTGTGTGTGTGTGTGTGTGTGTGTGTGTGTGTGTGTGAGCGCGTATCGTGCCGTCCCATTACAGTATGAATAGTGTGTGTCCGGGAAGCGGTTTAGTCAGCTGACTCTAAGACTATTATAGACAGTTATGCGGCAGCAGTACAATAGAAGCATTCCTATAGTACGCGGGGTGCATAGGAGATGAGGTCACTCGTTGTGACCCCGTGCCAGCCAATCATATCGTCGCTTTCTTAATTAATGGTGAACTCCACACCAGCTTTCGTACACGACCATGTCATTCTACTCTTTAAGAAACACCATTCCCACGGTTTTATGTGTATATTGCGGTGTGTGTGGCGGGGTGGGAGGCATTGCATTCATTTTGTAATTTATTAAACAAATATTTACTAAGTTTTTGAGACGATTACGTCATAGTTTGTCTGACCATGCCAGAGCTATTACACTTTTTGGTATCATTCAACAATTCGTTTCGTAAATAGGCCTATCACTTACTTCTCTAACATAGTCAAGTATGATCATTATACAGAATTTTTAAAAAGGAAGTTTCTACTGTTTGATTATAACAGCTACCTCAAATTTTGCTTTGATTGGCCAACACCCAATAGTCGGAACATGTAATTATCATCAACTTCCTGGTTTAATTTTTAATTCAAATAAAATTTTCCTATTTCCTCAAAACAAATTCACAAATTCTTTCTAAAAATTAAAGTTACTAAACACACATAGACCTACACTACGTTTATATTTTCTAAAAGTTTTACTTTTCGAGTTTCAGACAAAAGACAGACAAAAGGCGAGGAGACAATTTTTAAAACTGTATTCAGAATCAACAAATTTCACAACTGTGAAGATAAAAACGATTTAGGAATTGTAGTCTATTACGTGAGGCTTTTACAAAGGGCCTATCTGCCGATTTTGGGTTAGTGTCCGTGTAATTTTTTGATTCCTTTTGCTATCGTTTCCTAAAAGGTTCTATAACAAAGTCAAGGAAACATTTTGGCCCGCTCTCACCCCTAAAGGGTTGAAAACTACCCCTAAAGGGTTGAAAATATGAAACGACGCGAGGATACATTTTGAAGCCCTGAAATTAGGTATTTATACGTTTTTGGGGGTGCTGATTACGATTCTGATGTTCAAAATTATATTCGACGCAAAGCGTAGTTTTTAAAGGGTTGAAGCAGACTATAATCAGGGGGTATAAGTATTAACTTCGTGAGAATCCTGGTCAAAGCCTCCGAAGTGAGTACCTATAGGTTTTTGGGAGTGCTGATTAGATTTTGCCTCAAGGAATACATCCGACGTAAAGGTTCGACTTGAAAGGGTTGAAAACCACCCCTAAAGGGTTGAAGACATGAAACAACCCGAGGATGTACTTTGAAGTCCTCAAATTGGGTACCTACAGGTTTTGGGGGGGGTGATGATTACGATTTTGACGTCAAGGAATACATCCGACGCAAGGGTTAGACTTTAAAGAGTTGAAAACCACCCCTAAAGGGTTGAAAACGTGAAACAACGCGAGGATGTACTTTGAAGTCCTGAAATTGGGTACATTCAAAATTCAGTCGAAAAAATATATACTTCATCCATACTTATAAAATTTAATCAAAGAGAAGTTGAACCATAAACATTATTTTATTAAATTAAATATTCTATTGATATAACGAACCAGCAGTACAGACAGTGACAAATTGCAACAGATATTGTTTTGTTTACAATAGACGTTAAAAAAATTAAAATAATACTTAATTCTATTGTCAGTTTGAAAAAAGTTTAGTTTCATATAAATTAGTAGGCTCTCAGGACCGCACCCGAACATATAACGTACGATAACAAAATCTAACTGTTGGAGCGCGTTTACATTTTTGGTCATAACACGGTCAACATTTAAGAAACAAATTTTATTCAAAATGCATTTATAGGAAATTTAAAGAGCTACAACTATTGTCTTATGCACTATAGTAAAAAAACCTACTGTACAGTAGATATTTCCCCTAAAAGTCAAAAATGTTTTACACGATGTCGGCAAAATACACCTTTAAACTGCTGTAACTCATCGAGGTTTAGTCGTAGGCTAAAGGAATGAAACAAAATTTATAAGTTTTGTTTTTCTTTAAGCTTTATTTTTGATTCATAACAAGTTTTCGATAAAAAGCATCGTTACTGAGATATTTAATAGAAAATCCGAATTTTGGCGAAAATCCAAAAACTTGATTTTTCTTAAAACGTTACGTGTTACTGTACAGCAATACATATATGGTTCAAAAAAACTGAGGACATTGCTAACATAATATACAACCGAAAACTACAGTATCTCGGCTTAATATACATATTTGTCAAAATGGCGGACGTCTCTATTTAAATATCTTGAAAAAAATTTGCAGAAATGATGATATTTTCCTACATAACTTCGTAATGTTTTACGCTACACAAGTAATTAAACTAGAATTTTTAGGAAATTAACAGAGCTTTCATTTTATACTAATTTTGTTATGATCGAAAAATTTTTCACCGAGATATATCAGTTTTAAGCACGTAATTTCATCAAAAACCGGTGAATCGCCATCTTGTTTTGGCTGTGTTTCGAGAACCATTTGACATAAGACAACCAAACAATTTGGAAAATGTTCGCCTGGTAATAAGCCTTACGTTTGAGTTATACAAATGTTTCGCAAAATGGCGTCGTTTTTGAGTTATTTGCAGATTAATTTAAAAAAAAAAAACGCGTTTTTTTGCAAAACTCTGAACCCTTGTAACTCGCAAACAACGCATTTTTTCGAAAAGTGTATACCACCTTTTTGCTTCAAATTTAATTCTCTATCGGGTTCCGATGTTAATTAAATTTTGTTTTGTTTTCACCCCCGAAAAAGGGGTGAAAACAACCCCTAAATTTAAGAGCGGGCGAACAATTTTCCTATACTTTATTTTATAATCCTTTATGAAGATTTTGCAAAAAAAAAAATCAGAAAGAACCATGGACACTAACTCAAAATCGGCAGAAAATTCCTCACATAACAGACTATTGTCGGCACAAAGCTGTGTTTCCTATGTCATAATCTATTTTTTTTTTTTTTTTTTGTATTTACTCAACAGACTGACCAAACGACGCTGGAATACTCTGTTCTCACATAAAGACATATCCGAAGTAATAAATGCGTCTGTAATTTACGGGTTACATAGATTCTGGATACGGTATAATCTGTACCACAATAGGTAAAAATAATAAAATACCACTTAAAAAGGAAGACGTTTAAAACGCCATAGGAAGAAACCGAATTTTCGATATATAAAATCTCTACGAGCTACTATAATCACATTATCGTCCCATTCAAATTACTTCATATTCTTCCATACTTCAAGAGAGTAAAAAATTTCCTTCTAAACGTTGTTGACGTTTTCTATTACAAGACGAGTGTTTTAAACCTATTTTATAGCTAATATACAGGACTACTTCTGTTCTAACATTTTCAGAACAACATTAAAACTTTATAAGCACTTTTGTGGAAAGATTCTAATTAATCCTAAGAGAGAGAACTGAAATAATATTACTGAATATATAAACAAGTCAACCAAAAGGGAATCATTATTTCGTTCGGATGTAAATAAGAGTACGGTGTATGGCACAACTGTTAGTCATTACTGGAATATTTGTACAGTATACGTGGCATGCGAGTATGTGAGCACGTAGACAGATGTATGCTTCCTACACATATTGTAACACTGTTTATTGAGCTCCTGTGCTATGTTCAGCACATACTCCTTCATAAACGGTTTGTTTTAATACAAATTCTCAACATTCTTATAACGTAATAGGTTTCATATTACTTTCGCGTGATAATGTAATTTTCTTAACCGAGCAGATTCTGTGTCGAATGTATACCTAGCACTGCTTATCTAAAGCTCGTCAATTCTATCATAATGAAAATCGCTATTAGCTTTAATATTTAAAAAATTTTCTGTTTATATAATACCACTTTACCCCTTTCAGAACAAGACACAGCATTGTTTTAATTAAAACAGGTTACTTCGTTCATATGGGCAGTTAACTTTCGAGCAATCCGAAAGGTTTGCAAATGCAGAAGTGTACGAACGATTCATCCTTGGAGTCGTGCGCATTCTATTCTTTGCATACGCGTGGACACTGAAATACGCGGACTTTTTATTACACTTCTAACAACAAAATACTTGAAAACATTTTCAGATTCTGAATGTTTATTAATAACGCTCAAAACTAAGAATTAATAAATAATTTAACGTTCGCATTAATGGAATTTTTATGCTAAAATTAAAATTGGTTGTGACGTTAAAAGGCTGTTTTGATGTGCAGTATATATACGTCTGGCTGGCGGCTTTGTTTAGAAAGTTTTAAAGTACATGTATAAGCCATTAAATGCAAGCAGGCGGTTTTAACCAACAGTGTAAGTGGGTTAATAGTACGATGCTAAATACATTTTGCATTCTTATAAACACCGAAGCAAATTATAAGCAGTATTACGCCGTATGCGGTTAACCTAACATACCGTTTAACTCATTCTCACCCTCGGCTACCCTGACCAAACACTGCTGCCGATAACTTTATAGGCGGCTTTCAACTCTGCGACTTACATATCCTATACACGGATTTTATTGTTGATTCACAAATGAATGTAACTAAAATACTGTAAAAATTTTTATTTAGCACACCAAAACAAAAGCAACAGTCAACCGTACGCTAAGAAGTATATGGATGGGCTTATTTTCTGAGTCACAACAAAAGGTTCAGTATTCTGATCGCAACAGATTACACAGTTGCACGAGCACTTCACTGTCGTTTAGAACGGGCAATGTAAATAGCATGATGTTAACATTACAGAGGCCTTATAAATGCTAATTTACATAAAAAACTGACAATTACACTAAGTTGACAAAAGGCGATAGAGGAGCCCTATTCAATTTGAGAAACATTTGCGGGCATTGATACTCGTGACTCGCCGAAGAAACACCGCAGTTTCTCCAAGCAACTCAGAGGTATAGTCAAACTCACATAAAACACATCGTGAACTGTATACGATGATAATGTTGGCGACTGACAAACGAGAGATTCTATGCATTATGCGACGCCTTTTTAGGTAATTTATGTTGTGCTGTCCGTCACAACTGATGCCAGACTTCATGGCCCGTGACAGACGCGGGTCTGTAAACTGTCTTATGCAATATCTCAGACAGCAGTAACATTCATCCCCAGCTAGCCTCGGCCAATGCTACCAGCAGCCATGTTAGTCATAATGCTCATGGTTAGAGCAAAAATATCACATAAGAAGTTCTTAGCTTCACACAAGATAGGACAGACGTGCTGTATGTTTACTACTGTATGTTCTTGGAACAACTCGTCCTCTTTACTATTCACTGTCAAAAATTGTTCACTTTTCTCGTCTGACACTGCATTCTTTCAAGAACCGCACGGGTTGTGCCGTCCTTCGTGTTCCAAAAACGACAGTTTGTCTGAATCGTCAAACATTTGTCACCAAATTACAATAAACGTCTTTCCACATGATGCTTACTTTTCGATAAACTGTTACCAGAAGCACTGTGTATCAATTACTGCTCAGATATACAAATCCATACAGATTTTCTTTATAGTGAGATTCAAATATAACACATAATTGTAAGATTCCAGTTTACTCTGGATTAATTTCTGGCATTAGCAACTAACTGTAATCAACGAAGGCTACAACAGTCCGTAGTAGCGAATTCTAAAACACAGTTGCCTATTACAACCAAAAACATGCAAGTTGTTGATGAGGTTTCATCTGACTACGAACTCGTGAAACAAAAATACCCGGTAACGTCGTTGTATAAAACTCATTATAGTGTATTTCATGTATTAAATAATATGCTCAGTTCATCACGTCTGTGGCCACCACGCTCGTACACCTACTAATCGCATTTCAGTCTAAGTAGTTTTACTATATCAAGAGCCAGTGTTCACGTGAAAAGTGTTCATACTCAACTCGCTGTTAATACATTTTATTCCATATAAGTTCTAAAACATGGTTTTATGTGGCTTTACGTGTACATCATTTCTTGTTATTTACAATGAAACGATTACAACAGACTACATATACTGTAACATTACCCAGTGCTCCATACAGTCATCATTGAAGTATACGTCTAGTGTGTGCATACTTTATGAGCGAAAACTCGTGACCACGTTTAGAATTCATTCGATGATCAGATGTCACTACTTCCAACCGCATATAAGCATACGGTACTTGACTTTAAAAGCCATAGTAAACGAAGCTTTACGATTGGGTTGTTCTCTCCAACTCTTTAACACATCAACAAAATCTGGTAGCTATTAAACAAAAAAAAAATCAGATGATGCCTGGTGTCAGTCAACATGTTTAAATAAGTAAACATATTAACATTTTTAATTACATGTGACCTATAAGTTAACATTTGACACATATTTATTATAAATTTTTCACGTTATCTAAGAACGAAGTAATCTATATAAATATATTTATGATTTCAAAATTAATATTTCACAGACTTTAAAAGGCAAGAGAAAGTAATATCTTGTCACTTCAACCAATAAATACACCTACCAATTAAACTAACATTTATTGAAATTATGATTAACAAAAATATAATAAGAATTCCAGAATTGTTATACTGTATTATAACAGAACTGTTAATTATATTCTATATCAAAAGTGTTTATAATAGCCTCAGAATTTGTTTAACCAGAAATAAAATTAGTAAAAACGTGAGATTAATGCTCACAGTGAACATACAAGAGGCCAAGAGCTGCTGATGCTGATATGGATGTTATTACTTCGGGTGTCTGCCTTGCATGTGGTAGGGCTACGTCGCGTTTTCTCCAGAGTAGACGAACCCGACCTCGAAAAAAAGCGCATTATAATTCAACGTTTAATCCGTTTAGAGGCATATTTCCTATCTTTGTATTCACTAAGCCCTTGTCCTTAGTTTGAATAATGTTAATGGGTCTACTGTATTGTACTCTTCAGCTAACTCATTTCCGTTTGAAATTATGATTTTCTTACGTAAACGCTTATTACAGTTGTTCCATATTTCATCCCCCCCCCCTAGAACAGTGGGCCTCACTTTATCTTTTTTCGAATTATTTAAATGTTTAAATATTTTGTAGGCATTCATTTTTGACACTGAATATCGTGTCCCATTGTGCTTGCATGTCTTTACCAAAGACGTTGGTGCTTGTTCTTAAATTCTGTTAAGCTTGTTAAGTTAGCTGCCTATTCTTTATTCTTTTATATTTTCACGGTATTTACTTATTGTAGTCTCATATTTTCTTCCGTAATCAACAAGAACAAAAGAACTATTCTCGTTTCTTCATCCCATATTTCTAATTTCTAAGCTATATCCCTTTACGTTCTCTTTACTTACTTATATTCTTCTTTTGCTTAATTAGACTTAATAAGGCTTAATACGATTCCCATAGGAAGATATGGAATATGGATATAGGTATGAATAACGATACGGATTTTCGAAAAAGATATACTTTACAGATTTCCTCATTTCCATTTTGGAAACAATAAATTTTCGACAAAATATAAAACGACTACATGGCAAGACTCATTACTTCTGTAAAACATGAATTTATAATTAAACATACGTGTCGTGTTGTACAATGAAAATATAGTTATAGGCCTATACTTTTTCTGGACCACAACAGTGCATCGATGACTAAAATCGTTTAAAAGAGTAACATTCATCAACACGTTTACTTTTTACAAACCGAAACAAGATTGGGCCTACAACTCCTTTATTGGCAGCAGACTTCGATATAACGCACAAACGTTCCCAGTGTTCATGTGGGAGATAAACATTCTGTACTTATGTGGTCATCATTCATAGCTTATACAAACAAATTTTAGTCACCATCTTGTGACAGACTTTGACCACAAGCGCACATTCCTGACCTCAGCGTCATGAAATGTCAAATGAAAGAATAAGTGAAAATGACGTAATATATTCTATGAATGCTAACGACGCGTTCGCATACTCGTGTTAGTGCTAATTATAAACACACGCATAAAGACCGGTTGCGGCAGCCATAGTTTAAGTAAACCACATAGAAAACGATCAAAAACATTGTTTCAATTTACGTGTAAAAGCGTGGAAAGAACTGGTTGTGAGGTAGATTGTTCACGTACATAGACAGGTTATGTAATAAGTAGGCCCTAAATGATCAATTATCAACTATTCTGATGAAACTGAAAACACTCAATTACTTAGTCCTCGCGTATGCACACTAATTACTAGGAAAAGTCTACAGAATTCGAATTACTATACGTCTGTCTGCCACTTAATCAGTCTACTATATATCATACTCGTATAATATTAATAACAATACTAAAAATTTAAGCATTGTTGAACAACCAAATGGTTAACTACTTGTCAATGGTTATCACACAAATCAAACTTATAAATCGTGTCCTCCACAATTTGCATCCGTTCGTCAACAATTTATCGCCACGACTGGGGGTTGAGCGACTGGCTAGTCGCGAGATGTGCAGTGTCCCAAGTCTCAGTTAGGACTCCTCCCTCTTTGTCAGATTGAGTTCATTTTATACATGTTTGCTTAATGGAGGGCCTACAGCTACCCTCGATGTTGGATTATATTACCGGGGCTAGCAAACGGGGTCGTTTCCAAGATTCACCTGGCCTTGGATGGTAGTTACCGAGTTCGGCAATCAGGGAATTGCGGGTTACACGAGCAGCCCGACCATAGAATCTACGCGCCAGGCGCCTCAAAAGATCAGACACCTAATCTTTTTTAAAGCAAGAGAAGAGAATCTCCTTTGTCTCCCAGTGTTGCTTCCGGCTCAGACGAAGGCCTATTGCTTACAATTTGTGATAATGACACGGAGGGGTTACAGTGCTCTGACACTTTCTGTGATAATCTTCTTCTATAAATTTGTTTTTTGTAATCCTATTATTTGATTATAGTACAGAATTCTTGAGTGTCTGTGGAAACTACGTAATTACCAGTACCTGCAATCACTCACGTAGTTATTCTCGTAGCACTAAAATACAGAAAAAATAAAAAAAAATAATATTCTGCCTGTTATCTACAAATTGGAAAGATTGGAAACATAATTTTTCTCGTTTACATGGATAAGTTACGTTACATTACATGGAAAAGACTGTTGGCAATTTTAAAAAATCGAGTAACGGTATGTGTAAGAAAACTGAATTATTTAAACTAATCGTGTAACCTACTCCATAAATAAAAAGTAAGAAAACGCAGAAGAAGTAGTGAATGGACGCAATTTTAGTACAGACCTTACTGGTTACACCGTGTGGATGGTAAAGAGCGAGGAGTAGGAGTGGAAATTTTTAAAATTCTGTCAGATGAGTACAGTGAACAGCTTTGAAGAAAGGGAGAGAAAGACCAAAAGGAATGGGCACAGAAGACTGCAACTACCGCATTAAATGTTGTTTGTAATTGGGTTGTGCTGCCAGATGTGTTCAGACGTAACTGTTACCCCGCGCGCGCGAACAACCTCATTATTTGATAAGTTTACATTTCCATATCACATTTCAGGTTAAGCAAAATACGTTCGGTACAACACGGACAACGTGATTTGGTGATGACTGTAAAGTGATCAAAATTAAATATTCAAAACAATTAAAAAATTTCAATAATATTTGACTTTTACAAAATTATTTGGAAAATAACTGATACGCAAACTCATAAGTAGGACATAATTAAGAAACAGGTTTTAATTATGCCCATAAACCCCCAATAAACAAGTAAAACTGCGCAATTGTGCTCAGTCTTAAAACACTGAAATATTGAGTATTATGAGAGAAATAATGTCACGAATGCAGACATTTAAAACGTAGTTCTGATAAAAACAGGCAGTGAAGTGTGCTGTTAGGAATGTTTACACAATCGTAACTTGCCAATGACGACACCCCACAAAGTAGTATCACTAGTGAACACAATGAATACAAAGATTATGCCTGATTAGATAAATGAAATAAAAAATTGTTGCTGTAAAAGTACTTTAACATTCATTTGACACACACGTTCTACGTTTTAGTGAATTGAACTCTTGACGCGTAGTTTCAATTGGTTGATAGCAATACTGAACACAACCCTTTTTTCTCAAGATACGTTTTCAAACGCGTAATAGTAATACAGTCACGATGTATTTATTAATCGTCTTTTAATCGTGACAAATGAGTGACTTTAAAGATGAATCTAGAGTATGCACCAACCTTTTAAACACTGCACACAGAAAATGTAAAAAAAAAAAACACTATAAACATGTTTTTCGCAATTATATCGACACTAATTCTGAGTTATCACAATGCCAAATTCAGATGTAGAATTGGAGTATAAAAACAAAGAAAAAACAAATCGCGGCCACAATTACGTACAAAACAGTGTGTATAAAGAAAGATTCTGATATGCACCCCATCACGGCGCTACCCTACACTCACGTTACGCATCAACGAATGTTACGTAAAGCGTAAAATGAACGATCAGTTTTTCCGCAAAAATCTGTAATATTCGTTTTTCATCAAAAATCCAAATAAACAAATATGTGAGAGCCGGCGTATTTGTGTGTACGTGTGCGTGTGGAGGGGGAGACTACTGATTCCGTGTCATCCATTTTCCAAATAAGTGAAGAAACACAATAATGCTATACTTCTATCTCTGAAGGAAACGTCTATTAGATGTACCAACTGTTGATATGTTGACCACGTTTTGGACATGAATTTACGGAAGACTTTGTCACAGTAATTATTTAACGACACGGAGTCATTCCGGCAAATGTTCATGATATTAAGAAGAAAATTAATTTAAACTGTATACAGCAGTGGTGGCCAACCCTTCTGGGGCATGAATCACTTTTGTGGAATATCGGGGCGCCGCGTAAGCGAATTTTTTCTTATAATTACCATATGATACCATATGTAATAGGCATGAAGTATAGGCCAATAGACAAACTTTAAACTATGCGTACATTTACGAATGTGTTAGTAAAGCTAGGAAAGCTAGGTCTAAATGTGACCTAGATAGATAAATGTTTATGAAATAGGTTTACTTGTAATATTTGGCAATACTTTTTTTCTCTACTGTAACTGCATCGTGGCTTTTCAAAAACCGAGGTGATATTATAATTGTCTTTTGGACAAGCCGTACGGTGACAACTTTACGTTCAACGCGGGGTTCAGTGGGCTTTAAGTACTAATGCTGTAATAAAATATCAAATAACAAAATGTTTTGTGTTGTATAAACGTATTAAAGTACATCGAAAAGGTATAACAACAGATACACGAGTATTTCGTTTCACTTCAAATAGCTCTAGTTAAATAAAAAACAAATTCATAGTTTCATAAACTTATACGTAAAAAAACAGATTGATCTTCATCCGTATAAATCTAGTTTACTTCAAACATTTTTCTTTCTTTTAATATAAACAATTTTAAGAACTCTTTCTACAAATGTAATCATAATAAATTGCTATCATTAGCTCTGACTTAACTAGTCCTATTTATCGATGAGTACCTCTAAGTATAAACTGATGAGAATAATGGCATTAACGGAATTAAATTTGGCGGGTATCAATTTAAATTTAAATTCCCTGATTCTGATTCCCACTATTGAGTCACTACACATAGGAAGCTCATGATGATTGACAACGCTGAAGGCAGTCAGTCTTTCACTGTAAATTATTTCATTTTCAAGTAATTCAATTAATGATTCAATACGTTGGTTATTCAAAAATTAATTTATTATCTACAAAAACTTTATAAACTCATGTTTAACTGTTCCTGAACTCCGACATTACCTTTTATTTTAAAAACACAAAATAATTTCAAAACCTCATTAAAGTGCTCAATTTTCGACCACTCCTACCACCGAGTTATATTGGTCACAATTAACTATTTGAATCCGCCTTTCTGTCGTATACTAAAGTTAAGCAATTATGATGTTTTTTACAAGTATGCATACAATTTAAAAGTCAAATTACTTCTCTTACTATTAGTAATGAAAATCGATGTAACCGAGCGCACACAGAGACAACAATTCTCTACATTTAATCCGAATACAGAACAAACCAAAACTGGAATTCATAAATTCAATAAGAGACTTCAAGTACAAATATTTACTTTGCCAACAGTAGAGCGCGTGATTATCTACTTCGCAGTTGCTACGGTATAATTAAATATACTGTATTACTCAGTTTGGACCAACTCCGCAAGAATGGTGGAATTATCTGTTGAATTCATACGCAAATGTAAGACACACCATTTGTAGTGACTTAGGCTACATGCCTGTGTATAGCCAATACGACGGCAACTCCATGTGTCTGTCTTACGCATGACGGCGACACGAGTAAACGGCACGACTTAATCAAAAATGTTATTTCCATTTCCCTAATCAAAGTTAAACTTAATGCTAAACCCGTACATCACATTTTATAGCTTCTGAATGATCCGCGTGTGTTCGGCGACAAATGGTAAACTACATAAGTTTCTTGATTTAAATGGTTTTCACCACACGCAGGTTTTAAATGCCTCATTTTTTTTTTAGTGTAGAATTTTTTTCCGAGAAATAATTTTAGATTAAACAATATTGTAAAAATATTCTTCTCCTCTTCAACTTACTGAGAATTATACTGTTATACTTTTTTTATGAACACATTTCCTACACAGTTTACACGTACGCCTAACTTTCGTATTTTTTCATGCACTGTGTAGTATTCGTAACTCTTCTTTATAAACAGACTAGTGCAATAACACACTACAGATGATACTAAAAAAAATTAAATAAATAAAGTTTAAAACTTTAATAAAACCAAGAAAACATATTCAGTAATAGTAGTTTTTTAATTGGAGTGCGAGTTTTCTTCAGATCGACACAACATAATTACGAGTTCGTTCTGTTTTCAATAAACACGGAATTTATTCACTGCTAAATAGGCCTACATAAGGAAACAGCGGCCAATAACAACAAATCTAAGTACTGTATTTATATTTCCTGGGAAGAAACTGCTGCCATTCTTCTTTTGTAGGTGGCGTACTTTTTATTCTTGTTCTAATAAAAGGGACGAAAACAAACAAAAAAACGAGACAATAGAAAGAAAAACAGCGTATACTGAATGGTGGAAACAGAGATTGACGAAATGGGCAAGTTGATGGAGGGGAGGACAGCAGGATGTCGAACAGTAAATGGACGCCTTATTGGCTACAGGAGAGAACACAAAATAGCGAGATTTCTATCCTACGCTGTATGCAGAGACGGGTGCAGTGGATTTTCGTTCTCAAAATATCACATGCTCTATATTGTTCAGGATAGAAGTGCGAGAGGGATGCGCCTGTGAGGGGTGGAAACACTAAAGTACACCTGATCATCTGCCAAGCTTCTTTACTATTCTGCTGGCATTTTACATGAGAACAATTTTTTAAATCTGACAGAAAGCAGAATTCGATGAAACTAAGATGGAATCGGTAATATTGAAAATAGTGATTGGTGCTGCAGACAGACATTATAGGGAGCGTACGATCTGCATAAAAATAACTTTCTATAAGGTAAATAAAAATAATAAAAATCTGCAAGTGGATAATAATTATTTTATAATATATACGGTAGTTTAATTGTTACGAATGGCATATAAATAATACTGAGTACGATATATATATATATATATATATATATATTTGAATCACTTTCTGCTACAGTCCGTTTCTTGATGTATATAATACTATAATATTTATGACTAAATTTACCTCAAGATATACTTTTTTCCTTTAGGAACATGTTTCGGGAGATCTTGTTCTCCCATCTTCAGCCTTCGCCATCTTGTTTCTGGTGAAGTATTTGTGTGTTGGCTTCTGGATGTTATTGAGGTAGTTTGTTGGTCTTTGGTCCTTTAAAGTTGCATTATTGTGTGTGGTTGTGGTATCTGTTTTTGTATTTTGTGTATTTTCGATGTTGAGTGCTTTGAATATTGTGTCATGTTTTGTATTGATTTGTATTTGTTCTGGTATTAATTTGTTTTGTGTTTTATGTTTGTAAATCTGTAAATTTTCCCAAATGTTCATTATGGTGCCTTTGTGTGGTATATGTTTTATTAGTGTTACATTGGTTATGTCTGGGAATTCATGTCCTGTGTTTATTGCATGTGTGGCTAAATTGGATTTATATATATTTGGTTTTTTGTATGCATGTAGGTTTTCAAAATAACGTTTTTTCAGCTGTTTTTTTGTTTGTCCTATATAACATTTATTGCAATCTTGGCATTCAATTTTGTATATACCGTTGGTTGTTGTATTATCTTTGTTGTGTGAGATATTTAGATTTTGTAATTTATTTTTATTAGTTTTGTATGCTATTTTTATATCTGTGTTTTTAAATAGTTTTGTTAGTTTTGTCATTTTATTATTTATATATGTGAATGTGGCCCATTTTTTGTTGTTGTTATTATTTATGTGTTGTTCAGTTTGATTAATTCTTAATTGTTCAGTTTTTATTTTGTATTTGATTTTATTTTCTATTTTGATCATAGTATTTTTATTGTATCCATTTGCATAACCAATTTGGTATATTATATTTCTTTCTTTGTCAGTTTCTTGTTTGTTTAGGGGTATTTTGTACATTCTGTTAAATAACGAATAAAATGCTGCCATTTTATGTTGTGGTGGGTGGTCAGAATGGTTAGGTATAATGATGTTAGTGGAAGTTGGTTTTCTATATATTGCATATTGTGTGTTTGTTGTATCTTGTGATGGTTATGTCTAAATAGTTGATTTTGTTATGTTTTTCTTTTTCCTCTGTGAATTGTATTTTGGGATGTATGTTATTGATTTGTTTCAGTATGTTCTCTGCATTTGTGTTTTTGTTATTTGATACATATAGTCCATCATCTACATATCTTATCCATATGCCATCTGGGTCATGTGTTTTTATGATATTTTGTATTTTGGTGTCTATGTGTTGTAGGAATATTTCTGCTATTATGCTTGATAATGGTGATCCCATTGCTAAACCTTCTTTCTGTTGATAAATTTTGCTATTAAATTCAAAGTAATTTTGTTTTAGTATTAGTTGGAGACTATTTTTTTTTCGGTTATATATTGTTTGTTTCATTTTGTTCTATAAGTTTGTTTATTATTATGTCAATTGTTTCTTCTACTGGGATATTAGTGTACATGTTTGTTATGTCATATGATGTGAAAAATGTATTTTCATTTATATTTATTATTTTTAGTTTGTCTATTAATTCGTATGTATTTTTTATGTTATGATGGTTATTTGTTAGATGGTTACTTTTTAGTTTTTGTGCTATTATTCTTGCTATTTTATATGTAGGAGCTTTTTTGAAATTGATTAATGGACGTATTGGGTTGTTTAATTTGTGTATTTTTATTAGGCTGTTCATTTTAGGTGGTTCTGGATTATTGTTTATATATATATGTCTATGTTTTTATTGTTGAAATAATAAAAACATAGACATATATATAAACAATAATCCAGAACCACCTAAAATGAACACCCTAATAAAAATACACAAATTAAACAACCCAATACGTCCATTAATCAATTTCAAAAAAGCTCCTACATACAAAATAGCAAGAATAATAGCACAAAAACTAAAAAGTAACCATCTAACAAATAACCATCATAACATAAAAAATACATACGAATTAATAGACAAACTAAAAATAATAAATATAAATGAAAATACATTTTTCACATCATATGACATAACAAACATGTACACTAATATCCCAGTAGAAGAAACAATTGACATAATAATAAACAAACTTATAGAACAAAATGAAACAAACAATATATAACCTAAATAAAAAATAGTCTCCAACTAATACTAAAACAAAATTACTTTGAATTTAATAGCAAAATTTATCAACAGAAAGAAGGTTTAGCAATGGGATCACCATTATCAAGCATAATAGCAGAAATATTCCTACAACACATAGACACCAAAATACAAAATATCATAAAAACACATGACCCAGATGGCATATGGATAAGATATGTAGATGATGGACTATATGTATCAAATAACAAAAACACAAATGCAGAGAACATACTGAAACAAATCAATAACATACATCCCAAAATACAATTCACAGAGGAAAAAGAAAAACATAACAAAATCAACTATTTAGACATAACCATCACAAGATACAACAAACACATACAATATGCAATATATAGAAAACCAACTTCCACTAACATCATTATACCTAACCATTCTGACCACCCACCACAACATAAAATGGCAGCATTTTATTCGTTATTTAACAGAATGTACAAAATACCCCTAAACAAACAAGAAACTGACAAAGAAAGAAATATAATATACCAAATTGGTTATGCAAATGAATACAATAAAAATACTATGATCAAAATAGAAAATAAAATCAAATACAAAATAAAAACTGAACAATTAAGAATTAATCAAACTGAACAACACATAAATAATAACAACAACAAAAAATGGGCCACATTCACATATATAAATAATAAAATGACAAAACTAACAAAACTATTTAAAAACACAGATATAAAAATAGCATACAAAACTAATAAAAATAAATTACAAAATCTAAATATCTCACACAACAAAGATAATACAACAACCAACGGTATATACAAAATTGAATGCCAAGATTGCAATAAATGTTATATAGGACAAACAAAAAAACAGCTGAAAAAACGTTATTTTGAAAACCTACATGCATACAAAAAACCAAATATATATAAATCCAATTTAGCCACACATGCAATAAACACAGGACATGAATTCCCAGACATAACCAATGTAACACTAATAAAACATATACCACACAAAGGCACCATAATGAACATTTGGGAAAATTTACAGATTTACAAACATAAAACACAAAACAAATTAATACCAGAACAAATACAAATCAATACAAAACATGACACAATATTCAAAGCACTCAACATCGAAAATACACAAAATACAAAAACAGATACCACAACCACACACAATAATGCAACTTTAAAGGACCAAAGACCAACAAACTACCTCAATAACATCCAGAAGCCAACACACAAATACTTCACCAGAAACAAGATGGCGAAGGCTGAAGATGGGAGAACAAGATCTCCCGAAACATGTTCCTAAAGGAAAAAAGTATATCTTGAGGTAAATTTAGTCATAAATATTATAGTAATATATATATATATATATATATATATATATATTGATCTGAGAACTGAGAAATTGTCGCTGTTTACCAACGGACATACTTGGACGGCGAACTTGGTGGGTAGTGACCAAGTCATTCCCGATAGTATCCACCAGCAAATCCGCAAAATTAACTACATCCATCCAACATCTATAATTGAACAAAGGATAGACGACACCTCCAATGAAGATTTATGGTCACAAAAAATCCAAGAGATCAGGGATTTCCGGAGCGGTATAACTGGCGAAAGATTAACCTTAAACCAAGCGAACAAATTAATCAACATCTATGACAAATATAAATCAGTCTTTTCTGATGAGCCCGGTAAAGTGAAAAACTTCCAGTGTACTCTACAGTTCCGAGACACAGTGGACTTTAACCGGAAGTCTTACCCCATCGCGCAATCACGAAAGCAAGCAGTAAGAGCTGAAATAGAGCAAATGATTAACCGTGACATAATAGAGAGTAGCCATTCCCCATATACAAGTCCTATCGTGGCTATTCCTAAGAAAAACGGACAAGTCCGTTTGTGTTTAGATGCGCGCGAAATAAATAAAATGATCATAAATGACAGGACTTCGCCCGGTGAGATTGAGGAGATTTTAAAACGGTTCCACGGCACCAAGTACTTTAGTACCTGGGATACGGTGTGCGGGTACTGGCAGGTGGAATTACATCCACAGAGTCGCCAGTATCTGGCCTTTATATTCGAGGGGCGGAACTACCAGTTTAAGAGATTGTCCTTCGGACTGGTAAACTCAGTCGCAGTATTGGTGCACTCCATGGACCAGATACTTGGCCAAGAAGCACTACAGTTCACCACCGTATACGTCGATGACTTGCTAGTGTCCTCAGAAACTTGGGAGGAACACTGCTACCGTGTGGAACACGTATTACAGAAGCTAGCGACAAATAATATTACGCTAAAATTAGCAAAATCTCATTTTATCGCTAAGGAAATACAATTCTTGGGTTTCATCTTGAATGATCAGGGAATCTCACCGTCGGCTGAAAAGGTCGAAGCGATTCAGAACTTTCCTACACCTAAGAATCGAAGGCAGTTACAGTCGTTCCTGGGACTCTGTAATTACTACCGCAAGTTCCAGGAAAAGTATTCAGAACTGACTGCCAGATTTCAGCCGCAACTGTCATCCAAAAATAAATGGATCTGGGGTAATGAACAAAACAATATATTATCATTAATAAAACAAAAATTCCTTGAACCCATCATACTTTGCCATCCGGATTTTAGCAAACCTTTCTTTCTTAATTGCGATGCCAGTGACATCAGCCTCGGCACTACCTTATATCAAGAGGATGAGGAGGGCGAACATCTGGTGATCTGCTTTGCCAGCAGAGCATTGAATCAATGTGAGAAGAACTACCACGTTACAGAAAAGGAATAATTGAGTGTCGTGTTCGCGTGTGGAAAGTTCCGCACGTATATTCTTGGTTATTCCGTTACCGTCCGGACAGACCATAAGTCTATATCGTTCCTTAAGAGATGTAAGTTAAGCCATGGAAGGTTAACACGGTGGATACTATTACTGCAAGAATATGACCTTAAGTGGGAGTACATCCCCGGAAAGAAGAATGTCGTCGCGGACGTCTTGTCTAGAGTAGACATTGATAAACAGACGTTCGAGGGGGAGAAGGAGAGTATTCTTAAAGTATACCATATTCTAAGCTGCAGCGCCGGTCTACAATCAATTTTGGAACACCACCTGAGCACACACCAACAAGCTGACCCGAAATTAATCTCTATTCTAACAAGATTGGAAGCAGGTGACGAGACTATCTCTCAATATTATAAAATCCATAACGGAATCCTGTTTTCAAGACCATCTTTATATAAGGAGGAATGGAAGGTTATTATTCCAACCCATATCGAAAGGGAGATAGTGTTTAATTATCATGTTCGATATGGGCATATGGGCGCCTTAAAGGTAGTAAAGGCCCTGGAAGAGAGCTGCCATATCAAAGACATAAATCGGAAGGTACGAAAGTACATAAGAAACTGTCGCATTTGCCAACTCGTAAAAACCAACAACGAGAAAAGAGAGGGGCAAATGATTCCGATAACTTCTCAATCGAAACTTGAGAAAGTATTCCTAGATATCTGTGGGCCATTTCCCCGCAGTGGGGGCCGCCACAGATACAAATATCTCGTCATCGTAATGGACCATTATACCAAGTTCGTAAAGCTATACCCAGCGAATCGGGCGACTACAAATAAAGTTCTCGACATCCTGACCAACCAGTACTTCCCAGCCGTCGGAAAACCAGTGTCGATCATAACCGACCACGGAACACAATTCAAGGGGAGGAAATGGCGGGATACACTGCTGTCAATGGGGGTTCATACCTATAAGACTTCGGTATACCACCCGAGCAGTAACCCGGCCGAAAGAGTCTTGCGAGAGGTGGGGCGCCTATTAAGAACGTATTGCCACGATCAGCAGAGGAGGTGGCAAGAATACTTGGAGGCCACTGAAGAATTCCTCAACCTGGCATACCATCCAGCCATAGGAATAACCCCATACTCCGCCATGTACGAAAGACAACCCCCAAGGGAGATCGAGGAAATATTGGTGTTCCCCAGAGAGCATAAGTATATATTTAATAAAGTTCAATTTCATAATAAGGTGGCCGAAGATCAGGAGAAACGGCGGAATAAATACAATAAAAGCATGGGTAAGATTATTACTTATACCGTTGGAGAGAAGGTGTTGTTAAAGAATAGGGAATTACCCAGTTCTTTAGAAGGGATAACAAAAAAAATTATTGCTTCTGTACACTGGTCCCTATATTGTCTCTAAGAACAATAACAACAACACGTACGAAATTAAGGAGATGGGTTCCAATAAAGTTAAGGGTGTCTTTAACCAGGCATCCATGAAGAAATTTTATGAATAAACCCTCAAAATTCTAAAAATAATGTAATACCAAATTACATACAATTATTTAAAAGAAACATTTTGGAAAGAGAAGAAAAAGAATTTAGAAATCAACTAAATTCAAAAATAAGGTAATACCACATTACATACAATTATTTTAAGAAAAACTATTTGGAAAGATATAAGAAGAAGAATTTGGACTTAATAATCCAAATTCTAAAACAATTGTAAGATCACCTTACATACCAAGCATTTGAAGGAAACTTTATAGAAGGATAAAAGGAATAGAATGAAATAATTCAAATAATTCCGAACAAGTGTAACATCACCTTACTAACTAAAAATTTGAAAAACTTTATGACAAGAATATAAAAGAAGAATTCTGACTCATCCAAATTTTAAAACAATGTAAGACCACATTACTAACCAAGTATTTGAGAAAAACCATTTTGCAGAAATATAAAAAGAATTTTGAATTGAAAACAACTAAATTTAAAAAGAAAGCAAGCCCACCTTACATACAAATTATTTGAGAAAACTTTATGGAATAATATAAGAAGAATGAATTTTGAATTGTGTATAAATCAAGTTCCAAACCAAGAGTAAGTACAACTTACCGACCAATTATTAATAAAACACTTGGGTGAAATAAACAGAAAAGATTTAATACCATATTTATGGTAAGCATAAAATATATTTACCATGTTTATAAAGGATCGTAATGGGGTGAATAAAGGAAACAGACTTTAGAATTAAAACAAATAATTCTGGAGAAATATGATCATGTCTAATTTCAATATAAAGTGTGAAAAACTTTCCATAAAATGATACAAAAGGAAATAAACCGTGTGATACGACTTGAGTGATTGAATATAATAAAATACAAAAACTTATGTGGAATTATGAGATAATAAAACTTTGAAGTGGTATGAGGAGAAATTATGACCTCATTATAAAATTAATAAAAGACATTCATTCGAAAGGATAATAACCATGACAGGAATAATGTGAGAATAATATCAAAGATATATGTAATTAAACGAATTAATATAAAATGATTTATGAATTAAATGTCAATTGTGATAATGACCGTTATAGAAAGTTCTAGAAAATAGAACAAGTGGAAATAATAAAAACAGAGCAATAAAATAAAAATGTCATAAAGATATGCTACTATAAACAATGCAGATTATAATAAAAAAACCAGAAGGTAATAAAGAATTTATAACCAAAAGCTTTATATGATAAGGAAAGTTGAAGAATGTAATAATAGAAGAGCTTCCTACCATAATATCAAATGAATGAAACATCAAGTTAAAGAGTCAGAAGAACAACTGAGATAGGAATATTAAAATCTCTGAGAAATATAATAAGTAATAAGTGAAGTATCCCAAAGATTTTTTTTTTTTTAATAGTAACAAATATGTACTATTCTGAATAATTTTTTAATCTGTCTGTAGATAATTCCAGCAGTATTAATATGTTTTTTGAGCAGAGATGATTTGCCTCTGTACTCAAATATGTGTGAAGTATTGGACAGCAGAGGAAGTAGCGTACAGTGCCTCTCTGAACTGAACCAGCTCACAAAGTAGGGAACGATAGGGAGGAAATATCCCAAGGAGAAAATACTAAGAAGAAATATGAAAATGAAATAATAAATATGAAACTCAGATGACTATTACTATCAAGGAAGATCAAGTGAGAATGAGAAGGATATAAGCTCAAATAAATATAAGAAATTTTTTAAAATGGAAGGAAGTCAAGAATAATAACAAAACTACAATAATTATCATAAGCAATTGTTTCAGACAAAGCAAGTATAGTCTGAAAAAATCACTTCTGGAGAAGGGCATTCTGTAGCGTGACAGAAAATCCACTATTTATTAATTCATATAAAATAATAAAAATTAATTACACCACATATGTTAATACAAAATCGAATGAAATTGAATGAAATCAAAGGAATAAACAACAATAAAATAAAAATTCTCATTACATTATATAAAAACCACTGTTAAAAATCAAAGAAATTATTGAAAGCAACTCATATTATAAAATCAGGAATTTACCCAGGAAGTTAGGAGCAGTAAACAAATTAGATAACACAATATCAAGAAGAGAGAATCAGTTTGAGAGTGGTGAAACACCAAAATACCCCAAAGACAAGAAGAAGGAAGAATAAAATTTGTGATCAGGAAGTAAACAATACCCTGAAACCTTTAGCGAAGAGCAAAGTCAGTATCAGTAAATAACTTCGATACTCCAAACTAAACATCAGTCGAGATAACACGAAGTACCTTGGTTTACCCAAGAGTGAAGAATGAAGACAAGAAGAAGGAAGACCAGAAGAAAGACAAGAGTGAAGACAAGAAAGAAGATAAGAAGAAAGACAAGAAAGAAGACAAGAAGAGAGGAAGAAATAGTATGAAAGAAACACCGTTATAAAACCTATTATTAAATACCATCAACCCCAAACCCATAGAGACAATTAAAAAGAAAGTATAACATCCCAAAATCCTATAAAAATGTAATTATTAAGAAATCAAAAGTGTTGTCTAGTATAATAAGAAGTGAACCAACTAAAGCTATTGTGTGATAAAGGAAATAAACAAGTCTTAACAGTCCATGATTACTGAAGGTCTGGTCTGAGATAATAAGACTTAAAATATCAGAACCACCAGTGAAAGTGAACTTGTGCAAGTGTTTTTGGAAATACAATAAACTTAAAGTTGGTGATACTATGACTTATCAATATGCTATATAACAACTTTTATATTCAATAATACACATCATCATAAAATAATAAAATGGAAGATTTCCAATATTTTATTATTTTAATGTAACTCTGTTATTACAAGACATTTGTAAAAATGATAGTAACTAGAGTATGGGTGGACATGTTTACTGATGAAGGGGATAATATATAATAATGGTTTAGACCAGAAAGGACTGGCATTAATTTATATTCATAGGTTTAAATTGTTTAAAATGGCTATTTGTTCACAGCCATGAACTCAATAGGTTTATAAGAATTTTTAGTAAATAAGATTTATATGTGTTTAAAATGAATTATGTTTGCCAAATAACAGCATGCATACCATTAATAATGTTTCAGTAGGTATGCTGTATTAATTTAAAAAGGAGTTAAATGTATGTTTTCAAACCATGTCAGCAATATGTTCAATCTTAGAATGCTGAATGATGTTCATTATTATTTTTTATATAACAGTAGTATTAATCAAATACTACACCTCACAATGGGTTTGTAAAACGTTTTATTTTCATGTAATAATAACTATGTAAAGTCAGAGGAGGAGTAGGATTAAATTTATTTGAGAAAGACAGAAATGTAAAATTCTAAACTCTAGGCCATGTGGTGAATTCACAGAAGCCATATAAACCAGTTAATTCACTTATAATTCCTGTAAACTAGCAAGATTTAGGTAAGGTAAATCAGTTAACCACTACTGTGAATGATCCTATGAGTTAAAGTGATAATAAGGAAATATACCTTAAAAAATTGTAAATTTTCAAAAATATAAATTAATTAATTTTAAAGAGCAATGTCAAATTCAGAGATTAACATAAAAAACCAGTTCAAAGGTTCAATTTATATGTATTTAAGGAATGGAAGAGAAATATGACTAATTAAAATTTATTATAATAGTATTAATAACAATTAAAATGGCAGAAAAATTTATATGAAGGCGGAAACCAATTTTTGAGCCTAGATTTCCAAAAAGAGAGAAATTTGGTAATTTCCACAAAATGTCAACAGATATGGACTATAATATATCAATTTAAAAGGAAAGAGATGATTAAACCAATGATAAGGTTCATTATTCATGAAGGTGACGAATAAAATAAATAAATTCCATATATAATGTATTTTAGTATCATGTGTATGGGAAATCGAAATATTTTAACAATACTTTTTCAAAGATTAACTGGGCCAGATTTTGACTAACATGAAGGAAGTTAGTTTAGTCTTTTGTTGAATATCAAGCTGAATAGTTGTGTAATATAACGTTCCTTAAAACCGTGTAGAAAATGGTACTACGGTTACCTACTAATATCAGTGAAGCGAGAGTTAAATAAATTAAACATTTTTCTAACTAAAACTACAGAAATTTTAGCGACAATAGTGAAAACTAACACCAAACTTCATTATACTAGTGATTTAAAACAGTAAAGCAATATATTTGTGATAATTAACGCTACAAATCATAACCACTTTTTGAGCAGTTAACCCACAGAAGTGAACACATATCAAATAACATAATTAACACAAGTATACACGGAACACTTCTTCAGAACACACCAAACAACCTATTAGACAGATTACACCAGTGCGGGGACATTTCAAACATTTATGAAGGTAATTTTGCTGCGAGATTTTAACACGACGACATTCCTAGTAACCTCGCCATATCTAGGAGCGGCCATCTTTGAAAAATACGAATCTCTGCCTTCCTCATCGAGTGACGTCAGAAGCTACATATGGTTTGACGATTCAACTGTTTTAAACATTATATCAGAATTATTTAAATATTGTTAGATGATAATTATGGAAATACTTTAATTGTTAATGTTATACTTTCTCGTTACCCTTCTCTGACTATTAGTATAATCGCTCCAAGAACCTTTTTTATATAATACTTGTAATAATTTTTTCCACTGTATGAACGAATCGATTATTCCCTGAGACGGAGTCGATAATTGCTCCCAATCGATTAAAAATCGATTATTTATTAAATTTGTTAATAAATCCATTTATTTCAATTGTTTGTATCTATTATTATTTCACATGCTAATTTAAGGTTTATTTATTAATGCAACGAGACTTCAAGAAGAAGAAAATATTAATTAACAGCGAGATATTGGACCAGCACTAAACATCATAAATCGATTGCTGACCGGAGTTAATCTGATTAATTCCAGACTTGGTTCAGATCTTCCAGAAGTGCTCAATAGTTAATAAATACCTTTTTAATTATTAAAATTTTTCACAGAACATTAAAACAGGATTACTTCACAATTACAGACATTAAATAAAACATAAACAAATTTTTTTTTATTATTGAAAATTTTTTTTTAAATAAAATTTTCTCTTTATTATTTTTTTTTGTAAAGACCGCATACAGGGTTTCATTACAATATATATATATATATATATATATATATATATATATATATATAACGGAGACGAATTCTGCAAGGTTTGAGTAAATCTTTTACGCGTCAATTCATTTTACAGGGGAAAACAATGTTTAGGCCTTCATTTATTTTCTTTCAGGTTCAGTGTAGTACTGCTGTGTTTAAAGTAGCATTGTGAATAGTATAACAAATTAAAGATTGCTCTTCAACACTAAAATTGCCCATTTTCAAGTACAGAATATCTTGAGAATATAGAAAAATTAGAAAACGAATAAGATATCTCGTTATTTCAGAAGAGCAAGCAAAGAAATTTCACAACGGCGGTAACGTTTTTTTTTTTTTTAACTGTGTCATAAATCAAATATGTGCTAGTACATGTACTGTATATCGTTATACTCCAATTACTTACGGTTTAGAAAATTTGCTTATTCTAGTCATGAGCACTAATCGATAATATTTTTGGCTGGGTCGCGTTTTTGTAGCGTTTAGTCCACACTACGGTGATCTAAACAGAAAATTTCATAAATCATCACGACAACTTCATACGAATGAATAATTGTATCGCCTTAAGATCACAAAAGTAACCCACGATTATGACAACGCGCTCCATTATTACACTGTCTTTTGTTCGTCTATACAAGACAACAATGCTTATAAAAAAACAGAAAGTCATCTTCAAGAAGACGTTCAATTTAGTGCAAGTGAAAAAAGGAGAGAAAACTGAAGTTCCAAAATACAAAAATCATTTCAACCACTTTGGCTATATGAAAATTCATGAAATACGTCATCCTCTAAAGGCAACATGCTAAGGGAGATCATGAACAATTCAAAAATGTCATACACAATAAAGTGAGTAAGATTATGTGGAGGTTCATAACCCACCTACTACCAGTATGGCCAGTAAGAAAAAAATTAATCTATTTTACAGGGTTCTATAAAGTCATGTTGAGTCTTATAAGTTTAAAAATTATTGTAAATTTGTAATATTATAACTTTCACCTGGTTTTATCAGAAACGTTTAGTAGCTGCAGCGATTAGGCATTCACACCCACCTGCAAACAGAAACAAAATATATTAAATGTGGCGGACTGAATGATTTATCAATAACTAAATTATAGGTGGTATGTTCCTATAAAGTAAACTGCCGATAAAATATAAACTGTAATTCGTAAAACTGTAATATCTTACTATACGATAGAAAATAATAAGAATAAGAAACTACATGTAAATTCTGAGAATGGAAACAATAAAAAAAATGGCAGTTATTAAAACGTTGTATGTAGTCGGCAGATAATATAAACTGGGCTGTAAGTAGCCTACATATTTTCCTGTCAACACACGACGATTCTCCCTTCCAAGAAAGGCTATTGTTTTTTAAAGAAAAATTTACAGGCATTGCACAAATGAAATGCACAGAGAAGGGCATTGAAAATGCTTCAATATATCTAAAAAATATATATATTTATGTTCATTCACCAATCAATGAATTCATTCTTAATTTTACCAATGTACAGATTATAAGTTAAATGCAGTCGCATTCATAAGCGAAGTTTTATATGTGTACTACGTTATTGACAACAAAGAAATAGTTTCTATGGAAACTCACCGGTTCCCATTTTCGATCACGCACCAGCGGTCGTTTTCAAATGTGCGACACGTCCTTATAAACATTTTCAATGTTAAAATGTGAAGTCAAAGGTTGGGCTCCTTATAATAGACAGAAATATATTCTATAATCGTATAATATTCTCAAACAGCGATGCCCTAAGCAAGAGGTGGGTACATTGGGGTTGCCCCCCCTCCGAATACTGACGTGCAGACATTTTCCTTATAACTGTATTGTCTTTGGTGATAATAATAGCTTGCACGACTGTATCTAAGACTGATAGGCCAATTTAAAGCTCCTCTTTCGTTCCTTCATTTCTTATAATATTTTTGTAATGCATCCTTTAATTCTTCTTAGAATCCCCGTCTTGGATCCTTCCTTCTCGTATCATTGTTGCAACACAATTTTACGTAATAGGCCTATGATAATATGATAAATCATTAGTAGTACTAGTTCAAAGGCATATCTCATATAAGAAGGCACGAATAACATAAGCGACTGAATGCGATTCGTATACAAAATTGAAACGGACTATGAAATTTTAATATCATCTGAGGCAAAGTATTCTTGGTGAAATACTTGTATACGACCATACAAGCTACTGCCTGTCTTTCCGTCTCAGTCCAAATTGTCGTCTCTTTGACGTAGTAGAAAAGAAAATAATTGGTAAGAGGTAAAGTGCGGGACTGGTGACGGCAACATTACCCATACGATAACAATGAAGTTAGCACAAAAACTATAAAGAGATAATAGAAAATGACAAAGGAGAAAAATTATGGTTAGACCGAGTGCCGTTATTAATGTGTTTGTGCAAGTATTTAGTGTTAGCCTGTAGCCTGAGAACAGACATATGTGCAAAGACAAACACACCGCGAAGTGGACGCCCCGAGTCTGAAACTTGAAGCGATAAAGACAAGACTTTGTCCAAGCAGCACGTTCCAACTCTCGCCCTTTCCCTTCTATTACAGCGTAATGGGCTCCCTTCGAGTGATTGAACTGAGGGGATTTGTCCACACTAGCCTTCAGTACTAACTTTTTTTTGTATAAGATGCTCAATTTGTCACATAAAATCCATTCTTTTGTAACTTTACCGATTTATTCTGTGATCGCGCAGCAAACTTGAAATACTTTTTCCTTAACGGGAAAGACAACGACGACTTTAGGGAATTCCAAATGTCGAATACACAAGTTAAAGCATGTAACTGATTGAAAACATTTATTTGTTTGATCTGCAACAACGGTACTCTATCGTTCAAACGGCAGAAAATTACATTCACTCATTCATTCATATTTAACTCGACTTTACAGCATTTCATTTTATTTTTTCCCCAATTTTCCATACTTCAAAGTGTCTATGCTTTAACACACTTAATCTAAAATATTCAGCTTACGAAGATAATAACTGCGCTCGCGAATTTTTAGGTGTACGTGCATCTGTATTGTCTATCTGAGGATTTCGTGTACATCTATGGATAAATAAAGCTAGTAGTTAAAATCGCTTGCTGAAAACATCTTTAACCTTTAAAGTCACGGGATATTTGCATTTGAATTTGAAAACCGAACAAAGGCATCAATGGTTTAATTTTTAAATGTAACGTCAGTAAACGGTACACAAATAGGCTAATTCTAAAACATAAAAAAAGGCAATTTAAACAGTATTATACCATTCAGTGATACAAAGGCAGATAATCGACATTTACATGAACTACTAATGACTACATATACTGTAACTACATATGTACCTATATATTATAAATAAGGGCACTCTTCTTATTTACGTACATATCAACTGCAATCTACAAGCTAAGTCGTTTCGCTTACTTGTAGTTACGTAAATACCATTTACCTGACTCTATGTCACTAGAGTTTATGTTAATTGTATATTTTACGTTTCGCAATTAGCCTGACGACGGCTATCAGTTTCTGGTGTATCAGAACATTGATTTTAAACATTACCTATTCTACGAGACAGGAACTGTGTATCACGTGAGTTAAATAAATCATATGAGTGACATAACGTCATCGCACTGTCGTAGTCTACCAATCTAAGTTAAATGAAGTGCCAACGTTAAATGTCAACAATTGGCAAATTTATTGGTTAGGATAATGAATGATTTTACAACAAGAACAACAACAAAACAAAATTTTACCTTGCACACGTCACAGAAATGTATAAAAACAGAAATAAATACAGACAACATATATTAACCGGACAGCACAGACCTTAATCCAAACAGGATATATTGAAAATAGGCCTACGCAGAAAAAATATAAGATACTGTCGGAACCAGTTTAGAAGATATAAAGCACCAAATTCACGAACAGCAATATCCATCACTGCAGTGAACGACAATCCTAGAGTACAGCTTTAGTGAAATTTAGATAACTCACATTTCTTTAACATCAATCAACTTACAGTGGCATTTTGTTCGTAGACTTCAGCTTACAAATCCCGTTACATTAAACTGTCTACGTATACGTTCAGTTTTCAAAATTACCAACGTTCATTTAACAACAGTATAATCTAACAGTAAATTCTGGATAAGAGGAAACGGTCGGAAACATAGTCGTCAGTTTGGAGGTCTTTAAACTTACGTAATTAAAAGACAATTATTATTTCATATACCGGCAATGTGATACTAACTACAGGCCGCGAGACTGAAAGGGCGGAATGTAAAGGATGCTACCCGTAAAGGATCATTCTACTTGTGTTGCAATAAGGTATTTAAGGAATTTATAACAAATCGCTTCGTGCTAACCGAATCACCCGAAATGCTTTGTATCCTGATAATGGGGAAAATATCATTGAGAATTTTGAAGCGACAAAATAGCCTAGATTTTAAATATTAGCATAGAATTAGCATTGATTTATAGAAGCACACTACGCGTATTATTATTCAGACCAATACAGCAAATTATGATTTACAGGGTTGCTTCGAATAAGAAATATATCTAAAAGAAGAAGACACAATATACAAACATTTTATAACAATTTACAGGTTTAATGAATTCTTTAAGGTTACAATGATTTCTCTTTTATGCCTTCCTTGAACTAGGACAGAGCACATATACATGCAGGCGTACGACCTGTTTCGAAAGGAGACACTTGTACATCTTACGGAAGAGAAGAACTTGTCAGTTGGGTATAAACCCGGAGCCTCATATGTTCTGATAACCTACGGGGATCCGAAATGGAAACTGAGGAAGTGACTTTGGAAGCCCCCTGGCGACTGTCGACAGAAGGAACTATTAGGCCGCACTAACCGTCCGCTAGCTAAGACATTATTCACATTCTGAATCTCAATCAGGAACACTATTAAACCTTGTTTTCGAAAATTCCATCACAAAATTACGAAAACTTCGTATATGACCTTAAAGGAACCGTCCTTAGTCATATGCTTACAAACTCTCTGGTTTCACTCTCAGCAATTTCTCTCTGTCAACCTCGAAAACTTAAAGATCGAAAGGCAGATAATTAATTTTACGTTTATGTTCATTCGTAATCTGATTAAAAGACTGCGTGTCTCACTGGAGTGCACAGCCCAACGCTTACACGCGTACAATATTTTTAGGAATACTAGAGTCAGAGTTGTAGATAAATTTAGTTTACGTAGTTACCCCACCTACAAACAAGGTCTCGGACCGCACCTCACGCCAATTCTGATTTTTCCAGATATAGGGCCAACTAAGAATTTACAGAATGACAATACTACTTCAGTTCACTGCTCATTCCCTGTATATTATCAATTTACACTCGGATCTATTATCTGACTTTATAATACTTTTAGATTACAGCCACTACTAGAGAAGTCAAGGTTAATTTTGATGTACAGTACTTAATAGAAAATAAGACCTTCTTTTTGCTTCACTTTAACTTTAAATTTTGAGGGGTCTTATATCCGAGTCGGGTCATAGAACTGAGTAAGTTTCCACAACTGAGACCAAGAAATCTAACTGCGTAATGGTTATTCCGATGGTTATTACAACAAATATAATTTTAGCATAAATTTAATAGGAGTCCGGTCTTCAGCCCAAAAATAGAACACTAAAATTTAAGACATCTCTCTTGGAGATTTGAGACACTCTCCTCAGAGAAGGAGAATTTAGCAACAACATATGGTAAACTGAAAAATGTTAAAATCCTCTATTACTTTAAACTAGAGCTAAACCTTCACTACGCACATTTTTGAGGATTTAAAACAAACAAATCCACCCCAAAATATAGAGGGGTCTTATAATCGCGGGTGATCGAGGGGTAATCTAGGGTTTAATAAATACTGTATTTTTTTTATTTAGCAAACTGTCATCAAAACAAATACTAATTACCCAAGAATACATAGTTTTTAATGGCTCCTGATTTAATTCATTCACCATGATAAGAATGACAGCGGTATACTATTTCTGAATACGCAGTCGTGACACACACATACATATGTAACTCATGATCAATTTATCCAGTAAACATATTGTTTTATCACCTTTATTGCATCGACTATACAACGTTCTAAGAGCTCTCCCACTTCTCCTTCCAGCTGCTCGGTTACGAAAAATTAAAACTACAAGAACCACATTTTGTAAGTTACTAGCAAGTAATTTAACTTTCATTAAAGCAGGAATCTTCAAACCAAATGAAACAAATTTTGACCGGCGTCAATGGTGGAGCATTGGTAAACCCTCTTTTAAGGGGTAAATTAAATGTAGGACTACTTTCAATGAGTGAAACTGTGAACTGTATTGAACTGAAGACAAGTCCCGATTTGCAGAGTCGACACATACATTGTAATTACAATCTAATATAATATATCAACAATTTAATCATAAAATTTTTAATTACGAAAAGAGAGAAGACTGAAGTTCGATTTATTGCATATCTGTTCCAAATCACGTTTATACACGTGTTATTAAGCCCCATCATATCAATAAAAGTGATAAAAATTTCAAACCATAACAACTGGAACACGTACAGACGAATCACACTGACAACTATAAAAAACAAAAACTCGATACACATATGAAAGTGTGGTCACTAAACGTATCCATTACATAGATAACAACGACTCTCTTGAAAATATTACCAATCGGTACAGTAGAAAACGACGGACAATTAACTGATATTAGTGAGTAGGCTCAACCGACGTGGTACAGCGTATAAGGTACAAAGGATATGCGAACACTTTGATGTGGTACGCCTCGACGATGCATGGAATGCTCATACACAGGGACAGCGAGAGAGGTAAGGTTTCCACGTAAATAAATCATTGATAAAATTGCTAGTGGATGAGTCTCGGAGTGTAGAATACACACAGAAGATCAGAGTGAGAGAGAGTAAGGCGCGGAAGAGGCGAGGAGAGGAGGGGAGCTGAAGGGAGGTATAGTACGTTTTGTGCACGGTAATATCGTATCTCTCTATCCATATGGGTTATTTGATGCATATGTCTAGGGGTTGAAATATTGCTCTCCAATAGTATACCTTCTGTTTGCTTACTCCTACCTGATGAGTCTAGAGACAAAACAGTTGAATACATATAATACTGTACAGAACTCCTGATTGCACCGGCCACTGTTAGACTACACACTACAATACAAATAAATATTATGAACACCAATACAATTAAGTTACAATGATTAAATAAAAACAATGATTAATGACTAAGTTACACAATGAATGATTAAGTTACACGACAAATAAAAACAAATAATGCTACTGATTGCTCAAACAACATATTCTACATAAGTATCTCATTTTCGAAAAAGTCTCACATATCCTTTTATTTAACCCCCCCTCCCAAACGTTCAAAGATGTTTAGGTAAAAATATTAGTGATGCAGGATATTTCCTATTAACTTTGAACTCCACCAATTATCTTCAGGTCAAACGAATTAATTACAGACAGAAGCAATAAAAATAATCAAAACAGAGTTTACATATGCCACCAGAATTAAATGTCTCAAACTAGTTTAAACTCAAATCGTAAATTAAAAACGTAGGTAATTTATAACTACACCAAAATTACATGAAACTGTACATATTGTAACGTTAGGCTACATATGATCGCGGTACCAACAGGGTCCAAGAAACACTAATCGACAATCACCTATCACCAGAACAACCACACCTAAACTTTGAAGTTGATAAAGGAGATCAAGTTATAAATTAATGTTATAAAATAAAGAAGACATCCTTAGTAAACAAAAAGTATCGATAAAAGAAATGAAGACAAAACGACAATAGACTAGACGTAAAGTGACTAATAAATAACGCAATAGATTAGGTAAAGTGAGAAAAACCAAAACAAAGAGAAGAAAAATGAAGTGGATTGAAGAAAAGCATTATAAAACCCAACACAATATACAAAAGCAGGAAGAAAGAAGATATGTCCTACACCCTATGCAAGATGAGAATCAATACAAGGTGAATGAGTGATAACAAAAGAAGCCCAGAGTGAACAACAGTTAATAACAATGAAACATTGACAAACTAACTGAGATGACTTGACTGACAAAAAACTCTAATATAAATTAATGATAATAAATAATGGTCAGGAGAGTGAAATAAAAATAGTCTAAATGTAAATTAACTGTGTATCAGAAAGAATAACAAAAGTGCATCTTGTAGGCCTAGAGTAAATGTAGGGATATCAATTATGAACCGATAATCATCAGTACAGTTATAATAAGAGTGATAAAAGACAAAAAATTGTATACTAAACCTTAAGTAGTAATTAACGTTGTTAGTAATATAAGATTAGTAAATGAAAGACATAAAAACTCATCATGAGATGAACACATTGTTGTTAACCAAAATAGGTGACCCATAACCTAACTCAATGTGAATTGTGCACTTAAAATACCAGAATTAAATAATGAAATGGTTATTAATCCAATTTCTGTTGGACGGTAATGAACTTAAATGTTATAAGGATAATACCAACAATACAATTAGTTATCATAACATGGAAAATATATTGTAATTAGTGTGAAATCAAATACTGAAATGGACAGTCTAAATTTCCCTAATAGACAAACTAATAAACCTTAACATTAATAAATAATAGAGATGAAAAATTGTTATCAGTAGCACCAGTAATGTTCAAAGTAACTTATATGATGTGACACAATTATAATTAGCATAGAAATCCGTCATGATAATGTAATTTCAACATACTTGTGTAATGAGACTAGATGCAAGAACTTTTACTGAATTATCAGAAAAGGGGTATATCCTATTATCAATCAAAGGATTGTAAAACTTTAGAATAACCACTGTAAGTATTTTGTAAAGGATGATACTCCAAAATTAAGTATATAAAGGAGAGTGAAGGTAAGTTATGTAACACCATATAGTGCCTAAACTATAGGTGAATTAAAAGATTAAAATTCCAGAGAATAACTGTATAGAAATCCCAACTAAAGTGACCAGAAGTTGTATTGATTGTTTAGGATTAAGTGTGTAAGGTAACCCACTCAAAAGGTACCACCATTGAACAAAAATAATTAAACCTAAGTCATGAGCCTATTGGCATAGTAAAGCTTAGTACCAAATTTAGTGTTGTTTTCACCATTAAGGGATTATAATATAACCCAGTAACAGAAATAGACTGTATATTAGTGGAAACAAGTATTAGAGAAACCAGATTGTAAATAAAATAAATATAAGATAGATTTTAATAGAAAATATTGTACTCGTAATAGACCAAACTTATAACAGTGATGTTTGGAAAACATAAACAGAATTATGGCTTATGGTGGGGTATCTAACTATCCAAAAAGACAATTGCAAACGACTGACAAGGTTAGATTAGAGCTCACAAGTACCATAAGAAAGTTAATTGAGTTTAAAAATATTTGTATCAATTTGGATAAAATACTAAGCGTCATTTTCATACTCTCCGACCCAAAGTCAGAAGCTCTTTTAGAAAATTAAATAATTTTATAAAGGGAGGAGGCACGTTCGATGGAATGTCGTCGATCATTCCACCAATCAAAATAGTTATAGCGAGGCTTGGCCCAAAACCGACGCCAAGCTAAGCATCATTATTGTACTGTCGATGAAGGAGACGAGACGAAAGCTCCAGACGCCAGAAGAGAAAGTTAACCTAACCTGTGCGCGTATCAAATGTCATGTTGCGAACAACCTAACCCAATTTTTTCAAAGGTGTTAAAGGTTTTAATTAACCTAGTAAATGAATCGAGTGACAGTGCGACTCGATTGCAAAGTGTACAATCCCTTCCAATCGCGGGAATATAAAATAAAAAAGGGAGTATAGTGACTTTGAATTAGTCTTAAGAAATTTATAAAATGAACGGTAATATTACCATGTATAGCTTTAAGACAATTTAAACTGAACACTGAAGAGGCATTAAACCTCATGAAGTTTATAATTAATAATTTTTGTGGTAATAAGAATCAATGAACATTATTAACCCTATATTATAAGATGAGTTTTAACTAACAATAGAAGGACGCTATGCCTTATTGAATTTTTAATTTGTTTTATTTTCCAAACCTTTTCTTAATCGCCAACCATGTTTGCGAAAGTAAAAAAAAGTTACCTGCAGAAGGTTATCCAATCTAATGTTTAAGATGTTTTTTTTTACACTAAAAGAACTTATAAACTTTTGTGCACTTGAATTTTATTTGTTATTAAATCATTATTCTTTTATTTCAATTGAACTCATATTATGCTGACACACCGTGTCTAACCTATATGTTGACGCCAGACGTCTTCGAAGTTTTATATAATTAATCAAGATTTTTATTTCTGAAATGTAATCACTCTCCTACTAATCAATTATTGTAGTAGTGCAATCTTCTAGTTTAGTATCTTGCAGACTCAAAGAACTCATGTTTATTTTTAATAATTTAACCTAATACAAAGTGGTATGTTGTGGCTACGAAATCAGATTGATCACCCTGAGATTCAAAGAGAAATTTTATAAATGTAATTACTATTATGAAGTTCGACATTCTTGTTGTAATTGTTTAAAGGATCAAATTAATGAGTATTAGTAAGAAATAAATTATAATTCCACTAAATGATTGGAGTTGAGACCATTATTTCACTAGACTAGACATTTACAGGCTCGGTGGACCGCGTGCGACTGTTGGCACCACTTCCAGCGCCAACAAGAGAATTTTAAAAGTAATCTTGTGTTTAGCTAAGCTTATATACTCTACATGAGATTCAGGGCATCACGTTAAGTAAGTACTTTCACCATAAACTAACTATGCTTTCAGTGCGAATCTACTTAGCTGAATCGTCTCTACAAGTGAATAAAAGGTCAACGTCTCATCAAACTACGAACCACGATAACCAATGAACAGTAAAAAATATTATCTTTAAGTAGGAAATCTATTAAACCGACGGCTTCATAATATTACAATCGCATCGAAACCAAACTTAAACCAATATAAATAACTGAAATTAATTAATAAAAATAAAGAAAACTTCCATACTAATGTAAATTATATTACATAAATGGCACCACAACTTGGGGCATAATAACAAATACGAACACGAGACTCAGTAAGAAGAGAGTAAATTATATTACAATATTTAACGAAAATGTATACTATGCGGTATCAAAAATACAAAGGTATTTGTACACATTAAGATACAAAAATATCTCTTTGCACTTGGCCTGTGTTAAATCGCTTCTAACATGCCCTAGACTACAACCATATGTTGAAGACTTTTTTTTTACATCGATCATGTTTAAATAAATTTTTCTTTAGTTTAACTGTAAAATATTTCTTAAAATAAACTATACATTACTACAAATGAAAATGCTACAGAATTTTATTCGACCTGGACTGTGTGCTGTTCTGGTAATGACATAATTTGACTAATGCTTTCATTATTAAACACTCTAGTACAGTATACAATACAGACTCACGTCATATTAAATCTAAATAAATAAGGATTGTAGTCAGTCGAAAGGTGTACCCGACACCACATGGCTATAGGTTAATACCATCACTATCCGGACAATTCTATTTCGATATGGTATGCACTTAAACACAGAACGCTGATGAAAAATTTCACTTAAGTACATTTGATCTTAATATACTAACCGAATATTTAAAGCAGTTGATCTTAAATGTACTTCTAATTTAACGTAAAAAACTCGTCAGAAATATAAAAATAACATATATCATAAAACTACTTACAGTAAACAACATACGTAAACAAAAACTGGTTGTGAGTCTCGATTGTTGCTTGTTCCTAACGAGTAATATAAAATTAATGGATTTTAGTTTTGTTTTCTCTGTACATCAGTACTTACACGGATGAAACTAAGAAGAGAGCGTACTGCAAATACGCGCGCTCTACTAACCGCAACGTACTTTACATTCATCCGTTCATATTTGCTAATCTAAAAGAATGAGGCGGGAGTAGATGGGGGGTTGAACCGTCAATATATATGTAACCGGATTCGCGTATAATTAAAACGGAAGTTTAAAAATAAGGTTGTACTTAGTGGGGCGGGCAGGGGAGTGCGGCGGATACTACATACTGAGTCGGCGATTCCATTACACCCTTCCTGAAACAGCTGTCGCACACACTTCATCTGACCTTGTAAAATATTATTTACTCGCAAAGTTAGAATTTTTATTTCACTACAATAAACTAAAACAGCGTTTCCATTGATACTTTGTGTTACCCTTCCCTACGTTAGATTATATTAACATCATTGCAGCCACTACTGTCAACATCGTAAAGAAGACGTTTTAAATATGAAACCGATCTAAATACACTTTATAGGTTAGTCATTTCTATACATTACAGATGTAGAGGTATTTAGTAATTAATGTTTTGAAATATTATTGGAGACCGTATCGACAGATCAAGGCCACACTAGAAATTTAATAAAAAATAAATAACTGCTGTTGAACCTCAGAAAGCAGATATTAAAATATTTTCTTTATTCCTGTCTGCGCCCTTTTCAAGGCATTACCAAACCTGTTTGTGTTAAGTGTATATATATGTGCACATAGGCCTACGTGTGAAACAAAGGGATGCGTGCGCAGGCTTAAGCAAAACATACAGAAACATAAGAGCTATGTGTCTACGAAGCAGCAATACCTCAAATGCGACACATGTCGTCCGTCAATGTTACAACCTATACGCCATGATTACATATGCATTTACTGGCCAATTCTAAATGACGTAAAAGTTGAATTTCTGCGTTTCGTATTGTTTAAGTCACGTGCACCAACCCACGCAACCTGCAACACTGCATTACGCAGCAATTCTTTTAATAGGCAATATACTTCTGACATCGGTCATTGTTTTGGTACGATTTGTTGAATAGTTTGAAATAATTAGTCTTAGAGGTATAAAATGTTAAAAAATAACTACAAGTATGAACCACTGATGTCGGATCATAGCCTATATCAGGCGCTCGCAAAGGATGAAGGCTGTCAAGCGCCGATTACCAGCCCTTCCTACGAATCAGTTTAACTAGATGAGTGCAACAATACCCACCGATTATTGTAAGTCTACAGTCGTAATGGAAGTCTCCCAGTCACATACATGTTCTGAATCTCTACTCTAACAGAAGAAATGAGTCACTGAGCCGTCGACAACAAAGTAAGTCACTATCTGCTCTGTCTACAAACGTTTCTACATCTGTTCGTGTAAATTTTTAAACTTTACCTAATTAAACCAGTCGCAAATCATCCTCCGTTCGACTAAAAGCCTCCGGTCCAAAACTGAAAACATCTTAAAGCAGTCAATCACTTTCGAGAGATGAATTAAACATTATAAAGAGTGCAAAACCATGTCTATCGGTCTCTCACAATGAACGTACTACATAGTTTGGCCTCAAGAGATTCCACAAAAATTAAGTTTTAAAGTTTTAAGTTACACGCCACGCACATGTGGAGCAGCGGCCCAGCTCGGTTTATGGCGTCCCTGTGCTTTATTATTATCTATCACAACATTACTAAGCAAGGCATGTCTATATTAAAATATACAACGTTATGACGCCGTTATAATTGGCTATAAAACGCGTACACAGCCTGACTATTGCTCCATAATGTACGCCATTACATGCTTCACATAAAACCTGCCCGACATTGTTTTCAGAGTTTAACGTAAAGAAGTGATACGGTATTGTCAACGGTCATTATGATGAACTCGACTGCGTGACTTATAAACAAATTACCTGTACCTTTTCGTATGCTGTGTAACTACTTTATGCATGTGTCTATGGTAGCATGTGCTCATTGCTAAATGACTACTGCACTCAAGCAGGCTATTAAAAAGCAGTACATATCATTTAAATTTAAATACAATATATAGACATAAGTAGTTAGACAGACAACATACCTCAATATATTTATGATTTGATAATACTGGTTTTCGTTTTCGGTGCGGGGGAGACAATTTTAATACGACAAACCAATGATTGTAAAAATGGTTAGGGTGTACACCATTGGTGGATCCGAGTCTATACAGCTTCCTTTAGCTCTGAATATACACTGGACAACATTGCGTTGTTGGTTATTAAAACGTAAAAAAAAGCCTTTTAAAGAGTGTGCTCGGTATAATATATGTTTAGTATAAGCTTGGAGAAATAAACCGCACACACCAACACAAATACACAATGTGTGGACGCGCCAGACCACCGAAAATGCTGGAAAATTTAGCCACCTCCATCCAGAACTATTCTGAGTACCCCTATTCAAATGACGGAGTATCAAAAGAAATGACGGATTGCAAGTAGTCTAAACAGAAATTTATTTCCACGTTTGAGTCCTCCTGTAGACAAACGTCATGAATTCTGACGGCAGAAAACAGAAGCCCATTTTTTGAAACTTAAAGAGACCCTATTAATAATCTAACAGACTCCATTTTAATAAGTTAACAAGAAATATATTTATTTACATACAGGGCTACACAGACCTAGCGGAATTAAAGCCGTTCTATGTATGGTATTTTTCTTAACCTTATATTCATTATCCGTTGAGATTCAGTCCATAAAAATAACGAATTTATTGATCTAGAAACCCATACAGCAAATCCTGTACTTCAATCAGTCACTCGTGTTTTTTTCGATTATGAATTTAAAAATAATTAACGTTCACCGTAATACAGTAATTCCAAACATAGGAAAAAGACATTAAAAATATATCGGAAGGTGTCCCAGTACGACTATCAACTGACATAAAACACAAATAAAATGAAATAACTGAAGCCCTTCAGTAGCAGAGTCATCGTTACAGGACTAAAAGTATAAGCTGACACGATTTTTACACAAGACAAGCCATTATATTTTCCCGCAACATATCTGTAAAGCCATTCAAAATGATAGTGTCCAATTCCGTAGTGTACAAAAGTCGCTGTATAAAACGGTCACACAATGAAAGAGTTACAAATATTATCCACAAATTTTATTACACGCTGCAACTCATTGTGCATTTGTGTTGAAGCCAACACCATCAGTGCACTCCCCAGCACGCTTTGCCCCTTCCACTGCGATATAACGCCAAATGCTGTTAAAACCAAACATAAAAAGCTGATTGCATACAAACACTAATTTGAACCATAACATTTGTTTTACATTTCCAACCAGTCAAAATTTACTGCTTACACTATAGACTTAATATTGTTTAACTCTTAAAACTTTATTCCTACTGAAATTTCGTATTAAACTAAGTGTGAATTAAACTCAACACCAGTTCTGTAAATGATAAACCAAACCAAAAAGACGTTCTGAGATAGATTTGTTGTTTACGAACATGCGATACTCAATTAAACAGTTCACGAACAATGAACACTAAATAAAACTAATACACTTTCCTCTGTTGAAAAGCTGTTGAGGATGTTTGAAGAAAAATCCTTGGAAAATTGTCAAGCAAATAGGACAGGCGGATGGTTCTAGGAGGATAAATGAATATTTATGCTAATTAAAGAACTAAGACTCGAGTCGTTGGACTACCTGAAAGAACTGATAAACATGTACAATAAAAAGATTTTAAATTTTAAATTCTTTGAAAACAGTATGAGATAAAGGCTAAGGAAAGTGTGGATCAGCGACAAAGAGAATGATTTTAGGGTGACGAACTGGAAGGTACTGTCACTGAAACAAACAAAACAGAACAAAACTGAACAAAATGAATGAAAATCGTAACAGACACCAAAATATATATTTTCAAGTTGCACTGTTAGATTGGAATAAATTATACTTTCCTATAACACTGTCGACTGAATTAATATTTGGTACCAACAGCATTTAAAAATAAATAAGTTGGAGAATTATAACCGACGACAATGAAACAAATGACCACCTGAAATACTGGTAGGCCTATAATTGCAAACCACTTAAAAATTTATAATATTTGTAAAACACGGTTTGTAAAATGCATACAAATAATAATTACTTCTTGTAAAAAACATTCTAAACCCATGCTAAATTTAAATTATGGCAAACTGAAACTGTGTCGTATTTTGATAAGTTATAGACGTACATGCATGACGTTTAAGAAGCAATGCAACACTAATTACCTGTGTACAATCTTAGGGCAGAATAATTATTTCATATGCCGGCACAGGTTACAATTAATACGCCGTATCAAGAACAAAATAATAAACGTAATAGACCTTGGTTTTATGCAGTTAATTCGTTACCGTTGGTGTCCTGCAACTACTGTATGTATACGCTCCAGGAATGCAGTGTTAAAGAGTTCATCGTTGTAAAAACGGCCAGCGTTAAAGGTCACTGTGTTGTGTAGTAAAACTATACCTCCCGATGACGTGTACACATTTAAAATCAATACCAATGGTGTACATGGTATACATGCCGCAAACTTAAAATTGTGTTCTGTCTGACAAATTCTTAAAAAAAAAGTGTTGTGAATTGTGTATAAGCACAGTGAAGTACAGACATAGAACGAGAACTTCATCACGCGCGTGTCATTACAGGGGATTCGCAAAATCTCACCAATGTGTGTAATTTGGAAGGGACAGAATGACCACGATGTAACAGGGCAGTATGCGTGGCCATTCAGTACATCAAGCCAGATTTCAGCTCACTTCCCTTAGGGACGCAGACCCTGGCAAAACAGCTCTACGAAGTCTCTTACGGAACTTCTCAATCTCAAGCCCTTCTAAATGAAGTAAAAAAAAAATAATACAGTAAACTGCCCGTAAAAACCCATTATCCCTGCTGCTTCCCCGATAAAGTTTGAGGAGATTCATCTCCATTTTCGAATCTTAGTGTTACGAATGTTACACATGCGAAATTACATAATACTGACTTGTCAATGTATACACAGAGACACTTTATATATTTACATGGACAAAGTTGGAAATGGAAATTCAGCACGCTTATCGTTTATAATTAAATACCTCCCTTCATTAATTATCATAGTTCGTACATGAGCTGTACCTCTACAAACTAAATTTTACATATCTAACCTATAAAAATAATGTTAATAAAATGTGTATTCCATTTTATTCCATATTATTACACGCATTTCTATTTTATTATAAATACGATACTTTTGAGATTTGTTTCTCAGACGCAGTATTACTATAACTACTTCACCTAATTCATTGTGCTGTCATTTTCATGATCAATTTACGCAAACATTCAATTGGCATTAATAACTTCTTTACTTTTTCACCTTGAAAGCAGACCTCACAACATTAATTGACTAAGAAACAATATGTGCCCTGTCTTAAATATTTACAAAATCATATTAACTTATTAGTTCTTCCTGAAATCGTATTAATTTATTTTTCTTATTAGAATTAAACGGCTTTTCAGAATAACTGTCACCATTCGATGCTACATCCGATATGGGGGCCTATTCAAATTTAAAAAATATCTGTCTAGTCCTGATGTTTCTCTTAATTGGAAGTAATTCTGACTACGGTTCGAGAAACTGAACGTCGCCAATAACTTCATGTTATTTCATCATGAAGTATTATTCTAAGTAAATCATGATCAAATATCATCTCGCCAAAATTCTGTCAAATCAAGGTACATTCAAACCACATACTCGTGCTGAATTCTTCGTGTCATTTACTTCAAACGAACGCAATAAAACAGCGTGTTTTAACTACATGATTATTATATTCCAAAACACGCTTAAGACAACACATAGGCAAACGCATTTGTCTGGCGGCCTTTCTGTTCAGTTTTATTAATATACATATTTAATAGTTTCCGAGTCCGTGCTGAAGTATCAACGGCCAAATTGCACGGACCACGCTTTCCATTTGGATTATATCTTTCACTTGGCGTGCTTAATTTTTATGTTTTTCTTGTGGGCGATAATCACATGAATTACGTAAAACGAATGCAATTATGCGTTTATGATTTTCCGAATAGGACTACGTAATTTTCAGCGAATCTGCAGTAAATATTGATAAAACACAGAATCTGCAGTAAATATTGATAAAACACATAATTTCAAAAATATTATACATACTCAGTATAGAAGAACACCACAGTTCAACTGATCACAACAAATAACTGGGCTAATAATTGTAATATAGTTTAGTATTTTAAGCGGAAATCTGGAGCCTCGTTGGAGGTAATTCTACACCTGTTTATTGAAAAGAGGCAACGAATTAAGAATTATACCGAAAAGTAACAGTAATAGTGTCAATAAATTTCAAGGGAATCGTATATTTTGTGAAACTAAATTCATTTCATGACAGAGAGACCAAAGCAATTATATTATTCAGTAACCAAAACGGTTCCCAAGTATTCCCACGCACGAATTAAAAACTTGTCTCCACCGTGCCCTTAACTGTAGGCTTCACGGGTGCCGCGATATCCAAGTCAATTGACAACTGGGAGAGATAGGTGAAGTCCAACATTACACTTTTATTACTGAACTGTTAGTGCATAAACCGCAAATCGGGGTTGTATTGGATACCACAACATCAGTCTTGTCCGTCTGTTAACCACCTTACCATCCCTCACTAACACGACATTGATGTAGCACACATATTACCAAACATGTATGTACAATGTCAATCATCATCGTTTTCTAATTACAAGGCCAAGCCAACTTGAATCCTTGATACGTCTAATTGATATTTTTAAATTAATCTGTCAAAGGGAAATACAGGAATGTCATTACCGATAAGTTTACGTCAGTCAGAGCAAACGAGAGAGAGAGAGAGAGAGAGAGAGGGGGGGGGGTCGGAGACAAACAGATCGATAGAGAGCGACAGACAGACAGACAGTGAAATCAAGTGCATTTAAATAGTGATACGCCAAAAATGAGCCTGGAAAGAGAAACGTCTATACCGTTTAAGACTTGAACAAGTTAAAATTTTAAAAAGAATCCGTTGGGCAATTGTGCATTACCTATCACAAATCCTTGAGTCCAGAGAAAACGTTATCTAGTTGGTTAGTTGACGCTTGTCTAGGCAGGCATAGGCTGTACGCTTTAGAAACTGAGAATAACAAAAATACTGACAACACAAATATTACCACAACTTATACACACCACAAAAGATATGTAACACATTATTATAATAATTAATATTATTACTGTAATTTTCTTATTACACTTATGCAAGTATTTTAATAACGAACATTGTTTCTTACTTAAGAAATAGTGTGTATTAACTTTCTTAGCTATTAAAGGAACTTCTATATTCCATTGAGAGTTAAGATAACTGAACTATAAAGTTACGTCAGGCATCGACTATTTCAATGTAAAGACAATAAATCTAACAAAGGCACTAAATCAAAGTTTATTATATCACTTTATAAAACACATATTTTGATCGATTAAGATTATATAGTATTTCATTACAGAATAAAAGTTAACAGTGGAATGTGCAGTTCCACGAATCACATCCGGTCCTAGCCTGGTAGCGTATCAATGTACTTAAACTTTAGTCGAGTCCGATGCCATTCATAGCGCTTCGAATTGCGTTTCTTAATACGCAAACAAGGATTAAGTGGAGCAAATATATACACACAAATACACGGTAAATTCATACGATCGGTAGATTCATACGGTTACGCTGCATTGTATTCTAACTTGTTTTCAGCTCTTAAATTTTGTGTTGTTCTCTTTGAATACAGTGATGGTGTAAGTTCATATGTGTCAATCAAAAAGGTTTTTAAAAAAGCGTTTCTATTTTTAGAAAAATAATTTCATTTCATTCTAAAATCTATTTTTCATAAACAAATATCATAGTTAACACTCAGTGTAGGTAAAGGCTACAAGAGTGAGTGCAAAAAGGGATCAGAACCGCTGCTCCAGACGATTCATAGATTCGGTTTCGTTGTATAACGTTACAATGCAGACACAAGCGCTGACGGTTCAGGCTGCCACATGAACTTTGATTTGCACTTATTTCGTGTATTGCTTCTGTACTTTTCACGTCATCTATTTAAACGAAGGGAAATAAACAGAAAACAGTAATATACACCAGCGATTGTAAGCCTAAATGTATGAACTGCGTCTTGGAATTATCTATTAGTTGATAACTTTACGTTAATTGCCAATCTTACAATGTTATGTTTATGTTTATGTCTACGATTATGTTTTCAATCTTAAAATTTTCATAACAGGCTTTTAGCAGTTATTCATAGAAGAAAAAAGTCCTACAATCATATTAGTCGCCAGTTAGGGTTCCAGAGGAGAAGAGCTTAACATAAATGCCACATTTACTTCCTACACTTTATCATTTTGGTTATGAGTCATCTACTGTTTCGGAAATAATACTCATAATTACGGCACAGCGCTCAAATATTGCACAGACAAAGGAAACAAAAAAAAAACACCTGAAGAGATACAGGCATACACACACCGTTTATACAAATTTTTATTGAGACGTTTAGTTTTGAAATTGACATAAATTACTTACTTAACGTCAACTGTTGGCTGAATCTCATAATAATTGGAAATGTATTGTTATGTTACACACATTTAAAACTTACAATGTTATGTTTCATTAAAGATAATTCTAATAAGATTATTAATTTATGAAGATAACGACCATGATTTAATTGTAATAATTTTTGGGGAATGTCTGGAGAAGTTCATGAATGAGGAAAGAACAATAAATTGCGCATTAATTTTTACAGTTCGTTTTCTTGGTGTAACATATCATTGATAATTTAATTAGAGACTATGTTTATGTACTTCGTCGCAGTTACTTCTATGTAATGCAAAAAATTTTTCGGTTCCACATACAGCTTTATTAAGAAATTTCTAAACTAGCGTAAAAACTGGGAGTCGACATCACGCGTCTTGCGAACAATAAGTCAGGCAGCACGCATTCCATATGGAAGTCATTACGATCCCCATTCCCATGCAAATAACAATCGGACTTATTGCTGTAGATTCCTCAGCGTTTAATCAATTAATTCACGTCAACATGTCATAAACTCCTGCTTCACTGCTGCCTGCCTGCACTAACCTACCAGCAATTCTCTGCTACCACTATACACGTATTGCGTTGATAAATTTTCCTTTAAATGAAACAAATTACGTCATCTACCCCGCAGACAACCCTACAATTAACTTCCACTACTGGAAGTCAAAAAAGCGAATTATTTAATATGGTTTGCTTGCGACAGGCAGAATGACCTCCATTTTTGTTATAAAATGCGGTGGAAGCAAGCCTGCCTGCACGTGCGCACACTCGAGTACCTTATTTATTTACAGCGATGTTTTTGAAAATGAGGTGTATGTATACGCAGCTTGAGTGTTATCGACATTTCACAATTTTCATTTGATTTCGTTTGTAGCACTGTCTTCGACTATATACGTTCACCCTTTCGAACGGCGTTCAGAGTTTGAAAAAATTGTATGTAGGCTAACCATGAAGAAGCAAATGATAACAAGGTGTCATGAGTGCAAGAGGTTTTATCAGAGACACCTGTGCGAGAGTCGTTCAGTTACAATGATAATGTCTGAACTGTAACGAACGTCACTGGTCAATTTTAGGAAGATAAAAAATTCGCAAAAACGCGTACAGTACTTGTATTATGTAACTGTACAGAAACATAAAACATATACAATCCACACAATCCGTGTTGACCAGAAAACTAACACACTATCACGGCAATTCCGATTACCTTTTGCCACATGTGTACACCAGCGTCCATGACGACTTTATATACTGTAATTACATATAGGCCTACGTGGACTATTGGACTGTTAATTATACACTCCCAGTCTATACTATTTATAGTGTACATTTATAATTACAGAAAAACCCATAACAAGTAGTTTTTTCTGAACAAAGCACTAAATATTATCAAAATAACGCATAAAGATCGTATTGGATTACGCTTTTCTTGCTGACACACGTAGGTCTGTAATATAAATGACACGAAAACATTTCTTATTAAAGCATAACGAATGACTATAAACCGATATTATTGTACCTACCTGTACTACCGAAAACTTGTGACGAACTAGCAAATAAAGAAAAAAATTTAATATTAACTTGATTTACACTCTTATTAAATTAAACAATTAAACACCCATTAAACTGGGGATTAAATTCGCTCATTAAACGAGGGATTACAACGATGAACATAAAAAGCTGAAATGGAGAAGCTATAAAAGAAGGCAATACGATATGACGCCATCTTCGCTTACTTTCACAAAGTCCTATAACATGAAACACACTGTTCGTGCCAATACTGACTACTCATTAGGCCTATATACTTAAGACTCCAAATAATAACCGTATATGGGTAGTCCCTTCTGATCTGATTTACACAAGGTTACCCAACGTAATTAACAATTAGTCTAAAAATCGTTATATATATATATATTTTCTGTAATATTTCTCTATCTTCATCGTAGGCTAAGCATTACATATATAATAGTAAGTACAATTAAACAAATCAATCGGTCTAACTGTTTTATACGCCGGAGTAGCATTACTACACTACAAAGTGACCGTACCGTCGACATTACACATGGGCATAGTCAGATATCCAACACCCATCATACGCCATTTTTCAAAAATGAAATAGAAGACATAAGACCGCAATATCATAATATGTCCTGATAAAATTAGGTGTGTTTACTTCGCTTATCACTTCACATTAAAACCGTTTGTAACATTAACTATATGCAGTCAGACTAGAGTAATGGCAACTTCTAGAAGCTGATCCTTCAGAACATTTTACGCTTTCCAGAAACAAACGGAAACGATTGGCGTATTGTACGCCCTGTACGGATACAAGCAATGTTCTTGTTTCCTATTGACTTCCACAATGTTATTCTCTTTCAACAATAATTCTACTTATCGTTATCTACATAACGATCGAAACGCATTGTTCTACCACAGCACAGTGGTCCAGAAAAACACTGCTTTATTAAAAATTCTCGAGAGAGCGCAATTCTTAATGGCTTCAAACAAACTTTAAAACAAAAATAAATTTTAGCAAATCGCATGAACGAGGGCTTTATAATTTTGGCTTAAGAAGTTTTTATTTTTCCTGAAAAACATAAAACGTTTTCAATAATTAAAGTATAGGTCTACTAGACAAACATAACAACTAAAGAAATCCTTAACGGATCTGAAATTAGGATACAATGGTTTCTGTGTTCACGGGCTAAGCATCTGGAATAAGAATTGCAAAAGTTGCTAGTGGAGACCTCAATAATGGACCCAGTAAGTAGCCCACAACTTTCTAATTTTATGAAAAGTATGTGAGATAGGATTTTATTTGGACTATGAATCTGAAATTCAAAAATCCGCATCAGATAATTATTTGTGAGTTTAAAAAAAATTGTCGTCCGAATCCATTAAAAACCGAGGGTTAGGGAATTTTTCTAGGCCACTGTGGATCTCATCGTTTACGTATGTGCAAAGAGCATTATTTCCACTTTTTTAGACCACTTGTTTTCCGTACGCTCTAAGTGTTCTGCGCGTAGCAATCAAAGTAGGCAGTAAACTTGTAAGGCATGTAGGTACACCTTTCAGTAAAGTTACTCGTAACTGGTGTACCTGCATATATTACACGGAGAAAGTAGCGGTGAAGAAGAGATGGAGAGTACTTAGGTACAGTTTGGACCTGGGAGAGAAAAACACTCTGTAGTAACACAAGGTGGCAAAACTCTGTAGAAAAACATGCTGCAGTAGCAAAACTTTCTTCAAGAAAAAAAGAGACCAAAAAGGATCGCTCGATGAGGACAACATAATGGTCACAGAAAAATGGAACTGCAAAATACGTCTGTGATCTTATAAGAATACAGATATCGTTAAATAATAATAAGGAGACGTATACAACGGTTTCAAATTACATAAATTTTAAGCAGAATAATACGTTTGTTGAATACGAGTAGCCTATGTTACAGAAACTGGGAACTGTGTATGCAAGCAGAGGAAGAGACTGCGCCAAGAATAACTTTACCAGAAGGACCAAAAGAAAAATTAAAATATATTCTGAGCTAAACGAGAGTAGGTGTTAAATTTACAGATTTAAGTTACTTCTTAAATTTTTCTAAAATATAATGTAATGTAGTCAAATGAAATATAAAATACGATATATTAAAATAAATGTTGTTTTAACACACTTTACATGCTTAAATATAAAAACCAAATGTCACAATAACTAATGAAAACACTGCAGAAGCGAAAGTTGAAACTTGTAAACAGGACACAATTCAGTGACCGGCATCCTTCCAGTTTGAAAGTTTTTGATACAAGGAACGATTTCTGCGTCCACCACATTGTAAGGAGACTGACTGCAAGCACACGAAGAAAGCATTTAGCAATAAATGGGTAAAACAAGAATCATAAGCAATTACTGAAACGTAAGCCCAAATAGGAAATGATCTGGGTTAACATTTCTAGCGACTTACTGGACCAGACCATGCGGGGAAGACGGAACGCGCGTTCTCTTGTGACATGAACGCAGCCATCTTATGTAACTCAACAATAAGTGTCATAAACAAGTAGTATATCCCCACACAGACACTTGTCTTCTGTCTACTCTCTGTCACTGTCTGTCTGTCTCTCTCTCTCTCTCTCCCCACATATGTATAAACACACACAAATAAAAATATGCACACACTCGCGCGTGCACATATATGCGCGCATACAGAGAGATTTGAGAAACTATAGACCAGTTCTAAGTAGATTATGATTTAGATTGTAGGTTAATGAAATACTAACCGTTTAATAGTTGCCTGACCGAGCATTAGAAGCTACTACAGCATAATAGATCAAACTTTACTAGCTTAGATCAAATGAACTTCAAAACTCTGCAGCGAGTATGGGAAACAATTTCGTGCGGTGTTTGTTGGTTAGAGAAAGGTTTTGATTGTGCGTACAGAAAACCTAAAGAATTGCAAAATCAAAGAAAGGAATTACTGCAGAGAATATGTTAAATGCACGATAATCGATGCATGATAACTACATAAAACAGTAACTAGAATACGATCATTATAAAAGATGAGCACTGCTGGTTGATACACTATCACCAACCGTGTTCTCAGAATTGTTGGAGAAAGTACTCAGAAGAATAGAACGGAAAACATAAATATAAGTAGATAAAATATATCCTTTGAATCCGAGGTTTGTAAACGATAATAGTGAAAATGCTGCTAACGTCAAGAACACGAATAATGAGCACAAACAGAAAAACGCGTAATCTGATCTGAAAATAAAAACGAAAAAGCACAAAATGTTTAATAAGTCGTCGCCGGCTGAGGAGATGAAGACTTATTTTCACGGTAGGAAACTGTAAATATATGTATTAAATAATTACAAACAGGGGACATGCAATACCGTACTGAGTAAGATCGAGCGAATCGAATTGGAAAAAATTATGAACGCTGTAAAGAAAAACGAACAATTTAAGGATTCGCGCTAAAGGATTCAAGTTCTTAAATAATGTCTACTTCCTCTGCTACGACGAAGCACACGAACAAAATCACGAATGACACAAAAACTACGAATTGCACAGAGAGGTTGAAAATGAACACACTATTAGGTAGGAAAAGGAATATCCAAAAATATCCAAATAAAAGGGAGGAAATAAATGAAACGGATATGCAAAATAGATAAAAAATTAATAATGAGAAGGGACGGGCAGACGGCAGACGGTCGAGATTGTTACTAGAAAGGATAAAAGACATTAGCAGGTGGGCTTGAAGCTCTCTGCAAGACAATAGGCTAACCCGATTAATTACCTAGTTACAGAGAACTAGGTAAAATTATACAGTAAGCCAGTGTAGAATGACTTCAGCCTGGCACTTGTCATTTGATGGTAATTATAGCACAATAAACATGTTTAACTTGCAGGCTTGTCTATTGAGTTCTCGTGTTAGATGGAATATGTACATTCCTACGTTGCAAAATTGTTACTTTGTAACACTACTAACAACTACAACTGTGATCACATCCAAGGCCTATTTAATGATAAAACGTATCCTAGTAACGTTAATATCACTCCACGTCTGAAAACAATACGTCACCTTTATATCAGATTTCCGTGCTGTTACAATGTGAATGTTTCATACTGCTATCAAAATCTATTACGTATTCGTGACCAATATTCGATTAAAAGATACGCGTTAACTACTGGCACTATCGGTGACTTGACGATTAGGCGATATGTTTGTAGTAAACAATAACATGCCTTTCCTGTCCGGAAGTTATTTCTGATTAGATTACTTTACGCTGAGAAGTTTTAGTCCGGTATCAGTCAGCGGAGGCTATATTGTTTGCTCTGTCCTGTTAACCATGAGGAAACAACAATAAACAGTTCAGTGTGTTAACCTAACACGTTATTAACGGCTAAATTTTAAATCGGATTCGGCAAAATCTTATAATGTTAACGAGGTCTGATTCCGTCGGCTATGAAGAATTACAATGGGCTCTAAATTGACCCACACAAATTAGTAGCCATAGATAAGTTATATTACCATGAACATCAACATTTACTTTACGCTACAACGAATTTCTATGTTGTAAAAAAATAATAATTTTGATGAACATAAGTTATACCTGTTTATTCATTTATACGCGTAGATGTACAATAATTACAGATGTCTGGAATAGGAAGATTTATATTTTCCTGTACCTCTCTGAAATGTTACAAGAAAAACACTATCCTTTGTGTTGCTGCCAAAAGCGAATACGACATGTTCTGACTTTTCACACGTCCGAAAAATAATAAATAATTAACACTTTACGTGAGGATTGATACTCGTAGTACTGAGCGTTCAGTTTTTGAATTAACTTCCAATTCTGAATAACATGTAATGGTTACAGACCAGTTAGTTTACACACGGCGGGATTAACCGTGACCCACCAGTCGAATTATTATTGTAATTAGCCCGCTTCGTGTAAGTCCAGCATTAAGGGTATGGTAATGCTCACGACTATTTCATCTCAAGTGGCCTTCCTTATCCTCCGACTCTAAATTCTCGAATATCTCGAAACTCTAGAATTCTTGAATTACGTTAACTCTTTCTTTCGCGGAGCTGGTGTCAGCACTTCGTCAGGCCCTACTTTCTTAAAACCCATAACGCTGTAAGCATTTCTCTGCCGTTGGTGTACTGAGCTATGTGGTTGTATATTAGTCAAACTACAAACGCTCAATCGCAAGCCTGCAGCGATTGAGTGGTAGGTCCATCTACAACAATATAGTGGTAGGTCCTAAACAACTTTGGATGACACACATCCAAATGGGCGAAAACTGCCTCCTCCTTCTTTCGCATTTATTGGTAGCTAGTCACTGATTACGCACAAGTAAAAATAGTGTGTGTCAAATCCGTAGAATTATAAAAACGAGTTTCTTACACGTTTTCGAACTTAACTGGCTCCTACACTTACTTTGCTTACATTAACTTTGAAAAAATGTCTTTTTTTCCTTTTAGCCATATAAATACCGTAGCAAGTTTGTAAGTTTCCATAAATTTTAATGCTACTGTATCTGAGTTTGATGTTCAGTAGTTACTTTTAAGACATTTTATTGCAGCAGTCCAGTCTTCAATAAACATGCGTCCAGATAACTGCAACAAATATTTCTTCTGTGACACACTTCTTACAGAACCTGTTTCTATAGATGGCTACACATTAAAAATCCTACGCGGTTCTCAGGAATGTCTTATTCTGACCTTCACGCACACACGCGCACATGTATACCACACACAAACAATCACATACGCATTTCCACTAAAAACTGAATTGTAATTAAGGTGCTTATTTTTAGCCAACACGAAATCTTTGCATGATATATTCAAGTTTCCAGTTTCCTGTTTCTCATAGGTGTGTAAACCCCTCCACATCAGCGTTTCAATCTCACTCTACCACTGTCTTATAAACAATGTCTATGTTTCGTTTACAGACGCTCTTTCACTCTCTTACGTATATCTTTCCACAGTTCTTTTTTCCTACGTTGAACTACTTTATACTAAAACTAAAACCGACTTCTTTATAGAAAATAAAAAGTAACATACGCTTTGAACATTCTTTTCTCGTAAATAAATACGTATATAGGAATACCGTAATACTATAATATGTGAAAAAATTATGTAGCCGTCTACGAAAACTAAAGACGGCTAACTTCAAAAAAGTGGATCGAAGCATGAGAGTCTTTCAAGATTTTCCTGTGTCTTGAGGATCTGTATACTTACAACTCATGCAGGGCTACTACAGGCGGAACGGTTTTGAGACGTGGTGCTCGACAAACTCAGAAGATTTTATGCACCGATATTGTGATCATTAATGTGATGTGTTGTAGAATATATTACCGATGACTAGACATTTTCCAAAAAATAATGGTTATTGCTAAATACTGTATTAGGAATTAGGAAGAAATGCCTTAAGTTATATGGTCGAAGTATATACGATGCGACACCGGACATTAGGGGAAGCTGACGCACGAACTAGAGAAGCATTTGAAGAAGTCTAGTTGGCCAAAGTAACAATTAAGTGGGATCTGGAAACAACTGGAGAAAGCTAAATTTTGTGTAAGTCTATACCAAGAAGGTGAGGCGGGGTTGGTAGAGCACTGACTGAAGTATGTAGGATTAGTGACTTGGGGAAAGAAATGCAGGGGAGGGTAAAGATTGGAGTATCTGAGGCAATGTGGGTAGGTGTAGGTATCCGAAGATGAAGAGACTGAGCCTGGTAGGAGGAACTGAAGGTGAGACGGGTTGGTAGAGCACTGACTGAAGTATGTAGGATTAGTGACTTGGGGATTTGGATACCTGAGGTAACGTGGGAAGATGTAAGTATCAGGAGATAAAGAGAAATCTTCAGTCGGGTAAAAGCTGAAGACCGCATCACACCGGTCAAGCCGACAGAGACAGTCAATCACAGAAAAACTTTAGATTTCACAAATAGACTAACACAATTACACCATGCAATGCACTTTTCTGACTTCGGAACAGTAACTTTTATATAAAAAGGATATTATATAGTATTTAATACACGGACACGTCACGATAACAAAATCCTAGCATTTATTTAAACTGTGTCATTTTTGCGATACATTACAATAAATTGAATTACAAAATTAAACTGATTCTGCTAACAAAACCTGTTTTGTTTTTTAAATAAAAGCAACACCTACAGAACTATTTTATTTCAGAAAAATGTTGGTGAAAAATAAAAGAAGGCTACTGTGTTATGTGGCTGCAGAAGTAGGTACAAAACTCGCACTAAAATATTCTAAACAATGGTCAGCAACAATCACATACGCATTTCCACTAAAAACTGAATGGAAAAAGACATCGTATTAATGTCCTTGGATTTCGTTGTCCATAACGTGTCCGTTGATTAAGTAAATATAATAAATTACTGCCGACTCTGATCACTGTGTTCCGAATCGGCAGTGATTTATTTATATTTTGATAATTAAGGTGTTAATTTTTAGCCAACACGAAATCTTTGCATGGTATTTTCAAGTTTCCAGTTTCCTGTAAAGAAGGTAACCAATCCCTGGCCTTTCCAGGATTAACTTGGCAAGACGGTAGTAATGTCGCTATTCGATTTGTCTGGTTTAACGACTGGACGACATTGACGTATCATTCATCAGCACCTCCGATCCGTCTTGCAACTGCATTTACCCCAATTTTTGTTTAAGAACAGAAATAGAAAAGGATTTTTATGTTTATGAAACTTATTACATGAAGTGGACAAAGCGAATATTAGAGAATCTCAGAAGAAACTGGCCACTGAAGGGCTCACGGAAGCGGTACCAATGAATGCGGCGCAGTTTACTATAGACCTCAATTATGTACGCGAAGGCACGTGCAAATACATGTCACATAATATCTACAAGCCATTATTAACTACACTGAAAATATATTTTTATTGAAAATAAACATACAAGTAAACAAAAATATGAATCAAGATGCCTTCCTTATCGAGTCTATTTAACATGATGACCCGTTCAATGTACGCTTGACTACTGCGTTTTGTTGTTTTGGTAGGTCTACTTCCAAAATTAAATCATCCTCGGTTGTTCAAGCCTGTACTGCAAAAACAAGAAGCCTGTAATGCATGTAATGTAGAAACAAGAATATTCTGTTTCTTGTTATGAGCAGACTATACTGTTCTGATAATAGTTTAATAAAGAATGATACTGTGCAATTTTAGATTGGACAAGAATTAATGTAACATGGCACTGTTTTATATTATTTGAATGTTTAACACACCAATTTATTGCAGTTTTCTAAAACTACAAAAATTGAATCTCTTTTTCTCAACTCTCGGAGTCCTCAAAGGAGGTCACCACATCTCGGATTACCCCTACTATTTTGAGTATTCACCAGTTTTTATGGTACTCTGCATATGAGAAGGAAAAGTAAAAATGGTAGTAAAATAGTTCTCTTAAAATACACAAAGTAGGAAAATAAAGTACAGGTTCAAATAAGAAACACTCCCGCTACAAGACGATGAGACTAGCAGAAAATTATAAAACCCAAAGCAACACAGAATTTTTTTATAATCCATGAAACGTTTTACTACTTCTACTCGAACGTGCAAAGACAGGTACAGTACAGCAGTGAGTATCCCTCGTGTCTCATAACAGAACCACAACTGTAGAGGCTGCAGGATACAGGACTACAATAATGCAAAGAAAAAAGAGATTACACGGAAATCTACGTGTGTAGGTTTATCCCACCTGGTACTTCGATTTACTAGTGTAGCATTGCTTGTTGCTTTCTAACTTAAATTAATTAATACTTTCAAGTAAGTAGAAAGAGCACTTCAACTAACGTCAGGTTGCCTCATATTTCTGCTTAGTTCGATCACACTTCCATTTTGTTCCTTTGGTTGCTTGAGTTTCTGTTACTCCGTATCCATTTTCGCGTTCTTAAAAAACTGTAAGCTGTTTACCGTCACGAGACATCTAGTTACTGCATACATTCTGATCCCACATTAACATACCGTAGAACATTGTCTACCCTTTATTTTTCTTTGCTAACCCTGAACACCAAGTATATCAACATCTACTACGGAATAAATATTTGACTTCTTTTTTTTAACAAAGGATCAATACTAGAAAATTGTTTTGTTCGCGTTTTTGATTTGCAGGAAAAATTGGGTGTGATATAATAAAAAATTAAGACAAATTCGGTGAAAATTGGAAGGTATTAAAGTTTGGATATCATAAGTAACAAATCTACGAAAATCCCTTCAGTTTTAAATGAAAATTTTATGTCGCGTGGAAATGTATGATAATTATATATAAATCTGGAGGAATGTGTACTAAATTATATTTTTCTTTTGTCAATTGACATTCGTTGCTTGTTTCTGTATACAGCAGCTGCGAGTGTTAACACATAAAATGCGGTATGGAGGGCATGAGCGGCAACCATGAATTATCCACGGTCGTACAATACGACTAACGATGAAAAAAATAATTTACTGGCTATTCAGGCGGATTTATCAGACAAGGCCATGCGCCGCCATGCGTAGTTGTATGTACACCATTATGCGCGTCAAACAATCTACCAGTTTATTTTCCCAACAATCCACGGCGCTTCAAATCCCTTCCCTTCAAAACTGCTTGCCTACGGCTGATTACAGAAGATTAGTTTCACTATCTAGATTTATAGACGAACAAATCACTCAGCGAGCTGGACAATAATTGTTTGATCGTGTTTATTGCGTCTATCAGTAACAGATAAATGACCTGTATCAAACGAACTATCACGTGAAATATTTAATTGTTTAGTGTGTTGTATTGACTATATTTCTGTTCGAGGAACTGAAATTTATCATTAAGCAGGCATACATTGTTAAATCCCTTAATAAAAAAAAAAATACAATTTCGAATGCAACTGATTTCCATTTGTTTTCTTAATTTACGAGCGATTTCGCATTCTCTAGACAAGTATGTATGCCTAGCGTTAATTGTCCAAAACCGAACCAGCATTGCGCGTAATCTTGTTTTTATCGCTTCTTGAACAACACATACGGAAAGGCATAAGTGGGGACTATAAACAGCGGCTGTTTCTATTGACTCAGCAAGAGGTTACGTAATTACTACGTATCAGCCGACAGCAAGAGTGGCCACGGCTGCCCTGAGTCATACCGGAGCCGGCCTCCAACACCTTGATGAATCATGTAGCAAGAATGCAAACGCGTTACACAACACGAAATTTCCAATTAATCGATATTCAGTAGCATATATATTTTTAATTACTTACCGACTTATAAACATGCGCGCCTATATGTTGTGTGTTGAGTTTTGTGTGTGTAGTTGTGTATGCGTACGAGAGAGAGAGAGAGAGAGAGAGAGAGAGAGAGAGAGAGATCATAGCCCAGTGCTTTCACGTTGCCAATAGTGCCTATAACATTTACCATCATATACTTGCAACAGTGTTATTAGAAAAACATTCAAAAATTGCGGTAGTTTTCATTCCTTCTCATGAATAATACGCTTGGTAATCACCAGTTGTCTTTCCTTTAATAAGGTCTGTAATTACCACAACTTGAAATCAACACAACAGAACGTACCATTAACAGATCGTTAGATCGTTAAGAGGTAACAAAATAATGGTCACAGAGGTATAATGTGTACGGTGACAGATCTGTAAGGCATGCGGACAACACGTACAGTAAATATGAGGGAAGATGTAACGAAGAGAGGAAGTTACATTTTGTAACACGGGAGAGAAACTTATCCAGAAATTTCGTCTCGCCTATCAGGAAACCACTTACAAAAGTACCATGAAGACGTATGTTACGTCATATCAGCAGAAGCAAAATCTGTGACTACGGATAGTTGTTCACACTTTATTCCGGATAACTGGAGATAAGACAGGAATGAAAGCATACGGATGCAAACGAGAAGACAGAATTACAATAATGCCGATAATGCTGTACAATCGTGTCAGCATAGGAGTCGTTAACAACTACTATATTGTACCGTATCAAATGAACATGATATTCACGTTTTCATGATAGTTTAGCAAATAATCGTAAAACAATCTAATTTCAACACAATAATAACAGGGTATCCAGTAATAAACAATTTCTGTCTGATACGCAGCACGTAGCAAACTGGCTGAACTTTGCGAGATCGCCTAAATATTAAACACAAGAGTTCGTACATGGTCCGTGGGACTTGCGGTGAGGCTGATAGTCGAATACGTAACATGAATCGTGGCACTTGCGGTAATGTTTGTTAACATGTACGGCTAAGAGCGTAGTTTAAATAACGCTCATGGGAGAATAAGCAAATAATACTTGAGGACAGTAGTCTGTAACATTTGCCTATGACGGACGAGCCACTCGTAGTTTATTACATGAGTCGTCATTACGAACCACAAGCGGGCCGCTCTTTCAGATTACTTATGCTATAATGGTAATGCTACATATAATAAACAACTACCAGTTTATGTACGTTTAACATACACAGTTTACTTTTTTACACACTTTAGTAAAACATACCAATAAAACAGAACCGTCTCATTTTCGGAAATTATAAAATTATCATATAGTTATTATAGGCATAATTCGAATTGTAACTCACTTTTGAAATGTATTTGTACGAATATTACAACGTTTTCAGCTGCCAATAAGCTTTTCAGGTTTGGTACTGTAATTGGTTTACAATAACAAATTAGCGGCGATAGGTAATAACTACAAGTTTTCTTACCAGCTATGGAATTCATAAGATATAAACGATGTACACTCACACAATTAAAACTCGTGAGAAATTAACTGTCGAACAAAACTGAAAAAGCTCCGAGCACTTAGGTATAAACAGGTGAGACTTCACAAAAAAAAAATGACTGAAGGAAACGTGTTTTGTATACGTACAAACTAATTTTACAAAATGAATACACAATAAAGTACTAAAGCATAAATGAAGATATAAGAAAAATACAGTGACAAAAATGCAAAATTTATTGCTCGCGTATCAAATAATATACGAAATATAACACAATGTCCAATAATTTATTGAACCCCAAAATATGGTGTTCACAAAAAGTTCGGAAAAAAATATTTAGCTTTCCTAAAATTAGAAATCGACACGAGTAAAACGCTGGGGATGTGTTAAAAAAAAGAATTTTCGAATGTGTGAGCAGGACTACCGTCATTAATCAGGAAACGGACAATGGTACTGCGATCCATTCAAGGACAAAACTAATTACCCGAGTTGCACTTTGCCTTGATGTACCCACATGTCAATGTTCGATGCTATCCCAACATCGTTCTACTCCTGTTTTCAAATCGAGAGATTTTTTAAATTCTTGAAATCTCACTCCAAAATAATATTGTCATTCACGTCTTTATCAGAACTAAGTAAATACGCCTACTATAGTACTTAAACTTATTTACTATCAGTCTAATTAATGATCAAACTACGAAATACAAAATTTAGCAACTATTTCGTTAAGAATTATTTGCTGGGTGGTCGGCAATGATTATAAATTAAATAACCAAACAGTGGTTTGTGGAGCAGTTCACAGCAGAAAAACAAAAATTCATAAATGAACTGCACGAAGAAAAATTTAACAGAAATTTAATTAAAAATTTAACACAATTTCATTCAGTGTAAATGTAAACAAGTATGCAAAATTTAACCTTAAATCAACGATTTTTAGACGGTACACTGAAATTGGTGTTTAGAAGAAAACGGTGTTCAGGACATTAACAAAAAATATTGATTTTATACTCCATGTGATCGACGTTACACTTCATGTAAATAACTGCATTGTCCAAAGTTATAGGCAATCATTGTCTTACTGTACACAAATCAGAAAGAAGTCTACAATTAATCAACTACATCAGCTTATTGCTATCGTCAATTTATTCAAACGCCACGTACTTGTTTTCATAGCACTTTACAGGAAATTAATTTTTTACAAGAAGAGGCTACAGAATAAATATTCAGAGTCGTTATACCCCGGGTAATAACACACGCACGGCGCTTAATAATTCCTAGAAATTGCGTGTAACCATTTCCATTGTAGTCCAGTGTATTGTTACACCAACCAAGATCAATGAACGCTCAGCCCCTTCGAAAATATTACGACCAGCTGGCGACACGGTGTAAGGTAGGAACAGATCACGGCTGCTACCCAGCACGAGACGGGTTTAATAACTTAATTAGCCATATCTGACATATTTGATACAGCTTTCACAATCTTACCAATTTTTTGCATCACAACTACTAGTAAAAATCACTGTTTCTTATTTGAATAAATAGAATAATGTACAGATTTCGAGATCGTATAAAAAAATGTACCGTCGCGTGTTGCTACACAAAATGTCATTACTGAATTCTTCAGATACTTCAACGTGTATGATTTTTACAACAACAAAAAATACCGGTATGGAGAACCATACATGACTTCCATGTTCCAAGATATATTTAAAATCATTTCCGAAATGAAATATTTCCATAGAAACTACTTCTTTCTACTTACTGCTTCAGCCTTAACCACAGTACTGTGGTCACTAACGTATACTACCTCACGTTATCGCACTCGATTTTCACTGATGATGGAAGTCGATGGCACTGCCGAAACGTTTGATTTTGCAGAAAACTTTGGTCTACGGCCAAACAGGACGGGACGGAATTTTAACAACAAACTACTTCTTTGTTGCCGATAACGTAGTACATATATAAAAAATTATCCCCTCCCCCATCAACTATAATTTTCATTTATAGAAAATTACCCCCACCCCGTTCAACTAGCCTCTTCATTTTCTACGTTTCTACAGTGGATTATTAAGATCTTCTCATCAGGATACTTTATTTATAAAAATTAAGTACTTTACTCTTGTTAAATCATAAAATGTTGCAGGTAAACTACCCTTTCCCCCTAACCGATCTTCACCAAAATCAATAGGCCTCGAGTTATCTACAATTGAGGAAGGTATGCACAAAATTATTTGATTATGTTTAAATGTGCAGCAGTTATCGTTCGTCATAGAAACAATTACACATGTTAAAACATAAAACGTCGCAGGTAAACTACCCCTTTCCCTAACCCGATATTCAACAAAAAAAATAGGTCTTGAGAACTCTACAATTTATGATTCTGTTAGAATTTACGGCAGTTATCGTTCGTCATGAAAAAATTTCTCTTGTTACAACATAAAATGTTGCAGGTAAACTACCCCTTTCCCTTAACCGATCTTCAACAAAATCAACAGACCTTGAGTTATCTACTATTGAGGAAGGTATGCACAAAATTATTTGATTATGTTTAAATGTGCAGCAGTTATCGTTCGTCATAGAAACAATTACACATGTTAAAACATAAAACGTCGCAGGTAAACTACCCCTTTCCCTAACCCGATCTTCAACAAAAACAATAGGTCTTGAGAACTCTACAATTCAGGGCTGTAAGCAAACAATTATTTGATTCTGTTTGAATTTGCGGCTGTTGTCGTTTGCCATAGAAAATACCCTTGTTAAAACATAAAACGTTGCAGGTAAACTACCCCTTTCCCTTAACCTATCTTCACCAAAAACACTAGGTCTTGAGAACTCTACAATTCAGGTCTGTATGCAAAACATTATTTGATTCTGTTTGAATTTGCGGCTGTTATCGTTTGCCATAGAAAAAAATCTAGACCCACAGACACACACACACACACTTTTTGAAAAATGACTTTTTTTCGTGTTTTGAGTGTAGTACAGTCAGAATCTGCAATAACCTCGAACACGATTTTTTTTGCCATCACCATACTTCCATTCCCTTAAAGGACATGGAAGTAAAATGTGGAATACAAATGTTGAAATTATCTCAATTTATAGTGTACTAAACAGCTTAGTAAAAAAAATTATGTTTCTGAGACTTGTGTTAAGTATAATGAAATTCAAATATCGGTATGGAGAACCATACATGACTTCCATGTTCAAAGATTTATATTTAAAATCATATTCGAAATGAAATATTTCCATAGAAACTGCTTCTTTCTACTTATTGCTTCAGCCTTAACCACAGTACTGTGGTCACTAATGTATACCACCTCACGTTTTCGCACTCGATTTTCACTGATGATGGCAGCCGATGGCACTGCCGAAAAGTCTGGTTTTGCAGATAACATTGGAGTACGGCTAAACAGCCCGGGAAGGAATTTTAACAACAAACTACTTCTTTGTTGCCGATAACGTAGTACACATATAAAAAATTCTCCCCTCCCCTGTAACGTCTCCCTTGTTAAGACATTACAAAAGTCGGGAACCAGTTCAATTTGTTACCTGTTAATTAAACTAGCTGCCGTTGTTAGTAAACCTTACTCACTAACAAATTATAACACATTATTAATTAGGAATTAGTCAAGGATTGCATAAATTTATTCACTCGCTGGGTGTTAGCAAAAACATCTCTTTATTATTATATTTATATCTCATAGTTTACTTTACTTTTAAAGAAATACTCTAATAAATTCTGCATTTATATTTTGAAAATTTTTTTACTTCCTATTCTTTTTTATCTCAAAAGCATTCAGCTAGATATTGTTTTAAGTACCACGGATCCGGGTCTCAACTTTGTTACGTTTTAATTTATCACAACTTTAACCAAATTATTTGAAGAATAATTTTGGGTGTAAATTTTAGAATTACCTTACATCTAAACATCGTAATGTTATTACTACTTCATTACAGAGATTAAAAATATATATATATTAATCTTTAAATTGTCAAAAGCTCTTTACTGTTCTTTTGTTACTTCTCTGGTTGAAACAAATTTTTACAAATGTTATGATTTGATATCACCTGACTATAACATGAGTTTGCTGTGGGGTCCGTAATGGTCATCTCCAGTCGTCTTCTAGGGTGTGATACACTGTTCCTCTTGATGCTCCATTAGGTTGATCGTTTCCGAAAGGTAGTCTCGTTCTAGACGATTGGATATTGGTACTAGAAGTTCATACGGTTGTTGTTTGTGTTTTCTTCTTCTGGAGTCGGTTGTTCACATTTTACATTTTAATTACAGTTCTTATTTTAGCTGCACTAAAATCTGGTAAGGAACATATCTTACCACTTACAGTTTGTTAAGAGATGTGTCGGCTAAGCTTCCTTTTTTTTTATTACATATTTCTTCACGCACTACATATATATTATTATTATTATTTCCACGCTACATTGGGTCAAATCGAAATCACTACAAACTTGAGTGAATAGTTTTTAACGGTATACACCTACGTGTATACTGACAACACAGTAGCGACATCCTTACATGTCGAAGTTTCTCCGGCGAATGTGGGCATAGTTTAGCGGCGAGGGGTATGTAAGCTAGCGCGGTTTTACGCGCTGAGAAAATAGTTCGTTCTTTTAAGTAGTATTAATTATTCATTAGTTAAATCGTAATACTTTATGTTAACTTTTGGTTATGAATTAGGAATTTGCTTATTTATTTAGTACGTCTTTTATTTAATTAACGGAATTATTATTTTTCGTTTAATAACATCGTACTTTGCGTGTTCGTTCTGGACAATTTGCATGTTGATACAGGAATCTAGGTACAGATAAGGGATGGATAATACTCTTACTTGTTATAAGAACAAAAATTTAATTTGTGCTATTTAAACATTTTTTTAAATCGTCAAGTCCTCCTGCACCTAACGATGAAGACGGGGTGGTGGGGGTAATAACAGAAACTCTAATAAACACAATTACATTTGGGCACAGAACTTCATACTGAAATTTCTCTCTCTCAGATTATTTCTATCCATCAATTGATTATCTTACAACTTATACAAACTATTTAAATTCTAATACATCTACCACACATAAAATACACAAAAACATAAATCTACATTATTTTTAAATCTTACATCTACTACCGGTGTTTTGCTTGATTTCATCACTCGTTTTACGGAGTTATACTCATGAGTATGTTACTAATAATAATCACGTATTGTAATAACAATCGAATTACTTTTAGTTTACTGCGCTAGGGATTAGTTTTTTCTTTCTCGTCAGCTGACTTCTCATTCTTTATATTATTCTCGCAGGACATTAGCTAAGGTTGATCAGGCCTCGCTAGTATTCGTACGAGGGGTTTGAGTTTATACTCACTTACGATATAGGATGTTGCAAAATCTTATCGTATTCCTGTATAAGTATATACGACATATTTTGTTCTCAATACTTAAATAGTATTCTCGGTTTACTATCTTTCTCGTAGTCGTGCTTCTTTATTTTGACACGAAAATAATTTTTTTATTTGAGACGGATGGCTTCTGCGAATGTAATTTTCTGTATTGGGTTCATACAGTGCTACAGTAACGGGGGTGATGAACTTGTGAATTTTGTAGGGGCCACACCATCGGTATGATAGTTTGGAAGTGGTCCTATCAACGGCTTTACTCATAGAATGAGTTTTATACATTACTAAATCACCTACTTTATACTCTATTTGCCTATTATTCTGCTCATGATATTTCCGCGATTTTTGTAAATTCGCTCTCAAATTTGCACGAGCTTCGTTCCATATTTTTCTTACGTTATTCGCATTTATGTCGCGGGGCAATAACTCATGGATTTTCCACTTCGTGGTTAAAGGATGGTTGGGTTTATACTTGTACAGTAAATCAAATGGTGTTGATTTATGTCCTTCATGATACGCTGAGTTGAAAGCAAATTGTATCCATGATACATTTTGATCCCAGGTTGTCTGGTCTTTAGCGTGATAAGATATTAAGGCTGATTTTAAGTTACGCAAGTATCTTTCTGCTAGGTTTCCTTGCGGTCTGTACTCGGTCACTGTAATATGATTTATCCCTAATTTAAAACACATGTCATTAAATTCTTTCGATTTAAACTGAGGTCCATTGTCAGATATTAGGTGTAAGGGTGTACCATAATCTTTAAATAGTCTTTCTTGTAGAATTTTTATTGTCGTAGATGCTAAGGCACGTCTCATAGGATACATCCATACGAATTTAGTGAAGGAGTCCACACAAATTAATAGCATAGTATTTCCGGATTTAGAACGCGGATAAGGTCCAGAATAGTCTATGTATATCTTCGAGAAGGGAGTTGTGGGTATTTCTGAGATTAATTTTCCGACTTGACTGATTCTTGCTGGCTTGCTCAGGGCACAGATTTCGCATTCTTTCACGAACTTTGTTATTTCACTGTTCATGTTTTCCCAATGGTATTCCTTGCGAATACGATGTATAGTTTTCCTAATTCCCATATGAGCTCCAGTGGTCGATGAATGGTAGTATTCCATCAGCATAGGTTTGATTATTTCCGGGGCGATTATTCTCAGTAATTTTCCGTTTGCCCTTTTAAAACAAAGTACTCGTTTACTCAAGGTATATTTGTCAGAATAATTTCCTTTCTCTATTTGTTCTATTATTTTGCACAATTTCGGATCTTGTTGTTGGTGATATGGTATATCCTTAAATGCAAGGGGAAAGTTAGTAATTAGCGTATTAACGGTAGTGGTTTCAACATTGTCTTCGCCAGATCTAGTATTGGGTAGTTGGAACATGCGGGATAGAGTATCGGCTACTACATTTTGAGTACCACGAATATGTTGTACTTTGAACTTGTAGCAATTTAATCTTAACACCCATCTTCCGATACGACCTAACTGTTTTGGGTGGTTCAATAACCACGACAAAGCTTGATTGTCGGTTTCTAGTAGAAATTCCTTATGTTCCAAAAATGGTTTGAATTTTTCAAAGGCGAATACTACGGCTAAACATTCAAGTTCGTAGGCTGAGAACTTCCTTTCTTGCTCGGTCAATGTACGGGAAGCATAGCTGATCGGGAGTCTAGTATTATTGATTTCCTGGTATATTACGTCTCCTAATGCTACACTCGAACTGTCGGTCTGTACGACAAATGGTTTACTGAAATCTGCTAACTGCAATACCGGTGGGGATATTATGCTTTCTTTAAGTGTTTCAAACGCGTCTTGGTGTCGAGTAGTCCATTCGAATTTCGTTCCTTTCTTTCTTAGTGCATTCAATGGGGCTGCTATATCCGCTAGGTGGGGTATGTACTTGTGAAAATAATTAATCATACCTAAAAATCGAGCTATACCTTTGGCGTCTCTCGGCGGTAAGAATTCTCGGATTGCGCGTGTACGTTCGGGATCGATGCTAACCTTACCTTCGGCAGATACTATGTGACCTAAGAAGGAGAATTGTTTTACTGCGAAGTTAACTTTACTCGGGTTTACCGTTAGTCCAGCTTTCTTTAACCTGTATAATACTTCACGCAAGTGATCAATATGTTGATCCATTGACTCACTATATACTACTATATCGTCAAGATAGTGATATACAAATTTAAATTTAACGTCATGAAAAATTTTTTCTAACAGTCTGCTACATACTGAACTTCCTTGTGATATACCGAATGGTACTCTAGTAAATTGATATAGATTAAATGGGACAGCAAAAGCAGTTAGATGTTTTGATTCCTCAGCTAGTGGGATTTGGTGGAATGCTTGGTTGAGATCCATTATGGTGAAGATTTTCGCTTTCGTAAAATAGTGAAACGCGCTGTGAATGTCGGGCAGGGGTATCGATTCAAATTCTATACTCTTATTTAGCTGTCTATAATCCACGACTAGTCTATGTTTGTCAGTTCCTTTTGGTACTAGGAATGCAGGTGATGAGTATGGAGAAGTTGACGGTTCTATGACGTGTTGCTCAATGAGTTTGTTAATGTGGTTTCTCATTATTTCCATCTTGGGCGGCGATAATTTGTATGGATGAAGGCGTATTACCTTGTTGTCACTAAGATTTATTTTATATTCGATTAAGTGGGTTAATCCTAACTTGGGAGTGAGTACAGTAGAAAATTCCCTTATTAACTTTTGAATTCTTTGTCGCTCATTTCCTTTTAAATGACTCAGACTAGATTCTTGATGCTCTGATTGAATAGTTGAGGTTTCACAATTAGCGTCGTTACTTAACTCGGAGTCAAACTGATATTACGGTGGCTAACTGTTGACTAATTATACTACGGGTAGATCCTGAATCAATTAAACCAAGGATATTCGTTGCTCCAAGGTCTATCTGTACGTATGGTAGTTGACAGATACTTGTTTTGCATGCACCAATAGAGTTGCACTTCTCAATAAATCTTGTTAAGTAAGGGTCTATACGTTTAGTTCTATTTATTTTTACTCTATGATTATTATTGTTTTTACGTTTCCTTCTGGTGCTGCGGAAGACGTAGGATTTTTGTTCTTCCAGCTTCACATGTTTTTTTGACTGGTCGGTTTTCTGTTGGTAGCGCTTTTGTTTACAATTCTTGCTAATGTGTCCGGCCTTTCCACAGTTATAACATCTTCTTTCCTCATTGACTTCGCTCGCATGTTGTCGTGGTTTTGATCTAGAGTATGAAATATGGGGGTAGCTTTGGGTTTTAGATGTACTTACGAATCGCTTATCGCGGTAAGTTCGGGTATCAGTTCCAATTGGTAGAGGTTGGAATGAATGTCTGCGTTGAGTCTGGGACATAGAAACGCGTCTGTTCTGATCAGAATACCAGACGTTGGACGAATGTATACAACATAGTTCTAGTTCGGTGAAAGTGGTTGGTCGCTTCATGAGTGCTAGGCAAGATCGCTCCTCGGGAGATAGTCCTACTAAGATAGTGTCTACTAACTGTTGTTCACTCCATTTAACTTGTAGCAATAAAGCAGATTCCCTTATTTCAGATATATAATGAGCTAATCTCTCGTATGCTCCTTGTACACGAAGTACTAGGTTTCGCTTCAATTCTTCTTAGATACCGGTGGGAATGAAATGTCTTATTAGGGTGGTATGAAGTTCTTCTACAGGGTGATTATACCTTAGGGATTCTAACACACGATCTCTTAAAGGAGATCTACATTTAGGTAAAATTACTTGTAAAATCTGGTCATCTCTTAGTTGTCGCAGATCCTTTAATTGCAAAAGATGCTTGAGAAAATCTAGGAGCTTTGTAATATTCAGCCCATCAGTGGTTGGTATGTCAGACAAAATATGTTCTACAGGGTGGGTTATTTTTCCATAAAGCTCGGTAGTTAGATTTAATTGAGTCGTCATTCTAGGTTTTTCCGCAGATTGATTCGTCAAGCATAAATCGTTGGTACGAGTCATATTCTCTAGTTCATTAGGAAGTAACGTAACGTTTACGGGTTGGATATTTACTTGTCTATCAGTTAAGCGTTCTTTAAATGGATCTATATTGGATTCCTGCAGAAATTGAAATTTTACAGTACCGGTTTGCTGTTCTTGAGTAGGAGATTGGGTAGGGGAAATATTTAGTTTCGTCATTGCTTCTTCAATCTCTTCTAATCTAAACGATTCGGACCTTCAACGTAATTCGCGCATTATCTCGGGTAATTGTTGTAATGCTTCCTCCGCGAATTTTTGCGCATCCGGTGGGGTAACTTTATCACCGGGCCAATTCAACAAATTGGTGATACGGCGGGTCAGATGTTCGATTCTTTGGGTGGTGCGTAAAATTACTGCGGGGGATTTTTCATCACGCAGGGTTTGTGCGATCGAAGTTAGTTCTGTATACTTGTGATAGCATGTTTCCTTTTCACTTTCCAAATCTAAGACACTTAAACGATTTAACAATGAGGGTTTGTCCGGTTTATTTTCACGTAACGTTTTGCGAAGTTCCGCGACAGTTACATTTGAGTATGGAAGACCACGCAACAATGCTTCATAGCTTATTTCGTCCTTCAACAACAAGTCGGGGTTAAATTGAGCCATTTTTGTTAATAATGACCTTTAAATAAACGAAGTATTACGTACTACAAATCTAATGTCATCTATTTTAAACACTTATAAAGCTTGAATTCATTTAAACACACACATATATCTCTTATTACACATAGAATCTTATACTAATTAATCAAATTAAACTTATCTCACAACAATTCAATTTTCTGTACTGTCAGATATAATCAGTCAAAACAAAACGCTAATATCATTTTATAGTAGAGAAATTTCACATACGAAGAGTTCATTGCTTTAACAATAGCACAAAGGGTCAGCTGTTTTGGGGAGTCTTATTGTTTGCATAGGGTGGTTTAACAAAGTAGGGTGATTCAGACACTCCTAAACACGATTCTTTCCTGTTCTGAATTGTCTGTTATGTGTGCGAGGGGAGTTTTGTATGGGATGCTCTATACGTACAAAGAGTAGAGTTTACATTTCTCGACACGCTTTTAACATGAAACAGCTTGTCAATACCGACAGGTTTAAAATGGAATATTTACCAGCGATGAGTTGTTTATTACGGCAATGTCCCAATACTAATATTATTATATCTTAATTAAAACTTTACTCATTTATTTGTTCCCGATTTCAGAGTGAATAAATTTATATTCGACAAAGTTACTGTTAATGAATTATGACAATGTACACAATTTTTACACAAAAGCAGAGTGGTTAGAAAAGTAAGCAGAGTGGCGCAATTTTGTAACGTCTCCCTTGTTAAGACATTACAAAAGTCGGGAACCAGTTCAATTTGTTACCTGTTAATTAAACTAGCTGCCGTTGTTAGTAAACCTTACTCACTAACAAATTATAACACATTATTAATTAGGAATTAGTCAAGGATTGCATAAATTTATTCACTCGCTGGGTGTTAGCAAAAACATCTCTTTATTATTATATTTATATCTCATAGTTTACTTTACTTTTAAAGAAATACTCTAATAAATTCTGCATTTAATATTTTGAAAATTTTTTTACTTCCTATTCTTTTTTATCTCAAAAGCATTCAGCTAGATATTGTTTTAAGTACCACGGATCCGGGTCTCAACTTTGTTACGTTTTAATTTATCACAACTTTAACCAAATTATTTGAAGAATAATTTTGGGTGTAAATTTTAGAATTACCTTACATCTAAACATCGTAATGTTATTACTACTTCATTACAGAGATTAAAAATATATATATATATTAATCTTTAAATTGTCAAAAGCTCTTTACTGTTCTTTTGTTACTTCTCTGGTTGAAACAAATTTTTACAAATGTTATGATTTGATATCACCTGACTATAACATGAGTTTGCTGTGGGGTCCGTAATGGTCATCTCCAGTCGTCTTCTAGGGTGTGATACACTGTTCATCTTGATGCTCCATTAGGTTGATCGTTTCCGAAAGGTAGTCTCGTTCTAGACGATTGGATATTGGTACTAGAAGTTCATATGGTTGTTGTTTGTGTTTTCTTCTTCTGGGGTCGGTTGTTCACATTTTACATTTTAATTACAGTTCTTATTTTAGCTGCACTAAAATCTGGTACGGAACATATCTTACCACTTACAGTTTGTTAAGAGATGTGTCGGCTTAGTTTCCTTTTTTTTATTACATATTTCTTCACGCACTACATTATATATTTTTTTATTATTATTATTTCCACGCTACATTGGGTCAAATCGAAATCACTACAAACTTGATTGAATAGTTTTTAACGGTATACACCCCGTGTATATTGACAACACAGTAGCGACATCCTCACATGTCGAAGTTTCTCCGGCGAATGTGGGCATAGTTTAGCGGCGAGGGGTCTGTAAGCTAGCGCGGTTTTACGCGCTGAGAAAATAGTTCGTTCTTTTAAGTAGTATTAATTATTCATTAATTAAATCGTAATACTTTATGTTACCTTTTGGTTATGAATTAGGAATTTGCTTATTTATTTAGTACGTCTTTTATTTAATTAACGGAATTATTATTTTTAGCTAAATAACACCGTGCTTTGCGTGTTGGTACGGGACAATTTGCACGTTGATGCAGGAATCTAGGTACAGGTAAGGGGTGGATAATACTCTTACTTGTTATAAAAGCAAAATTTTTATTTGTGCTATTTAAACATTTTTTTAAATCGTCACACCCCCTTCAACTATAATTTTCAATAATAGAAAATTACCCCCACCTCGTTCACCTAACCTCTTCATTTATAGATATTTCATCTACGTTCCTACAGTGGATTATTATGAGCTACTTATCACGATACTTTATTTATCAAAATTAAGTACTTTAATCTTGTTAAAACAAAAAACGTTGTAGGTAAACTATCCCTTTCCCTTAACCGATCTTCACCAAAATCAACATGCCTTCGGTCTGTCACAATTGATGAACGTATGCAAAAGAATACTTGATTCTGCTTGAATGTGCGGCAGTTATCGTTCGTCATAAAAATCGATTAGTCGATACAATATTTTGATAAACTTATGTCTTATAACTAATTACTGATTGAATGATTGTTATTTACATTAACTAGGATACGTATAAAGTTCTTTTATAACAATGCTTAACATAATAAACATCTTAAATTGACAAAAATACAATGTTTAGTTCTAGGCTTCAGTTGGCCTATCACATCCTAAGTTACATTTAGCGGTACATATCATAAAACGTTGCAGGTAAACTACACCTTTCTCTTACCCGATCTTCACCAAAATCAATAGGCCTAAAGTCCTCTACAATTCAGGCAAGTGTACAAAAAGTTATTTGATTCTCTTCGAATTTTCGGCAGTTATCGTTCGTCATATAAAAAATAACCCTTGATAAAACATAAAATGTTGCAGGTAAACTACCCCTTTCCCTTAACCGATCTTCACCAACACCAATAGGTATTGAGAACTCTACAATACAGGGCTGTATGCAAAACATCATTTGATTCTGTTTGAATTTGCGGCTGTTATCGTTTGCCATAGAAAATAAAAAAAATTACCCTTGATAAAAAACCGTTGCAGGTAAACTACCCCTTTCCCTTAACCGATCTTCACCAAAAGCAATAGGTATTGAGTACTCTACAAATCAGGACTGTATGCAAATAATCATTTGATTCTGTTTGAATTTGCGGCTGTTATCGTTTGCCATAGAAAATACCCTTGTTAGAACATAAAACGTTGCAGGTAAACTACCCCTTTCCCTTAACCGATCTTCAAAAAAATCAACAGACCTTGAGATCTGTATAATTCAAAAAGGTATGCAGAAGAGTAGTTGATTCTGTTTTAATGTACGGCAGTTATCGTTCGTCACAAAAAAATTTACCCTTGTTAAAACATAAAATGTTGCAAGTAAACTACCCTTTTTCCTTAACCGATCTTCACCAAAACCAACACGTCTTGAGAACTCTACAATTCAGGGCTGTATGCAAAATATTATTTGATTATGTTTGAATTTGCGGCTGTTATCGCTTGCCATAAAAAATACCCTTGTTAAAACAAAAAACGTGGCAGGTAAACTACCCCTTTCCCTTAACCGATCTTTACCAAAATCAATAGGTCTTGCGAACTCGACAATTCAAGGCTGTATGCAAAATATTATTTGATTGCGTTTCAATTTGCGGCTGTTATTGTTTGCCATAGAAACAAATTACCCTTGATTTTAAAAAAAACGTTCAGGTAAACTACCCTTTTCCCTTAACCGATCTTCACCAAAAACAACAGGTCTTGAGTACTCTACAAATCAGGACTGTATGCAAAAAATTATTTGATTCTGTTTGAATTTGCGGCTGTTATCGTTTGCCATAGAAAAAAATCTACAGAAGACAGACGGACACACACACACACACACACACTTCGAAAAACGACTTTTTTCATGTTTTGAGTGTAGTACAATCAGAATCTGCAATAATCTCGAACACGATTATTTTTGCTATCACCATACGTCCATTTCCTTAAGGAACATGGAAGTAAATATCGGTATGGAGAACCATACATGACTTCCATATTCTAAGATTTATATTTAAAATCATTTTCGAAATGAAATATTACCATAGAAACTACTTCTTTCTACTTACTGCTTCAGCCTTAACCACAGTACTGTGGTCACTAACGTATACCACCTCACGTTATCGCACTCGATTTTCACTGATGATGGAAGTCGATGGCATTGCCGAAATGTCTGGTTTTGTAGAAAACATTGGACTACGGCCAAATATCCCGGGAAGGAATTTTAACAAAAACTACTTCTTTGTTGCCGATAACGTTGTACACATATATATCAGTGGCGAAGTTACATGGAGGCAATTGAGGCAATGCCTACCCTAACAAATTCTGTAGAATAAAAATTATAAATACGTATGAACTACATAACGTAAAGATTATACATTGTTACTGCGACTGTCAAATTTATTAAACCGAAACGTGCTTTATTGAGCGACCGCTAGATGGTGACAGGTGAGATTCGGCATAGTTCGTTTAAAGCGAATGAGGCAACCTGAACTTGCCTCAGTGTTTTTTGTATACATCGTATGTAAGCAATGTAGTGGTGTGATAGGGAAGTGTAGGGAGGGGGGATTGTCCCGCGCTGTACACATAGAGCGTTGAGGCATGCCTCACTTCTGTGGTCCAAACAGTTAAGTTAAAGCGCCTGTGTTGTTTCTAAGTGTTTATTTTATGCAGTTATTAAAAGTGTCACTGTTATTCCGCTGAACTAACAGATGATCAAGATTGTTATTTGAATTATTTGTAACATTAAACATATATATAGAAACTAATCAAGTTTAAAAATTTGAAGTTCAATCAGTTGTATTATTGTGTATGACTAATACAAGGATTGTTCAATAGAAACACGTATAGAGCTGTAAAGCATTTTTTATTCAACGATTTTAAAAGAAGTCTCCAATAACATTAAGACATGAGTTCCACTGTTGCGCTAACCTGTAGATTCCCTGCTAGTAAAATTCTTACAGCTGTTTGTGGAACCATTCGGTTACAGCAAACTCTACCTCAGCGTCCGATTTGAACCACCGTCCTTTTAGTGATTCCTTAAAAAAAATTTAAGATAAGATTTTTGCCTACCCATTCATTAACTACTAGCTTCGCCAGTAAGCAAATTGATGTCCATTTTTTCGGCTTGCACGCGTTATGTTGGTGTGGGTTTCGGCACTTTCCATTTAAAAAGCGTGCAAACGTAAGAAAATAAACATGAGTGAGGCCAGAAATAACGTGAATTGTGTGTGTGTGTGTGTGTGTGTTTGTGTCTTACCTGCCTTTTTATTGCCGTATTAAATGAAAAATATTATATTACATTAAAATGAACAAATTTTAATTTTATTGCCTGGCAACAAAATTATTTTATTTTTAACAATTACCATTGTTTCAAAAAGTTTAAATAAATTTTCAAGTACTTTACTCTTGTTAAAACGTAAAAGGTTGCAGGTAAACTACCCCTTCCCCTTAACCGATCTTCACCAAAATCGAAAGTCCTTGAGACCTCTACAATTCAGTAATGTATGCAAAAACTTATTTGATTCTGTTTGAATTTGCGGCTGTTATCGTTTGCCATAGAAAATACGCTTGATAAAAAAACGTTGCAGGTAAACTACCCCTTCCCCTTAACCGATCTTCACCAAAAACAATAGGTCTTGATTACTCTACAAATCAGGACAGTATGCAAAACATTATTTGATTCTGTTTGAATTTGCGGCTGTTATCGTTTGCCATAGACAATACCCTTGTTAAATATCGGTATGGAGAACCATACATGACTTCCATATTCTAAGATTTATATTTAAAATCATTTTCAGCCAAACAGCCAGGCTGTGTCTTACCTGCCTTTTTATTGCTGTATTAAATGAAAAATATTATATTACATTAAAATGAAAAAATTATAATTTTATTGCCTGGCAACAAAATTATTTTATTTTTAACAATTACCATTGTTTCAAAAAGTTTAAATAAATTTTCAAGTACTTTACTCTTGTTAAAACGTAAAAGGTTGCAGGTAAACTACCCCTTCCCCTTAACCGATCTTCACCAAAATCGAAAGTCATTGAGACCTCTACAATTCAGGGACGTATGCAAAAAATTATTTGATTCTGTTTGAATTTGCGGCTGTTATCGTTTGCCATAGAAAATACGCTTGATAAAAAAACGTTGCAGGTAAACTACCCCTTCCCCTTAACCGATCTTCACCAAAAACAACAGGTCTTGAGTACTCTACAAATCAGGGCTGTATGCAAAACATTATTTGATTCTGTTTGAATTTGCGGCTGTTATCGTTTGCCATAGAAAATACCCTTGTTAAAAAAAGTTGCTGGTAAACTACCCCTTTCCCTCAACCGATCTTCACCAAAAACAATAGGTCTTCAGAACTCTACAATTTAGGGCTGTATGCAAATAATCTTTTGATTCTGTTTGAATTTGCGGCTGTTATCGTTTGCCATAGGAAATACCCTTGTTAAAACATAAAACGTTACAGGTAAACTACCCCTTTCCCTTAACCGATCATCACCAAAACAATAGGTCTTGAGTACTCTACAAATCAGGGCTGTATGCAAAACATTATTTGATTCTGTTTGAATTTGCGGCTGTTATCATTTGCCATAGAAAATACCCTTGTTAAAAAAACGTTGCAGGTAAACTACCCCTTTCCCTCAACCGAACTTCACCAAAAACAATAGGTCTTGAGAACTCTACAATTTAGGGCTGTATGCAAATAATCTTTTGATTCTGTTTGAATTTGCTGCAGTTATCGTTTGCCATAGGAAATACCCTTGTTAAAACATAAAACGTTACAGGTAAACTACCCCTTTCTCTTAACCGATCTTCACCAAAATCAACAGATCTTGAGAACTCTACAATTCAGGGCTGTATGCGAAACATTATTTGATTCTGTTTGAATTTGCGGCTGTTATCGTTTGCCAAACAAACAAAATTACCCTTGCTAAAAAAAAACCGTTGCAGGTAAACTACCCCTTTCCCTCAACCGATCTTCACCAAAAACAATAGGTCGCGAGTACTCTGCAAATCAGGGCTGCATGCAAAAAATTATTTGATTCTGTTTGAATTTGCGGCAGTTATCGTTTGCCATAGAAAAAAAATCTACAGAAGACAGACAGACAGACACACAGACAGACAGACAGACAGACACACAGACACTTTTCGGAAAACGACTTTTTTTCATGTTTTGAGTGTAGTAGAATCAGAATCTGCAATAATCTCGAACACGATTTTTTTTGCCATCACCATACTTCCATTCCTTAAGGAATATGGAAGTAAAAAAACGTTGCAGGTAAACTACCCCTTTCCCTCAACCGATCTTCACCAAAAACAACAGGTCTTGAGAACTCTACAATTTAGGGCTGTATGCAAATAATCGTTTGATTATGTTTGAATTTGCGGCTGTTATCGTTTGCCATAGGAAATACCCTTGTTAAAACATAAAACGTTACAGGTAAACTACCCCTTTCCCTTAACCGATCTTCACCAAAAACAATAGGTCTTGAGAACTCTACAATTCAGGGGCTGTATACGAAACATTATTTAATTCTGTTTGAATCTGCGGCTGTTATCGTTTGCCAAAAAAAAAATATCGGTATGGAGAACCATACATGACTTCCATATTCTAAGATTTATATTTAAAATCATTTTCAGCCAAACAGCCAGGGAAGGAATTTTAACAAAAAAATACTTCTTTGTTGCCAATAACGTAGTACACATAAAAAAAAATTATCCCCTCCCGCTTCAACTATAATTTTGATTTATAGAAAATTACCCCCAGCCCGTTCAACTAGCCTCTTCATTTATAGATATTTCATCTACGTTTCTACAGTGGATTATTAAGATCTTATCAGGATACTTTATCAAAATTAAGTACTTTACTCATGTTACAACAAAAAATGTTTCAGGTAAACTGCCCTTTCCCCGTAACCGATCTTCACCAAAATCAACAGACATTGAGTTCTCTATAGCTCAGGCACATATGTAAAAAATTATTTGATTCTGTTTGAATTTACGGCAGTTATGGTTCGTCATATAAAAAATTACCCATGTTAAAACATAAAACATGAGATTTATAAAACATATCTAAGATTTATATTTAAAATCATTTTTGAAATAAAATATTTTCATAGAACCTACTAACGCTGGGGAAATCTGAGGAGCCAATCAGAGTTGGGCCTACCTGTCACTCTGCTGAATTTGGTGGAAAGCCCTGTCACTGTCGTCAAAGTATCAGCCTTGACAGGGTCCTCTTTTTCTGCAAAATGGGAGAGGCTTGAGATGGAGTGAGTGACATGGTCCCCACCTCAATGAAGAACCCATTGTTTTATAAAAATATATTTAAATTCTGAAAACTGAAAATTCTTTTCTTGTTGTAAATATTTATATTTTATAATCAAAATGACTTTATTTTTGTTACCTGGCAACAAAATTATTTTATTTTCAACAATTACCATTGTTTCAAAAAGTTTAAATAAATTTTCAAGTACTTTACTCTTGTTAAAACGTAAAAGGTTGCAGGTAAACTACCCCTTCCCCTTAACCGATCTTCACCAAAATCGAAAGTCCTTGAGACCTCTACAATTCAGGGATGTATGCAAAAAATTATTTGATTCTGTTTGAATTTGCGGCAGTTATCGTTTGCCATAGAAAAAAAAAGTTGCAGGTAAACTACCCCTTCCCCTCAACCGATCTTCACCAAAAACAATAGGTCTTGAGTACTCTACAAATCAGGGCTGTATGCAGAAAATTATTTGATTCTGTTTGAACTTGCGGCTGTTATCGTTTGCCATAGAAAATACCCTTGTTAAAAAAACGTTGTAGGTAAACTACCCCTTTCCCTTAACCGATCTTCACCAAAAACAATAGGTCTTGAGAGCTCTACAATTTAGGGCTGTATGCAAATAATCTTTTGATTCTGTTTGAATTTGCGGCTGTTATCGTTTGCCATAGGAAATACCCTTGTTAAAACATAAAACGTTACAGGTAAACTACCCCTTTCCCTTAACCGATCTTCACCAAAAACAATAGGTCTTGAGAACTCTACAATTCAGGGCTGTATACGAAACATTATTTGATTCTGTTTGAATTTGCGGCTTTTATCATTTGCCAAAAAAAAAAAATTTCCCTTGATAAAAAAAAACCGTTGCAGGTAAACTACCCCTTTCCCTCAACCGATCTTCACCAAAAACAATAGGTCGCGAGAACTCTGCAAAACCGGGCTGTATGCAAAAAATTATTTGATTCTGTTTGAATTTGCGGCAGTTATCGTTTGCCATAGAAAAAAAATCTACAGACAGACAGACAGACACACAGACACTTTTCGGAAAACGACTTTTTTTCATGTTTTGAGTGTAGTAGAATCAGAATCTGCAATAATCTCGAACACGATTTTTTTTGCCATCACCATACTTCCATTCCTTAAGGAATATGGAAGTAAAATTTCCCTTGATAAAAAAAAACCGTTGCAGGTAAACTACCCCTTTCCCTTAACCGATCTTCACCAAAAACAATAGGTCGTGAGTACTCTACAAATCAGGGCTGTATGCAAAACATTATTTGATTCTGTTTGAATTTGCGGCAGTTATCGTTTGCCATAGAAAAAAAATCTACAGACAGACACACAGACAGACAGACAGACAGACACACACACAGACACTTTTCGGAAAACGACTTTTTTTCATGTTTTGATTGTAGTAGAATCAGAATCTGCAATAATCTCGAACACGATTTTTTTTGCCATCACCATACTTCCATTCCTTAAGGAATATGGAAGTAAAAATTGTATAAGGTTAATTCTAGACAGGAAACACTGTGCCGGGGTTTGAATTTTCCCGGCGCGGTGAAAGCGATCATTGCCGCTAACGCGCGTAGCAGCTGTGTTCGCCACAGCTAACCCGATTATTAAGATGTGATTGCCAAGACTGGCAACGCAATATAGCAGGCCTGGTCAACTGTATCAGCTGCCCGTTGTACGGTTAGTAAGCAGCTTACCAAAGGTTATGATCGGCAAATCGGAACAAGTCGATTTTATGTAACATAGTGGGACCGAAGAATTCAGGCATCATTCTCATTTCTTCGCCAACCTTCCAATAGAGTGTTCGATGGTCTGACGGCCCAGGGTTAAGTACTTCGTAGATCTTTCCATATGACTTCGTAAGCCAGGCCCAGGAATACTCCTCCAGCAGAACACCGAAGGACCCACATCTGCCCGATGAGACTCGCTGGAGATTCACCACACTCTAAGCATCGTCTGCAGCACTCATGGCACACTGGTCAATATGGTACCCCCCTTTGAAGTCTTCAAAAAAGTACAGGTGGGAGCGTTCTAATTATTATCCTTCAGTCAACAACAACTCAATAGGCTGGCCCCTGGTATTTAGGTTAAACATCTTGTTAATGCTCTTAATGAAAATGGTACAAGAACTCCAGCTGTTTTAAATAAAACTAACTGAATTTTGTAATAACATAAATTAATGTTCTTAAGAAATACGGTACATTATTATAACAGGGTGTCACATGTTAGCACTAATAAAAAATTGTTACTTGTTACAAGAGTGTTTACTGCAAATCCTGTCACTCTGTTTGGGCTCCAGCACATTTTTCGCTTCCTCTAGGTCAAGTAGCCTAGTTATTAAATTTTGCGTAACGGTCTAAGTGGCCGTTACAACACTATCTCCTAATGTTCTCATTAGGAGAACAGGTTATTTATAGTCCTCACTAAAATCATAGAACAGAATACCTTTGAGTAGGAGAACAGATTATTTATAGTCCTCACTAAAATCATAGAACAGAATACCTTTGAGTCCTATCAATATCGCATTACGTGTAGGCTATATAAGTCTTACACAACTTTTGCGTTTCTGGAAAATTTCGTTTTTACACGTTCTAGTGTAATGGAGTGTAACTGTGCTTGTGCATCGGTGTTTCGGTTACTAAGACAAGAACAGTATCGTCACGGGTTCGACATTACGTTTTAAAAATCCATTATACGCAGTCCACTTAATGTTCCCTGTATCCTTACACAGAAAAGTTCCCCTCTTTATCATGACTGGGCGCGCATCTACGGTTGTATATATGTTTGTGGTTCGTTTGATTGAAACAAAGAAAAACGGACAAAGAGAAAATTATACTTCATATGTTGGTCGGTCAGTGCGTGTGCTGCGCCAGTGTCTTCACGTTTTCTTCTCGAGGTTCTTCACTCATGGCGGCAATGCACACGGTATACACCAGATGGTATGGCGCTTCCATTCCCGACACACATGTCTCTCAATTACTGTCACTATTTTCACTTGATTTGTAACGTTTTCTATGTTGCACAATAGTTTTCCTAAGAATAATATAAATCTCCCCCCCACACACACAAGCGCGCGTGCGCATAAAGAATTTCGACGAAACCGAAACATCGAAGCATGATAATGTTTTGTAAACAATCTGTCTTGATGCGTTTCATATCAAATTTCTAGACTGTGGGGAATCGAAAGTGTGGAAGCGTTACGTTTTTCGATGACGATTTTTGTGGAATGACCCCCAGCCTAAAAACATTATCATGTTAAAATAACCTCATTATAAATTATTAAACACAATTATATTCCCCCTAATGACATTCAATTCCAGTTGTATAAAACAGGAAGTAATATTAAGCGCAATAATCCCAACAGGTCACATAACTAATAACCGACAAAGTGGTTTTTCCGTAATTTTACTTGTATTCCGTAATTAATTCAACTGGGGTTCCTAATCCCCTCGAAATGAAGATCTTGATGAAGACATACTTACAATTTCAATTTTCGGTTGGAAAATCAATGAATTTCTTGTGCGCTGTAATATTTTACAAATCCGTACATTTTATCTATAAGAAACCAAGTCAGTTATTATTTTATACTTTCTACGGTACGTTTCCGATGCCATACTTTTTGTAATAGACTAATATAAAACTCTGAGAGAAATATAGCCTACACGATTTATTCTACAAAGGTAACTCTTACCAAAGTATAATGGTGAAAAACATGCGCGAACTAAAGGCATCTGAACACAAGTTACACTACAAAAATGAAAAGTCACGGTAATAAACAAGAAACGTGTGACATAACTGTTTGTCGTAGATAGGGAGCGCCGTACAGTACGTAACAGCAATGAGATTAGTAACTGACCTGAAAACAAGTTGTTGGTAAAATATAATATCCAAACTAACGGCGCATACTTCTCGACTAATACATTTAGTTGTGTCTCTTCTACAAGTCTGCAATAAGCGAGTCCCATACAGTACGCTTTTTTGAAGAAGCTAGTGAACAAAATAGTGGACCAGCGCATATGATTTTAATGAGTAAATATCAGGAATCATCCTTAAACAATTAAAAAAAACTATTCCAGCATACAAAAATAATTACAAGGTATGAAACACGAAAGACAAATGGCTGCCTAAAAGCTCAGTGAACAATAAGAAAGAGGACAAATTATCGAAAAACACAAGTTTAGAGAAGAATATACTATGGTGTTGAATATGTACCAATTACTTGAATAACAGTTTAACAAACAAAACTGAAAACACACCACAATACAAACAAAGAAAAATCTACAACAAACGTTACAATACTCATCTAACATGGGATCAGAGAAAAAGGATGAATGAAATGTGAAAAATGAAAGGGAATAATCTTCTACCACTTGCAGACAGTGCATAAGCAGAAAATATAAATTAAAAAAATGACAAAAATCGAAAATAAGTAAAAACATGGAAGAAAAGAGGGAAATCCGGACGACAGACGTTTCCATGATGACAGATATTGTGATACGAGAATAATGGCAGAGACTGACGAGACACACTAGTAGACATTTCTCTTTCAACGGTTTGTTTGTTCAGTGTTGATCGCTGAAATGAGTGAGCTCTCCTCTGCCTACAAGGGATACCACGATTGCCTAAACCTGTACCACATTCTAGCGTTAACAATATTCCGCAGCTCATGACTAAACACACATACACATCCACAGAACGGTCAATATATTAATTTTATTAATTTCAGCGAATATTTATGCTGCTTTTACGTAATGGTATTAAACGCACAGAAACTACGGTTACAATCTGTTACAGATTTCAAGAAAGTAACATAATGTACGTTGCGTTACTTAGTAATATAGTATCAAAAATTTTACGCTCTGAGGTGGATTTCGTCTCAGCACAGCGTTAAACTTGAGCAAAACTGACCAAATCAGCTTCCTCTGTTGGAGACATAAGTATCTCACGAATATCGGTTTTTTACAGCATACCCATTCCCAATAAGAATACGCCTACTCGTCGCGTACACGTTGTATATTATAACGTGTAGGCCTATAGCCACTCGGATACGCTCCTCCACTCGTAATAACTTAAAACTTCTTCCAACAGGACTGTTATGAGCAAAAAAAATTTCATTGGAAACTACACAAATATTATAGGCTGCATAACCTCTAACATTTTTTACGCGTTTACAATATTCAGTCCTAAAGAATAGCTGCTGCAAAAAACTTTTGGCATGTGTGTCTGTGTTTGTACGGTGGAGATATTTATGGTCACCCACCTCCTAGACACCACTTCTGTAGCTACAGACAATTAATTATTATTGCTTATTACAAATAATATTTAAACCTGCATCTAGTTGACAATAAAATGACTCAATATTATTTTTACCTAAATGGGAAATTTCGGGGGGGGGGGGGGTATGAAGCCCCAAATCGCTTCGCCTTCAGCCATGACTTTTGGTATTAATAACTAATCATAATTTAAACAAATATTCGTTCAGACTAAAGATCTCTCGCACTATCAACATAGACCTACTCCAAAAGCACCGATTTGTGAAGATTTGCACTCACCAGACGCTTTTATGAGGCGGCAAAAAATACTGGCTGATGTTAGTAATAATGTTAATTACCTTTAACGGGAAGGCAAATGCGTCAGAGACTGAAGTGGCAGCAGTCTTGTCAAGGCTTGAGTAATAATGAAGAGAACAGTTTCTGTGTATGCTAACCACTGTAAAATACGAGGAACTTAATCACAGAAATATGAACTAAATACTTTATCATTTTTTCTGCATTCAGAAAACGTGTAATAATGTAGTAGTAATAATATTTTATTAATGCAATAGTTTATTTGGAATAACATGTATGTTGTTTCGCGAACGAGCGAAGCTAGGTATCAGTTTTAACTCGACCGTTTGGCATTCGTCTGTTTGTCTATCTATCTGTCTGTCTGTCTGCCTCACGATGCAGACACCTATTTGGGGTATGTCTCATGATAACTTTTGAACGCATCAATTTGTTTTTTTAACGTTCAATAATTTAACCGTATCAAGATTTTTGTAAAACTTGGTATAAATATACATACTTTTACCCTTCAAAACCCTATTGTTTTTGAGATTGATTCTCTCAAAAATAGGGCGACGAGAGAAAAATGTGATGGGGCAAATTGTGAAAAAATCGCAAAAACCATGTGGGGTATCAAAATTAAAGGGAATTTTAGCCAAAGTAGTATATTTAAATATAGTGTTCAAATTTTTTTTAATTTCAAATTTTTTGAAGTCAGAGTCCAAAAAGTGGGTGAAAAGTTGATAAAATCGCATTCATATGTGGTGTCCAATTAAATGGAATTTGAACTAAAATATGAGTACCTTGTTATGTTTTGGAGATTTCAATATTTTAAGACCCCAGGGCCCAAAAAAAGAGAACAGAAGTTTAAAAACAAAAATGTGAAAATCAGCAGGGTGTCTGACCAAAAGGAACTGTAACCCAAATCCAAATGTTTCGAATTTTTAGTGTTTATTGTTTTACTAGGTGCTCTACAATTGTTACATAACTAAAGCTACAGTAGAGTAAATAGGAATGTTTGTCATTTTTCCCATAATTGGAAAACTATCTATTCAGTTCATAATTGAAAAAAGACAGGGTTCAGCCAAACTGTACTGTCCGATCCTTAGATAATAACAGATATACAATTTAATATGTAAAATAAGTTATATCAGTATATAATAAATAATACATTGAAACGGTAATTAATTTGGTTTCAATGTTAACAGAAACATTTTAGTTTCTTATCTATGACGTGTTGATAAAGTTTATCAAACTGTACAAGTTAATAACTTCCGGTCAGTTCGCGTTTTCATTCACAGTAATGAGACTTTCGCTGCCACAAATCTCGTTTCTCAATACACACCTTAAACTCTTCTTCTGAAAATATAAAAACAGATACGGGTGTCGCGAACAGTGCTGACAACAGCAATGTTGCGAAGTTTGCGGACACGTACAGTCTCTTGCACGCTTCTGATGCTCTTGTCAGTAATCAATTTACATTTTAACTTTATCTATTACGTTCCTAAACATAATCCATGTTACTTAATACGCGTAACATAGTTTATAAAACTTATTTACAGTTTTTGGTATTTGTGTTATTTGCATTTAGTTTTTAATTTACCTAATTTAAATGTATTTTAATTACATTTAAAAGTCACAAATTTGAAAGTAGTTCTGAATTACTTATATTTAATGATTAATAACAATTTGTACTACATTTAGAAATGTAAAACCGGAGAAACCACACAACATCAACTTTAACTTTGAAGCTGCGGCAACAACAGCGCTTCGCGAAGTCTTCCCTGTGGTAGAGATAAATGGTTGATTTTTTTCACATGAAGAAATGTCTGTGGAGGGGGATACAGAAATTGCTCTCACCAGCGAATGCCGAGAAAAATCAAGAAATAAGACTACACATAAGGATGTTTGCAGCTCTCGCCTTTCTTAAGCCAGAACATGTAGAAGATGGATTGATCGAGATCTATTCTGAAACACCGGATAATGCGAAACTTTCTGGTTTTTCGATTAACTTGTCGAACGATTGTTGGAATATGAAGAAATTCAACAACTTTATTGCTCTGGACGTATTACCAAAGACGACACAGGACAGCCAATGCTGCTGAGGGATGGCATCATAAAATCAACACTATTCTTCTGATTCCCAAACCCAAGGTGAAAGATATCGTACAATGTCAGAAAAAGAAGCGGAGTTCACCAACCGTATGTATATGAGAATGGAATTGAACATGGAAGGAAACAAAAGGAAAATAAAGGTAGGCTACGTTAAGATGGACGAAAAGCTAGAAAGAGCAGTTCAAAAATACGAAGAAACACGCGATATCAAATCATACTTAATAGCTATTTATTTCATTCTCATTCTAAATCTAGGGTAGGTTGATGTGGAGTTTATATATACTTATGAAAATCGTTAAAAGTCACAAACTTAAAGGATTGAAAGTATATTAAAAAATCAAACTACAAAAATAAAAAAATAATAAAAATAAGACGCTCAAAGCTGATTTTAAACACCAAAATTATTGGCAATAATATCATATTTACCCGTCTAAAGCCTGGAGAAGGGCGACGGGAATCATTTTACGTATATACGTAAAAAGCTTCAATACAAATACATGGTCTAAACGAAAAATATTTACTGTCTCTCCTCTATCCTCCCGTAGTCCGAGGTGGTGTTAAATATTTCGCACATGCAGTGTACCCTCCTCAGGTATCAGCGTGTACCATTGTCCACACACTTCGCAAAGTTCTTGTTGTCCGCACTCTTCGCTGTCCGTATTCTTCGTATATCCACAGTTACGATTGTTTTTATTCAGAAATAGTAACTTCCCACGTGTACAATCGTTTATAACACCCAGGTAGAATGAAGCATCAAAAATACAAACGTCAAAGTTACAGACTTCCTTTAATCGCGTATGTTCTAATTTCAGGCAAACCAAACGGCGTGACATGTGGCGTTACCGTCACAAAACTGACTTCTCAACGCCTCTCACTATGAAAAACATGCTCCAAGCATGAATTTCGGAATTCTTCCTCCATTTCAAGAAATGTTTACATTATTAACTCGTATCTCCTAGTAATAAGATGGCACTAATATCATGTAGGCCTACAGTAAAATAAGTAGATTAAGGCTTCTTACGTAGACCATCGAGATTTTGTCATATGCCAAATCCCATCCGTCTGCTTCTGTTTAATCAGAAACAGATAGTTAACGTGCAACAGCATATATACATAGTCACAATAGCACAAGTTACTCTGTACGTTACGAGCGTCAAGGCAGATGTTGGACGTGATTTAAGGGCACGTCCTGAAACGGTTGTTAAAAGGATATCTTTAACGATTATAGTGGGATTATAATTTACAATTAAATTAAAAATATTCAGAAAAATAATCAAAGGTATACGAATGACTCAAGATTCAGTAAAAAATTAATAAATTTGAATTATTTATTACTTTCACACTTGATATTTTCAAAAAACACATTTGATATTTTCAAAAATTAATGAATTTATGGATTTCTGGCAATTTTTTCAGAGAGCGAGGCTACTTTCAGAAAGTTACAACCATATGACTGTCTTCACGGAATTATGCTTTTTAACTCTCTAAAAATAACCTCGCTAGCTGAAACAACTATCAGAGTTGTACAAAAATATTAACTTTGTTAAACTACCAAGTGCGTTTTGTAATTTCATTTTATATTACATTGCATCACCGTATGTTTAACTAGTTTCATTTACTCCTATGAATATGTTGTTCTATGTACACGTCATCAGCGACAATACATTGTTTAACATTTAACAATACTGACAGAAACCATGGTTGAAAAAAAAAAAAAAAAAAAAAAAAAAAAAAAAAAAAAAAAAAAAAAAAAAACTGCTTCGCACAACACTATTTGCAAAAAAATATATGCTTACGTAGGCTAATGTGCCAGAATTCCATGTGTAGAAACAATGTTTCATTCGGGAGTATCTGCATCAAAACATTCGACAAATTTAGTATGACAAATTGAATTAGCGCTTTCAAGCTTCACAGCTCATTAATTAAAAGTTAGTATGCCCGTGTAGAGAATGTGGAAACAATAGCCACAAAAATCTCTTATAACAGACAAAGAATCTTACGACTGTCAGACAAATTATACATGTTATATTAAGTGGTATTTTAGTGTCACACAGTAACGGTTTAATTTTTACTTAAATACTGAGTAACTTCTTTTTCGTTTTTACTATTTTATTTCATTCAGCATATTTCTGTATACGATAGAGATGCGGAACAATACTGATACTTCCTTTACTTAAAAAGTATCATAAATTAATATTACTAGTCACTAAATATGCGTACGTATAATTATTCGAAAAGAAAGGTAGAAGGCACAAAATTTTCTACGGAAGTAATTTACAGCGGTGTCGATCTGTCTTGAATATAAAAGATGACAAAGTACCTTAGGAGAAGGCACAATTGATCTTAGGAGTAGAAGTTGTTCTGTGAGGAGGAAAGTTAGAAAGGCCCAGCTGAGCCGGGTTGCCACAAAACTTGCATCATTAACAGCTTCCCAACCCTTACTCTGAAGAGAAGAGTTTGCCTCTTTTTGTTGTCATGCTGGACTCTGTGCCATTAATATTCTGCACAGCTACTCACTAATGGAGAATTTTCTTTAAGGACGTGTCGTCTCCTTTAGTTTTTTGTCTTGCGCTAGATTTGTTGAATAGTGTTCTTTCTTTTAGTTTTTCACAGGTTATATATTTTGCTCCCCCCCCTCCCGGGGGGAAATTGCTAATAATGATTTCAGCACAAATGAACACGCGACTTGTGAGGGATATACCAAAGTCTGTAGGATTAACATCCAGAAATGGTTAAGGTTAAACAACTTAAGGAAGTAGTTTATTACTTGCACAAGTATAAGAAAATTTAGCATAACTTGCAACCTGTACACAGTATAGTAATGTAATAGGCCTATTAAAAATAAAGCCAGAGCCGTAGTGTTAATCCTTTAAAAACAAATTAGAAAACTGCTGCATGTATCTGCCTTCACTTGTATTTACAAATGTAATATTTTAAGGCATATTATTGTAAAAATATACACTAAACAAAGTTTCTTAGCCGTCCCAATTGTCTATGTACAAAACGCATTCTGTGTAGAGGAAACATACTGAGCGTAGAATGCTATGAATAGTTTAACTACGGGATCGGAATATTAGTTAAAAATTTCTCATAAGTGAACAAGAAAAGGAGTAAATAACTTCAGAAATACGGATAAGTTGAAAAGCAAAACATTCAGAAAAATCTTTAATAAGAACTTAGAACTAACCTGAATGACCAACACTAAACGAACATTCGCATGCTATATTAATAATAAATAGCAAATGACTGTACAAAAAAATATGCAAACAAGATATTCTGAACATTACTTCCTTCGCAGAAAATAAAAATGTTTTATTTATACTAGTGCCATACCTTCTAAGGAAGAACGTACTTCGACAAGACAAGCTTTCTTTGAATATTTACTATACAACCAAACGGCTATGCAGTAAAAGCTCGACATACGGATACTCATAAAATGTTACTTCTGCATTGGGTCACATTCATCCATACTTAATACTTCATATTTTTACACTGCAGTTCAACTCAGAGTAAACACGGTTCTGTTTACTTAATGCAAATCTCGTCTGTTAAATGGAAGTAAATTAATACTTTTATACAAGTAGGGCAGACTTATTTACGTATCTAGCAATTCCATAGGAAGTGTTAGACAGGAACCGGACATAATATTCTAGACTACGGAGTTGTGTAAGAAAGCCGTCCACTTTCCCAAGCTTACATGAATACTTATAGTAATCTAGGCACACTACCTTAGTAATGCGGGGCAAAATACTCGTATTTTATCTGCCGACATTGACCGATCCCAGAAAGCCAGATCAGAGTAGAAGTATCATCTAGCGAAGACGAATTAAAATATTTAATAACATAAACGTTACCTAACGTAATAAATGGTTGCAATAACTATAATTAACATATTGCAAGATTTTCTAAAATTCTGTCAACAGTTACGTATTATGGGGTCTGGCATACTGACATTCTCTGGCACTTAAAATGTTAATTAATGTGTACGGAAACATTCAATTAAGTAACAGGCAATTAGAAGATTAAAACGAATTTCTGAAGCGCCTTTATTTTTATTACACATATTTTAAATACTTACTTCGTTATAAACTAAAGTGAGTGAAGAACAATGTATATACTAGAGTACGCGTTCAAAAGTTTATAATTATTACTGTACGTGAATCTACTAACAAAATGAAACTACTTCTTGTGGAACACTGGACAACATACTGCGCCGACATGTGCCAATTAAATGTTATCAAAGCGACGCAGAAACCGAAATGAAACAACTGGTAACGTTCGGTGTGACACTGTTTACGTAATGGAACGACTCTGATGAATAGTAAACTATAAATACCACGATCCAGAAAATTTTAGAAATATCGAGGGAATTCTGATTGCAACTGGATTACTTTTCCAAGTTCAACGTACTAAGACTCTGGCTACGTAACAATATACTTTTCGTTTACAAATTAATTTTATATAAAAATATTTCTACCGCTTGGGATATGATAACAACGGACTGACAATAAAATATTACGGTCATAAAAAAAGTGGCTTGGATGTAATGGTCACTAGTTATTAAACTAATATTATGATTTTTTGTTTCTTAATTTTTTTACGTTTATTTATGCAATCTGTTAATATATAACAGTAAGCATAATTGTTCACAGAATACATGAAGAGAAATAGTCCATTGACCAGTTCTCTGTATGAATATTTAAAAGTAACATATTATGTAAAATATCAATATATTTATAGTGTTAGAGTCTAGGTACGTCCGGAGGAAATGTTAACTTTAGACGTCTTGTCTGTAGGCTGTTGTCTACTAGATTTATGGCTAAAGGATTCGTGTGCACTTCAAGCCGTTTCACATATCTTTCGCTGAACATGCAATGGTTTCACTGACTGAGGGCAGGTCCAGGTCTCTGTAGATGTCTTTGTTGCTGATGAACCACGGTGCGTTGGTTACGGCACGCAACACCCTGGTCTGAAACCTTTCCATTATGGCGATATTGGATTTAGATGCAGTTCCCCAAAGCTGTAAGCCGTATGTCCACACAGGCTTAAAGACAGTGTTGTACACCAACAGCTTGTTTCGCATTGACAGTAATGATTTTCTGCCCAGGAGCCAATAATGCTTGCGAAACTTGGTGTCTAGCTGTTTTCTCTTCATACAAATGTGGTTGCGCCAAGTCAGTTTTTTGCCTAGGTGGATGCCCAAGTATTTTACAAAGGATAGCCGGGATAGCCTTGTTATTTAATTTCACAATTGATGTTGTTCCATGGCATTTTGTGAAGGTGATATGTGCTGATTTCGTTTCATTTAATTGTATTCTCCACTTCTTCGCCCATTTTTCAATCGCATGTAGAATTCTGTGGGAAAATGGTTGCTTCCTCCGGACTTTTGTTTACAGCAAGGATTGCAGTATCATCAGCGTACATGGCAGTAATCACATCACTGCTAGTTGGCAAATCTGCTGTATAGATTAGATACAGAGTGAAACCCAAAACACTTCCCTGGGGAACTCCTGCTCGTATTGGGAACAAACTGGTACTTACATTTTCGTGGCGTACTCGAAAGTGTCTTTCTTCTAAATACGACTTTAATATGGTGAACATGGATTCAGACAAGCTTGATATTATGATGAAAATATTATTTTGTACACGGTAAGTGTGTGTTAACAAATTATGATAATTATTGGTTTTGCAAGTAGGTAGTTAATAGATTTATTTTACAAGAAAAGTACGACTGAAAACAAATCGGTTTTGTACAGCATCGCTTACTTATTTAACTTATGTCGGTTAAACTATATTAACTCAATGTTGAGTCAATTGTAATTTGTGAAAATACATTATTTTAAAAGTCTGCACTTAAGTGAATTAGTGTATACGTGCATGTGTGTTTTTCTCACGCACAAACGTATAAGAGAAACAAGAGATGCTAGCGGCCATCTTTCAGTCTGAAATCTCCCGTGAACCTCTTCAAATTAAGACCCATACCACGGAAACAGAGCCTGTAGATCTCGCTCTGGAATAGCAAGTGTATTCACCAGAACTTATTAATATCCAACAAACATAACATGTTTCTTGTCGAATGTAAATTTCACCATTTGTTGTAACTGTCTGGTTTTACTAACATGAACTGCCCCTATCCCACTGTATTAGATCTCGTTAATAGAAACGGCAAGCACTGTGCAATATACAATCGCCCGACTTTAGCTTTTCATTAGTCCGACTTACAACTCCGTAACTGTAAATTCTTATACGGGTGGTTTTCCCAATAATCAAACATCTACTCTGTCATAAATGAGTAGCCTACAAAGGCCTACAATTAAGCATTCACCGAGTATTGCATCCAGTTTTCCATATTTCGTATTTCTCTCTCCACACCCTTCGTTAGCTTTGTTCTCTCACATAGTTTAACGTACAATTTTTGGGAGGCGACCGTGGCGTTTAATATATCCATCTCATGCCAATTGTGTTTATTTTATGTGTACTATATGTTAATAAGAAAAATGGACACAAACGTAAACAAGAATATTATTTTCCTGCTGTAGAACTGTTACACTGGAAAAATTAAAACAAAATCCGCGCTACAGTGAACTTCAACATAGGCTATAGTAATAAGGATAAGTTTTCCTCACTTATAAAACACTGTCATCCAAATAATCTGAAGGATAACACATTTAAAGATGCAAGCCTGCATAAAAATATATTAATATACTTTTTAATAACGGTTGAAATATTAATATACTTATACCGTTTAAAAGTAAATTGGGGGAATAAAAGAATACTAGCTAACAACGTACTGGGTTAAAAATTTTTATTTAATATGTTAAACACATACCCGAGATCTGTTCAGCATTTCCACGAAATATAAAAACGAAGTAAATACAGGTTTTAACAATAGACTCGTGAAGGTTTAAATAAATGCAACGATACAATCATCACAAAAGTACGTTACGAATACAGAAAACCTTTGCTAATGTGATCCGCATCTTAATAAAGTACTTAACATCTATTACAGAGTATTATGATTCCCTTTCATTTCTATTTCTCCGACTGCATTATTTTAACTGTACATTTCTTACTTTCATTATCAAGTACGACCAAAATATAATTCGTACGTATAAAGAAGTAAACTCATGACGAATTTAAAAGTTCGCCTACTGCCTAAGAGCTCCTCCACGACTGACGTTCCAGATCACGAAAAATAAAAAAGGGCAACTGTTAAAATTTAAATTAAACGAATGAAGAAACATAAAGTGGTCGACTAAGGAATATTAAAAGAGTTTCAACCCTTATACGTTCTACAGAACTTATTTTGCTCTGTTGACACTTTGACATTTACAGCAAAGAGGGACAACATGTCCCTAAGTGCATGCAGACAGAATACGTACAAGACTCATGAGGCAGACATAGGTTTCGCACCGTGACAGTGACGCCTTCCATTCGTACATCGTATTTAATACAATACTGACTGTCAATATTAACGTTAATAACAATAATCTGATAATATTAACAATACTAGCAGTAACTTTATTTCTATGAGCCCTTTTACTATAAATTACGTTCCCGCGTACTACGTAAACTGAAATCAACAATACACAAAAATACGTGTATTTTCGTACATACGACACAGTGACGATTTTGAAGTCAGTAACGTGATTGATAATACCAGAAAATTTTAATCATATTATGTTCCACACACCGGATGTTAATTGTAATTATTTTCCATTTTCTTGTAATTGCACAACCACTCCAAGCAAATATCTACATCCCTAAATTTCTCGTATAGAATAAAGTACAATCATACAGAAAAATACTTCCGTTGACCTTTCATCAGACAGTAATTGTCGAAAGAGTAGGCTACAGATCGAAAACAGCCTGATATGAACGTACAGTAACTGTGAGTAAAGTTGTGTGCAGTAATTAACAAACGACGTCCATTTTCTGTTCAGTCAAAATGACAATAAGTATTATGTAAATTATTAAAAAATCTCATTAATTACGTGTCATTAATGAATATTGTAATTACGTGTATATTGTGGAATTCAAGCTACGACGCGACGTTAAATCAAAATTTTTAAAACATCTGCAAAAACCATATATATGTTAAAATAAGAAAACAATCCAGCGGGTTGCTATTTCCTAACGAAAATATTTTAATAAATATTTAGCTAATTTTTGTCATGCACCTGCACAGTCAAAATATGAAAGTCAAAATATGAATTTCTATGCATGCGTTTTTAATAAAAACGCGATGTTAAAGTAAATGACGCTGGTAATGCAAAGCAAAGTACTTAAATAGATACGCCTAATCAGCGAGTTTCTGATTGAAAATTTACTCAGTAACAAGTGAACACAAATGCACTACAGTATTTGCGCGTCCCTACTCCAGTAACAAGCGACCTTAGTGTTCTGTCCTGGCGCTGTTTGCACCCTTCGGTGATTTTATTTGAATCATGGTATCGAATTAATATCGTTATGATCTGACCTTTTCAGACTGCTGGGTTTTCTGTATAAGGCGAACAAACGTCAAACCAGTCAAGACCAGGTCAAGCAGGTAGGCAATCCGCAACCTCAGCTTTCTGCGTATTTCGGGTTCATTTTTCTCTTTAACGTTCATATGCGCATATTATAGCGTATGTCCAAACTTTCGTAAACCAAAGTAAAGTTGCAACTATATTATAAGGATAGGCATATTATTAAATATAAAAACAGTAATTCAGCTGCACTATATGCGTACTAGCGTCAGGGAGAAAATGCAATGAACTGTTTACAGTAGTAAGTACAGACAAGTACAGTAGTAAAACAACCAGACGTTAAGTACAGAACATACTTTACATAAAATAACTGAATACAGAACTACGTAGTGTGCACCTTACATACAATAATCCGTCTTATATATGTGCTGCGTTAACAAACCTTACGTACATTTATGAAACAAATGTTTCGTTAGTCGCAACGTCCACTGTGACGTTTTTATGGCAACATATTTCGATTTCTCTACGGATAGAGTAAAAACGTTTGAAATTATTGTCAATGAAATCAACAGACCAATAGTAATAAATGTATTTTCAGAAGTATAGTCGATAAACTCACCAAAATGGTGTGCTGGATAAAATGAATACTTGTTCATTCTATTTTACAGTACAGTGCTGTTTCTGCGGCAGTCTGTTCACACATACCTGTAACAAAATTCACACATAAGCTGTATTAAGACTTTAAGCATAATTAATTCGACTATTATATAACTTATCAAGGATGAAAACATCAACATTATTCATATTATTAAATACATAGATAACAATAAGAATAAGGATTTAAGTAAATCCTAGTACACAGTAAAAAAACATCATTCTGTTAATGCAGAAACAATTTGTGATTTCTTTGGATGCATTGCAGTTTATAATTTATACTGCTGAAAAACAATTTTTTTAGGATATACGGAAATATTACCCCTTAAGTCAGTTACATAAGACTTGTACTGACAAAAACCACATACTTCTTCTTCTGAGATCTAGGTATCTACTGACATTAAATTGAAAGTTCCAGCGTCTGGTCTATGTCTTCACATTCTCCTTTCTATTGCTTCCTTGGTTGATTCTTTTCTTGCACCCTTTTATTTCGATCATGTTATTCAACAATTTTCTAATAGTTTCCCAAGACACCGGTTGCTTGTCATGGTTCTAGTTAAGTTGGCTCCGGTTCGTTATTCTCCAAGTACAACATACGTCTCATGTCTGTAATTCTCTCACTTGGGACAGTGGAAGTTATTTTCCCCAGTATCCATACCTCCACAGTAGGTGCAATAGTCATCCAAGCTGTTTCTGATACTCTTCGTCTAGTATATCCCCACTATATGGGTCACAGAACTTGAGTGACTATAGTCGAATTTTTTCTATCGACATTTCATGCATTCCTCGACATGTGGTATCAGCTCCTTTTCCCCACCTCTCCCATTCCCACACTCTTTGCCACACACGTCCCGATTTCGTTCCTCCTTCATATAGCCTCCTCTGCTTATCCACTAATAAGCATATGGAAATTGTCGCAGTTACCTCGAGTCCTCTATACCACCGTTTCACTGTAGTGATTACCCTCAACGCGCTGGATAATGCTGGAGACCCGTAGATTAGTACGAATGGGTCCACCACTGGAAAAAAAATTAGTCTACAGGAAATAGAAGGTATTTACACTCATAAGGCTTAATAAACTAATCGACTGATATGGGTTTATTAGTACTTACTACTATGTCACTCAAAAGTTAGCATTTGCCAAAGTGATTTCAGAGGTATCGAATGGACTGTAAGTTTATTCTTAAATTGTAGTAACTGTAACCAAACTATAAATTAAGTACGTAATAACTGTAAATACGGCATCGTACCGACCACTCACTTAATGTCTATAAAGTACAATACTATCTTAAAGGACACTGTGCGCCTTAAACATTCCTTCCTACGTGAACCTCAAAATAAAATATTTTTAAAGGTGCTTGAATAATGGTGACAGGTAAACATTAGAATGACTATTTACGTAAGGGCTAACGGACTGCATCATGGTGTCTACCTAGAGCATTTGCCAGGGTAGGTTGTGTCTGTTTTTGCTGTGCAAAATTTTCTATTTTCGTGCGGAAATACGGTTTATTCAACATTTCCAATATCATCATCGTCTTCAGCATCATCAACACAACAAGAATCATCATCAGTTCAGTGCAAACAGTTTTTATTTAACCTGTGCGGGAGTGTTTGTTTCCGTGTGCTGTGCGGTCTGTGTTGTGCTCAATTGCTGCCTGTAAATAGTTCAGTGTCTGGTGATCCCTCGCTCCTTACCCTAGCGTAGACACTCATTTCGGCTTGTCCGGAATGGCGTCAAATACGCCTCCGAATCCTCTGCCGGCGCCGCTTGCCTCCTTAATGGAGACATGCTCACCCGGCTTTCTTTCAACGCCTCTTCCCCACGAAAGTGAAAGTGATTGTGAAAGTGATAATAGTGCTGTGACAATGTGCAGTGTTGGGTCGGGGGACGGACAGTTCTCGCTTGTGCAAGGCAAATCTGCCAAGCGCAAGCGAAAACTGGCCCAAACTCCGCCGCCCGCCTCAGCTGCACAGCAGCCTTCAAGTCATGGTAACAGCGGCACTCAGCGTGAGTATTCTACATCAGAAATTTTGTCTTCCCCACGCATTCCTCCAATTGTAATTCCTGACAACAGGAATTATACACAATTTCTTCGATCTCTTTCCCAAGCTCTCCCTTCGGTCAAGGTCGAGGCGAGGTGCCAAGGTGCCTCGCTAAAGCTGGCGACCGCCACGATCCCCGACTTCCGCTCTGTTCAGGCATTCCTGACAGGGCGCAACATCTCATTCCATACTTTTGCCCTCCCGTCAGAGCGCGAAATAAAGGTCGTTCTGTCGGGAATACCTTCCTTCACTGAGCCTGATGCCATCAGGCAGGAACTTGTTGCGCTCGGCTATACGCCGACTGCGGTAAGCGTCCTGCATGTTGGCAAACGTGATGACCGCAGACCAGTTAACAGCTTTCTGGTCAAGTTACTGAAAGTAGGCCCTTTCGAGGAGATTTACAGTCTCCAAAATCTTCTGCATCTACGGGTGCAAGTCCGAACATTTGACCCGCGGCCCGGCCCCTCGCAGTGTTTTAACTGCCCGGCCCGGCCCGGCCACAGCAGTATCTTTTGCCATCAACCACCGCGTTGCGCTGAACCTCATCGTGGCTGTGATAAGCCAAAGACGGGGTACACAGCTAAATGCTGCAACTGCCAAGGAGCCCACCCGGCTAATTACCGAGGCTGCCCAAACTTTATCGCCACCATTAAACCGCAGCGACCTCCTGTGCGCCCTGGCGCGCAGGCTGGCCGTGTAGCTGGTCCTGGCCCTAACCGGCGAGAGGCATTCCCACCTCTCACTGGTTCATCAGCCAAGGTCCCGGCAGCAACTCCGGTTGCTTCCGGTGCCGCTGTCTCGCCTGCAGTCGTCGCTTCGGCGCCGCCTGCAGCGGCCTCAACCCCGGCGCCTGCCGGAGCGCCCGCACCTTCCTACGCGGCCATGGCCGCTAAATCTGTCCAACATCCAGTCCGTCCGGGCAAGTCTAAGCGCTCTCGTCGTCGCCGGACCTCCGCCGGCCGACCTACATCACAGGTTCCACCTGTACCAACTCCGCGGGCTCGACCCGCCCCCAGTCATCAACCTCAACCTCCCAGCGAGCAGTCTACTACTCAGTCCGTCAGCCTAGCGCCATCTGCTACCCCTGTCGAGGCCAGTCAGGCTTGTCCTCCGGTGTCCCGAGAATCTTCTCGGGCATCGGCGGATCCCCTGACTGCCTGCTTGTTGCATCGATAAGGACTGCTCGCGACACTACCACAGTGCTTACCCTGGTCTTCCAGTCTTTAGCTACCCCCTTTCTTTTACTTCCCCTGAATGGCTAATAGCCTGAGGATCGCTGCGTGGAACGCCTTTGAGTTTCTCCCCAGACGATCTGAACTGATGACTTTAGTGACGGAGTATGATGTTGATATCATACTTCTTTCCGAGACTCATCTGGCTCATTACCACTCGTTTTCTCTTCCTGCCTATGTCTGTTATCGTCAGGATCGTCCCCTACGGCCTCGCTGTCCCCCCTCGGGGGGCACAGCTGTCTTAGTCCACAGGCGGATATCCCACAGGACTTTGACTCCTCTAGATACATCTATTATTGAAGGCTGCGCAGTGGCGGTGGACGCCGGCGGATCGGAGTTGCGCGTTGTTTATGCGTACCTCCGGCCTGGCCGGCGGACTCCGCCACCGCCCGAGGAGTGGGACGCCCTCCTCGACCACCCCCTCTCAACCATTGTAGCCGGCGACTTAAACGCCGAACACCCATCACGGAACAGCCGCGTTGTCAACGCCTATGGAAATTCTCTGTTCCGGTTCGTCTCTGGCGACCCGGCACTTAATGTCATCGGCCCTGAAGACCCTACCTACTACCCCTTTCACGGCCATCGGCCGGACGTTCTTGACATAGTAGTTGTCAAGAACGTTGCCCGTAACATCGAGGTCTAGTCTGTGTCGGATCTTTCGTCCGATCACAATCCCCTTGTTATAACTGTTCGAGAGCTGTCGGCGTCACCCTGACTTCCCGCTCAGATTGTTAGGAGAGTCAACTGGCGCTCCTATCATGACGAGCTCTCTCGACAGTTACCATCTCTCCCGGCGGACCCTATCGTCACTCGTGACGATTTGGATCTCCGCGCCACAAATCTTCAGGAATTGGTCCAAGGTGTCATGGATCGACACACCTACGCACTCGAGGTGAATCATCGCAAATCGGCCTTACCTCCGGAAGTACTCCACGCCATCTGGCTACGGCGCAAGCTCCGCCGCAGGTGGCAAAGAACCCGTGACCCAGTTGTTAAACGACGATTTCAACAACAGTCCCTTTACGTCCAGCAGCTACTGCGGGACGTAAACTCTGATCGATGGGACTCATATCTCGAGTCTCTTGAAGTCGACCACGCCTCCGTCTGGAGAGCGGGGAGTAGACTGACCCGCGAGAAGAGAACTCGCAACCAGCTGGAAACCCCGAACGGGATTGTGTCTTCATCAGAAGGCAAGGCTGAGGTCTTCGCCGACTGCATGGAGTCGCAATTTACCGTTCATCGAGGCGTCTCGGACCCTGCCCACTCGGCAGAAGTCCGGGACTTCCTATCTGGTTATTTTTCTCACCCTCCCGCTGGCCCAGACCTCCCGTTCGACAGAGACGAACTCGTTTCGTCTGTCTGCCGACTAAACCGCCGTCGCGCCCCCGCTCCTGACCGGATCGGGGCCGCTGCATTACAATATCTCCCGGCCTCAGGCGTTGACCTCGTGCTCGAGCTGTTCAACTCTTGTCTCCGGCTACAGTACTTTGCCCGCCTGTGGAAAACTGCCAATATCGTTATGATTCCAAAACCCCGCAAGCCGCGCATGCTTCCTGAAAGCTATCGGCCAATATCTCTCTTGCCAGTTATCTCGAAGGTGTTCGAGCGGCTCCTGCTGGCCCGCATCTCGCCGTTGTTGGATAATTTTATCCGCAACGAACAGTTCGGGTTTCGCAGAGAGCACTCGACCACGCTTCAACTAGTCCGCGTAGTTACGCAACTCTCTGATGCCACCAACAGGCGAGCGGCTACAGCCGCCGCACTGCTGAACGTGAGCAAGGCCTTCGATAAAGTCTGGCACGAAGGTCTTCTCTTCAAACTTGCTAATTCCCCCATACCATCGTCCTTAGTGTTTTTCCTCCGGTCGTATCTCTGCGACCGAACCTTCTGGGTGAGCGTCGACGGAACCTGCTCTGCAGTTCGTCCCGTCGCAGCCGGTGTACCTCAGGGATCTGTCCTCGGCCCCGTGCTGTACCTTGTGTACACGAACGACCTGCCTGTCTTGCCCGGTGTCACGTTGTCTTTGTTCGCTGACGATACAATGTATCATTACAGCTCTGTGTCCCCGCGTTTTGCGAGTACACAGCTGCAGCGTCAGTTGGACCAGTTTCCGGACTGGCTACGGAAATGGCGGGTGACGATCAATACGGAGAAATCCGAAGCGATCTGTTTCACTCGTAAGTCCATCTCCCGATGCCAGCCCCTCTCCCTGGAAGGGAGGCCTATCGCCTACAAAGAGTCGGTGAAGTATCTAGGCGTTCGGCTCGACCGGCGTCTTTGCTTCAACGCCCACGTGACAGAAACCCTCTCCAAGGCTCGCGGCGTCCGAGCCAAACTTTACCCGTATCTCGCGTGCCGCAGCCCCCTGGCGCTGCGCACGAAAGTTACCCTCTATCTATTGTTTCTCCGGTCTGTATTGACCTATGCTGCACCTGTTTGGTGGTCACTTGTCTCCGCCACCAACAGGCGTAGGCTGGAAAGTCTCCAATCCAGAACCCTCTGTTCCTTGTCGGGATCTCCTTGGTTTGTTAGAAACAGTGTAATTCGAGGAGATCTACGAGTTCCTACTCTCTCCGCCTTTGTCTGGTCATTAGCTGCGACTCTCTTTGCCGCAGCTGAGACCTCTTCCTTCCCTTACCTCAGGACCATCAGCACCACGCAACCACCTCCCCCTGTCCGGGTCAAACGCCCTCGGGCGATTCTCGATGACCCGCCATAACTTTAAGTAAATTACGTAAATCAAATTTTGCATATTTACCATCTGACCATTCCCCAGAATTTACCTGAAAAGCTGTTTCCTTCCTCCCTTCCTAGTATGCCAACCGCGCTGAATGCCGCTGCTACGCGCTATCACTGGCACGGAGGCTCTCCGCCTCGCGAGGAGCGACCGACGCCTCACAGCGTCTGCACGCGGGACTGGGAATGGGTGACATCTGTCAGCTAAACCCGTTCATGCGGCAGTGCCCACTGATTGCTCATATTTTAAAAATAAATAAAAAATGAAACCTTTCTCCCCCGCCTTCTCAGTTAACTGGTTGGCGGTTGTCCATTCCAGTTTTTAGGCACCAGTCGAATGAACCAGCACTAAGTCTATCCTCAGGCAGCCATTGGGCTCGACCCAGATGCTGCAGTCATGCACCGGGTGCAAAGACGCCCCGCTACTACAGTGCTACATGCTACTGCATCATGTTCCGCATGCCTTCATCTGCGTTTCACATCACTATCCCTGTGTTCCCGTTACTGGAAAATCAATGGAAAAAACATCTCACATAAAAAGGAAGATTTATCCAACATACAGGTAAACGCAACGATCATGCTTAGTGTAAAAGAAAAAAATTTAACCGTAAATATTAGTTAAACACGCGGACAAAGATAATAATGGTAAATATACCTGTGCAGACGAACAAAAAATAAGTTTTAAATTTAAAAGATCAAAACACTAGAACTTGAGATCAAGGGAGAAACATAACTGCTGTGTACAAAAAGTAAAAAACACTAGGTACTTACGATCCTAGATGGTAGAAATAGTTGAGACAGTGAAGTCGAAACTATCCTGGATTACGGGTTACACAAATAATATTACATTCACAGTATACGTTGTTTCTACGATATAAAACATTATTTTACGTCTCATCATTCTCTGTACTTAAAGCACAGGGGCGCCCGCGTGCGCGATAAGACTTCTCATTACAGTCGAAGCACACTAAGGGCGTGCGCTCCGACCCCCCCCCACAACATATATTCATAAAAGCACGGTTGCCCCGCAGTTTTATTAGTAAACTTTTTCTGACGTAGGTAACGGCGAAGGGGTCAGATTAAACTCGTGTCCATTACCACACACACGACATCCCCAGCAAGCTTGCTATGATTAACGATACTAGTTAAAGCCATCTTCCTTCCTGCCATTATATTTCATTCCTAACTGTCGTTTATTAATCGCAACAGCTAAAAGCAATTTATTTACCACACACACGCGCGCGCGCGCGCGCGCGCTCGTGGTTTTTGAATAAAATTTTATTTATGATTTTCTTCTCTCATCTTGGCTGTAACTACAGACTTTCCGAGGTTCACGATGTTTTGACCCTTATTCTTCTGAAACATTTACACCCTTGTTTGTACAAAGAATGTAACAGAGCGATGAGCAGAATCACATGAAATAGCCAAAGTAAGACAGTGTGTAGCCTACCTGGGGCACGAATGAAATGTAATATATCGCATGTCACACAGATTGTGACGGATAAATTCGTGTCTGTCAAAACCATTTATCTTTGCATTTCCAATGTATATTAATAAACCAATGTACCAACAACTAAATAATTAATACCACAACAAACGTGGGAATTAAACAAATATCGCAGACTAGATCAGAGCTATGATCGCTAATCTAGAGATGGGAGTGTTACACATCCGTATCCGCCTACACGTAGTCTAATACTAATCACAAGATAAGACAATCCTACGCTGGAAAGAGAAACGTACGTAATACAAAGGTTCCCTGTATTAAAATATCTGAATTTAATGAACCGGCAATTATTTTGTACGTTCTTGCAACATTTCCTGGTCAACACGTATCAACCTTTCATTCATAATCCATTCCTTCTGACAAATTCTGAACCAGACACAAGAATGTGCTATCAAGTTAGTTCGGCGTTACTGCTGATATTCTTAGTGTAAAAATAATAATCGTTACGTCACTTACTTTTTCTTGACAACAGAATGCAGACAATCTTAGTCGGACGTAGACTATAGTTCTGCGCGTGCTCACAGTTTTCTCCAATTTAGAATTACTTTACGCAGACAATGATGGGAACGGACCATGATATTTTACTTCAGATATACGCTGATTGGCCACTACGTAGCCACCGTGGCTTACTATGGCGCCACCGTTAGCTATAGTAATCACCGCACTGACTACGATTCCTACGTTACTTCTCTTGTAATTATATTATATAATATATATATATATATATTACAACGCTCCCTTTCGTCTAACACAATTATCTAATATTTGTGTTGTTAGATAAAAGGTTACTTACCCGTGATTTTACTTTACCTGGGCGCCATAACAAATCCCAGATACAAATGACACGGTTTCAGCTTAGCTCAGCGCATGGAGACACTCTTTCTCAGGATTCGTTCAGTGATTGTGGTTTTCAAGGGGAATCGTTACAAATAACTCTTTAAGATTTTCTTGATTATTATATTTTAATGTTTTAATAAATGATTTTGAAACTTTAACTTGTTAATGGTAGTGGCTTAATTCTACCCTATCCTTATAATTATTGAGTGAGTGTGGAAAGTAATGATTAAGACGCTCAAACGACCTATAGCTCTTATCTGGTCTGATTAAGAAATTTCTATCTCCCAAACCAGTGCTAAAGAACAGGTCTACAATAATTTGCACGTCCAATACTACACACTATTTTCCATTCAACACTATTATACTAAATTAAAGCTAATCTTACAGTTAAAATACAATGTGTGCGTTTCTTAGTGTCTTTTTAAAATTGTTTATTGTTTTATTATTTGTTTAGCGCTTATATCATTGATCAATGAATTTATTTCTTACTGTTTTGATGCGTTGACCGACGATAGGCATCTGTATAGGTCCTCCTTTCGATGGTGTTGCACAGAAGAATGGGTTGATCAATGTTGTGGAAGATGCCCTGGCAATTACAGCTGCTGTAGCCTTCTGTAGCACAGGTCCTTCACGGCTGATTGATTAATTAATTAATTAACGAATTAATTAATTAACGGTGATTTTACGCAGCTAGTGTTATTGAATGTTGTTAATTCAGCTACACTGCGGACTACTTCTCGATTTAGAACTGAATTTGCACTGTTGTGTAATTTAAAAAATTTCTGTATGCGAATTATACAAGTCTAGTGTGTTTCAGTACCGAACGAAGAGTGATGCTACCCCTCGCTTGGAGCTGGCGTCTCTTTTAAATACGGGCTGCTGATTGGTTGTACAAATAAATCATGCGTTTTTCCAGTTGTGACAATCTCGAACAGGTCGGTCTAACACTCCGTGACAGGTTCCAAACGGCAGAGAAATTCTTGTCAAAATCGTACTTCCTGTATTTGCAAATCGATTGATTACAGGTATTTGCAAATGTGTTTCCGAAGATCTGACCACAGAATATTGTTGCTTAGGTCTTTATCTGTGTGTGTGTGAAAACACCTTATTCCTACGTAGCATATTTCTCTCGTTATTCCTGTTGGCGTGCGTCATCCGTATAACTACTTTATTTGTTAATTATATTAACTGAGCTTGCGGCTACTTATAAAGCTTTTCTTGCTGAATACAATGCTGTTTTTAGAATTGCCGTATATTTACAACTTTTGAAGTTATTGCAGGTTGAACTGATAATTCGCTTTGAGTAAAATTACCTGTTTGAACTGGATTATATTGTCGCGGTGACATGGTTAGAGTGAGATAGCTGCAATTATACGCTCTCTCTCTTCCTTACTGCGTTACGCTCGTACCTTCTATAGCTTTCATATAACGCTCTGATAGGACGCTATTATGAATCGTCATAATATATATATATATATATATTATAACGATACAACTGCATAAGTAAATATAATATAAATTTGTGATGCCCCACGTTGGAAGCGATATTTCTTATGTAACGATACGATAGGGCCTATACATAAAATTAGGCGTGTCTGGCCTCACGTTCAAGAGCGGCAAATTATGTAACAATATAACATTTAATTTGGGTTTCTGGTGTATCTGTAATAAGAACTCTATGTAACTTGTAACGGTATTTCAAATTTATTTGATGTTAATAAAACTGTGCACATGGCACTTACTTCGACTTAAAACATTCGTTATTATTTCGTTATTATGCCGTAAGGCTTATGCTATATACATCCTTACTGACTAAATATTCTATCCTAATAATTATTGTACTAACAAAAAATCTCATTTCCAGACTTTTCAGTCAATTAGTGTGTTTCAAAATATCAATATTTAAATATTTTCTTATATATTGCAATGTAACTCAAAAATATCAATAGTTACTGAATTTATCTTTTGTTTCTCAGTACTGATTTATATCAAACGCTAATTTTTACTTAAATGCTTTGTATTCTTTTCATTTCAATACTAATTTGAGCTCTTGTTTACGTTCATCTTATTTCAATAACATCTATCATTTTAATTCAAATTTTACAATAAACATTGACTCTTACTTTTAAATAGAACAAGAATGTCCTTAATTGTCTTTACGTTAATTGTTCGATTAAGAGATAAATAAGTTGTTTATCACCTTATCGTCGTCAATCATACTCAATCATTGGATCCCTCTGTAATCGTCCTCGTCTCGAACTTCAGCATCACTCGCTCTTCTCCTCTTGTCCAGCGTCGCCTCTCTCTTCTACTCTTGTCCAGCGTCGACTCTCTCTCTCTGTCCAGCGTCGCCTTTCTCTTCTCCTCTTGTCCAGCGTCGACTCTCTCTCTGTCTGTCCAGCGTCGTATCGCTCTCTGGAACTTCTCCTCCTGCTGTTTCGGACGTCAGTTGATCTTCTTATGAGGATCTTCTTATGTAATTTTGTTACTACTTCAAAATTGTTTGTTTTACAATCCAGTTACATAACTGTATGTAACTGGAAGGATGAAATTATTTACAAAAATTTAAATATTCTGTGCGGACGGGCAGAAGCTCCCGCTGCACCGTGGATGATTTAAGAAAGAGAACCACTGTAGCTTGTGTGTTCTATTTATACCCATGTCTTGGTCAACACCTGCAGTGGTACGAAATCGACATGTCTGAAATTGTTTCTGGGTTCAGTTCCCCCACTCCTTGTCAATTTCGCTATTTCTTATATTTCTGCGAATTGCAGAGTCCTATAAGTATACTCTTATACTTATAACTATTTTTACAACACATGTTCACTGTAATTTTGGACATTGCAACTTAACCCTTTCGATTTGTACACAGTTATTTCACTATTACACTCGTACGGTGTGGCACTTTCACATGGTTTTCGTACACAGTATTTAGTAAATTTTCTTACATTTTATTGTGTTTTTGGATTTTACTTCTTAATTATAGTTTACGAATAATTACGGAAAAACAGTAGTTATGCAATTATTTATCTTGGGGTGGTAAACTCGCCTGCATAGACCTGCGTTCACACACACTAGCAAAATACTGGTGTACACACTTTCAGTTACATTTGTGTGTGTGTGCACGTCGATTCAGGTCGAAACACCTGTTCACATTTTTGTCTAAGCCAAGCTTGCAATCCCTGACATGTTTATTTCTAATACATTATTAATTATTTACAGTTTATTAGGTACGGTATATTTAAATTTTTATATACAATGCTCAGTACATCACTTATTTGTACTGTCGTATTATCCCTCTGCTTGGTAACAAAAAAAAATTTTATAAATTTATTTATTAAAATTTTTTTATTATTATTATTACACTTGTAAAAAAAATGTAACATATAATAAAGAATAATATTCGTCATTTCACCCTTAATTGGAGTGTATACAAATGTCTTACCTCCCCTCTTTATACGCTCACTCCTCGTGACCTTGTAGTAGGGTGGCTTCAACAAACAGCTGATCTGACTGGTTTCATTGACCTCGTTGTTTTCATGTGTAGAACTTCCTAAATGACGTTGCGTGGAATTTACCAATTTCTTTCTTCTGTATCTCATCATATACGATGAAAGTGTGTTGTCCTACTCGCTGTCGTAACGTATACGGTCCATTATAAAGTCTGAAGAATTTCTTCGCCGTATTATCACTCCGTTTTCCCACTGGATTAGCTTTGAGTAGTACACTTTCTCCCACGCTGAATTGTTGCAGCTTGTGAGTTAGATTAAATCTTTCTACTCTCTTGTTACCTCTTTCTCTTATCCGTTGCTTTGCGTATTCAATTTTCACACTTATTGGTACAAGTACATTCTGGTTATTAGGTTTGTTTATATACTTAGTCCAAAATCTGTTTGGCTTCTTATCTTCTTCTAATTCCATTGGAGTATATCCTGTTGCTTCACTATAATTTTCGTTGATGGCTTTTTCAAGAAATGGTAAATATTCTGCCCATTTATTGTATTGATCATGGCAGTATATTCGTAAATATTTACCTAATTCTTTGTTAACTCTCTCAGCAAGGTTTCCTTGAGGATGTCTTATGGATGTGAGTACTGGTTGTATTCCATTTTCCCTTAACGTCCTCTCCCATTTTTCACTCTGGAATTGCACACCTTGATCACTGAGTACCTTCTTCATTTTTCCATATTACGGAATATATTTCTGCAGTAGTATCTTTATAACAACTTTGGTTGTGGGTCGCATAATTGGGTACAGTCGGACTGCCTTGGAAAACACATCGATACATACCAATATGTGCTTCACACCTCGACTTGATCGTGGTAGTGGTCCCAGCAAATCCACTGCAATTAGCTCTCCCTTGTTCCTCTTTTGGATGCTCTGCATTTCTACGTATGTGTGTAAATTCGGTCCTTTCGCCGTTTGACACTCATAACACTTCTTTACCTCCTTCTTTATCTTTCGATACATATTATTAATCGTGAAATCTTCTCGTAGACTCAGATAACATTTCAGAGCGGCAGCATGTGCTAAACTCTCATGTGCTGGTTGAATTAATTTTTGTAACATGTCATTCGTTAGTACTATCTTCCAGTCTTGTCTTACTAACCTGAAAAGAATTCCATTAAGTACCTTATACTGATTTGGTAGCTGTTCTTGGTCCTTCATCTCCCTTATTGTCACGTCCAAATCTTGTTGTTGTGCTACATTTTTTAGCATTTGTTTTACTTCATCATTCTCTTTATATTTCAGAGCAACCATTTAGCTACATTCAAAATTTTAATAGTTAAATGGTGGGGATCTGGCCATACGTTCATGGGCTACAATTTATGTAACAAATTTTTGTACACAAATTTAGGCATGTCGTGCCCCACGTCCAGGGCGACAAATTTATTATAACGATACAACTGCATAAGTACACTAAATATAATATAAATTTGTGATGCCCCACGTTGGAAGCGATATTTCTTATGTAACGATACGATATACATAAAATTAGGCGTGTCTGGCCTCACGTTCAAGAGCGACAAATTATGTAACAATATAACATTTAATTTGGGTTTCTGGTGTATCTGTAATAAGAACTCTATGTAACTTGTAACGGTATTTCAAATTTATTTGATATTAATAAAATTGTGCACATGGCACTTACTTCGACTTAAAACATTCGTTATTATTTCGTTATTATGCCGTAAGGCTTATGCTATATACATCCTTACTGACTAAATATTCTATTCTAATAATTATTGTATTAACGAAAAATCTCATTTCCAGACTACTCAGTCAATTAGTGTGTTTCAAAATATCAATATTTAAATATTTTCTTATATATTGCAATGTAACTCAAAAATATCAATAGTTACTGAATTTATCTTTTGTTTCTCAGTACTGATTTATATCAAACGCTAATTTTTACTTAAATGCTTTGTATTCTTTTCATTTCAATACTAATTTGAGCTCTTGTTTACGTTAATCTTATTTCAATAACATCTATGATTTTAATTCAAATTTTACAATAAACATTGACTCTTACTTTTAAATAGAACAAGAATGTCCTTAATTGTCTTTACGTTAATTGTTCGATTAAGAGATAAATAAGTTGTTTATAACCTTATCGTCGTCAATCATACTCAATCATTGGATCCCTCTGTAATCGTCCTCGTCTCGAACTTCAGCATCACTCGCTCTTCTCCTCTTGTCCAGCGTCGCCTCTCTCTTCTACTCCTGTCCAGCGTCGCCTCTCTCTTCTACTCTTGTCCAGCGTCGACTCTCTCTCTCTGTCCAGCGTCGCCTTTCTCTTCTCCTCTTGTCCAGCGTCGACTCTCTCTCTGTCTGTCCAGCGTCGTATCGCTCTCTGGAACTTCTCCTCCTGCTGTTTCGGACGTCAGTTGATCTTCTTATGTGGATCTTCTTATGTAATTTTGTTACTCCTTCAAAATTGTTTGTTTTACAATCCAGTTACATAACTGTATGTAACTGGAAGGATGAAATTATTTACAAAAATTTAAATATTCTGTGCGGACGGGCAGAAGCTCCCGCTGCACCGTGGATGATTTAAGAAAGAGAACCACTGTAGCTTGTGTGTTCTATTTATACCCATGTCTTGGTCAACACCTGCAGTGGTACGAAATCGACATGTCTGAAATTGTTTCTGGGTTCAGTTCCCCCACTCCTTGTCAATTTCGCTATTTCTTATATTTCTGCGAATTGCAGAGTCCTATAAGTATACTCTTATACTTATAACTATTTGTATAACACATGTTCACTGTAATTTTGGACATTGCAACTTAACCCTTTCGATTTGTACACAGTTATTTCACTATTACACTCGTACGGTGTGGCACTTTCACATGGTTTTCGTACACAGTATTTAGTAAATTTTCTTACATTTTATTGTGTTTTTGGATTTTACTTCTTAATTATAGTTTACGAATAATTACGGAGAAACAGTAGTTATGCAATTATTCATCTTGGGGTGGTAAACTCGCCTGCATAGACCTGCGTTCACACACACTAGCAAAATACTGGTGTACACACTTCCAGTTACATTTGTGTGTGTGTGCACGTCGATTCAGGTCGAAACACCTGTTCATATTTTTGTCTGAGCCAAGCTTGCAATCCCTGACATGCTTATTTCTAATACATTATTAATTATTTACAGTTATTAGGTATATTTAAATTTTTATATGTAATGCTCAGTACATCACTTATTTGTACTGTCGCAATATATATAAATTTATATATATATAAATAAATCGGTTATATATATATATAAATCGGTTCATAACGTTAGCCTACGTCTTCCGATCCCTAGTCTCCATTGGTCTCGATCCAACCAAGATTCTTCTTCCAATTCCCGGTCCCTCATTGCCCGATTGATGCCTTCTCTCCAACTCAACCTAGGTCTTCCTCTTCCCCTACGACCATATGGTGTCCATCCCAAAATTTGCTTGGGGAGTCGATTATCCGGTATTCTTTGCACATGTCCAAACCATCTTAGCTGTTTTGTTTTTATGTCGTCAACAATAGAGCACTGTACCCCCATTATCTCCCGGATTCTGGCGTTTCTTACTTTTTCCAATTTTGACCTCCCTGCCGCTCTTCGCCAATAATCCATCTCAGTAGCCTCCAACAACTTTTCTGTACTTTGTGTTATTGGCCATATTTCACACCCGTATGACGTAATTGGTTTCACAATTGCATTGTATATACGATGTTTATTTTGTTTTGATATTTGTTGGTCCCACAATATGTTGTTCAGCAATGCTATTGATTTTCTTCCCAAGTTATTTCTTTCTCTTATCGCTTTATCCAGACTACCATCTTGTGTAACTGCTGTTCCTAGATATTTATAGCTACTGCAATTTATTATTTCTTGTTCGTCTTCTAAAATTAAATTCTTCTGTTCCCCACCAATGCACATATACTCCGGTTTCTTTGTGTTTACTTCAAGGCCCCAGAGCTTATATTCTTCTATAAGTTTTCGTGTCATGTATTCCATGTCGTGATAGTCCTGCGCTACCACGACTTGGCCGTCAGCGAAACACAGTGTGTACACTGTGTAGTCAATTACAGGTATCCCCATTTTGTGGCATTTCTTTTTCCAGGTTTTGAGGGCTTGTTCCAAGTATATCTTAAAAAGCGTCGGTGAGAGTCAACATCCCTGCTTCAGGCCCTTACTAACATGAAATCCTTTTGAGACTTTACTTCCAATTTACGTGCGCTTTCAATCCGTTATATAAAGTCTTAACCGCTTCGATTAAAGTGGAGGCGATGTTTGTTCGTTGAAGTGAAAGCCAAAGTTTGGTGTGCGGAATACTATCATACGCTTTCTTAAGGTCAACATATAGGCAGTGCACTTCTTGGTTTACAGCAGTTTTCTTTTCTATGATTTGCGTCTAGTAAAATAAGTGATCTATGGTTGACAAAGTATTAATTATATTTTATAATACTTTAATTATATTAAAAATTTATCTGAAATTGTATTCTCTAATAAATTAAGTTAGAAACTTAATTTTGATAATAAATAATGACGTTCCTTTGTTACACAATTAACAAGGATAAATTAAAATCTACACGACGCGATTCAAAATCGGACACTAATCGAACATGATTCACAAGCCAGTGTTGTATTACGTGTAGTACAAACATGATTGTAGTTAGCTCCCGAAACGCTGTAGGTCTATTATTCTTAATATTCACAAAATACAAGTCTTCTACGTTTACGTTCAGTTGTTTTAAACATTACGCTCGAAGTAGACGTGAATACCGTACACACGCACGCACACGGACACAGGCGCGTGCGTAAACATGTACAGCAGTTGTTGCGTGTCGGATTCCACTTCTGCGAGCAGTTCATCAGGGTTTCGGTGTTATGATTAAATGCAAACACAAAAACGAAGGGAGAAAGCTACAAATAGAACTTTATACAATCGGAATACAAACTAAGTGTAGGCCTAGCTGGCAGACGGTAAAAAAAAATACAACCACTTACAACGCTTCACCTCACATTTTCTTCAGTTTTTCGTAAACAAACCATACATTCGTAGCTAACACTGCACACCTTATAATAACGCATCTACACAGTATCAAATGTCACACACAGCCGAAAAATATGATTGTTCTCGTCTGGTATCATCTACTTAAATTAAAATATAAGTATACGATACGTGTGTCTATTTTGTATACTCGTTACGTTAAACAGGTTCATTTGTCATTAATATGAATGCCAAAAGAGCTTTAAGATTTTATGAGCGACCAATTCGCGATTAGCAACGTGTTTAACTTAAACAACTCAAAGCACTACCGCTAATTACAGCAATGCAAAAAAATACTGAGTTGTGAAATACCTGTTTATGTCGAGTATCTGCAACTATCCTTATACTGATCATTCATAATATAAGAGTGGTAGTAGAAACTAAATGTCATAATCACTTACATAGGTCTATTTCTAAGCCAGCTGCGAGGTTTACATAAGGCTTATAAATAACTGTAGAAATAAAAGGAATTACAATAGGTCATTTGTAAACAATACAACTGAGATGTCTTAATAACGACAATCACTCAACATTTGGTACATAACGCATGTATTTGCAGCCTTAACAAAAAATTATGTACGTGCCAGAAAACGATAGCAGAGCCTATTAATGTACTTTTATCCTTATCGCCGAGATACACTTCTCTTTACAGGGTTCTCTGTGTCACGACTCCTCTAGTCCAATATCTCTATGGTTTGACCCGTCGTCTTTGCCATCTAAACTAGCAGTTCTTTACTTTAATTCAAAAACAGGAAAAGATTTTGAAACGGAAAGAATTTATAAAATTATATGGAAAGAATACTGGATTTTTCATTTGTTCTGAATAAAATGGGGGTCTAACCGTCTAGCTAGTCTTATCCCTAGTTATTTCCTGATGTATTTTACTTAAAAAATAATGTACTTTAACAAAAACTATGAGTTGCTGAACACATCCTTAGGGCAAAATCTTTAATGTTCAAGGGGATAATAAAACCTGGGTTTTCAAAGTATGTACAGACTCATTTTCTGAAGATTTATTACCTTGAATTTGAATAATAATAATTAATCAAGATAGAATATTTTGAAGTCAGCACTTTCAATATTTTTTTCAACGCTTACACTTCAAGTTGGTTTACTGAAATCTTTGAGATGCAAATAATTCATAAAATTATTATGAGAATAAAACTGAATTTGCCATTTGTCCTGAGGAAAATGGGAAGTTCAACTTTCAAGCTATAGTCTCATCCCCCTCCCTACAGGAGCAGCACTTCTAGTTACGCCACTAGTGTGTGGAAATCCATTCACAACCGTCACAATTTTGTTAACATATTTTCATGGTAAGCATGGTAAAAACGCAATTATTCCTTTGTATTTTTATACAGAAAATATAAAATACACTAAATATAAATTAATCAAACTCAACTTTAAACAAGCTATCGTGACACATTTTATTCAATTTACATCTGAGTTACATCTACGTTAATAGGAGAGTTTATACTGTTCGCTTGATCTGAAATGTATAAGGTTACTTTATTTTACAGGACTAGCTTCTATTAACATTTCTATGCATGTAGGGCCTATATACGAATACTGCGTTAGCAAAAGTTAACCATGTTATTATCAGGGTTTTCTATGTTTGCTCACGTCCTATTTTCAACGGGAACCATCGTGTGCTTTGTCAGACAGCGTCTTTCAATATATGGGGCACGACCCACTGCTGGGTCCCGAAGGGGCATTTGGTAGGTCACGAAGTCGGGCTCGAAAATATATTTACCGTGTCTTAAAAGTCGATTGCATATTTACTTTTCTAGAATTAATAATGTATAATCTGTTGAAGCATAAAAGAAGGCTTAAAAATACTCGTTGTTAGGAAAAATATGATTATAAACTAGGTGCACACTCCTACAAGTAATTCTGCTCTGGCTCCCGTGCTTACGGGTCCTATGAAGTAATATCCTTCAAGATGGGTCCCGGACTTAAAAAGGTTGAGAACCACTGATCTAAGTCAATGAACTGCTCATTCGAACTACATGATACATGAAAAAGAGTTTAGATTTCTAACTAGGTGTTGAAAAATACAATTTGCAGAAACTATCTTGCCACTTTATCTGATAAAGTAATCGTTTAATTATCAGCTGTGTGATGGGAACGTAAATACGCGTTCCGAACATCGCATTTTCCTAATATCTATAATCTGTAAAACACGGTAGTATGACAGAGACCTATGGTACGTCGATGAGTTTTCTGGTCATCTAAGTAGGTAAACCTCCAGTTCGCGTAAGTTAGCTTTACTACAAACGAAACAAAATTCAGAAATTTATTAACGATAAACGAAAATCATGACCAAAAATGTACGAAGAATGAAAAAAGTCAGTATGACGAACTGCGCTGATAACTTCTCGGCATCACACTCATTTAGTAAGCGTAGGCCTACGAACGAACGCTTTCACACATGACTAATTCGCTGAGTCAATAAACAACTTATCACACTTATCAACTTGTCGTTATTCGTGACAAGGTCCTAACGTCAGCTCGAATGGTTTTGATATTGATACAGCCAACCGTCGATTATCGTATGCGTCATGAATGTAGGCAGATTAAAGAAAACTTAAAATGCATATCGTATTCGCTGTATCATTGTACCAATACAAAGAAGAAGAAGCCTTACGGGAGTTGCAGATCTGTTTACGACAAGCTGGTTAAAGCACCAAGTCATGACTATACCAGGGAGTTTCAACACGTTTATACGATCCCGCTCATGTCAAAAAGATTTTTCATCGTCGGCGTGATTTTGAAAATCGTTATTCGATTTTTAACAGCAGCGGCGTTAAACGTAAGCCAGAACGATTTTGCACTAACTTATAGAGGCGCCATGACAGCCGACTGCACAGCCACTGCGAGTAGATGTTGCTCTATTTGAGAGCATTTTCCTACTGTGTTCATTACAAAAACATTAATAAACAAATAAAAACGTATTAAATCTTTCACATGTCTCTTAGTACCATTATAGGTACTAGTGACCCTTTCTTTCAAAAATAGGTGTCGAAAAGATCAAATATATCGCACACATTAAACTCAAGCCTATAATTAAACAAAAAAGAACGGTATTTGTGTAAATTACCAGACAATAAATTAAATTGTGTAAATCATCAACAGACTCAATAATCTTTTAAAAATTGCGAATACAATACTTTCGATTACGAAACAACTGCAACATCCACACAGGAATAAAAAAAAGCGTTTAGTGTGTCACTTGATTAAGTTGACAGCAACTTCCGGACACCGAGACTGGCTCAGTGTGAAAGACATGACAATTGCAACAACAAACATTTTTCCACGGAAGCTGAAAGCAGTACACAGGCAAACAATAGGCGTCAAAACAATTTGGTCTGTTCTGTTTCTGCATATGAAAGTCGTTTGTAGGTGTCACAAACTGCATAAGTAGGCTACGTGCACACGTGTCAAACCTAACTTCAGTTACACTACAACAAATAAACACTACAGAATGACCGTTTTATGAATTTACTTATTTTACATATTTATTAAGGCCCCAGACCATGCAACTGATTTTAAACAGGAATTTATTTTTCCATCAAATAACTGACGCTATAAATACATTTCGTTTCGTTCACCACATACACACAAACAACTGATAAAATAAATTAACAAAGAAAATTCGAAAAAACTATAAATTATCACAGAGTTGTTTATCATATTACATAAATTATAGTCATTCATTTACTGTTACCGAAGACGGAAACGGTCATATTATAGTGGGATTTCTGTCTCCCAGCAAGCGAACCAAGATATTCAGCCTCAACAAAAATATTTTTAATCGCTTTATTTTCACTAAACATTTTATTTGACTTTTATATTCGAATAGTGGCTGTTTGAAATTTAATTGTCTATTTTCAATTGTATCACAATACTGTTATGAACTTACGACAACCAAAAGATTATCGAGTTACGGACAAGACAATGTACCAAAGAGCCGTGTGCGTAGAATCGTTTGTAGATTAGATTGTATCATTCACAGAATCGATTAAATAAAAACACACATTTAGCTCGGTAATGTGATAGTTAGTTGTCTATAGCTAAACTGGAGTGTCTATGTGATGCGAACACGCGACCACGATGGATCCTTGCAAGGTGGAGTGAAGAGATTAGTGTGGCACACAGAAATAGCCAATAAGCCTAACCTAGGGAGCCATACCATCAGCAGTGGGAAAACAAATGCAACAATGATGATCACGTCTTCTCCAGCTCGCATATAATTTCAAATACACATATACAACACAAAGTACAATTTAACAGGCAAAGACTACATTACATTTCATTTCATGAGTAAATTGTGCCAAGCTCCAGTCACCGACAGTTAAGTCGGCTGGAGTTGGAAGCAATTTGGGGTTACCCCCAACGACTAGACGACTATCTGCCAACCTGCGGCTACTCAGCGCGTTCTCATTTAACACAACGTTTATCTAGTGAGAGACCCAACTATCATACAAATGTTTATACTGGCATAATGCATTTCAAACAGTAACTGTCGCGTAATGTACAACAACTTACACTCTTCTGACTAAACAAAAACGGAAAAACTATTTACAGAGACAGGAGACAGTAGGTAGTTGTGCTTACCGAATCGTTGTGTCCCGAGTGAAGAATTACGACGTGGGAAAATGTCTGTCATGTCAAGGTTCTCTTTCTTCACTGGCCAACTGTTAGAAAATACGTATGTTCACACACATATTTTGGTCTGCAGACATTCACGCATACTGCAATTCAGTGAGGTATAGTTAACGCTAAACGATAACTTGAAAAACCGGATTACCGTATAATTCATTTAAAATGAAAATTACTTTTTGAGTTTTGTTCATTATCATGGGCGTTGATTCTGTGGGACAGGTCCCTCTCCTAATGATTGAGATGCAGAGTCAACACACCGCTAATATGAAATACCTGGTACATATTATCATACCACGTATGCGTGTAACATATAAAAATAAAACATGCTTCCAAAGATTATAATAAACATGGGCATAGTTAACAAAACAAGAGCTATCATTTAAGAGACCCTGATGGACAACACCTACAAAGAAAAATTCAAGGGATAGATACCAGCCGCCTTCGGAATCAGGTCGGGAATTAGGCAGAAAGATGAGATCTCGCCTCTAGTCTTCAACTGTGTATTCGATAAAGTTATCTCGAGTGACGTAAGAACTGAGTAACGAAGGGGTCGAAAACGGGGTTAGACTGCGATGTAGGACAATGATCCTGATATAATCGACTGTCTAGTCTTCGCAGACGATCTTGCGATATTTTCTGATTCTCTGGGCACAGCTGCGAATTAATTCAAAACGCAAGCGGCAAAGAAGGGCCTCCATACCTCCTCTGAGAAAACGGAGTTCATAACGAACATCAAGCCGGCACCTAGAGAGCTACACAGGGAACAGGAAAAATCTAGCGCGCAGAAAAGTATAAATACTTAGGCAAGTGGATAGAACCCAACATCTCTGAGAAAGAAGCTCTCTCATCAGGGATCAACAAGATGGAAATCGCATTCCAATTAAACAAAGGCGTCTACAACAAATGAGTTGTGTCCCGCAATGCGAAGCTCAGGCACTACTGAATAGTATTAACAGGATCCTCACTAACCAGAATGGCTCACGGTTTTTAGGAAAGGTCTGCACGACAAATTAGAAATCAGAGAAAGAAAGAGTCTGAGGAAAATCTTGGCCCTGGTCAAAAAATGATGAGTACAGAAGACAAACTATATGTGCGGCACAGCTACGAACTATACACGCACGTGGAAAAGATAGCAGACACATTTCGGAAAAGAACTGCCTTTTACAGTCACATGAGACAAATGAACTCACAGAGACTGACCATCCGGATCTCTGCCTACTTTCTGAGTAAGAAAACCAAGGGGATCTAGTTCGCCGAGGTGGAATTGGATCTGAAAGAAGTGGGGATCACACACGAAGACATCCAGAAACGTAACCCACCAAGAAGAAACTTGGAGCACACTAAGGATTCCAGGAAAACTCCACGCTAAGAGCAGGCAAGACGTGGGGACTGAAGAAGGAAAGGAAGCGCACCGAAAACGAATGCAGGGATACTGGGCAAAAGTCAAAAACCAGGGAAGAAAACAGTTCAAGTAACGTAGTCCACGGCTGGCCGTATAAAGTTTGCAGTGCGCGTTCATTGTGATAGTTTGCACTTATCTCATCGGTAGAGGAGAGTGCGGTTTTCTTGTGTTCACAACATTTCACCACTCTAAACACATGTTTATTATTCAGAATCTATATATTTATCTTATTAATTAGATAACGATACGAGATTGCGTAGTCGTACACGTCTAGCTACACGTAATGACCCGCTTATTTTTGTATCTGATGAACGTAGACGTGATCAAACGACAGGGGCCTCCATATAACTGGTTTGAGTTCACGCTCTCTATGTTCCTGAGTGCGATTTAGGAATTGACTTACAGTCATGGAATACAGCCACATTAAAACTTGACGGAAATAAATCGTATGCATTGTAGATGACACGCTCTGAAATGGACGGCGTCAGTTCTGGAGTCGATTTTACTGTTGGTCAGCTTCGTTTGAAGCCAATAAACTGCGAAGTTACTGGAACAGAAAACTAAACAATATTTGTTATTGCTAAACAAATTTATTAGATTTTATAAAGAAACCGAGTAAATACGTTTCATATTTCCGTTTTTGTCTTTTTTAATAAATTATTATTAGTAGAGCAAACCATTTTAAAAAGCAACAACGCCAGAGAACCGACCACTATATGTGAAACCATAAATAATGGCTGAGGTTTGATAGCTTGTATGATTTGTGGTCGTGTTGTTCTGCCAGGGACACACAACACGGTATTGAGCGCAAGACTGCCGCCATGCAGATGATATTTCAGAATCTGAGCCACAACATTCGCGGTTACCATTGTTTGTAACGCACTACACAATACTGCACACACACCAGCCAATTAAATGGAATTAATTAGTTTCTCTTACATAGGTTTCTTTAAGTAAGCACCTACAGTTTCCTTGAATAAAACGGGACGTATAAGGTTACACAGCTAGAATATTGTGTTACATTAGCGGTTACATTCTTTTAAAGTTGAAATAGCCCATATCAAACTAAACGCAGAAGGACGCAAGTGTACTGGGTCAAAATTTTATTAAATTATAGTAATGATGATCAGATTTTTGAATAACCTTCAATTGACCTTGTTCCTTACTCATAAATGGTATATATCTCTTGACAAAACATATAAACGATTTCAAAATACTGTTTTTTTCGCCGAAATCATTTTACACGAGTATGTCTATTTTACTTTTCAAGTTTCAACACTTTCTATTGCCTTTTTAAAATAAATAATTCTCTGTGCTCTGTAACCGAGAAATTCTCGTAGGATACTTATAAAAATGAGTAGACGTAGTGGGTAAAAATGGTGTACTGGAGACTAATAGTGTCAGCAAAATTATGAACGTGTATTCAATTTATCACAGTTGACTGATAATAATAATTTCAAATCACAATAAATAATATCATACAGATAATTATAAATTGGTCGGTTTTCGTATTATACAAAGCTGTTCAGGATTAAAGCTTAGTTATACACATCGACACCAAAGCTCGTGAACACACAGATTGCAATAATAAAAATTTCACTGGCAATAATGCCGGAATAACCCAAATGAAAACTGCAGTTAGTACAATGTTTGTGAAGTGTGTATTGTACATTATTATACGCCTGTTGTGACTACATATAAAATTAGCAAATCAAATGCAAAAAACAAAAACTAAATACATGTGAACCCTTCATACTACTTTCTTCTGCCCTTCTTATTTATGTAATCTAAATGCCGTCAGGAATATTCTCTATGTGCTGCCACTTAACGGATTTAACGAGTCTGTCTTCTTAGCCACTGCCTTTTTCTCATTTGCGAGAACAAAATTTAATATTTAACATATTTTTTAACAAAGTAAATATACAATAGTTAAATTACAGAACTCGAATTGTAAAACTAAAATAAAAGTAAGCATTATATTCTGGGGAATACTTTACTTACTGGAAGGTAATTCCACGTTTACGGGATGTTAGCGAAAAACGTTCAAAACAAAGTTTTTAACTGATTAACGTTATCATGAGGAAAAATGTTTTTATACATGGAATATATTAGGGCCTATAAGATGCTACTATAAAACCAAGGTAGGTTAGTGATGTTTTAAAATATTTTCCCACTCCAGTTATTTATAATCCCTTGCCCTCATTAAAAGTACGGGCAAATACCAAGTAGGTCTATACATGTATACGCTATTCACATAAGAATAAATTATCCTACGCCATTACAACTGGTTACAATGAAGGCAATCTTTTAACTCAACGGGCTACATTTGTTACTTTTCATGTTAGTACTAACGATGTTAAGTACTGCAGTGAAATTTAGTTAACATTCGGAACTCTTAAAAAAAATGTTCGCACAATTTTTATGTACACTTTACGATCACTTTTACTATAACTTTTGAGTTGAGTGAATCGGGTTATTGTTATTCTTGGAAACAGTTTACGTCAGCACAAACAACTTGCTGCATAAAAATCAGTTTCCAAGCCTTCTGAGAAAAACCAGACTATATCACGTAGGAAGGAAACGCAACGCCATAACAAGCTCTACAAGCAACAAGTCATGCTTCATTTTATTTTAGCGTTAATCCTCACAGATGCTTTGGCGGCTGAAAACAATCCACGCGCTCGTTTGCTGTTCTGAAATGATAAAAACTGAAATTCACGTTTCGCGCATCTCGGTCTAAACTCAAGCGAAATCTTAGGATATAAAAGGTGTAGATGTATATGACTGAAGTGATTCCTGCAAAAACTTAATTAACAAAAAGTAGAAAGTTCGGTGTTCCATGTTCACTTTGCAGTTAACGACGACGTGAACGGAAATCATACCTGATGAACAGCAGTGTTACTTGAGTCGAAGCGCAGTCCTGGCCACATTACTTCTTTGTATACCGGTAACCTACCCCACCGTGACCTCTTGTTACTTAAATTTATTGTAATACTAAATGAACAAATTGACAATAGCAGACGTCATTTACTATAATTTAAAACGCATATAATTCCTTATTCGAGTTGAGGAGTAATTCGCAGTTCTTAGAAGGCCGTTTTCCTCACACGAATAATTTTAGTTTTGTGGTTAAGTTTAAACTGCTGCTTTATAAGTGTTTTTCCTTTACAATTCACATTCCTGAGACACTGTTAATGTACTGCAGCCAGACAGGGGAGTACAGGGGATTCAAACCGCCTGAAGTTTCACTCAGCTGAAAAATCGTAATATTGTGTCTTTTAAGATAAGCATAAACATTATTTTGTAATAACCAATAATAATAATAATAATAATATAATTAATTCTATATATCTACAGAAACGTTGTTAGGGGATGAGTGACCATATGTATACCCTCCACTTTTGTTGAACCTCCTTTCCAGTATATAATGCGGCATCCAGGACGTAAATGCTTATATGCAGTAATTGTAGGTGAAACGTTTACCAAAATACATGTATAACATTTTTATTTAAAAATGATTATACCTATATGCTTTGTATAAAATCTATATGAACATCTACCAGTCTTTAACTTCGTCTTCTTACGAGTAAAATATAATGTAGTAATGTGGCAGATTTTCACAGCAAAGCGATAGTACAGCAGTTTTGTACCATTTCATTATTGCCTGATGATTTATGAGCTGTCCGAGCTGTCGTTGAAAATAGTTGGCCATCCTCCTGTCGTCCAGAAGGCACATAATTATCTATGTCTCGTAATTACTAATCAATCAAAACGGAAAATTTACTACACAAAAGATACACAAACTTGGAAAATGAGCAATTGCAAAAATGGGAATATTAGACTTGCGTTATTACACTTATTTGGAAAACGGGCTACCACGGATTGTAAAGTGCTAGTAAAAGCTTAGTATCAGAGCATATACACAGGAAGCTTAACGTGAAATATTCATGCATTACCCAAACCAGGCAAAACAAGTACAACTTACTGAATAATGGCAATACGATTTCAAGGTACGAAACCAGACAACGGTGGCACCTTAATTTTACAACAATATAATTTTCGTAAAACCGTTATCACCTCATGAACCTATTAATCATCAAGTGGTTACAAGTCAATAAGTCTGAATAAGTCAATAAATTCGCTAAAGAATTATTAACGTTTTTAAATTAACAAACGGAACGCAGGAATTTTCCACAGTTTGGTTGTTTTGTGAATCGTGAAACCTACTGTTAACTGTCAGCAAGCTTAAAATTTCACATTTAGCACTACAAACTATGTCTGAATGTAGAAGAAACAAAATATTTATGCATCACCAGCTCCTTTCACAGTCTGAGAAAGAATCGCGGAAAAGTATAAATTCGTCGTTCTCATATCTTGAAAGACAACAGGATTCATGTGATGCTTCAATCACAGTGTTTGCAACAAACGTTTCTGCAGTTAGTGAAACTGAGCTACTTCCAAACAGAAATAACACTGTTGCACACCACTATGCAAAAATGTTTACCGATTAGCGCTTTCAAGCTTCACAGCTCATCATCGGATCAGGACAAAAAAAATGAGTTTTTCCCATCTGATGATGAACTGTGAAGCTTGAAAGCGCTAATCGGAAAAAAATGTTCTATAGTGGTGTGCAAAAGTGTTATTTCTGTTTGTGATTATAACCACTAACATAACTTTATTAATTAAATAAGCTACTTCCTTAAAATCTACAGCAGAGTACTCAAAGTATTTTACCGTACCAAATACCTATTATTCTTTTAATCAATATTATTTAAATGATTTTTTTTTTCATTTTTTTAAATAGGTCGTGTAGTATATATGCCCGCTGTCTCATTAAATCTGCTACACAATTGTTAAGTTGTAAGCAGGTACCAGAAAACTTGCTACATGTTCATGAAAGAACTACGCCTATTTTACTTGAGAAAAACCAAACATTGATATTTGGTTCCATGGATGCGGTAATTAGTTGATACTTTTTCTTAGCTAATAGAAATATAATATAATCTTGTACTCTAGTGAATGTTGAGGCCTCCAGCCACCGAGCCGCCATGCAGCCACATTCTGTAGTCATGCATGTGGCGCTTGTCGTACCACCGGGTCGTCTAAACATAAAACTGAACGTTATGTAGTTTGCTGCAACATAAAGGTGGTTGGCATCATAAGCTGTCTTTAAACTACAAATGTAAGTCAAATATTATCTCACAGTAGTTCATGTTTTACAATTATGTGAAATCGGCTGTCACTATAATGATAACATTTTTCATCATTACAGTGAGAACGGTATACTTTTCATTGTTCAAACTATACGTTTGTGTTCGTGAATTAATTTCATATATTATTTCTATATAAAATAAATTCTATTTAACTGTTATAATTTCTTTGCAATTAAAATATATTTTTGATAATTTGTGATTCCCAGTCACAACAAGAGAGTAAGTTATTATATGAAACGGATGCCAACCACAGTACCAACATACATTACTATGTTTCGCGGTTTTAATAATTTAATACCAAAGTTATTATAGAACAAAGAATTAGTTACGTTTAGAGCTATAATTTTGGTAACCGTATTGAAATTTCAGTATTTTGTCCACAATTTAACTTGGGTATGTTTCCTAAGTAACACTACTACACACACGCAAACGAATGTATACAAGAATATATGTACACAAACAACTAATGTATAGATTTTTCAAATGTACAAATTTTTTATTTATTAAAGAAATAAAGAATTACAATGAGCTGAATAGAGGGTGGGTGGTGTGTGCGTGTCGCATACTGGGCGGATCGCTGTGGATCAGATAATGCTGTGGTCACATCCAAAACCCTTAGGTGCAACCGACAAAAATTCTCTTTGGACAAGTTCGTGTAACTTCGCCAGCCTGTTCTTCCTGGAGAGCGGTGAAGCTTACCAACTTGGCCCCCCGTAATAAGTTTAATGTATAACAGTCTAACTTTCCCCTTTCTACACAACAATATTGGATTTTGTTTTTACGTGATTCACATAAAACAGTAACTAAGGAGAGAGAGTTCAGATGTTTTGAAGAACTCTTGATACCCCTTTCTAAACCCGTCATCTCTTATCAACAGTGTTATCATTCCACCCACTCTCCACACCTACTTCGTTTAACCATTATTTCACTGCTTAATTTCATCTTCAAGCACTTTTCACGGTTCACATAAAACAGCCATCACCTGCATTAACCTAATGCAGCTAAAGCTAATTGTATTTAATGCGTAATTCACTAACCGTTTTGTATACTACGTTTAATTAGGGACAATCCATTATTCCCTGCTTTCAACACTTTCCCGCATCGCTTCTTATCATTTGAACTTATCAAATTTAAATTTTACTTTCCTTCTTTCGATACACGGTCTAGGTTTTATTTTGATCTCCAACAAAAGTAGTCATCCTTCTGTAAAAATCACTAACATTTATATTAAATTAACCCACTTTTATTATTACTATGGCCATTAACATAATCATAAGCTCTGAGTATATATATATATATATATATATATGTATATATGTAGTTAACTGTGTAGTGTACACACACACATCTTACGCACTTGTTTACGCACCTTAAAATGGACCGTTTAGACATTTAAGTGATCTAGTGGAAGAAAGCTTCATATACTTAATCTAATAAATCATACATGTGTATCACATAGTTCAGTTATTTAAAGACTAGAAACTACAAAGTAAGTTAGTGATACAACATCAGAGTGTCACTTAGTCGGTAGAAACCTTTTGAAACTGTTACACTAACACGAAAACAAGGATCACAGATGCGTTACATGCTGTACTCTTGTATATGACGAGATGAAATACGCTTGCCGTGTATTCCTGCAGTAAGGAGAAGAAACAAAATTTGCTTCCTGATTTGCCAAATTACATCTCAATGTACGCACTGCGAAATGTATTAATCGCGTGCCAAATCAATGTGCATTTATTAATGTGTTTAATAAATCATTTCCGACCTACAATTAATTAGTTATGTTTTGTATTCACTTAATTATGCACCGACATTTTCGTCCTCTGTAGACATTAATTACATTTTTATTGTCTTAAATATTTAAAATCTGATCGACTGTGGTGTGCTGTTTTGTTCGTGATCACATTGTATGCAAATTTAATAATTAATGATATCTGGCTACGCCAATCGCAGTGAACGCTCTCTGTATAATCGGAAACCCGAATCTACATTCAATGCAACCAGAATTTTGTACGTTCGGTATAGGCACATTTTACCTTAACAGCTCAAATGGAAATTACTTTCCAGTACAGGCTACCTCACACTCACTACTAATGAAATATAAATAAAATGTGACCAGTACAGGTTTATAGGCTACATCTTCCATGTTGTCTTTATAATATGTATGCAATTATAACATTTACTAAATTCATAACAAATCTAAGCAAAAAGTATTTACGTACCAGTAACCTTTCTATGAATAGACGAGAGAGTATTAATAGGGAGGATTACAAGTCGCTGGTTTCCCATCGGCTTGCTACTGGATAATAACCTTGCTTTTATTAATAGGGAGGATTACAAGTCGCTGGTTTCCCATCGCCTTGCTTTGGATTGTTTTTGGCCACAATGGAGACGTAACACAAAATGTGCTTTGTAACTGCTACAACATGCAGTAAAACACCGACCTGAATATTATTGTTCGGTGTCTTTTTGGCACTTGGTGAAACACATTACCTTAATAAGAGAATTAAAACACATTTGGTAGTTCTACACAATTTTTACTGGCAAACTGGCACTTGTTTCTGACATTCTATTCTCGAAAAGCTGCTAGGATGTTCCATTCATATATTTTATTTCCCATATTTGAAAATTACATAACGCACACACAACAGACGTCTAATAACTACCACAGTTTTGTCAATAAAAACTGTATGGAACTACCAAATGTGATTTAATCTCTTCTTATAATTAATTTTGTTTGGATCTGAATTATCTATGAACCAGATTCATGTTGAACTTACAGTTCTCAGTATAACCCGACAGTTTGGCATTTGCCTGTTTATCTATTGTGCGTCTCACGATAACTTGGGAATGCATCGACCAATTTTTGTAAAACTTGGTACGCGTGTCAGTACATTTATCGTACAGAACTTTACTGTATTGTTAAGGAGATTGATCTTCCTAAAAACAAGGTACCGGGAGGCCAAAATATGAGAGGGTAAAATTTGTGAAAAGAATCTCAAAAATTCATGCAAATTTTGGAACCCCTTCAAAACGTTTGTAAGCTATGTTTACAATTAAGCTTTATATAAATTATCAGTTAATGTATATTTGTGAAAAGTGTCACACATAATCATATAGATATTCATGGAAGAAACATAGTTAAACTTAAAACCTACGACTAATTTATTTGACATTTAAGCATTATGTTATAAGTTTACCTAAAAAAAAAAAATGCATAGTAATTTTGGAATTATTACTGTATATTGTTTGGCTGTCTGCTTTACAATTGTTATAAAAAAAAATTGTTATTTTTTGGTCTCAGGGAATGCAGTCCAAAGCCCAAGAAACAGTCCAAAAAAATAAAAGTTTGTCCTATCAGCGTTTTCTTTCAGAAGATGTAACTTGTACGCTCTATAAACTGAATAACTCGCCCAATACTTTGAACGAAGTATATTTATTACTAAATAAATTTCAATATTCCATAATTTTTAAATATCAGAAAAATTACAAAAATCCCGATTACTCTATTTTTTTTAAATAAAATAATTTTAGAACAAACAATTTTGCAATAAACATTCAAAAGTCCAAACATTCAGACCTGTGTTAAAATCCCCTTTGTTCTAACAAAAAGCTTGATTTTTCAATTTTTTTTAAATTTTGGATACCTTTTTGGACCACAGGTACAAAAATTTTGAAATTTCCAACACGGGAATAGAACAGTCGAATAGAATCGATACAGGATTGCTTTCTGTCGAATCGTGACTGAAGAGTTTCGTGGAGACTCTTGCCGAGGGCGGGTGCTCACGGGGACAGACTATTGCAGTTTTCTTGATGTCGAGACAGCCTTCGATCGTGTCTGGTAACCAGGACGTTTGTACAAGTTGACGAAAATTCTGCTTCCCGATTGCGACGTGCAGTGGATCCCTAGCTTTCTGCGGAACAGAACCTTCCGCGTGAGAGTGGATAGCGCTCTTTCTTCGAAAAGAGTATTTACAGCACTTCAAGGAAGCGTTTTATGACTCCCGTACGTCAACGACGTCTTCAGGTTGCCTGAAACCCGACAGGCCATGTTGGCTGACGGCACGGTAGCGTTATCTGGCTGCAGCCCACGCTGAGTGGGAAAAGAAATCTAGGGTCTCCATTAACGCGGCCAACAACACAGATGTCTTCTCCAGACGTAGAAGGCTTTCTCGCAGACGACACATGGGCGATGCTCGACTGCCCTGGTCTCCCGATGTGAAGTACCTCGGGCTTCACCTCGATCGACACCTCACCTGGCAAACAGATTCCGACCAAGTCGCCCATCGACTGTACCAACTCCGATCCCTGCTCTGCAGCAAATCAATAACCGCCACACCACCTAGACAAAATCATCGTTGCCACGTATGTAGCGCCGATGGTTACCTATGCGTTCCCAGTGTGGGGAAAACTTGGCAAAGACCAAGAAGCGAAAGTTAAAGTCTCTTCTAGACCGATATTTGCGGCTAGGCCTGCAAAGCTCATTACCTTACACATAATCTGACCATCCGAAACTCCCTAAGCGTCTTTCCCTGAACGCCACTATACGGACACTTTCCCGAAAGTTCTACCGCCGCTCCGTTTTCAGGGCAATCCCCCCCCCCATAAGGGCCCTCGGTCAACACGCATCTGTGCCAGGTGAATATTGGACCCGGCCTTGGTGAACACTAACGCTAAATTAGACTACGTCTATCTGAAACCATACGGGCGGTAGCGGGTCACATCTACAAACTCCATACATAGTAGTACCCGCGGCGAGCTAGTGAAGCTCGGAATTCGCGTCAAGGCGGATGACGGGATTGCCAGGATCGTCGTTGCCTACTTTCAAGACGGTTAACAATTGGATGGTCGGCAGAGTCACTCACAAAAGCCATAAACCATAAGCCAAATTGTTCTGAACAAAGAAGTATTATACTGTTCTGCTAAATTCAAAATTTAAGTTTGAAAAAATTGAAGGAGTCATAAAAAATGGAAATTCATGTTTCACGTTGTTTTAAATCGCCTGCCGCAGTAATGGTAATATATACTGTGAGTGACGTTACACCCAGCTTTGGCATTTTCATTACAGACAAAATACAGACGACGTGAACGCCACTGTTCAAAATAAAAAAATACGGGGACTCTGTTATGTGATTTTTATTACAGTTTAGAGGCTTACACGTTATCAAAAATGAAACACTGCGCTTCCTAAATCGTTTCGAGTCGAAGCTCATATAACTTTATATATTCTCTAACGAGATAACGATTTCATTCCCATACAACACACTTGTTAACACATGCACATAATTCAATAGAAGATTTTCTCAACAGATGATCCCCGTCGGATCGTATTTGGGCCTTAAAAGAGAAGCTTTACGGAACGAGACTGGCGGGGTGAACACAGATCTAGTGGGATAGTCGTGGTGGGGAGGTCTGTGACACGCGCGCTCGCTCACGCACATATCCAGTATTTCCCTACAAAAGGGCTAAAGTTATCGGGAAGTTAGAAATACAGAGAAATGTATACGGCGAGAAAGGATGATTGCGAGAGGGGGATATGTGATTTTCTATATTACAGCCCTTTTCACGCTTTCTGTGTTTTCCTAAGGACGCGTTACTTCTTTATTCCACCTTTGCGCATCGGATTCCTTTTGAATCAAATTTGTATTTTACACGGAATCGGCAGCACATGTTCGTCACATGTAAATGTTTTTCCGTCACACGGAAGCGTTATTTACTCAAGTATACACGATTTTGTACATTAGAACCTCTTCACAGTAGCTCTTGAGACTGTAGCTCAGACTAAACTCATGTTTGTATGAAAGAGTATATAACAATAAATGGCAATCGGAACGAACAAATGGGAAGACGAGCGGTAATACATTTCTAGCTACAATGTCTGCGCTTCTAACTTGGGGTAAGTGCTGCAACAAGATGAACCGCATTCAACTTGATTATAAGCAATTCATTCTCGAGTCGGTTCGCTTTATTTCTTCATTGAACCTACACATTCACAAATCGTGGCGGATGAACAAACAATAAATCTTTTTCACAACAGACACACACACACACACACGCGCGCACAGTTTCAATAAGCGTGCGGTAAAAGCTCTTAAACTATTCACAAACTTAATAAAATTTAATTATGAACAGCCGGTTACAATGTAGGAACACGATCGAATATAGGTTGATTTAAAAATTATATATCCTTCAATTATAAGACTATAAACCAACTACCTACATAAAATTCACCAAAATGATTAAAAACGTTATATCCAATGTTTATCTTTTATAGCCTACTGTCTAAAGTGATTTTATTCAAGTTTCTATAAACTATACTACGAATACACATTAGATATAGGCCTATATACTAAATTGCACACAAAGATTATTACTTTTTTTAAGATAAAACTATCGACATAGATATTTAGTTCGGTAAATTTAAAAACTTAATAATACTTTCATTTATTAACTTATTAATATTACATTATTTTATACACATGGGTTCAATCGCACGGAAAAGGAAATTCCAAGGGGGAGAGAGAGAGAGAGAGAGTGATGGGGAAAGGGAAGGGGGAGGAGAGAGGGGGGAGAGAGAGAGAGAGCCTCTATGAAAATTAATTTAAAAAGGAATTGGACTGGCACAACAAAACTGGAATTTGACTAAACTACATAAAGTTAGTTGGTTAAATTTCAAATAGCTTTGTACAGTCTTATAATCGTAATCATCATCATAAACACTCTCTGTCGCATGAGATATATTTTTGTGTTAGGGTGTGCACGTGAGTGTTCTTCGACGTAGCCTATATTTCTGTTCCCCTGTAAAAAATCTAGTTTTTATTTTTCACAAAAATAAATTATATTTACTACGTGTACACTTGAAAAATCGTTTGAATGTAATTATATTGCAATTCTGTGGCCGAGATGTAGAGGGATTTATAAACACACACACACACACACACACACACACACACACACACACACACACACACACACACACACACACACACACACACACACACACACACACACACACCTTCTCTCAATTATCCTTGTGTAATTATTATTAATAATAAATGATACTTGTTTTTTACAAGAATATATTTATATAGTTTTTATACATTTACACTGTTTCAACAGTTTTAACTGTCATCTTCATAATATACACAAATTAATAAAATTTTCAAACCAATTATATTAAAAGCTAAACAGGTGTTGTATATAGACTATACTTAATGTATGTTTTATACGCAGGCCTATATCAAAATGTTACATAAATGAGTATAAAACATAATATACTTATTTATTATTTTATTAAATTAGTAATATTGAAAATACTATCGTTTTTGGTATCACTTTCGATTTGTTTACGTATATATTTATAATTTATTTTATGTTCAAATATTTCCACATTTTCCCATAAGGTGATTTTTGACTTTTGGAAATGTGTTTTAATAAAGTAATATTTAATTTTGGGAATATATGATTATTTTTAATTCGTTGGGGCTTAAATATGAGTTACCATGTTGAATAAATCTCTCTTTTAAAGGTTTTTTACTTTAGCCTGCATAATTTTATTACAATCAGATATTTTGGTTTTTGAATAATTTTGTTTTCTGTGTTAGGAATAATTTTGAGGTTATATTCATTGTGTATTAAAATATATATTAAGTATATTCTTGTAAAAAACAAAATTCTTTATTATATATATAGTCGCGCGAAGAAACAAATCAATTTCAGAATGTTCTACCTGTGTAAATTTAAAAAAGTTTATATTCACATAGGTGCAGAAACAGTTTACTTTTACGTTATGCCTAGTAATAATATTTCGCTCAAACGGAATAAGTTTTCTGGACAAACGGAAAAATGGGATATACTAAATTTCTTGGGACGCAAATTGTAGGAGAATATTCTTGTTTCTATATTTTTTTACCAGAAAAATTAAAATAAATGGGTTCCAGAAATGCGTATTCAGTATTTTTTCAGAAAACTGTAGTAAAACTCCAAAAAAGAAAACTGTAGAGTCGAAAAGAAATCTGATTTTCATTTAGAGCAAAAGTCAAATTTTGTATTTACGAAGGGCGTTTCTAACCATTTATATAGTTGTATTATACAGCGCTATTTACAAAAAAAAAGTTACAAAAACCATACAAGTACCCAATAACTTAATCATAACATCAAAAAAAAGCTATAAACATTCAGCAATGCGAGTCGCTCATTATTGGTTTATAAGGTTATCAGCTCGTAATAAAGCGAGTTTTATTTTACTAATTGTCAGTTTTTCCTGATAAAAGTATAATCCTCTTTGAAGTAGGCCTACATGATATTTTCTGACGAGTTTATTAAAACAACGCGAGTTTTATAAATAAAATATTTTCAGTCAACCGACGGCCGTAAAGTTGTTGGTTGGTCGGTGTGTGTGTGTGTGTGTGTGTGTGTGACTGGAATGTTTGATACGCCTGGCTTCAGGGCAGCACTTGGCGGTACAAGATTTGGTCAATAACCAGCCGACCAACCTCGTTCTCATATTATTCTACATTCTCCCATAATCAGCCAAACACGTTCCTCATAAATATTAATTCCCACCGTCGGTTTTCAGGAAGTACTGTAATGACGTTGATGAAATTACTGCTAATTTGCTATACGAGCTAGCAGCGTTGATTTTTTTATATGCAGAAAAGATGGCATTAGTTACTTGACAGATATTGTATTTCCTTTGCAAATTAAAAATCTGATTATGTTTTATGTCACAGTTTGTCATAGCCTACATGATAGTTTTCTGTAATCACAAAATGTTTTCATCATGAATTCAGAGTTCAGTTTAAGTAACAATTACAAGGTGCATGCAAACACTTTATTATTTATTAAACTGAACAAATAAGACTTTGTTCTTCTTAAAGAGTAGCTACCGCCGTTACAGTTTGGGAAAACGGTAGAACAAATATTGCCAATTAAGTTAAGTCCAGCACGTGTCTCCACAACACATTCCGGTCATCACATTCACAAAAACAAACACAGATGAACACGTGAGTGTGAACAGATATAGTTCTTCTCTGAATGTGAAGTGTGGAACAAATTGTAAATATTTTCAACAGATTCAAGAAGCGTAATTAAACGTTTCTATTCAGTTTAAAATAATTAAAACGAATATATTTCTTCATTTAGAGGCTAATAACTTTTTAATAATGACAAGTAAAAGTTCATGCAACATATATCATACTTTGGTAAGTGAATGTGAGTCGCGTCCTACTTAAAAACGGGATGTGAAGCGTTTTCGTGTGTTCCGCGCGCGCGCGCTTGTATGTGAGGAGGGGAGGAAACAAAGAGAGTGGGAGTCCGCACGCATATATTTTTAATAATAGTTTTACTATTATTTTTAGCACCTACCGAAGTATTTTCTGTCCTATTGTTCCCCACGGCGTATACATTCTGTTGTATACATCTTACATTTCTTTATTTGCAATTTTTCTATGACGGGAAACATACCTTTTACTATAGTCAGAGTGTATCATGAAAGTTGTTTAAAATCTTCTCTCCATGTTTTCTTTGGATTAAGATCTACGTTCTAAGCAATTATAAAAATGAATACTTTTCTAAAATAATTTTAAAAAGTTATTAAAATAACTATTTTTCAGACAAACGAAGTAAAGTACCTAAATCAGTTTACTGATTAAATTAAATAGTTTCATTTTTTAAATTAAGAGGAACAACAATTAAATCTTAAATCGGAGGTCATTATACACGTCGAAGTTATGAGCTATTGACTTTTTCAAGTTACAGATGCGCAATATAATTACGTTGTAGACGCACATGTAGTCTACCTACAACCCTCCAATCAGGAATTTTTGCAGTAGCTGTGAGACTATGCTTGTAAACTTCTAACACTAATTATGCGCCTTCGCTGTATTCGTCACGCAAAATCTATTATTACAACAAACAAATAGATCTTACAGTTTGATCAAATTCTAAAACAAAAAAATTGTATCATATCAATAAAAGAAGATAGACGCTCACAATTTGGTTTCAATCGTTAACAAACTGGAGTTGTAAAGTTTTACTTCATACTGTATAATTTACACAGCGAAATGTTTAAAACCTGTATAAGCCTAACAACAACGGTAGTAAAACTATTGAACAACGTGTGCGGATAAAATCAGCGTTAAACGCAGCGAAAGTTTCTCTGTTGGTTCGCCAAAAACATCCATGACGGCGGTTGGTAGAGAAAGCGGTGAGAAGAAAGTGCAGGGCACAAATATGGCCTTTAATTGCCTGGGGCGCGTTTGTGATACCGCAGTTAAGGTAACGCTGTTTTAACCCAGTATTTTCATTTTAATTTTGAACGAGTATTTTGATTTTGTTTCATTACACCTCATTCTTTATATATTGGTCAATCGTACGTTACTCGGGAGAGTATCAGGAGAAACATTTAAGTATTATTATTTGAAATTAACTACTACTGTGTTGAGGGTTTGTTTCAGTGTAGAGCTTTAAAAATTATTGGGTACATCAGCTACAAACGTCAACTAGTTGTCATAACTATCATGGAATGGGTTTTACTGTACCCTTGTGTTCACAATACTGAGCCGCTTCTTTGCAGCGAAGTGACCTAACACAATTCGGCTTCCTCTATATGAATGCCACATACGCGTGCTGCAGCAGTCGAGGAGCAGCGAACTGCAGGGATCCGGAAAACTGACACGAAAATTGCTCAATCCGTATCCTCTACTACCCCATGGCTGGATCTCTGCTGGGCGCCAGAATTCCACCCTGACCTGCATACCGGTTTATGCTGACGACGGTTCTTGCTGAGTGCTCAGCACCGGTCTAGTGTTCCCGACTAATTTTCCATTTGACCATGTATACACATACCGACCCGAAAAACCGATATACTGAAATTCACGCATCTTTCAATTTGACAAATAACAAACCCGGAAAACTATGAGAAAAATGTTAATTCTCCAGGTACTACAATTCTGTTACAAAAATTATGAGCGAAATAGCAAAAAAAATTTGTTACATTCCAGTTAATTTGTTTGATCCGATAATAATCGGAGTTTAGAAATATTCTATGAATAATCTTCGAACCAGCATCATCAACAAATATCAATATTTAAAACCAATTTTGTAATTTGCGAAAAGAAAAAAGCTTTTTAAGAACAGTTTCTTACGGAAAAGCCTCAGAATAAAATTTCATTTCGGTGAATACTTTTAACCAACCATTGTGGATATCTGTCGGCAATAAAGAAAATTCTTTGTAACCGAAGTGGCTGGTACATTACATTATATCAACGACTGGTATCTGGGTGTTCAGCTGCTGCTGGTGGTGGTGGGTGGCGTAAATTGAGCGTTACTTTCGCCGGATAAATCGTTTGCCATTTATAATGTAGCTGTTATCACATGAACAGCACCTGTTCACCGAGCCTGGCATCTCCAGCACATTTTGTCTTCTTTAACGCGCCACCGTCTATCAATCGATAAAATGTAAAAAGCTGATTACAAACATTATACACGTACGTGCACAAATTTAATATAATGCGATTATATTTTTACAGCACAGCGAAAACTCGCTCACCGATGTACACGTTTCGTCCGTGTACTGAATACGAACCCATGCAACATAACTATAGGCCTACGTTCTGTATACTCTTTAACAACAAACATTTAAAGACGACCAAAATATTTTCTGATTTTTCACCTCAATTTTGTCTACTCGATTTTTCTTATATCTACACTGAAAAGGGACTCTTTAAATAGTTTTTTATACTTTCTTCTTAACAATAAGCCAAGACTAAACTATTCAAGCATCTAACAAGAGATTTACCTCAGCAGCCTGGATATTGTGAATGGAGGAACGCGCTGGGAACCCACATCACTATCCACATCGAACAAATTCGTATATTCTAACCGTCAACATCGCTTCTATTTCGTAGCTAATACACAGCCTGTTGAGAACAAACAACAGACCATTTACACACCACAGAAAACAGCCGATAATAAGGCTATCATTTACAAATACTTCAGGCGCATCTGTTAGAATCATAAGTTACAGATGATTCAAAATTTACATTTATTTCGAGTTGCCATGTGTAAAAAATAACTGTATGGTTAAAAAATTTTACAATTTTTTTAAAGTAAAAACTACAACATTTTTAGAGTCTCTAGACTCTAGATTTTTAGAGTTCATCTATAAAATCTAAAACGATTTACGAAAAACGTAAACACCTTTGCACAGTTACTCTGCTAGCACTTGCTATACATTGAAGTGGTCGACATTTCAAAATTAATTTAATTTAATAAATGCTCGTAATGAACGACAAGTGCGAGCTTTTGGATTTTAAGCAGAGAACAAAGAAAACAAAGTACACCGTCTGATTTACAAATTATTAGCTTTGACATGTCTACATGATGAACTTAAAGAAGGCTGGATCATCATTACGAAAAACATCTCTTACAGCCAAAAGTTAAATTTGTATTTCTGTTCTCTTATTACTCAATGATAACCTGATTGCCACTTGTATTATGTCTCAACAACACCACCGAACCGACCATGAAATGATGGCATCTTTGGCTAATGAAGGGACCAACACCTTCTCTCGGTTCGAGTAATGACCACTCGGTTTGAGTCGGTTATCACTCGGTTCGTAAGGATAAGGTTCATAAGGATTTGTTGCTTAACAAAGTTAAACTCACAAAATATTTCCTGATGATTAAGAAAATAGAAAAAATAAATTTAAGTTGATGACAAAATAGAAAATGACGATATATTACGACAAGGACGATTTGTTTACATGCTTGATATTTCGAAGCTAAATCAGCGAAAATTCACCCTTATTTTCTTATTTTTAATACGGTCTGTTTCCGTCTTTTATACAATTGATGTTAATTCCATTAGGGACAAAATTCACGAAAACGCGAACGACTAACTAAGGCTCGCAATGAAATGATTACGTGGTTCCAGTTTTTATTCAGCTGCAAACATTTCTAAAAGTGTAAAGTTTAGGAAAACAATTCGCTAAAGACCAAAAGAAAAATCATAGCGAATCATCGGCATTTAAACGCCAATGTCAAAATCTGAGATACACGATAGCAAACCTGATTATTACGGTGAACAAAAATTGTGTACGTTTCCAAAAACATAAAAAGCGTACTATAATCAATATTTCGGAACTCAGTTGATTATTCACAGTACAAATGGGCAGTATGGCTACAGTGACGTTAGAGTTTTCTTTCGGTACACTGGTTTGATAAATGTTCGCTACATCCACAATGTAATAAGAATTTTCCTTTGAGGATGTGTCGCCCCTTCTCAGGCGTGTCATCTGATCTTTTACAGTTCTAACCTACTACATCTTACCATTATATGACGATATATTTAGTTTTCCTTAAAGCATGTTTGTATCTTTAGTTACAATGTATGGAGGCGAATGCGACATCTGTTAATGCAGATCTGTAGGTGCACGTTAGTTACTGATATCCGATACATTCATTAAACGCTGAAACAGAAGTCAGACATGATACAGGCTGTACAGAAATTTTCATTTAATCTAAAGAATATAGTTGCAATATGTACAGTGTAGTTTGCACGTGGGCAGTGTATTCAAATGAATAGTGCACTTAGTTTAAGTATCAGATAAATTTCGGTGGAGTAGATTGACGAAATAAAGATATTTCCAAAACGTAACTCTTAAGAACAAGATCGTTATGAGAATAATATATACGTACTTCAGACCTGCTTAGTTTATTAACAACAACAACTAACGAAATCGTGTTAAATTAACAGGGGAATGGCAAGCTAAACTCGGAGCAACTTTAATATTGTGTCCGAATCACGTTTCATATTTTAATTGCGATGGCGATTTATAACTCCAGGTGGATTATAACTACAGTGTGTCATCATATCGATTACATTTGTTGCAGAAACAGGTAGTCTACGGGCCCGAGTGTGAGTAAGGGTTTCAGCGCAGTTGTGCGTATTAAAACTGCACAGAAAAGTTAATTCTACTTACCGTCCCACAGCGAGTTGCCACTATTAACGTTTGCTCACCTCTATGTTGAATGACGTCTGATTTTACCTATCCTCTGTGTACCTCGTACTTGTTTTATTGTATTTCGATTTTCTTTCTCTTTAACAAGCCGTAACCGATAGTTCTTTCTGGGCGTTGATGTTTTCTTTTGTAACAGACATATCATATTTTCTTGTTTCTTTGCTCTTTCGTGTACAACTCACTTGCTTCGTTTGCCGAGGTGTATCCATTACTTCATCGTTTCTCGCAAGCGTACAGAAATAAGAAAACTGTTAAAAACAAACGAAAGACGTGCTGACAATTAATGGTTTCCTTCCTGTCGATGAAAATAACGAGTAATTAATATAAAGCATCCGTACTTATATTACATTGCGATTAGTGTGGAAAAAATAAAAGTATGAGGGAGTGGAACTCATGATTACTGTAATTCAGAATAAATAACGTAGTAACTTTCTTTCTCGCATACTGAATTTAAAACTTCCTCACTACACACAGTCACGGCTTCAGCTTTCAAGTTCACCAACAACAAATTTCTAAAATTATAAAAACGCGATTGTAGCCTTAATCATAATATCCTCTTGAAAGTAAAGAAAGATTTGATACCCAGTTAATAAGTTTTCGGCAAACCACGATCACGCATTCATTCCTCGTGCCATACCATATGAGGCGCTTTATATTTGCCTAATATTCTTCTGTCCAAATTACGTTGCCTTCTAATGTCTCGATTTCTAACGGACTGAATCCTGGCTTAACTAGGAGTTGCTTCTAAGGGGAGGTGAATATTGCTTGACGGTTGGACCCCTCATTTTCCTCAGGATAAATAAAAAATTCAAATCAGGATTCTTCCCTCCAATTCTTTGCGTCTGAAAGTGTTGAGTAAACTAATGTTAACTGTAAGGATTGCAACGCTGATTTCAAAATTTTGTATATTGATTAATTGTTATTCAAATTAAAGGTAATAAATCTCGCGTCCTTAGCAAATCACTGTAATACTAAATTTTTATTTTTAATAAACTTGTGAAAATGAGTCTGCAGAAGATATTTAGGAAAACCCGATTTTTTTAACCTATTAGCACTTTAATGTAAGCAAGTTACCCCAAGAATGTTTTAAGCAACATATAGTTCGTCTTTAATCACGTTATTTTTTACGTAAAATCCAGCAATAAAGTCGTCTCATTTTTCCGAATTAAAGTCAAGAAACGTTACCTGTTTACCTGTGCAAAAAAGATGGTTCAGACCACAGAGATATTAGACACGACTCAAACAGCCCTGTAACGGGAAGCGTGTCTGGGCGAAAAGATAAAGGTAGATTAATAGGCTCTGCCTTCGTTTGCTGGCGCATGCGTAATTGTTTTTTAAGGCTACAAATACGTACGTTATTTACCAGATGTTGAGTAACTATCATTATTAAGAAAACTCTCACTGTAGTTTATTAATTTACAAATATCGTAATTCCTTTTATTTCTACAATTATTTTAAAGCTTTACTGCAACACAGGCAACTAGCTTAGAAATAGGCCTACGTTAAATGATTATGGAATTTCGCTTGTCACTTTTAATACCACTGGGAAAAGGAGAATGATCCCCTTGATACCTCCCCCCCCGCCCTAGATACGCCACTGCTGGAATGTATACAAATTAAACAAATTAATGTAAATAAATTAAAGCCCATCGTAAATAAATACGATAGATAAAATGGTTCAGACCATTGAATCTTCATCGGCTCTGCCTCCGAATATTACCATTATTATGACACAACACACTAACATATTTCAAAAAATTTCGTTCAAAATGCAAAAGATAGGCTAAATGCTCGAAAACGACACACACACACTCACACACTATACAATGGATGAAACAGTTTAAGAATCCAGTACCCGTATTAGTAACAACCTAAAGAAATTGAAGTAGATAAAAATGGAAGGGGTAAATTCATTAATTACATTAATCTGTAAGCGGCTGCATTTCTACAAGTATTTCTGTTTTCCTTCCAACTACCTGGTTTCATAACAAAGGAAAGTTGTGCCCTAGGGAGTCGTTCATAGATAAAGAAAGGAAAGGGGAGGGTGTAAAATGAACGCGGTTTTAATTAGCAGAGATCTGACGTTAACCTTAGACAATTTGCTCTGCGGCCTGCTACATGTCTCTATTGTAGCTCTATTAACAGTAATAGTCGTTTCTGCGTACACAGTTGTGCACAGTTTGTCAGTATTTTCCTTAGACTTCCAAGTACACCTGCACATTCTAAGTTCATATCCTCTATAATACCGGTATTGTACCATTAAATCATCTACATGATCTGCTCTAATTAGTAAATACGAATCGTTCTCAGCTAAATGATACGGGTCTCACTTGCATGTATGAAAACTGAAACGAACCATATTTCACATGTAAGAAGGTGTCTGACATATCGTCATCACCACCACCACTACCTTCCCTCAGTCATTACGCCATGGCCTGTTGCGGTTTCTAATCGTGGAACAGCTCAAACTACACTACGGCAAGAGATACCGTCTGGATTTAACCATGTACAATGACCAGCTACATGGCACGGAGGGGAGTTGCGTGTTCAGATAATAGATGTCACCTTGCTACTGATTAAGGTCCGCTTATCTAATAAGACTGTTGTTTCTCCTGAACAGTAAGTAGACGGAGTTGTGTTGACTCACTTATAGCCTAAAATGTAGCACAGCACGACGAGTGAGCTATCCTTACTTCGTTGTCTTACATATAAGTGTGGTAAAGTTACCACAAGAAGAATTAGTAGCAAATTTTTAAAATATATTCAATCGTAACTAATTCAAATCTACTGGAGAAAAGATCATCAGTTTAGATCTTTAAATCCAGCGGCCTCTTACTTGATGAGATTTTATATGCGGGTTACACTTTTGAAATATATAAATAAATATTTCAGTTTCATTCAGCACTCAGCCAGTAAGAAAAAGCCTACATATTTATTAAATGTAAATTACCATGCAATATTTACGACATAAACGAACTTTTTCACACTAAAGAATCCAGTGCAACAGATTTATGAAATTAGGCCTTACGGTTTTTTTTTTGTCCTAGCAACCTCCAGTGTTCTAACGTAGCCTGACAACAAAAATAAGTATATAAAAATAATAAATTTAAGTTCGGAAACAGAAAAAAACAACTTCCTACATAACAAGTACCGATGATAACACAACAGCTATTTAAAGGTTCAACCTATAACTGGGAAAAGTAGGAATGTTTCTATTGTTGACCAAATCAGATTAATGAGTTGTAGGCCTACTACCATTCAGTCACGAGAAGCGTTACTAAAGCTCGGGAAGTTCTCCAACAAAAGTGTCACTCAAAATAATGGTGTACGTCAACACATATGAACCAATAGCAACAAACACTTAGGAATGGAAAATTATTCAAAACACAAAAATAGAAATCGAGTTGTTAATGAAGTCTAATTAATATGCACACAGGTCTATCTGTATCAGAGAGACTAAGAAAACAGATTACAAACTAATAGGCCTATCTAAAGGTGTTGGACATATAATTTTCTCGATGTTATAAATGAACAAACAACGTGCATTTCTTAGCAGTTTTTTTTTAAACAACGTAAGTAAAACCAAGTTTTAAAGTACACAAACTTTGTTTATTTATGGACTTAATGTAAATGGGATGTAGACAACGGCATGAACTGATGCGAGCGCACAAAACTCGAGTTATGTTACAACTAACGCCCTTTCGTCTGTGGTGTACTGCTTACTACAGGGGTTTGTTCAACACAGAAATATATAAACGGTTATCTGAACAAGGAGAAAAGGGAAAAGGCTGGATTCACCACTGAAGGAAACGTGATGAGAAAGTTGTTGATACAGTCAGGTGTACACATACGTATCCTATATATTCTACGGCCACTCGTGTAACATGCGGTCGTAATACATATTTGTTTTTCCACTTCATTTACAATCTAGTGTTAATTCTACGTTACTATAAACAGAAATATTCGTTGCAGAAATATAGGTTACTGTAAACACATTTAGGAGTTATCGATTTATTAAACGTGATTTACGAACATGTGTCACGGATACGTGTGACATACAAGTAACCAGAAGAGCACATGTTGGATTGGATCCATAAGATATAGCAGGTGTGTATACAACAGGTCCTCGGCTTTCTACATAAAGTTTACTCTTTGTGTTACTCTGCAAGTAGGCCTACGACTTGTGAAATCAACTCTCCCTGCGCCGCTGTCTGCCTCAGTAGAGATTTGCGTATACCCTCAACCACACACATGACTAAAATCGTTTTCGATTCACGAACAATATTTAAGTCGGTTTTAAAATTGTCATTTAATTTATTAATGTCAAATGACAATTTCTGTTCACATGTATTATACCAATAAATAAGACAATTGCGCGCGCGATGATCATTTACTTGTTTGTGCTCATTCTATTTCACCATGCTCACACTACATCAATGCCTAGTGTTTGTAAGTCAAAAAATTAGTTAAATTTCGTAATGTTGACGTAAAATTCAAAATAAAAAAGGCATACAATTATTCCTAATGCCAATGACACGTCCTAAAAACACACCGAACACGCGTCCACAGCGATGAGAATTTTAAGAACGCGTATTTTTCAAACGTCACATTTAATATAATCTTTATGGGTAGTGCAATCCATCAGCGGCTGGATCACCTCCGGTCAGCTGACAACTATTTATACAGTATGCACTTTTATATTAGTAAAAAGACAACTACACTGCACATTCGTTTTGTAAAACATCTCATGGCCTTTCTTTCTGGTCACACTCTTTCTGTCTAACAGCGAACGAGACAATTGCGGACTCGTATACTTCACACTATAGCTTTTAAATAACTAATTACATTAGTTTTACTCGGTACTATTTATAAAAAAAATGCTACATATTAAAAAACTGAAAGGTCATGAATTCATTTAAGATAAGATAAAAATAATATATTTTAATTATACGTTTCTGTATGCCGCTAAATCAAGACCGGGTCTGAAGCACTCGTCACCTAGAGTAGCCAATTACAATTACCTGTATAACATAACTGCAATGTATTCTTACACCACCATAAAAGATGCACTTGGACAGATGATGAATAGTGTTCTTGTGACTTACACAAGATTATCGGAGTCAAGATTGTCTAATTCCAGCGATTGATGTGTTTCTCCTCTAAGACTTCAGGCATTATGATTTAGTAGCCTATACTGTTGTCAGTATCTCTAGTATTACACGGGGCACTAAGGAGGTCACACGCTGTAAACGCCAAAGCCACTTTTTATGTCCCCAACACAGGAGTGTTGAACAGGACGATTAAACGACAGTCGCGATCCCACGCGACCATGTTCGTACTTGTCAGTACGTACATGAACACACACACACACACACATACACATACACACTCAAGAAAAAGTCTACGATACGCTTTTGCAATCTTACAACATTTTTGCTTGTAACAAAACACGAATATAATAAAAAACATATACAAAAATTAGGTCCCAGCACATCAATACACAAAACTGACTGAAATCCTAGAACACACGCGCGTGTACACGTTTGTCTGTGTTTTGGAGAAGCGGGAAAATCACATCTGAACAGAGACAAAAAAAAAAAAAAACAAAGCAACAAACGTAGGTTGTGAAATTTGAGAATCAAACAAACTACCTGTTACAGCTTTCTGAGGACTTGCTGAACGGCCAGCTACAGAGTGACTGAGGAAGGGGGAGGAATTCGACATCAAGTTCTTTTAACAAGTGCAAAACAATTTAAAAGTTAAACTATCCATTTGTCATCAACGCAACCGGACATAAACTGAAAATACCGTACTTGGTGTGGCTATTATGAGTCCTGTCACGCACGCGTGCACAGACGAGCGCGCGCAGGACATAAACAAACTCTAATTACGCTTTAAAACATCCAGAAAAATATCGCTGAGACGTTTGGTATGATTCAAAAAAGTAAATTAATTAATTAAATTCAATAAATACATGATAAATCCGCTGTATGGCCTACAAATGGCCCTGTCGCACATATAGGTTACATTAAAACAGTGGGTGCGCAGTTTTCAATGTCATACACATACAATTATTTATTCTATATCAAAATTACAATACACAGACCTAAACCTCGTAGTCAATAAATTATATACTAAGCATTGACTTAGTCCGTTAGTAGAAGGAATATGTTTTTAGGTAGATGTAATCAAAATACGACTTTAACAAACCATAGGCTTGGCAAACCACAGGCTTTTATTCGGTGAGGAAAGAAAGATTTCAATTATGTCAGGTTCGTTAAATTATAATGAATATACAAATTCTTAATAATAGGATGATACTGGTTCTAACTATTTTCCTAAGCGGTACCGCAAGACATCGTCACTGAAATTCTCGTGATCAAAAGATTCACCAGCGTGCTCGATTACAATAGTGTAAACAAGTTCAAGTTTGTTGCTTGTGGATTACCGTCTTAGAAAATATCATCGGGACATACCGTTAGCCAGGTATATTTATATGGAATTTGTAACACTAAAACAAGATTAACGTAAGACAAATTTTACTGTGAATTCAGTAAAAAGCATCTAAGCAAGAATACTAAGACGGTGGCTGATGTAAGCCCTCCATTATACAAGGCAGTGAGTAGTGATTATCGTATTAACTAAAGACAACTTTCTTCTACACTTGTCTATCATATCATGTCTAAACTGACTCACAGACAAGTCTTGTTATCACAGAATGTCTCGAATTCCAGTCAGAATTAAAATTTTTAGGTTTTTCGACAGCACCATCTTAGCCAATGCAACTCTACTGCGGATATCTTCTGTTGAAAGCTACACGTACATGTAGCCTACTTTCTTTAATGAGTTCCTTGTCGTTAGGTAGGCAGCCACATAATCTCACGCTGAATTTAATCGGCGTTCCAAGGTCAAGCACAGCTCACACCGCTTACCCCACCAACCTGCTTCTCTACACACTTCTGATTCATGAATTACTCGTGTACTGTTTGGCTCGTGTCGAGTTATTTATGAGACTAATTTCAATAATGTCCATCGAAAAGTGTAATTTTTTGTTTATTACAATGTTTTTCTTTCAGTGCGTTTTAATTGTTAATGATTTGAACCTACTAGCCTGATAACTAGGAGTCAATACTAAAAAAAAAAATAGTTTTCAACAAATACAGTTATCTAAGAGCCTTATAACGAACCGACCAAAGGCTATCATACTTGAAGTGTTTACCGACACTCAATACATTTCAGTCGTTTTTGTCGTCATAAACACAGAAGGCTTTGTGAAAGGTCCCCCGCGAAGAATAGTTAAAACCCATTAACCTGCATGAACGTGACACTGACAAAGACAGACTGGACCAGACGACGAAAAATGAGTTTAAACTGAAGAGGTTCGTAATTATCATTTACAGTAAATAAATTAAAAAATAATCCTTATTATTCGACGTTCGTTACAACTAAATGTGAAGGATGATTTTTAATAACAAATTAAACCTTTAAAATTACTTATTTATTTAGGTATAGGCCTATTAGAAAAAATTATATTAAATTATGTTACTTTTGAAACGGGACTAACTGCTAAAGATTAATAATATCCTATGTCTTTATATACAGTACGTACCTTGTAAAATATCAGAATTTAATGTCCCCGCGTGTTTCTCTGTCAGTTAAATTGGCTGAGTTGATTTACAATAACAATTTCTACATAGTTCTCTACAGCGTATGTTTCTATTCATTTGACGCCAATGTCAGGTTTACGAGTTTACGTTCCACAATTAAACATACTTCCTTTTTGTCATCAACACGTTTTACGGTTATGAATCAAGGTACTCCAGTGGGAATAATAAATAAATAAAATAAAATAGCCATGGATCCCAGCACACGAAAGCGCGATAAGGAAGCAGCGTGGCGAAGCAGATGAGCGCTACTTGACCTTGGACTGCCTACCTTTTCAGAAATTTATAGAATGTAAAACTCAGTGGCTATTCTATATAAGACATAACTGTACAGACGGCATACACGGCGCAAAGCAAACCGTTCCCACTACAAGTAACAAATACAGTTTCAGAATGTTGCCAGTTTCTACCAAATTTGTAGTTTTTTATCGTTACAATAAACATGTTCTTTTAAAGTCTACACAAAACCTACACCATCTTAGTTCCAAAGATCTGAACAAACTACGTTCATTACACACAGTCTTTTGTGCGCGCGCGTGTGCGTTACAGTGTAGAGGGGAGGGAGTGAGTACGCGATGCGCACGCGCGCCAGTACGCATCCGCATATATGTAGGCATTAAGTAAATCCAATTATTTACGGACCAAAAGATGCAAACCTCAGAAAGATACAAACATTCAGAACTGTAGAAAGAAGTGCGTTAAGGATGGCCTGTACTTAAAATAAACAAAGAGAAATAAAAGATACAAATGGATAGGGGAACTAATTAAAACAGAATATATGGTATCAGTTACAAAGTCAGGAAAATAAAATGAAGGTATCAAGAGACGACACAGCACTTCCATAAATTTACATCCAAACGGTTGACAGTTTTCATATTAGTTGAAAATACAGCATTTATATCTGTTGATTGTGTTTCTTGGTTATTCACTGATCTACTCGAAAGCAGTTTCATAATGTCAAGAATATTATTCTAGGCCTAAAGTAAGGGTAGGCCTATGTGTTAAAAAAAATATTCGTTATTAAACGTTTCCAGAAACCGAAGTGTGTGTGTGTGTGTGTGTGTGTGTGTGTGTGTGTGTGTGTGTGTGTGTGTGTGTGTGTGTGTGTGTGTGTGTGTGTGTGTGTGTGTGTGTGTGTGTGTGTGTCAAAATTACGTTGTAGCTTACAATGAAAAATTAAACTGTTATACTGACAGAAACGTAGGCTACACACAAGCCCTTAGATCTAACTTTAAAGCATGGTGGGTGTGGATGAAATGCAATGGGTGATCTTACGAACTTCATAACAATATTCAATTTTATTTATACTTGACGACAACAATAGTTACTGGAAAACATAATACATTATAGTTACATACAAACAAAAATGAAATTCTCATGGGATCGTCAGTGTATCCCAGCATCACCCTTCGTAAACATAAAATGGCATTACAGGCAGCATATTGGGTGAACTATAACACCTCCGTAAGTACATTTTAAGTGTAGAAATCTTGTTGTTTGGCGGTTTTTGTTTATTTCCAGCGCGCTACTGAATACTTCAATTATTTAAAATGATTGTTTTGTTATTGCACCACAGACGAGTGTAATCGTGTTTCACGTAAAAATACGCCAACTCGGTTGAAACACAAAGTTGTGTGAACTCACCTCTGAACAAAGCTAAATAAATTCAGCATTATTTACCATCCATAACAAAGACTTGACAACAGCGTTTATTTCACGTGAACGCTTGAAATTCGGGAATAACTTCACGCTAGCACTCATTATGCTAAATTAAGGAAAGAAATATTCAATTTACTTATGAAAACGGATTAATAACGTTAGACGTAAAATGTTTTTAGCTTTATAAAGTTGCTAAGCTGAATTTATTATTATTAAAAAATATTGAACAGATTGGAATAATGTGTAGCCTATGCCCGTTTTTCTACCATTTACTACTGATGTTTTTGCAACCAAGGCTACCACCAGCCATTAAGTACGTGAGAACTGCCAGTTGACGCAGCTTCCAATGGCAGTAGACACACATCATGACTACAAATGCATTTTTTACTACTTTCATACTTGCATAATTATGAACCTCATGACATTGAACAAATCGAATGCAGTTGGTATCTAATAGTTAATTAGATATGCTGGAATGTTTCTACTGCTCACGGTTAATCCCAGAGAAAAAAAATTAAATCGAGAGCCAAGTTATAATAATCATAAAGTATCGGACCAAAATGTATACCTTCTATGCTAGAGAAGAATGTGTTGTAGCAAAGATTATTTTAAGCCTGCGTAACAAAATGAAGAATTTAGACTTAATATTAAGTAGATTAGAAACTACATATTACACTTTTAAAGAGTATTAAAGAAACAGGCAAGTGAATTTGTTAGCAACTTCAAGGAATGTTCTGAAGAGTGTTCCTGCCCAACTTTTAAGTCACAGATTCAAGTAAACAATTCGAAAAATGAAATGTCTTTATGCGCGTAGTACAAAGTACGTTACGTAATTATAGTACACTTATGCACACAAACATGCACAAAAATGGGGTTGCGCGCGCGCGTGTATGAGTATGTTACAATAGAACAAGAATTACACACCACGTGTGCTATAAAAGAGACTTGATTATAACCATGATGATTATGCGTATACCTACACGATGAGGCTCCGGATGTGTTAACACCAAATTCTCATTGTAGCTATTTATAAGAACTTGCGTTTAAGAAAGCGTTCATTTTTTATTTGTACCTAAAATACTAGTGTTGCATGTCGAAATAAAGTTCACAAATTATTAGTCAAACAAAGGTGTTGTGTCGGTGCAAAAATATGTGTATAGTAGTGTGCGCGTAACATATTAACCAAGGTTAATGTGGATTTCGACCATTCATGGACACACTATTAAGGCACATTAGTGTACAGTATCACTGATTAAAACTAATATAAATCAACATACAATTAAAACCACAACATGTTTTCGAACATTCGAGTATATGAAAGTCACAGATATCGCCACGTGTCATGTGGATCATATGGATAAATACGACGCGATGCAGAATTATCTGTACCCACTGACAGAAGAGAAGTGAAAACATATAATAATAATAATAATAATAATAATAATCATCAGCAGCAGCAGCCGCACCATTATTAGAATCCTTATAAAATAATTATTTCTTACAATAATATATAATCCAAAATAAATTTAAAAATTACTGAATTAACATAATTATAGTTCATTAATATTTAATCAGAGATTTAAAAACAATTTTAAAATATTTGTAAAAACTTCACATTATTGAACATTTTCAGAGACCTAACTTTAATTCCACGAGTGTAAATTAATTCAGTTTCATACATTTTCATTTTGTTTTTACTTTCCTGCCTTGAGTATAGGCTATTCATAATTAGATTCTCATCAGTAAATTATTTAACAATTAAATTTTTTTAACGAAATTAGATTATACATTAGATTTAACTGGCATTTCGGTATACTTTACAATATTTATTTAAAATTCAAATTAAGTTAGGCCAAAAAACTTAATTTATAGGCCTATAAATTTAACAAATAATGTAATTATATAACTTTCAATGCCTAAGAAAGACGTTGACGAGAAAGGTTTGTGATTTTACCAACAGCCCTAAATCCCCCCCCCCCGCACACTCAACCATTCGATGTTCACACACATAAATGTATTGTACACTGCACACAATTACTGGAGTGTGTGAGCTAGTTGAGTTGTGTATGGATGGCGGGGTGCACCAACAACACACGGTATTCGGCGCACCGACTACAACTCGGTTACAAGTAAATGTACGTACGTACGCAAACGTGTGAAGAACAATAAATTTCCGGGTTATATGTGTGAAAGCGAACCAAGGGAATAAGGTTGTGTGACAGGGGGAAATGAAGACATGCGAACTGAGACACCCGTATCTGTTACTCTTGAACAATACAATCTCCTTTGGCTTCTCACTGACGGCCGACGCGCCACCACGTAATTACCAACTTTAACATACATAACGTACACTGTCTCGGATTAACTGGTTTCCAACGCGGTTATTCGGCTTTTCTAAGTAAACTTACGCCTTTAAAAATAATTATATACTTTAACAGATTTAAGCCTATACATAGCATCGGTGCCGTGAGTGCCCCCTCGACACTTTAAACATAAATGAGTGTCTACGTAGATCTCTCTCTCTCTCTCTCTCTCTCTCTCTCGCTCTCTCCTTACATGCTTTCTGGGTTTCTTAAACTCGACAGAGCAATCTCTGCAATTCAGATCTTTCAGAATATTAATTCGTTCACTCATTCGATAAAGTTAAGTTTAATCGGAGAAATTTATTCATGTCCACCTAATACATACACATTTAGAGACGGTAAAATAAAACTAAATACAATAAATGTAATGTATCTGCGCGACCGCTTATGTGCACAGGAATAAATGTATATCTTTCGTATTGATAAGTAGATACGTTCTCCTTATCTCTACGGCAACTGGCACTGTCCCATATGCTAAACAGGGAAATATACGGGGAATCTGCATAAACCATTTTTGCACTTGTCTTGTATTCTATAGTTCTGAAATAATTGAATTCGAAGCGCGATTGGTTTTCATTGTGAAATCCTATACAGATTTCGTTTTCTGTCATATAAATCCAGCAATATTTATTACAAACGTGAAATAAAGAAAACATTCATTCTTACTTTCGTGCACCCTAACACACCCTATTCACTTATGGGCGAGCGAGTGAATATAATTTTTGCTAATTCCAAAAAACGAAAATCTGACACGAGTACAACACAATAAATGAGATGATGTCATAAAGGAATGTATTCACGTCTTTAACTTGACAATAAAGACTTGTTAACGTGATCAAATAATCGTTTATACAAATACATTCTCAGCTAGAGCAAAGCACGTTACTTGACGAATCTCAAATCAACTCAATTTTGTACAAATTGTTTGAGTCCTGAAAGGGTAGATCACTGAACGTCTTTCTTTATGGTAATATACGCAAATAATTTAACAAATAATTTTTTTATTGTACATACCATTTGACACGAATTCAGCTTATTCAACATAACTATAGTTAACATGCATAGTCACAATTTGCCCCATAGTTACTGTACCTACAGTAGGCCTACTCCGAACGATTACGGATTAGCCTGGAACATCTATGATCATTAGTATACTTCGTTGCCAAAACATCAGCAAGTAAATTGTTTATTTTCCATTTTCTATAAATAAAATATAGCTGTTATTTCTTATATTTTATGAAACACCATTTGTGTTCATATGGTAGAGAATTTGTATCCCTGTAGAGAATATACTAAGTTACTCTCCTGTACGTGAGTTTGCATCGCATGAGTGACAGAACGAACCTCAGAAGTCATTAACGACCATTCCAAGCAAAGCTTGTTACAAAAGCACTGAATCTGATTTCTTTTAATAATAGTGTTCAGAAACTATCATTTTTATGTTACAATTCCACATTATCGTCCTTACAAAATTCGATTTGCAAGTGTACGACTTTTGTGAAGCGTTCAGCTTCATCTTTACAGTGATTCGACATACAGATACGGATCTACAAAAAGCACTCTTAACAGTATATTTAATAAGATGCGAGTTAAAAAGTATCGAGGATGTCATTGCTTACATCTCAAGTAGCAGCCTACATTATATATATAAAGCGTTAGTTTTACATTACGTGTCACCTAACCACAAGAGTTCATTCTCTGCAATACTAGGACTGGCACAACACACACAACAGTACAGTGGGCCTATACACTTTTATACGCAAAACTTTCTGATAGATAAAGAAGTGATGTTCACTTTTCTGTGGAAACACAGTAGTCCGAAGCACCCTTATCTATTGTAATTTTCAACGGTGTTTGTAATATAATGCTTCGCTACGCAATAACGACACCTACCCGTACCTTGACTGCACATCACCAATGATATCAACACACCACAGTTTGACAATAAAACGTAAGTGATTTCATTAACAACAAAAATAACACCACCACAACAATAAGTACTATCATTTTGGCCACCACTAAATGATTCTTATGAACTGCACTCGCCATCAGATAATAATTCTTGACACGTAGAACAGTTAGAGGTTTGTTTACACACACATGCGCGCGCGCAAGCAAATGCAAAAGGAAAATTGTTACTTTTCTATAGTTTCTTAACGATTCTTAAATATTCTAAACGCGCGCGCGCGTGTGAGAGAGAGAGAGAGAGAGAGAGAGAGAGAGAGAGAAATAATATTTTATATTTTGAACAAGAAAATTTTTTTACTGTTTAATACGATGTTTCGACAGTTTATTTTACATTACTGTCATCTTCAAATACAATTTAAAAAAAAAACGTATATTTCAAATTTATATATAACTATTTATTTGTACATTCTTTCTGACGATGCCAGTAATATAAACTGTCGAAATATTGTAACAAATAATAAAAGAATATATATTTTTGTTCGAAATATACAATATTATTTATTATTAATGTTAAATAACAAGAATAGTGCGTGTAATTAATATTAAAATTATAAGCATTTATATTATTGACAAATATTTACATAATAAAATTAAGGTCAATTCGTTTTTCATTAAATGTTTACCAATTAGTACTACATAATAACCTATCAGTACAGGAAAAGGTGATGTTAGGTTCATCACTAGAACGTTCCCGAGAAGAAACATCACTACACGATTTCGGGTTTCATTTATTATAAAATCTTTACGTCGTGTCGTGTCTGGAACTATATTTGGTAAACATGCAACGGAAAACATTACTTACTTTGATTGTTGTTAACTTTACAGACCATTTACAGCCCATTTTTTAGTCTTGTGGAAATTTTTATATTAATAAACAATAAGTAGGCCTATAGGATGAACTCCACATAAATCAGTACATTAATTTTATTTCTGCACTTTTAAGTAAGATTATCTTGATAACTGTTCAGATAAGTGAAAATTCTGAGAACAATTACATTCCGCATTCCTTGCTCTGTCTGTCTATCTATCTATCATCTCTGTCTCCCTCTCCCCGTCTATCCACACACACACACACACACACACACACACACACACACACACACACACACACACACACACACACACACACACACACACACACACACACACACACACACACACACACACACACACAGACTTTTAAATGAACTGTGGAATGTACACGCATTTACGCGTTCCTACAAAAAATAAAAATAAAAAAGATAAGTCGGTTCTTATATGCATGGTGTTCTGAAGACAATGTTTCACGTCTATACAGACAATAAAAAAAAAACACAAAACAAACAAAAACCAACGACTGATAAGGGATACTCCTGCCGACTTTTCACGGCTGTAACTACTGAGTAATATTTGTACATCGAACGTAAGCGTTATGAATAAAAATCATAAATAAATAAATGAATAAATCATAATAGTAGCAAACAATGTATTTTCGATATGGCATGTTAATTGATTGCTGACTTCACAACATAAATAAATAATTAATATTGGCAAAAAGTAGACTATTAACCAATTCTTCACGTTGTGTTCAGTAAATATACAAAATAACAAGAATGTATACCCCTGCAGTAACAATAGAATTCGACCTTATAACTGAACAGGGAGTATACAGTAACATTGGCGAGAAAGTACAATACAGTTTGAATGTAGGCCTACTTCTGAGCTGGCCACAGTATCGCTTTTAAACTCTCGTATAAATTCATGAAAATCAGTTAATCAGACCCTACAGTATTGTTCTCGAACTCGCGGCTCGTGATGCATTTTGTTAAAGCAAGACATTTTTGTCAGAAAGACAAAAGCACGACTAAAATAAAAAAAATTAAAAAAGTAAAATCATTTATACGTTAACCTCAACTCTAGCAAATTCAAGCTGAAATAAACATTTTGTGTATTGGAATTGCAAATTTCATACACCATTAAGAGTGTAAACAAAAAGCCTTTGGCTAAAAATAACGGATTTCTAGTAGACTACAAGTCTCCTTACAGACAAGTTTTAGCCTTTACACAGTCAAAAGAAAAAATATGACTAATCGTCAAACACTAACTGTTTGCGTGTCACTCAATCTCTTTAACTGTTGAAACAAAATTTTTTAATACTTTACTACATATAGACTGCTTAAATAGAGAGTTGGCCCCAAGAGTCGCTTGACAAAAACGCATTTTTTAATAACTTTTAACGACGAACTTTTTGTGAGGTTAGGTCATTAACTACACAGTTTTAAAACATTTGTGTCGACGTTTCGACAAAATTTTATTATCATCATCAGGACTTATATAGAAATACAGGTAACAGAAACAATTAATACGCATACAATAAGTGTTAATATTTATAGAATTTTATAAATATATCTTACTAACATACGAATAGCCATATGTGCATTACATGTATTATTAATGTATCACATACACCCATTCACAAATAAAAATCAGTCACTGAATTTACGTGTCTATTGATTTATTTCTGTATTTCCCACTTACAAATCCTTATGATGACAACAGATTTTGTCGAAACGTAGGCCTAGTCAAAAATGTTTTAATGTGCTGTTTAGCAGTGCCCGAACTTTACAAAACCTTTCATCACTTATTAATGCACGACGATCACGACTAAAGGATGGATAACGTCTAGTGTCCGCCGATTATGGCACACTCTATATTTTACATTAGTACCAAAACATACAGTTTCGAACAAATTCATTGCAACGGCAACGCCAGACTTTGACTTTACCTTTGAGAACAATGAATATGACAGCTATGTACAAATATCGATTCCTTCAACGTGAATTAAAAAAAAAAAAACAAATATACAGTACAGTTAATACGGGGCATTTTTTTTCCCCCCAGCATGGCCAGCGGGCAGTTATGAAAGAACGACATGGTACATGAATAAAGTGTGCTAGTGACATCATAAATTAGGTAATCGCTCGCCACAGAGGTGACCTCATGTGTATACATCATCACCAGCGACCGTGGCGCGCTTCCTTCGCTAACCTCCTTTCCCGCTTTCTTATAATAATTACAATCCGCTACGTTTGAATTACTAAAAACAGAAGTCACTGCTTAAATATGCGTTCCTGCAACCACAGGATGACTCAAAGCTGTTAAAAAATATCATTTCTTCACAGAGTCACGTTCCGTATACGTTACCTAATGAATTACGTTCCAGTTACCGATGTAATAATATACATCCATACATACATATAGAAATGTGTGTGTGTCTATAATAAATTTATAGCATGTCTATAATAAATCCTTAAACACTGGAAACCTTAATGTTGGTGAGAATTGATTATCAAATATGACGAGAATACAAAAATAACAAATTTTGGTTGTTACACAACTTAACAGTTATAAAACGTAACTGCATATAAAAAATACATGTTTATTGCCGTAATTTTCATCAACTAATGTTCGGAAATAATGGAACAATATCACTGGTCTACAAAAATAAACTTCTCTTCTTTTACACGAATAAAAATATATCTGAATCCAGAAATATTTTTCATGCCGAATTCAAATATATTTTCAGATTTTTTTCTATCGAGCAGGGCATTTTTGTGTACTCGTTTAAAGTTTTACAAAATTAGTAACCACGTAACTCATAACGATAAATACAGTGCTCATACTCGCTTACCTAGAAAGCGGTAGACGAAGATGTTCGAGCACATTTTGCGTAGTACGGTACTTCTCTTCTTGGCCCAGCAAGTCAGCCAGCATACTAGGATTCCATTTGCCTCGGTACCTCTTTTCCGTTGTTGAAATCAGATGGAAAACGCTCACTCTGCTCATCGCTAACAGCCCTAAGATTTTCTGGGAAGAAGTAAGGTAAAAGTCCAAGAAAACAAATTTTAAAGACATTTTCCATCTCATAGCTTTGTATGAATTTACAGGATCAGCAACTATATCACGATAGTTTTCTGCTTTATGATTTCGAAGAAAATTGCAACAGATATTTTTGAATGACTGCCAGACTGCTTTTTCCAGTGGATTTAACAGTCCTTCAAAATGTTCATCATCCATTAGTGATCTTATTTGTGGCCCTATAAAAATCCCTTCTTTCAGTAGTTTAGCATCACTTACTTTGAGAAATTTCGATTTCAAGAAATGAGCCTGATTTTTTATCTACTGCTTTAACACAATTTTTCATGGCTCCAAATTTAATATGCAAAGGAGGTAAATATACTTTTCCAGGATTCACTAAAGGTATACTTAGTGATATACCTTTTTTTACCCCAGAAATGAGAGATTCACGTTTAGGCCACAATTTTCTAACGTCATGAGATTTCTTATCTCTGCTCTCCCATTCATACAAGAAACAGCAAACTTTTGTGTACCCAAGTTGCAAACCAAGCTATAAAGGAATAACCTTCAAATCTCCACAGACATTCCAGTTATATTTTTCATATTGGATTCTTCATATTTTCATCTGTCTCTTTCATATCAGCGACATGCGCTCCAGGTATTGATGAAAATTTATTGCCAATATGCCTTCAAACTAACGTTTGATGAGTCTAGGAAGAATCGCCACTCACTTGGCAGCTACTGATTCCCAAGAGTATACAAAACAGAACAATATTAATATTAAACATTACACCTTTTTATTCAGAAAAGTGAGATTTGAAATCACTACGGCGGCTACTATAACTGCATATCTTACATCTTTATGGAGTAGATTCAGAAGCTAAAAGGTCAGATTGTTGGTTAGACAGGTTTAAAACCCGAATCAGATCATTTGTTGATTTGGAAAGTAAGGTTCTGATGAACAACTGGCTTTGAATGTAGGATCACTTCTAAAATTGTCTGGTACTTTTTTCAGTATGAGATAAATCAGAATCAGAGTTATCACTTAACATCATATCTAGATATACTGGTACAGGAAGCTTTTCACTGTGTAAGACGGGCCACATTGCAGATGGTAAATTCGCATACTTACCTGTAAATTTTGTTTTAGATATGATTTCCTAATGCTAATTAAAGAAAAATAGCAATCGGTTAAATGGCCCTTCGATTCCCTCCAAATCATAGAACTTGCAAATGCCATTCAGCCATTCCGTTCCATTTTTTCAGACAGTGAGCAGACCAAAACAGGACACACAGCATATATTCGGTCCCAGCTCTTATCAAAATCACCAACTTGGCAGCCGAAGTAAACACTTGTAAAACACTTTTTTACAAGTGGCGTGAAATTTCGCCTCTAAGACCTGAAGGTTAAATCACCACAAACATAACAGAAATTGTCTGGATGATTTATACACTTTTTGGCATAATTAAAACAAACAAAACATATATTACATCAAACACAATACACTTCTAAAGGGAATGGAAGTAAAATATGTGCTAACAGGCTCACTGTCAATTCAATACTGACTACCTCCTTACAACACGAAGCCACATTCTTAACTGGTCTGAACATATCAAAACATGATTAAACCTGCACAGCCTTGTCTTCTGGTAATCCAGCACAACAGAATCTTAAATCTTGAGTCTTGAATTAAACCGCTAAATATAAGTTAAAGATTCCCATGGCAGGTCAAAAAGAATCCTAAAATCCAATATTAAACTGCCACACAGAATCTATGCCTGATGAAAAAATTCTTATTATATCTCTGAACTCAGCATGAAAAAAGCACTAGAGCCACTGTTTAGTTTTCTTGTGAAGAAAATTATGTTGAAGAAGAACAACGTTATGTTGTGTATTTAGTAACATCGTTTAAAAAAATAAATAAATAAAACCACTTAATGCTAAAACGCGTGTGAACAAATACATTTTTCATATGCACTTGTAAGCGTTTGAAAGATCAGATGTTTTTGTAAATGTCTAAAGCCTACCAAAATTTACTGTAGGCCTACTCATGTTTCCTGTGAGCTTACACGACGAAACTGTAAGACCCGGTACCTTTGTGTACAGATCGCCACACAGTCACAAAAGACTTAAACGGTAGTCACTCAATTGCCCTTGAACAGGTCACATTACTCATGAACTGTGTCCTGCTCTTCTTAGTAGGTTTCATAAAAGTGTAATGATCATTTAGTATAACGAAACTCCTATTAACTATTGAACTTATTGAACTATTACCACCCTCCACTAAATGAAATTAGTTTTGTGAACACTTTCATACCATGCTCCCAGTACTGTATTTTACCAAACGTTTAGTCTGCGCGTAAAATAAACAGATCGACAAAGAAAAGTTTGGCAACGGAGTAACTTTTATTTATCAGTAAAACAGAATGAAATAAATATTTGTCTCGTATAGTTAAGTGTTCTGGATACCTCTGGTTTCAGTAAAACCAAATAAAAGACTTGGCAGCGAAACAAAACAGTACGGGACAGGAAAAGTGTAATTTTTTGTCGGTGTTGGCGTATCAGTTTCCCTGTAATTAATCTACCTAACCGCATTCCCTTCCGCTTTAGTTACACGAAATAACTCGTACCGTTCAAATTGCAACCTAATTTAGATTACCCTTTATACTTTTCACAGTCGGTCGTTTGATGCGTTGAGCGACAGCTGTATTACTATATTTAACCAAAATACATGCTTATCGCTGCTTCGTACGTTACAAAATGAGTACGTACGTAAAACATTAAATTAGACTTATGAAGGGCTGGAGTCTATTCGTAAGTGTGATCTTTAAAAACGATGAGCGCTTAGAGTAACGTACTTCTATTGGTTCTGTTGGCACTGTACCAAGTCAGTTGTTGAAATGCAGGTATCTCAGAATCAGATGTCCCATCAGCTGTCAACACGATCCTCCCTAAAGTAAACAAGGCATTCTTGGTGAATGAAAAAGTTCCATCACTCGTCACTTCTCTGATATCTCTAAACTAAACGGCGACTAGTTAGCTATTCATGAAGAGGTCCCCCTCGAAGTGCCTACAGATTCTTGCAATAACTAAAAGTAACGTGTAAAATGATACAGACTGCCATATCGAGTTAGCCTGAGGTTAAGTCTGTGACTCTCATTAGTGTTGTAACTATATACGTTATAGTTACAATATAGGCTGAGTGAAAAACAAAGTAAGTTTAGTTTACAAGTGAAAGTTCTATTAAAACTAATAAAATTATAAGTGCTGTAAACAAAGTAGTGATAACATACAAAACAATACAAAATATAGGCTATATAATAATGAACTGTCCACGATAATTAAAAATATGGGACAGTGCTCCCAACGGCAGCCACTGAAGAAGCTTTTTAAAAGCGAAAACTGGTTCAGGCTATAAGGTAAAACTTTTATGTTTTTACCCATAAAAAACTTTCCGAGTCGGTAGTGAATTAATTATATTTAATTAAAAATAGTTTATGTAATTTTTCAGTGCTAATTTTTTTTTATGATCATCTACCTGCTGTGATTCTTTTTATCTATCTACGATGTAACCGTAAATTCGAGTTTAATTTACGGTGAATTCTTCAGACATTTTAAAGGAATTTTGTCACATTCAAGATCTGATCTTAAACGATTTGAGAGGAGAATGTGAGAACGAGAATGAGAACGAATACTTAGGAGAATGTTTGGGCCAGTCGTGCAACAAGATGGAACTTGGTGGAACGCATGAATCTTGACTTGATACACTAATAAACAGCGAGAACATAGTAAAGTTTATTAAGTCACAGAGAATAATTGGCTAGGACATAATATTTATAGAATGGAGAAGACCAGAAATACGAGAGCTATTACAAAATGGTAACCCTTGGAGTCTAGGCCCAGAGGAAGACCGAGAAAGAGGTGGATGGAATGTGTTGAGTACCTGCGAACCATGGGGATCATAGGATGGAAGATTGTTGCTGAGAACAGAAGGATAAGGTGTAGGATTGTTGAAGAGGCCGAATCTCATAGAGGGATGTAGAGCCAGAGGAAGAACAAGATCTGATTGAATGTTGATTATGCAGGTACAAGACAAAACTAGTTATGTTCTTTACTCTTGAACGAAATTGTGAAATATACTTTCATGGTGAAAAAACAGAAATGGACGACGGTTCATTGATTTTGCTGCATTCAACAATTTTAGGATAACCATCACGTACGTTCCATGTAAAAAGATACACAAATATACTTGGTCCGTTAGAGGGTCTCAATCAATAATTAATTATCCTTTTGTGAGTAGAAAGTATGGAATTTAGTGGAGGATACAAGGGTTTTTAGAGGATGTGACGTTGAGTCTGACCATTTTATCCTCTTATCAAAGCTTTAGTATTCCTGGAAGGTGAAAGAAAGAACGACCCACAGTGCTCCACTGCCACAAACAAACTTTTAAAGTGCACCTACTCCAAGATCATATCTGTACCACATTTGGCTGAGTCAGTCTGCACAGCAAACACCCATCAGTTACAACGTAAAACAGGAATGAGGTAACATCAGAGGTATCATGTTCCACCCCGCATTAGAAGCACTGGGAACGAAACGTAAAAGATACGGAAACCGATGCCTCCGTATAAGGGATGACGATATTGCACAAATAGTGGATACTAAGAAACAGGTATACTTGATATATCTAGCTTTATAAACTGATCAGACAAGGTCTAAATATCAGTTCCGTTGTGCCATTGCCAAAAGAGACAAATATAAGCGATAACAACAATAACATAGATACATAGAAATACGATGTGCAGAGTAGGCAGGACAAGGCTTACAAAATAGTACGACATTTAAATCACTCAGATAGAGATAACCTGAAGACCAGTAATATCATACAGAAGGAATAACTCTTATATTATGAGCGGACGTGGACCCAGCAGCAACTGAAATAAACAAAATTTGCAGACACTAATGAATGTGTTGATCCAACAGCAATGGATGGATTTTTATCTGCTCTGTAATGCTGTAAAAATAAAAAATCGCCGGGCACTGATTCATTTAGAAGATGGAGAATATTGTCCGTTCTAAGCTGAGTTTATTCGCTATAATTATCATTCGGACGAAAACACGGTTTGCATTCAGGAATACTGTTATTCAGTTATCAAACCATCTTTTGTTTCAAAAAAATATAAATTACACGATACACTTGTCCATCGAACAAATTGTACATTTCCTTAAACAAAAACGTAGCGTATAACATAAAGCAAGTGTTTTTATTACTGAATCGTACCTTTTAGAAATTACTAATATTAATAATATTAGGCCTACTATATTACTTAATGCATCTTCAAGGCATTTAAGTTTAACAGCCTACAGAAGTTTAACAGTTAAGCAGTTTTCTAAAATATTCTTTAGCACGGAACCGCGATCTTAATTATTCAACATAAGCATCTTTCAGAATTTCCCTAACAGTATAGTGTTAGCAGAATAATAAGCTTCGTGAACAATCATAAAGTAAGTTTCAATCAGTAAGCCTCATCAATTGGATTTTTTCATTTAATTTAAACCGTTAAATATTTATAAACTGAATCAACGTGAGTTTACTGAAAAACTGAACAATTCATACGATTTAATATGAAATTTCTCAGCAAGAAAATCAGATTTTACTGTCTGTTTGTTGCAAATATTTGAATAAATTATCATAGTAACATGCTAATTATAAACTATCCTTGCAAGAATTTTATTCTGTACTGATAGTCCACTGCAAACACTGAAAATTTCTACGTATTTTGTTATGTAAAATTAGATATTTCATTGAAACTTTTAGCTAAAAGCATGCAGTTTTTAAAGAGTATAAATGGTTCCAATTCTAGGTGTTCGTGATTTAGCGCGCCCTCGTTCGGGCACGCACACATATTATAAGCACCCATAAATAATCTTTTTTTTTTTTAGAAACGACGGTAGCTATATCTATTATTTATAGGCCAATGCATCTGTGTAGGTATATCTATGTATTATTTCTATGCATTAAAATCTTCTAGTCTTCTAACGGCTCTCTAAAGCAATTTGTGATTGTAATATTCTTATCAGTATGGAATTTATATCATAAGCATGGGTACACATTAAGTCATTATCATCATTATCTTCAAGGATTAAACCAAGGATGGTTTGTTCCGGTCTCAAATAGGCAAAGATTAGAGCTGGTTACTCCAGCGCTTCCTCGGACGTCCACACTTCTCTGTCCCCTCCGTCTCCGTCACTTATAGTTTCATAGTTGTTTGGGGATGCGGCAGTCATCCATTCGGCAAAGATGTTCCCATCAATTTTAATCTGTCCGGCTAGTCCTTATTTGAGGCAATTTAGTAGTGAATATGTCCCCTGGATATGTTACTAACATATCCCCGGGTAAGACGTATTGTGGGGCTTACGTTAAATACACATTAAGTATTTTAACTGAATATTAAGGAGATCGGAAGGATGGAATGCGCATTTGATACAATGGAGAAAAATAGAAGAATCGAAATGTGCAGACCCGGGAGGCAAAGAAGAGTTGGTTGACCCAGAAAAGTTGAAAGGATTTCATCTGTTTTAATGGACACGCCATAGGATTATATTCGTAGAAGGAAAATAGGGAAAAAATAAAGAAGAAGATTTCACAAGTAGGCATAATACGCAAAAGCAAAGACGCAATGCGCAATTTCTCATGAGATTGTCAAAAATGGCTACAAAGTATTACTATTTGTGTGTTCTGATACTAACAGTTGTGATTAATGTGTTCTAGATTTATAGTATAGGGCAGTCAGGTTACACTCACTTGGGTTAGACTGAGCCCCATACGCAGCCGAATCGTTTTCAAAGAATACTGTTCTTTCCGGTACAGTAAAACGGCACTTGAGGACAAAATAACTTAACAGTTATTGCAGGAACTGCCGTCTCCATCCCAATGCTTGACAAAGAACAGACGGACACAGCGATTTAAATCAAATCTATGATAACACTTAACAGAAACGCACAAAACTGGTCTATACTGACTATCAATATAAAATCAATAGAGTTAAAAAATAATAATTAATGTTTGTGGACGGATGCAGCCGACACACCGCAAACACTGTATCGTGTACTCGGTGTGTGTCTGTGTGTGTGTGTGTGTGTGGGGGGGGGGGTGCAACGTCGAATGGAGCATAACAACATTTAAATGGACAAAACGATAAGCAGTGAAAATGTAAATCAACTGGCCTACTTTGCTCAGTGTCAGTAAGCTGGCGTTTAACGCAAAAGGCGCCGATGAATTGAACAAATAATTCTGCGTCACGTTTGTAATATTAGCACTTAACGGCAAACAACGCGTTTAAAATTCATCACAACTCGATGCGATTAAATTTAAAACCTTCAGATTTAGTCTTCTAATTTGACAAAATGAGTTCTCAGTTTGTATTTACCTAAAGTTTAGTCCTGCTACAATTTTATATGCCGAAGTCGTAACTTAATTTACTGTATCTAGAATTAACAGGGGCCCCAATTAATGTGTGTAATGTTCGCTAATCATTAAAACTATGTACACAGGTCTATTATGGTGAACAGCATTGTTGCTTAACATATCTCAGCTACCAAAGTCGCATCAAACTCTTTAAGAATATTTAACATAATACAAAAAACACACATAGACTTAATACTACATTATGGATAGGCCTAGCACTTAAATGAATTTTATTTGTTTATCCTTTTTGGTAAATATTTAGAATTGTGTACACGAACACATAACAATTCCACTTAAAGATTTAATTAACTGCAATATCCGGCCTATGATTCGGAAATTAAAATAATAACGTGAAAGTAATTATAATGTGTGGACGTAGGAAGGAGAACGAGGGCAGAAGTAAATACGCGTAAAAGAGCGAAGTGGGGAGAACAAAGACGACGAGATTGTGACAGTGCGCGTACGCGTATGTGCAAGAATGAATGTAGGTTTCAGTTAATCGACTGAGTTTGAAGTCGGCTCATGTCGGGCCAGACGCTGGAATGTATCCGCTGACCTTTCTGTAACCACTCACATGCTCTTTCTCTGCCACACAGGAGATAACGCATCCAACTAATATTCCCAATGCCATATTTGGAGATTCTTTTCATGTCTCGCTGTTGCTGTTGTTCTTACTAACTTTCCTGTTCCACCAGTTCTAGCACTGGTCCAAGGAATGTGCATGCATGCTTGGAATAATTCCTCACTTGCCTGCCAGGAGAAGAAACGCGGTCACCGGCAGACACGTACGAAAAGTTGGAAAGAAACGTTATCAGCGATTAGCAAATTTCCACCATCTACACTACAATTATTGAATATGGTTCTGTGAAATCTGTTTTATTCAGAACAACCGCATCTGTCATATCTGTTAATGTATATGCTATAATTTAATATATTTATTAGACTTAATTAGATATTAAAAGCATTTACGCGTTTCACTAATTAGCATATTTTGTTAGCTTATACGTATGTATTATTTTTACTACAGTACATAAGGAACCTATAAACGCAAGGAAATTTCTTTCTAGTTGCGCGGGGAGGGACGTAAAGTTGTCTCCTTTCCCTTTTTATTTTAATACAACGTTGTTACTCGTTTATTCTGCGTTATTTTTTGTATTATACAGAATGTAGGTAAACTAAAGATTACATAAGCCGCACCGTAAATTTTACTGAACAATAGACTATAGTAATACAGTTCAATAGCTGTTAATGGTGTTTGTTGTCAGTCACTATTATGTTCATTTTCTGAAAGCGGTGATTCAGCAGTAAAGAAAAAAACAACAGTGACTGTCAAATACATGTAATTACAAGTAAGAAAAGTCGTTTATGTCATCCCCAAGTATTGCTGCATTACGTGTTTGAAATTACGACCTAATTACGTTTTGAGTAACGACAAGTTAGGTAGCTGCCTATTAACAGTCTAGTCAGCAGAGTATTCAGTTCCATCCCTTAAAAACTTGAGTGATATGGTTTAAAAAAAAATCGACGTTTAATGTTTAATCTTAAACACAAAAGCTTGAAACCAGAATTAAAATGGAAAATTGTCGTGTGGTTTGTGTAGGTAAGGTGGTCTTGCCAGACTCAGACAACTGTCTACCATCATTAATATATGTACAAGGCGTGAATATTGTTCAAAATATTATGCTGCAATAGTACAGTTATCTACGGCTTCAAATATTAGGCATTTATCAACAATTTTAAATCAATAATCTTTCAATTTAATTTAAGGCTTAAAATGCTGCGTTTCATTCAAATAAAACAAAATCATAATTCAAATTTTAAAAAAAAGTAAGTTTATTTTCTAACATAAACTTAAACAGGTGTACTTATATAAATAGAATAAATTAGTGACAAAACACTAATAATATGTTATACTGTGTTATAACGTTGCCTTAGTGCGCAAGAAATTAGTGTAATGATTATAAAGTACGACCAAAGAAGTAAATATTATTCACTGTGTATAGTCTACGAGTTGCAGATAATCCGTGTGAGGTAAGTGTACTCATAGTGTGTAATTGCAACTTCATGCATGTTGATACAAAACGCTGACTTAGGCCTAAATACTGTACACTGCCTTGCGAGCCATCAGGAGGTGTGCAAAGTGTACTTCCAGACAAAAAAAAAACGATCATCTGCATCACGATGACGATCTCTCCCTCAGCTTATGTAACTCTGAAATACAGAATACTAGTTGAGACATACTTTGATGATATTCAAACGATCATCTGCATCACGATACTATCACGATTCATCTTAGTAACACTGTACTCATTATTTTCATTGTGCTGCGTTTTTAGTGTTTCGCGTTTTAGTTATATCTTAATGACGTTCTGATCAGAAGACGGAACTTTGATTCCAAAACACGTAGTTCGTACGCACTTAAAGTTTCACGGCGGATACTTGATGCAGATGCATATTTACTTTATATAAATAAACATACTTTAATTTGGTGTTGTTTTCACTACTATAACGAGGTGCCAGCACAAAATCAATTTCTGCGGTACTGAGTAAAATATAAATTAAATTTCTGGCAATCTTGCCTGCGCTTATCGGATAACAAAATATAACGCAATACAGATGTAAGGAAATGAGTGGATTACGGCTCACTGTGGGGGAGCACAGAGTGCCGACGCTGACAATTGCCAGTAGTAGAATCTATCATTTGGGCGTGTGAATGTTCCACCGGATGTGTGGGAGTCAACTAGATTGCACTCAACACTGCTGGTGGTGGGGATGAGGAAGGGATATCGTTTACGTCACGCTAGCTATGAGATCTAGTACGTCCACGCACACACGCGTACACTTTACACGGTCGCGATATCGTTAACCCTTGATATTACTAACCTTATTTGAAATCTACATCATACAAATTAACTTAAAATAGAATGACCTGAAAACAAGATATTCGGGATTAATGAATATTTGTGAATACCACATGTACCTGGCAGTACACGCAAACGTATGTCCTGATGGTACAAAATAACAGCAACAACATTACAGTTATTAAAAAAATAAGTATTCTAACGGTACACGAACAAACAACATATAATACGATCGGCCGACGCTGCAATGTTAGAATTTATAAGTTTAATCTTTTGAATTTAAACGACAGCAGATCGTTCGAGGTGAGTGTCGGTTTAATAAAACTTTCCAAAACAGAAAGAAATACCAGTCCACAATATCAATCTTGATGATGGCCGACTTCGCGTTACGATGTGAGTTGCATCTCACAAGTCACCAACCTCAACAAATATGGTTTCGACAATCAGACAGGGAAGCCGTGTTGGAATCTCATACCGTGATTGCAAATCACTAAACTTACTATCGTTATTATTAAACTTTCTTATTATTAAATCGCTTAATATGAATAGCTACTACTTAAAGAGCTACTACGAATTAGTACAAACTGTACATACTCTTTATAAGTAAAAACAGGTAGACTTTTAAAATTTGTTTTCTGTTCGCAATAAAGAATCGAAGACGTAACGTTACAGTTATCAATCATTTTAAATATACATAATTATTAATGTAGCGAAAAGGGAATACTGATATTCTAAGAATGAAAATACTGTGTATCCTACGTCACAGATGCTTACAGGCCTACACAGATACGAAACATCAAACGAAGCTGCTTCTGCTATTTAAATATGTCATAGAGAAGTCAAAACCACGAAACGTGAATACGACGAACCTAAAAGTACCTTAAGTATCGACAAAAGATTACAATATCACTAAAGGAACAGACGAGGTGGCAGAAATATGAGAAAACGTACAAAAACTGAGGCTCAGGTTACATGGTAATAAGGTAGCCAAACTCAACACCTAAGAAAGAGATCAAACGACATGGAGACGGTAGTATTACGGGTTGAGAAGCTGAGAGAAAATGGTACGCGTTCATCCGTGAACATTCAAGGGAAACGGGCTACGTGGAAAAGAAATGATGAATTATAGAATGGAAGTATCTAACAAGAAACATGAATCTTTTCACTCAAGTTAGACGAAACTCGATGATGTTTGGTAATAAATCGGGTTCCATTTTACATAATATCATAATATATTACAATCTTTAAAGTTATGTAACTTTTTATTCTAAGAATTGAGCCTTTATTTTCACATTTACAACTTATAAACAACATTACCCATACGATTATATTCATTGACTGTTCAATATATTTAAATATTTCAAACATTCAGTTACACGAACGCTCATAAAGCCACTATTTTAGTTAAAACGGTTAGCAATTTGAAAATATATGCTTTCATTTTAAAACGTTAATAACTGCAAAGTAACGAAAACTTTGTAAACTGCATTGGTGAAAACTACCTGTTATCGGTGGAAAATACAAAATATTTCATTAGGTAACAGGAAACAAACAATTTTTTCAGTAATCATTAAACCTTCGAGTTTATGGATACAAAATGCACAAAAAATGGTTCGCTGGAGTAGGGATGGCAATGTTTTCACTCGCGCACTGCTATATTAAGCCATGACGTCAGCACACTGCCGCTCTGATCCTACCAGTCTCGTCAGCAACCTTCAGCCTAACTTATGTTATTTTAAAAATAAAATAAAAGGAAAAGAGACTAATAATGTGCAACTCAGTCTTGGTATTCGGGTCGTTTATCTTTGCAAGTAAACAGACACTGAGCCGATATTTCAGAATATAGCAACGAACGCCTAAACAAAACTTGCTAAGTTATTCTACCAACCTGTGAAAACACTACTGAATGGGCTAGCGGGATCTCATGAGAGACAATTTTTACAGCAACTTAAAAACTGCTTTACGTGCATGCATGCACGCGTGTGAATTTAGATTAATGTAGCAGTATCGGAGATAGGCAAAAATAAAATCAATAAACAAACCGGAAAACGACTCAGATATCGTAACTTTCACTCCGAGTTAACATTTTTCGTTCTATTCAACCAGTTTTCTGCAAAACTAACTGTTTCAGTACTTACAGTATTCAAAGGCACCAATCGTAAACAAATGCTTCATATGTAGGCCTAAACACTACCTTCAAGAACCAATGAAAACATCAAATCTCGTATTAAGAATCATCTTTATTATGTTTGATATCTACCTGTCTATTTTCTATCTGTGTCACTACGTCCACACGTACGAACATACAAACGCAGGACACACCGTATATGTCTTTTGAGCTCCAATCTAACAGTTTTCATAGCCTGCCTTCTGCCGATTTTTGTAACTATTTAAAAGATATCATCTACTCTAGTGTGGTTGCATATCCATTTAAATCTCTTTCTCCCCCCACACTCTTATTCCTTACATAATTCTCGTGTTCATTACTTCTTTCTGACCTCCTTAAGTCACTACAAGAAACACACGTGTTGAAAGATTACGTTTTAACTAACAGTACTAGTTGTTATTTTTCAGAATACTGATAACTTTTCGGAGGAATTCCACTGAAATCATATTCTGACAATGAATCGATCTTTTTTGTTATTATTTTACCAAAGTATTTCATAACATGACAGGCTCATCCTTTTAATTTTTGGCTCCTCAGCCGATTGCAGCTCTGTTTAATATTAATGTTTATGTTTTCTACTATTGTTCTCAGACTCAGTTTTACACTTTCATGTTTTTGGTCACTAACCGCTTTCTTCATATCGATCGCACTTTCCGGAAAAACGCATTCCGTATTTGAACTGGAAACGTCTTTCCAGTATCTTTCTTTATACTTCCATACTAATTGCCTGAACACATCCACCAACAGTAGGCCCACTGAGATCATCTTTGACTGATTGCATACCTCTCTCTCTGCCGGGTCAGATATCAATTGGTACTTTATTCATACAGAGTACAGTTTGAGAACAGCAGTCTAATAAAGGGGACTGTAAACGTGATCTCGGAGATCAGAAGTTCCAACCAAGCTAACCCACATTTGAAAATAGAAAAGCGATATTCCTTTCTAAACAATAGCTATGCGTTTACATATGATAGTAATTATTCACAAAATTATAAAGTGAAATCAACTAATCAGCGACATATAAAAATTCCAAAACTGAACACTAAAACGATTCTTTTACAGTAAATTCATTACGTAAACAAGATATGAAATACCTACTGATACCTGAAATTATACTTGCTGCTATGTCCATGATGTATTTTGGTTTTCATTGGTTTTATCGTAAATATGATACTGAAAACGGGAGAAAGTAAAGTTGTCATTACTCCCTCGGAACAGTCTTAACAGACTTCCTGCACTATAGAGTTGCAGCCGTAAATTTAATTAAATATTTTATATAAATCACCGTAAGAATTTCGTAGATCCGGTAACAGTATGGTTGTATGGTTACTTCGGTTTCGGTCCAAGCCCGTACAACACGAAACGAGAAAAAGTGGCACGTGAAGAGAAAAGATCTTCTTTCTTACATTCTCGTATTTCAGTGTCTGAAATGTGATGGAAAAATGTGAATTTTTGTGTTTCAATTACAATGTTTGTGTGATTCGTGTCGCATCTTACAGGACTTACATAATATTTTCCCCTTGTCAGCTTGTCCCGTTAGTTAGTATATTATGCTGGATTTCGTGTTTTTTGTACGACTCACAATTCATCATGAACGTCTGTTAAACTTTTAATTATTTTCTATTGGTAACTAGTAACAGTGCTGAATATCAACTTTCTTATGAAAACATTACATTTTTTGCAGGAATATCAAACATAAGTTACTGCGATACCATGTAAGCGTACCACTTAGATATTTTTATTGACCACTTCCTACATACAAACTATTGTACGAGAACTGTATTTGGAACTGTCACCAAGTATTCTGTCCAGTCATAAAATTACAGATCAGCCTATTATAGTCTTTCGTAAAGAACATAGCGTTCCTGCATTTAAACTTGTGCCTATCACAAAGTATGGAGTTGAAATGAATTTCTAAATACGTTTACATTCATGTAGCTGTTCACTTTGTACATAAACAAAGAAAGAAGGCCATACATCCACATTCTTAGTTGATTATGCTCATTATCGATAACACAAGTACAAAAATAAAAGACCGGAAATGCTCTTTTAATAACACATATCTGAGTGAAGATAATTTTTTATTACATTTTACCCTGAATAAAATCAGACTGTATACGCTCGTTTATATGGGAGAACGGACAACTTTCAGTAACCCCAATTAAAATTGTACATGACCTCTTAACTGATAAACTGTGATTTATGGTATGAATATTTAAATGTATTACTTAATTGCCGATAAAAGAATTTCGAGGAATAGTAGCGACTAAAAGGCAAAAAGATTATCTCTTATTATAGCCGGTAGTTAATGTGAAACATAAATCTTGGAAATTTTCTACGTCGTCAGTTGGTCCCAAAAAGGAAGTTAAAAATACTATACAAAAGATTTTGGTTTTATGGATTACTAGAAATGAGAATGACTATTTACTATCAAACTAAAATAATTATGTTATTCTGAGAAAGTAGCACATTTCAAAAGGATGAATGCTGACACAACACTGAACACGAAAGGCTGTATTGTGAGTATCATAATACCATTTATAATAATAAACGAAATTTCTGTGATAATAACAACAGAATTAAATAATTAAATCTGGCAGGTTGGAAAGAATCTCACTGAAACAACCGGTACACAGTCCAATGCATTACGACATCTGAACGAAACAAAAGTCTAAAAATCTTCAGTTTGTAATTGGACACAGGGAAGCACATTTTCCACTAAACAAGTTATCTCGTATCAAAAAATGTGTTTAAGATTTTGAAGTGAACCATTAATATTTAAATTACAGATGTGTTTAGTAGATTATCTCTAATCAAATTTTAATCACAATAATTCGCATTGTTTCTGGTTTAAAAAAGACTTAATCAGCTATAATTAATCAAATTGTTCACAGGTATGCAAAACAGTAATGGTTAGTAAGTGTCGAGAACAATAAAGGGCGACACACATCGATATGATTAGGCATTTACAATCTTGATTTCAGCTTTTATTACTTTCTTTCTTTCTTTCCTCTTGGTACGAGCAACATAGCCATTATTTAGGCAGGCGTCCTGTAAGGCCAAAGAAAACGGATGATAAAGAACGAGTGTTTCGTTGTTAGGAATTAGCTTCTGTAACGTGTGTCAAGTTTCCTCGTCTATTTTCATATTATTACTTAATTTTAATATCACGTGAACAGTACTGATTGAATATAAAATACGATTTCGCGCGTGCTCGCGCCCATGTGAATAGGCTCGCTCAATAAAGCCTTGAAATACAGGGTTTACTGAAAGATAGTAAGCAAAAATTTATATATGCTTTTCTACTGAATTACCGCTACTAGAAATATAACACACTGCTACACAATACAACTAATGAAATTATACATACATATGATATTAAATTTTTTCATAGTTCATAATATATTACTCCAGTATACACATGTATTTTGTAATTTTTAATACCTATTTTCGAAAACTGTATGAGTAGGCTTATCTGTAACTTGCAGCTACTGTTTAGGCCTATATGAACAATCAATAACCAACGATTTTGCAATTTCTGGAGACAGCTAACTATTTTGTATTTAAACGCCAACAAGAAAATGGTGTATTTCCAATTATTATAACCAGATACACATCTCAACAAACGTTACGCACTAAATTTATAAACATATTTATAAATAACGCCTGGAAAAGGCAAAATTGCAAAAGGGAAGGAAGTTACTTTTTGAAATATTTTTTTGGTATGAGCTGAAGGGGACACTGATTGCACAGTAAGAATGCTAGGCAACATCTTTGGGGTCCGAAGTAGATGGCATATAGTGCCGAAACTAGTAACCATAGAGGCTGATACAAAGAATGATATACACGGGACTTTTCCAGCTTGGCTAACACACAACTGTTAGAGCTTACGTGTGTCGCAGGAAGTATTATGTAACGACGCGATATTAAGCCAGTAATTATTAATAATATTTGTAAGTTAGTGAACTTAACGGCATCAGAAACAACATAATCATGGTCACCTTCCCTAGGTCGTTGGTCTACTGTGCCCTGTAGCCGTGGTTCAGCTCAGAGACAAGATACATTAGTTCAATCAGACATTAGAGCACCCAATCACGTGTAATGACTTGCTGAACGGTTGGGAGCAGAGCCAGATTTAGAGTTAGTAGGCCCCTAGGCTGAACATATGGTGCGGGCCCCCAGCTATCGGGGAAGGGTCTCGGGGTATGGTTTCTCCCCCTGAAATTTTTGAAAAATATTTCTTCCAGAACCGCAAATAAAATCATTGTTAAGTGTACAAATTAAGTTGGGATACTGTTTTTTGTAAATTTTCAATTCTATATTAAACAATTTAACGGTTTCAAGGTATCTCAATGTGCAATGGCGTTCTGGAATCTATGAAAATAATAATAAAAGACTGCATTCGTTTTTGTATTACACTCAAAATACCCTAAACAGAATAAAAATGTAGGAAAAGTAAAAACAACTAATTTCCAAAGGAAAATAAAACAATGTCATTGCAATTATCATAAATTGAGCACCTTTTTAAAAAGAACATTTAAGTATTGGGGTACATTTACATTGTACAAGTCTGTAAGTAAATCATAATTTTTCTGCATCATAAAAAGATTGTAGTATACTACTTTCATTGGTCTGATTTATTGGCACTCGCCTACACTTAATATTAACAAATTTACTTGTAACAATGAGTGCAGTTTGAGATGAATTTAAAATTTAAGTGCGCACTCTTGCCCCACTTTATCCTATAACTGGCTCATAATACCACCTTTTCCTCTAATAATTTCTACTGTTCTCTGAAAAACAATCAAAAGAATTTTTATGCAAGTTGACTGTTCTTTTTTCTGTTTGTTTGTGGTGCGGGCCCCTAGACTACATCCTGTGTAGCCTATGCTTAAATCCGGCACTGGATGGGAGGACGTTGTTGTGTTTACGTCTGGATATCACGTTGTTTGCTACTGATTAAGACCCGGGTACCTCCGTATTGCCCCGGAGATAGGGCAGATAGGGTTGGAATGACTCGACATTGGGCCGAACCCACAACAAAGCGTGACGAATGAGCGAAACTAATGTGAACTCATTACCACTGAACTATCTCGAGTAATAATGATCGGCTGAAGCATGGTGGAAAGGAAGTGGGCTATCCTGCCACTCCTACGTATTAGTCAGTTAACTAAACATAACTACCGTTTAGTTAGCAACGTAAATATGCAAAAATAAAACACGGCTACATTGTCAAATCTAATAATGTGTATAAACGTTTACAAAAAAGGTGTCTTCAGCACCGGACTGCATTCATAGTCATAATACTGGAGATTATCAACGGCTTAAAACCGCTTTTCCAGTTGCAAATATTACTTATTACAGATATTTTTCTTCTTGTCACAATATAAATAAGTAAAAATATACACTCGTGGATTACACACACCAAACACTTGCTCCGTCTGTGTGTGTGTGTGTGTAGCCTACACTCAGTTAATTTCGGTGACGACATGGTTGTGGGTGTGCCACAGTCCGACGTCGAGATATGATCTGTATTTTGCGACTGTGATTAGCACCAAATATGCCCTATTGGCCAATATGAAATTACAAACAACAGCGAGCATTCATTCAATTCGGGTGTTTACAAAAGTCACTTCACATTCAGTGTCCCAATTTTGCAAAATAATTTCCGTCAGACCCATGAATCGAATAAAAACCACACGCCACGAACATACCACTAATGCCTTCTATCGGTCTAACAGTTTCAGGAATTATTTACGAATCGTTATTTTTAATTAATACAAACACAACTGTGAATAGTTGTTATCAGCGGTTACTGAAACCTGTGTTTCGCACAAAAGCCACGAAGTCAGCCCGCACTGTGTGTGATATGAAAGCACAATAGGGGTGGGTGGCGGGTATTTGTGACATTTCAGTTTGCAGTCTACATACACAGCCAGAGCTGTGGAATGGAGTGAACAAGAACACAGATAGAGACTTTATATTGAAGTTGTTATAAAATTTGCGTTTGACAACAGATTTACAGTAGCGTATAAATTGAATAATCGTGTCATGTCGCGCTGTCCTAACCTTTGTTTGTAATCATGGATTTAATTCAAATTCCACAGCCGAACAAAAGCTTATCTAAGTAAAATAATGGCAAAATAAATTAACAAAACATAAATCAATTATAATAAAACATAGGTACATAATTTCATCGTTATGTTGTGTATCTGATTAATTATATGAACTAACCTTTACAATTAACTATTCTTTAATGCCACTTAATTTCACACACATGACACAGTGGTTTCATTACACAGCACTGTTTAATATTGTTTAAAAAATGCTAACTTTTGCAATATTGTAATATCATCGAAAACAGTAATTGTTTATTACTGTCTGCACAGTTTCCTCTGCAAAATATTGCCATTAATCTGCCCTGACGTTCGAATCTGACTAGCAAATGTTCAGTATTACAACTAACGTATATGTAGACCCGGCAGCCGGAATGAATTTACCAATATCAACTTTATCAAAATATATCAATATAACATTACCTTTATGTAAGATATCAAATTAACATTGAAAGAAAAATAACCTTACTGATTACACTGGACACCGGTGCACTGTTATCACTTGCTCTGGTATCAACCAACCGCACTCCATCGACCACAACCTGGGCCACACATGGTGTTACAATAATCGTTGTCGGAATGTAATACAGCTTTCAGAGCGGCTTCTCGTTGGTAATTTGTGTACCGGTTGTAACAGACGAGGGAATCATCTGCGTATCGAGATTTACATAATACACAATTCAAATTAACACGCCGAGGTGCCGAACATTTGTATTGTATGAAGATATGAAAACAATGATATCTATTCTCGGAACGCTATCTACAAAATTTAATACAATGTTTACTTGTAGTCGGTGTAAGTAGTATAAATAATTCCATACGGCATATGAGGGCACACGCCGCGTGCGTGTGTGTCTGCGCGTATGGCATTATTATACGCGTTACAGTTATGGGGGAGAAAAGAGAAAGAAAAGCTGAAAGAGAGTGGAAGTGAGAGTGTTCGTAACAAACGCTTTAATTAAAAATGCTCTAAACGGGGAGAAAATAATTTACGTTTTCCGACTTAAACGCCTTTTTAGTGTCAAAAACGTCCCACGTTAATGAAGATTGTTTATAAACAAGAATTTACTATTTAATGAGTTTTTATTAATTACTCTGTGTAAGTGATCCGTTCACTCAGCCAGCGACGCAACTGGGATACAAAAAACTTGCCGTCCCATGTGAAATTACTTATTCATAGCAAACAGCCGCGTAAACACAATGATCCCATAATGGTACTGTATCACTTATACATCCAGCGAAACGTTCACGTTAAAAATGAGAATCGTAATGACCTAGAGGCCAAGAGGGTTTAGGTAATAGTTTTCTTCGGAATTTCTGTACTACAGCCGGATAACTGTGAGTCCCATTTACGGACCCATGCCATTTCTATAGATAAAATAAAATTACGACTTACATTACTATGTATGTTTACTATAATAATAAAACCCGTGTTTCGGTCTCTACAATATGGTAATGCGTATAAAATGACAATATACATCTAAACTACGAACACGCTGATAAACGATATTACATTCCTTCTTCCGGTATTTACAGACATACGTGCCTAGTAAAACCATACAATGTAGAAACTAAATTTTAAAATGGCTATTGACTATTCAAATAGTGAGCTTTCATTACAATTATGTATTATCAGAGAGTACGTTTTAGAGGCCCTCAAACCTCAAAGAGATTGAAACTGAATAAAAAACATCATGAGGTCAACGATGACTTTATTTACTCTACACTTATCGAGAAAAGTTGTTCTCACGTTCCGGATTACGTGTAAAACACCATGTCTACGTACAACAGCTAGACATTTTAATGCACACATGGCAAAGAGTCGATATTCCACTACTGACAGTAAATCCTTACAGAAACAACCTGAAGAAGGATGAACATCCAACGCGATAACACATACGTCCAATGTACAGCACATCCGAGTAATGCCATACTGTACTCTTAACAGACGGAAAACTCCAATCGCTGGCTGGTGTACATTCACCATCACCGCACCACGTGTCACAACTCCGCCTTACACTGTAGCCAACATCTTAACGCGCCGTTACTATCTGACAAATTTACAAACTAATACACTATATAGCCATTATAATCAATTTGCACAAAATCTGGCAAAATACAAATTCATCTAAACATTATAAATGCATATATTTGTAACTTCCACAGTTCTGACACGGCGGTATTAACAAAATGGACACCACATATACCGTTTGAAAGATTAAACACAACCTTTAATATCAAACAGCTACATAATACCAGAATTCAGCGCATGATTAACTAAAACAACCCGATCATAATAACATGCTTTTTGCGCAAACACACTCACAAAACAGAAGGCGATAACACTAAAGTTTTAGTTAGCAGAGAGAAAAATGAGACTTTCTTATATTAGTGTTATAAAGCAAACTTTCTGATAATAATAATGACTTATAATACAGGGAAAGTAAATTAATTATAGGGCTATCTCACTCGTTCAAATATGTTGGCTGCAGCCTGAATGTATCGAAGGCAAGGAGACTGATCACCACAGAAGAGACATATGCGCCTCCCTTTGATTTTTTTGTAATATTACACCGCTCGTTTCTTCACCTGTTTTCTCACTCTCCTGACTGACCGTCCGTTGGTGTATTTATTTTAAAGAAGAATCCTTTTGATCACCGAAATTTTGCTACTTCAAACCATTAGGCCTATAGTATGAAATATTAAATTCTGTCACCTAACGTATTGATAAGTCACTTATTTGAGAAAGAGATAGCGTGAATGGGGATGGAAGCGTGGATTTATGTTTAGAAGCTCTTTTCGGTGTGTACGCGTCCTATAGGCCTATAACACATGTCTTTCCTGTACTCAAAATATAGACCCCCTCGGGCTATAAACAATTATCACTGACAACTATGATGCACCTTCCACGTTCAGTTCAGGTACTCATCGGATATTTTTGTACTTATTGCTTATACGATAACTAACTCTTTAAGTTGGTAAAGAGTTAATTATCGGACGTAATTAATTTTTTATATCCACCCATGTAGTCGCGTTTTTGACACGTTCCTGTATCACTTAAACAAAGGCCTACAGTGACACCAGAATGATGACGGCACGAGTGGTGATATTAAAGTTGATCAGCTGATAACCTGCAGATGCTGAATGGTAACTGCAGCAACACCAAGTCCATATGGACAAGATATCATCATGTGTCATTTTACTAACGGGACAATCTGTTTGGCGTACACGGACATTATCACATCAAAGAGGTCGGCATGCAAACGTTCAGAGCCCGCGAGTTATATTAGAAACAAGCTCATCGGCATCAAAGCAACTATTATCAGTGGTAATTAATTTCTTTTTACCTCGCATCTGTGTAGGTTAATTGTTGACATGCACCTGCACATCGCTAGACAACGGCTAGACCGAGAGCAATGACGACGACACGACGCTACGGGTCGTCAACATCGGGCGTGATAAGCTGCAGTTGATGAATACTAATTGCAGCAACGCCGCGCATACGTGGACTCAAAACTGTAATACAACCTTACTAACTGTGCAATCTGTTTAGTGCACAGAGCCAGTGTCGGGAAGTGCCGAACTTCTTAGAACACATTTTTGCGTTTTGCACGAGGCAGTATTACAGTCAGCTCTCCATTCGGCCCAATCTTACTATTACCATGCGCATTCAAAAACTATTATGAAATACCGCTACAGATAACAATAATTAACTCGTCGTTGTTATCAAGTTGTTACACGAAACCGGGTGGAGGAGGGCCTGAACAGTCCCCGTAATATTTCTTGTCAGAGCCAAAAGTAGCTGAATGACTGAGAAAATATGTGTATCTGATACGCTTAACATTTATGGTTACGTCTGTTGTGTATCGACACTTTATTGACACGTGATTTTGTCTTGAGATTTCCTTGAGAAAATTATCAATAACCCAATTCCAAAAATATTTGGCACTTGAAAAGATTAAACGTTTACTGTGGAGAAAAGTAGTCTAGATAATGTTAAGTTATGAATTCGATAGTAAGCTACGTTATGGATCTCAAGATATTCTGAAACCTTGTTAATTCTAAACATTAACTGAACAAATTTTCGATTGGGTACTTACGACTGATGCCATGTACAAAACGCAAGGCCCTCTGAACACATACCTGTAACAAGACAAAAAATATTAGCTGTATATTCATTAGTAACAAAACATGTCACAATTATCTGTAATTATATAAAACCAGAGATACGTGAATTTCCTTTTGATACTATGTACGGTTGACATACAGAACGGTACATAAACAAACTCCATAGATACTTTGGGTCACACAGCATATTAACCCGTATAATACACACGGTAAGTAATATACAACATATTACGCATTATGCCTACTAGTGCTTAAAACTACAAATGCATACACCTATGTGAAGAAGATTCCTTTACATAAAATATGACTTAAAAAATGTACAGGATGCTTACATGTATATAATGAATCTGTAACAGTTTTTTATGTAATAATGGATACTACACAAGACATTAACGGAAAAGATCAACCGACTCAAATAATCAGATATTTCTCAGTTTCTCTAGATGAAGCAGAAAGGCCAACCAACTTAAAAATTAATGCACGTTTTTCAGGATTTGTAGAAATAATCGATTAAACTGGCCTAGGCTTATAAAAGAGATTTTAAACAATCTTGAGGTGAACGTATTCTGTTTACACGTATATAATTGTAGTTGCTGCTACAGTTATAAGGAGGAAAGAGAGAAAAATGACATGAATTAACTAAGAGCAGAAGGGGGGGGAGCATAATGTAGTCCTGCGGGGGCCCAGAAAAAAAGGTACGCCACACAGTATTCAGCCTACTAAAATTCATAAGTAGATTCAGTTTAAAACATTCAGTACAAAGATAAATGGCTAACATAACTTGCACTACATGGGGATAATACCGTTGAGTACCATCCACCACATAAGACTACTAAATCTTGCAAATATCCTTTCACTTCTCGAAATATACGTCGACAATTAGGCCTACGCACTGCAGTAAATACTCTCTGGAGTGTATTTAGACTCTGGAGAGTCTCATGAGGGAGAGGCATGAGACTACCTTAATGGCTGGTCCCCATTTTCCTCAAGACAGAGGATTCAGGAATCTTCTCATATAATTTTGTAAATATAATTTTGTAAATTATTTGCGTCTCAAACTTTTTGAGTAAACCGATGTGGAGAATCAGGATTGAAAAAATAAGAAACAGCGTTTATTTCAAAGTAGTCTATTTTTATTAATTGTTATTCAAAATAAAGTTATTCAATCTCATGTCATTAGGAATCACATTCATTCTAAATTTGCATTCTTAGTAAATCTGATGATAACGAGTTTTTCATAAGAAATTTTGAAAAAACCCGATTTTATTACTCCTTCGCACTTCTGATTTCATAAAGATGTCTCATGAATATTTTAAAGAACTAGTAGTTCGTGTTAATGTATTTTTATGTAAAATCCTGCAATAAAATCTTCTATTGTTTTCTAACTGAAGTCAAGAAACTGCCAGTTTACTAGAGGAGTTAATATAGACAACCCATAAAAGGAAGTATGGATGAAAACGATAAATATAGATTAAGATGGTCGGCCTTCGTTTTCGGGGGCGAGCGTAATATTTTTTAAGCCTGCAAATGCATACGTTATTTACCAATTTTTGAACGATGGACATTATTAAGAAAACTCAAACATTATTTTATTAATTTACAAATATTGTAATAATTTTTATTTCTACTATTAATTAAAAACCTTATTTTAACAGACACACTAGGCATAGAAATAGTAAGTGTTAAGTGGTAAGTGAATTTTGCTGAAATTTTAAATAGCGGGGGGGGCATCCCCATAGTTACGGCACTGCTCTGGCTAATAAATCTGAAAAACGGATGAACATGAAAACATTGTCTTGTAAGTGACTGACCTTTTATTGACACTAGAGACACTTTACAAGGACTGCTAGATATTATTTTCAAGTACTATTTACGTACTCATTAATCTAAGAGCTATAAGGATTATTGTCTTATCTTCACACGCCAGTCAGAGGTATCACGAGTATTATCAGTTAATTCAGTTTTTTATGTTCAGTATACCAAAAAGAGGAAATTATTGAGCATAGTATAAACAACAGATATTAATCGTGAGGGGAACTAAAAAAAAAAACGCAAAGCGTAATTATGTTATTCTTAGAAAACGTCCACCATTCAGGTGACCGGTAAAATAATTTTTACATTGCGTGCTGGCTTGTACAGGCAAACCAACGACACCGCCCTTAAACTTGTATCGGAGAAAAAAGGTAGCCAATTATCAAAAGAAGTGCTATTGAAGGCTTCATGAATGTAAGTGTAGCAGAGAACGGTTTGCGTGTATACACAATACGCACAAACGAAAACACAATACGGACTTAATCTTAACATAATATATAAATTATCTGACACTAATGAAGCAAAATCTACATTTTCAGAATGTAATTTATACTTACTGTTTACCACTCACGGACAACAGTCTTCGAAACAAACACGTACTGTACTGTACTTACATACTAAAACACAGGTAAGTTGAAAGGCTAGTGGAAATCTGAGTAAACTGTTAATTTTAATCTAGCCTGCTAGCACTGAAAACGGTAAAGATTGTTACAATATTATATAGAATACCATCCAAGTATTAAATACTTAATAGTAGTTAAAGCTGAAATTCGCTGGAGCCTACACGTGGTTAGACACAAAGCATCACCTCCACTGTTCCAAATTTCTAACTCGTTCTATGGAATGTTTCCGCTGTGCTCAACGCAGTTAAAGCAACCGCCTTACACTATTTGCCCTCGAGGCCGATTCTGCAGCAAATACGTTGAATCAACCGATTAACGCTGATTAACTGTAATTCTCTGCAACAGATAAACTATCGGTAGACATCGAGAGGTTGTAAACAGTATCGTAAGGAGTTTAGGATTAACAAACTTTTACAATGTAGGCTACTACTAAATCAACCCGACAGTCCTTCCCAGCAGTAACTGGAGGCCTGGCTACTGTCTCCGACATAGACCTAGAAAGCAATCGGCCACGCTTAAGCCATCTCGCCTACAAGGCGGCCGCGACCTTCAGACGCCAGCGTAGCTCTATGCAAGGAAGAGGAGGTCACGTGGAGGTACGCAGCGGTGCAGTGTCAGCTTCTGCTTGACCGCCTGTCGTACTACTATGAAGTATGCAAGTGCCTCCTTTCGATAGACTATGTTACGCTCACGTATCTCACCGGATGCGACCGCGACCTGCCGCACGCACTGCTTTATGCTCCCTGATTTAAGCAAGTTCTAGCCACGGAGCCGTACCATCAGACGTGGAGTTACGCAACATTACACCTAACTCAAATACGGTCTTCTCCCCGACTACACGACAGTGCTCTTTACCATTCTTGTGAATAACGAAGGCACAAACGCACTCAACGTCAAAGAACGATGAACTAATCGGTTAGCGAACCTGATAACGAGAATTCCAGTGCCTAGACACAATCACGTATTCCGAAGTGAGTGCCAGTTACATCGCAGAGTACGACAGACAGACTACGTTACACGGTAGGAAAGTCACGCTACTTACTATGCACACTTACGAACCAAGATCATTAAAATCATATTTTGGATTATAAAAGCAAATTATTATCATATCTGACTGTAGTAGTCTAATACGAGCGCAGCTAGCTCTTGTTCAGTAATTGTAGGGGCTGCGGCTTTGTTGATGAATCACAGGCTTCTTTATCATTTTTTTAATAATACAGCCACATAAATATATATATCTGAAAAAGAGTTTTTAAATTACAAGCATTCTTAATATCGTAGGAATTTGTTAGAAGAGGCACAACTCTCTTCTGACAATATGCTCGCATATTAAATATTAATAGCAAGTAAATAATAAAAAAATCAACCAATGCCGTATACAACGCAACTCACTTTTTATTACGCAACTCAAGGCAAATGCTTTTAAGTTAAATACATTCATCCCACCGGAAGAACCAAAGAGTTTTATACAGTTTCAAACAAATAAAATAAAATATTATATATACCATACAAAATTAGATCTTTTTTATATGATAATTTAAGTCATAAATTCTTTATCGTTAAGAGTATTTATTCTACTTACAATTAACAATTATAACGGAATTAATAAAAATTGAAACAGAATGTAACTGACACAGCACACGCACAATTTAATATCCTATAATATTTTCTTTAAAGACGAACATTTAAAGACGTTTTCTTTGTTGCCACTTAAAAAGCACGTAACTACAACATACCTTAGCTTTCTGGGTATCATTCACGAAAGCATTACGTTAAATGATACCATAAGGTTACGTTAGTGAACTAGGCCTATTATTTAATATCTTCACTAAATACAACTGCAATGTGACGCACGCTTCACAGAAATTATTCTGTATCTTCAGGGGTGTTCTTTTTAATTCAACTTCAAAAAAAAGTCTGTAGATACAGAATAACTCCTGTAAAACGTGCGTTAGGTGTAAATAAACCTACTTGCAGTTATATTTATTGAAGATATTACATGGGAGACCCGCAGGAAACTCAACGAGTTACTTACAACGGGATAATGAACTATAATTCTAGCACATCTATCTGCTATCCTCTTACGCATATATAGCTATATAAGCCTTATGTAAAGTTTACATACAATTTGTTCAATGTTACACGTTCACTACCTAATTCCAAATTCGCACTAGGTTTGTGTACCATTAAAAGTACATGTAAACCTCACTTCTCCAGTTCTTGAGCACGTACAATTTCCATTCAGGGTCAAGTCACTTATCGGATGTTTAAAATATGCCACAGAGGAATGCCGCTGTTTGGAATACTTTTCTTGTTTCACATCCTCTTGCATACGGAACAGTGAGCATCAGTCCGCTGATGCACTGTCAACAACACGTGCCTAAAACACCCTTGTTTCGCTGCTTCTGCTGCTCGCTGTTATTATAGTCCGATACAAATTTTATAAACCGATCGCAAACACGGTCTCTTTGTGTTTCAATATGATTTTTGTGACCCATCAACTTATGCTATTAAAAACTAAACACTTCGTTATCTGAGAATTTTTATCAGTCGTTCTTGCATACTAGTATTTACGCAAACAATAATAATAATGTATGTTGGAAGTACATCAGAGGTTCATTACATCAAGGTACTGATGCATGATGACTATGTATGCACGTGAAACATATAATTAATACCTGTAACCTGTACCCATTAATTATCATGTGAAGTAAATCATGTACGAATTGTTTTTACACACAATGTTTGCATCTAAAAGAGTCAATATTTATTAAAATTTTAAACTGCCTATGTACGTTATACAATTAACTCATTTTAACGGAGCAAATTAAATAATTTTATACCTGCTTTGTAATTTATATTAATTATTAATCTGAAAACTAATGACTTGCATTGAAACAAAATTAATAATACAGTTAATTAGTTGATGTTTACAGCTGTAATTACATTTACGGTAATGAATCAACAGACACTGCAATACCCTAAGCTAAAGTATGTGTAGCCTACATAGTACAGATATAGATACTGTAGGAGCTACATCGACTGAATGTTCCGGTCCTAATGAACACAGAGGAACACTGAAGAACCAACTTACAACAAAATGAACGGAGGTAATCCGACAGTCTTTGATGTCTCTGAATGGTTTATCGAATACGGCTGATCACAAAAATTACATAAACATTGCTGAACCCTGCTTCTCGTCCTTATTTGTTTCCCTACTGCTGGTGGCGCAGTCACACTGAAGATGATTTCTTATCATATACTGCAAAAGCTTATAGAATACCCGTCTTGAGAAAAACCGATAGGTGCCACAAATGTAATTACTTAACGTACCTGATGATGAGCTGAGTTGAAGAAATGCAGCCCGATTGGTGAGAGCGTGATATTTACACACTCCACACGCTCTCCCATAGAGGAAGGAATACCAATACTATGTTATCGCGGTGTTTATCCTGTGGCTGTGTATAGCTAACTTTGTGCCGACTTACTTCCTGGCATGTAATTCAAATGGTTACACCAGTACTTGTGAGCTTATTCCTTTGATATTTATTTAATCACATAACAGAATAACGTACGTTATTAGAAATGAAACATTTTCCTTTTTGTTGTTTAATAAGAATATATAAATCGAGCAGTGCATAAGAGGGAGAGAGAGAGAGCCCACACATACACAATACAACATATGGGTATATAAACGCACTCTTGTGAAGAACCAGGGTATTGTAATTAACGGATGAAGCGTGAGAAGGCGGGACAGAACATAACTGCCAGGATTTAACGTACGCAATAGAGAGTAGGACGAAGGCAGAGGCAGTGCATGTATACAGCAAGACGAGCTGAGACTGTATGACACAAAGCCTTCACATCAGATGGAGAATACACAAAGTGATGTCTCGAAAAAAAAAGCAACAAGTTTCTGGAGCAGAGCGGAGGAAACCTCATCAGAAAATTATAGACACGCATTACTTCCCCTAAGTAGGTTTTCTCTGAGGGGATTAAATTGTACAGCTATATCACACATACCCGACACCAGAAAAGCAGAAGGGCTAATCTGAGTTTGTGAAGTGTACCCAAGTTAGATCGTGTTTAAAAACAACTGTTAGGCGCTTTCTCTTCCCTCGTACTCTCTAACTCACGTCCATGTGCTTCTTTGACTATAGTACGAGTCCTAGGGTTTCACAGAAGGCAGTTAATTACACATTTCTTATCAACTAGGGAGAGCAGTAAGAGCTTTTCTTTGCATTCTAACCAATATATGTCACTCACTATCTGTCTGTATTGTTAACTATTAATGTATGAATTAATTACACACATTTCACGTTACAGGCTATACATACTACACACAAGTCAGCACACTTATTCTTGTCACGTATATACAAATGCATTACACAACAGATTACCGTCCAATGCATAATTTGGACGGAGAAAATTCTCCGAGCATATCCGGTTTCTGCACTAGTCGAAAAAGTGTGAGCTCTACGCACTCGTACAATTTACATGATTACAAATGAGATACTAACAGTTGTTTAAGGGAAACTGGATGGAAAGACAAAAGTTCCCGATTGAAACATAATTAAGCAAAATGTCGAAAAGTGTTGAGAAGCCAAAGAGGCAATGAACTTAAGTACACATGAACTTAAGAATGCTAGTTAAACAATAATATCATAATTTTTACTCACTGGTTCGTAGTGTTTTATTGTAATCTTAACAATATACTAATTGGATTTAATTATCTCCCTCCCTGTCTGCCTATCTCACTACGGATAAGGTCTCTCTCGCTTGTTTACACATTTTTAAGTCCGCTTATTCCTCTTCGGGTACAAGCATACTAATCTCTTTGTATTTCAGTGACTACTATTGTTTTCTATAACTTCATGGTAGTTTTCAAGTAACAGAAAAGAACTTCTAATTAATATTACTTGACCGTACATTAACACACTTCTTACTATATCTTCGAGTTTCTAAATTGGTGTATATTATGGATAACAGGCCATTTATTGCCTCTGGCGTAATCGCTCCTGCACATCATACATAATTTAATCAATTTGATTAACGTTACAAAAGTAAACATTAACATATTAGGCAATGTACTAAAAAGTGTGTTTTTTAGCCTTAAGTAATAACTGTAAAACGTACACAATCTGTTATGATCTCATAACTATATACTGAATAACACGCAATACGTTTAATAGTAAACCATTAAAGACGCAAATAAACTGATAAATGGTCTTTAAAAGACATGGCGTTGTGCATACGTCATCGATGAGAAGGCTTACCTCTAAATTAAGTTCTTATTTATGTCAATACATAAGTCAGGCGATGATGAAACAGCAGTATGGGATCGGTGTGGCCTTTCCCAACAATGTGCGTTGAAGAAAAGTATTATAATGGGAAATGACATTACAATCGACTCTAATTATCTTTCTACTTCCTCTTCATTCATCATCAGAGCACTTAGCCTGGGGAGAGAGGGAGTCAGCAAGAGGCTGAGATGAAATATAACGCCATTACGGGGACGAGGGAGTCCTTCTTGCTTCATAAGGCATTGTTCTAGTGAGCGAGACAGAGATACACTTGGTTGGGTTAATAATTTGACGGCAAAACATAGAATGCGCTATGGCAATGATATAAAACTGGATTCAAGACGAGATATGGTACACAGATTTAGTGTGACCTGATTAACTCGTGTCCCCCTCTGTTGCCATTTGTTATCCTTTGCGCTGTCGTTCTCAATTTACTAAGACAGATTTGAAGTTACAAAAACACGAACGCCGCGAAATGTCTAAATATTTTCTTTATAGTCATTAACTGTAACATGCTCCACTCAACTGTTAAACAACCACGCCAACAGTTATTCTGACGTCAACTTTTATTGTTAACGTTCAATAGACCCCACTGGATGCTAAGCCTACATAGTTCATCTGTTAACAGAATGTTTTATTTCTCAACTGAAAAACTCATACAAGTATATGCTAGACTATAAAAAAATGTATTACTTCTGTGCAAAGCTGCCCTCTACACGATCACATCAAGACTTAAATACCACATTCAAGTCATGTTAATTACAAAATACAAAATATAGAAATTCTTCCACATCTTGTTCGTGCTATCAATGTTGTTCATTCCCTACACGTTGCTATAATCTTGTTTCCTTCTGTGACCAACAACATGTCACACTATTGTTTTGTTACATTCACAACCGCAGCGAATGAGACGACAACAAACAAACATTGTTTCCTCATTAAAATCCGTCAGATTGTATTGTAGTGTCGATCAGAATCTCAACTATAATTAGCGCGACTTTCTTAGGAATAACATATTCATACACCCCGAAATATACACAAACACGGCAAATACAATAACAGAAGAAAGAGTTTCGTACAGTACACAAAGAATTTCAACGCCAGGAGACTGGTTTTTGTAAGCAATGCCTGACTAAGTTACTAAGTTAAAGCTGTTTTACAATCCTTGAATTTACCATAAAGATTGTTTAAATTAGAAAGGATAAACTGCCATATACAGCTGAACTTATAAATATATCACGTACAATTGTGACGGCCCTTCAATGTGCCAAAACATTCATATCAGCTCTGTTTTAGGGCAAAACGAAAATACACGGGAAACAGACCAAAACCAGCTGGATGAAATCTGTGTCCATCTGAATGTGTTTATTACATAGTACATACTCATGTAAGATTTAAAAATACGTAATGTCTGCGCTTGGGTCACCAAGTTAAAAAATATTTATTCACAGTTAAAGGTCAAAGAATTATATCAAACATGCGGATATCTTAATCATTACCTACTCGCACTTCACACAGTGGCATAGCAAACGCGAGTAATGACTTCTAATGAAAGTACGGCATGCGCAAGCCACTACTGCGGGCGAGGGAGGTGCTCAAAACAGATGGTATAGAAACAGATGTTTGTTTTCCAATGCAGCGGCTACATCCCAACTCAATGTCGCCCGACGGTTTATAAAACTAAGTATATAATTTGTATTTATATTTACAGAAATAGTCAGTTCTTATTGTTCCGCGACTATGGGTAGTTAGAGCGCACAGCGTTTAGCTATTACAACTGCATTTGCGTTAGGGGGAAGTTTCTCTGTAAAACAGACCATTTCCTGTTGCTACAGCCAAAGCGGCTTATACCTTTCGCCATTCGTCTGAATGTCGAGCGGCTCTCGCACCAGGGGCCATAATCATGTTATTGAAGGGTGGAGGAAAGCTATGGCATGGTTCAGAGTGCGCTATACCACCACTCAACGAAATTAAAGTGAATCAAAGGGTGGGGCGAGGTGGCAGTTCTAGAGGGACAACAAGCCAAATGTACGGGAAAATATAATGCACGAAATGAAATGATACTGAGACAAACCTGTTCCACTATATTTAACTTCATCCACAATTGTTTTACACTGTTCAGATACCGACAGCTGTCGTCACCATTACATTACATTAAGGTAACAACAAACAATAAGATAATTTTTAAATAGTTCGTATACATAACTTTATTTGGCAACAAACAATTAGTGATGTCGTTAGATCTCAATACATTATAAATATAGGCTATACAATACGATCTTTGACAGTGTTAACTAGGAAACATTATTCTTTTTAATCAACAATAAACCTGCAGCACGTCCAACTTCAACGTTGCACAACCCTAATAAGGAAACCAGCCTTCTTGAAAGTATAACAAGAATTTTAAAATGACCGTGATACACTATTAAAAAAGAAATGACATGCCCATATGAATTAATTTATTTTTATCTAACTTATCTACTTTCAATTAAACCGTATTCTCCATCTTTCTCACGGTTTCGTTTTTCTTTTCTTTCTTTCTTTCTCTATTTCTCTCTATCTCAAACCTTTCCCACCCTCATTCTTTCTATCTCCGACTCGCTGTTAACACGCACGGTGCAAACGTGTGAAGTTCAGTTTATCGGTTTTAGCTTCGTGTAAGTAGATAACCTTTCTTGAATGTTAAAGGGCAAATATAAAATCGCGAATATAAAATAAGAGTTCTCAAAACAGCTCTGCGTTTCTTAAATATAACAAAAATATATTTATAAATGACACTTTCCAATTACAAACAAACGGAGTGGACTGAGTTATCATCGAGACTTGTTATGTACCGTCTTGTTATGGTCATACATAAGTATTCAGCTTCCCCTGAAACTGATGCTAGTATGTTAATAATGGAATGAATCTACTATGACTCGGCTTTCTGGAATATTTTATATCGTGCTAATGTAACTATATGCCTAATTATTTCATAACGGCGAAATAATATATTTGTTCGGGAAATAAACGCTCACAGGTTTAAGTATCTTAAAATGGTCAACAGAAAGCCTGTTTACACATTAAAAAAGCTAACACGAGTTAATGATTCGTTTATTTACACTAGCACGTCTTACTCCATTGCCTTTTTACTAATAGTTAATGACATCGAAGCAACTGTCTTATAAAGAGATTCTTAAGTATGGTTACCGTACGTCAAATATCACTTACGGTTCTACGTTAAGGCGCCAAATATAACTACTCGTGAAGCGCGCGTAATTTTCGAATGTTGACTAAATAATTTATTCAAGACAGTATTGCATGTAATCGGTAATTACACTGATTTATTGTATTACAAATTATATTTAGATATATTTATTACTGAATACTTCCACTCATTTTTGTATTATTGATTAATTTGCTTGGGCGCCAGAGCAGAATATCTCAGGATTGTTATGAAATAATAACACTTCGTTCAGATACTAAGATTTATATTATTATCTTCTTATTACATAAGACATCTGAGAATTAATCATTAATATCATCTTTCAAATCTATACTCATTAATATTCTTTATAACTAATAACAAAATTATTAATATCTCTAGCTTACGAATTGTTGATCATACTTCCATTGGCCTGAATTTGAAATATCTACCGGTAAATTCGAACGTACCCATTCCGGTGCTGTATCTTTTTCGCGCTCATTACCGACGCTATCCGTGATTGGTTGCCAGAGAGCGGGCGATAAACTTACGCGGACGTTCGTTAGACTCCTAAAAAGTGACGCTACTTTCTAAAATAGTCATACTTATTGGCGTGTCATCTATTGTCTGTTGAAGGACACAGTACCATTAACCTAACGGTACATGTGCTTTTTTTTGCTGTATTTACTCTACAATACATTTTATGCTTTTATGACTTGTAAGGGTGTTTTTTTGTAAGTTATTTTGTCGGCGCCTGACTGTCGCATAGTCGAGCCTCTTTTGATTCAAATTTTCATTTATATTTTACTTACGTCTATGTAGATTACAATGCTTTATATTATTATATATTGTTATAGTTACCATTAATAGTTGATTTATTATTACATGTGTTTATATACATATTAAATTAATACACAGGTTCACAGTAACGTTTCAGTCTTTGTAGTACTCATCAATATGGTTAATACAGTCTACCCAATAACGAGTGAATGTCCTCCAAGTCGTTCCCCACTGACTGTTTTTCTGAGCACACTTTGTCCAGTTCATTGTTCTACAGGACTCGGCCATAACATCCCTTTACCTTCCACATCTTTCTGTGTTACAAACATTTACGTAGACGAATGCCCACACTGTTCATTTTCCTGATATCCGGTCAAGTCAAGATGGCGCTGTGCCAGTACAAAAGGGGTGACATAAGCAGCCTATCTCTGCTTTCGTTACACACTGCCCGTTTTAGTGATACCTGGCTCGCAAAACTTAGACGACCTTAAGAGAATAAGTTAAAGACCACGTAAGGCTTCGTATTTGCAGTAATAAATACTGACACAGTAAAAGACAATGATTACATTAATGCTGCTGCTACTCTGTCTTCAGCACTTAATAAAGTAAGAATTTCTCAGGGAGATAACATTATTTTGCCCTAGGATCCGGTGTTATACGCTGTAAGGTTTCGTAAGCCTACAAAATTTTCAATTCTAAACAGTTTTTATAATCCAATCGTACATAGATGTATTATATTAATACAGTAATGAAGACAAGTATACTAGTGCCCCCACAGTATTGTGTGTGTTTATTATGTTTTGATAGTTGCCAACATATGTACAAACAGTTACGAACATAACCAGCGAAAAATCATTTTTAATATAATAAAGTGTACACAGAACAAGTATATATGGTATGTTATTGCAGACAACAAAAAAGAAACAATGAATTTTTTTACATTGAATTCGTGTGGAATGCTGTGGCAAAAGGCCAGCGCCGCGACGCAGGCTGGCTCGTCGTCTGAGCACCCAGTCGAGAAGCACACTACCGTATTAACGTTTTATAGTCTCACTGTTATTAAAAGTAGAAATCTTCATGTACTCATAGTATTTTTTTGCAGTTTCATCAGTTTGGCACAGTAAGTCTAGATAAACAAAATCTTTTGTAGCCGGACGCTATTAAAGAATCCAAACCGGTGTAAAACTGGACAAAATCTTCAAGTACAATCAAAACTTACGACAAAAAACTGGTCGCGTAATAATCAAGTATCTGGGTCAAAACTGTACTGTTAAGGTTTTTAAGGTAGATAAAGGTCCGATAATATTATACAGACGTATTTCATTTAAAAAGCATTGTTTATAGATCCATCCATTATTCAGAAAGCACTTTTATTGGATCCAATTCTCAACATGGTCGCTGCATCCATAAAGAGTTTTGGAAATGTACAAAACTGTTAACTACCGTCTGTGCGATAATTCGTATTGAAATAAAATGATTAATGTATCAACAGTTATGTTGTAATGATCACGATTCCACGTTACGAGAATTTGTAATGTAGTACTGAACTGGCGTTTAAATCGCATTTAACTGCGACTGAAGCTCTACAAACCCAACGTAACGTTTCAGTTGCTGAATTCGGCAACCGTCTTCAAGCTAACTTCAATTACATGTAGGCCTAACGCTACACTATAACCTAACAATACTCTACTACAGTGTGATAATTACAGCGCGCCGTAGAGACTAGAATGAAATTTAAAATGCCATACCAGGAAAAATTATATACCACGAAAGAAATACAGGACAGGAAAAACCAACCGTAAAATACTAATCTATCGGTAATATAAATTGGTTTTGTTTTTCTCTTCCAACAAGTGTGTTTCATGATAAACTATTTTTTTTTTTTCAGATCGATATTTTAATTTTCACGTAAGTGTAACTATACCACTCTGTACCGCAGCTGCCATTATCGTACTATGATAGAGGATTAGCTTACAATGTAACATTAGATGCAAATTAAGTTAATCTTAAGAGTTTAGCAGCCGAAACGTTGCTTTGGTTTTATAAATCTTCAGTGATGCATACGAACCGCAACACTGTTCCATGCACTGATAACCAGTCACTTCCTACTTTTAAGGGACGTATCTAATCATGATAAATTAAAAAGGTAACCGAAACTATAACAATTTTGTTACATGCAGTATACCTTTATTAACAGAGTTAATTAGTTTTTTAAAAAATTTAAAGAAAATATGAACGCATATTAAATAATGTCACATTTAAAAGTGCCTTGCTCTACTGAACCCGACTGAACGGACACTCAAAGTTTGCCAGAGACAATCACGACGGAAACATTAGCGTGCTACTAACAAAAAAACACGATAACGCATTTCTCCTCAGTAAAGCCCTTAAACGGATGTGGACCGTTAGATCGGACGAGGTAAATTAAAATTATCGATACGGGAAAGTTTACAACGACCTCCAGAACTAACGAAGTCGTCTGGTACTCTACACGGTCCAGTGTGTTCCATGATTGCCGCACTGTATTCGCGACTAATGAATGTTTCATGCCATTCTCATTCGACTGAATCAGCGGTAACTTAAATTCCAACCAATCGACAATAGACCCGACGCCAACCATAGTTTTATTCAGATTAACTGTTAATGCCATAACCTAGTTTCCAAATACACATCTTATATTTAATAAACGTACGTACTGCTGATTAAAAAACAACGCTCACGATGCGTATACAGTAGTAAGAACGGGGTTTTCTTCTCCACAATAAAGACGGTTTACGACCTGCTGGTCGAGCTTATTCCCTACGGCTTTACTACAGTGAGAGAAAACGACATGTTTAATGCGCAATCGTAATGCGTAATTTCAAGTGGCTACTTCTGCTCGTTACCACGTTTACACAGGCCGACACGATCACATGTACTGACAAATGTTGGAAGAGTAACTGACCCAATAAACGGGAGTCTGAGTTCTGATTACTATTAACTAAGTGTATTTTTATCATCTCCATCGTCTGCTTCCGGAATAGATGCCCTACGTACTTTGGTCCTAACAATCTTAACCAGAGCGAAGCTAGTTTGGGTGGGGATGGGGGGGGGTCCACATCCTTTCTGCCAACTCAAGCAACCAAATGAGTACAGAAAACAGTGTAACTTCCTCGTCTCTCCCACACACAAACACAAACACAAATTATAAGTCACTACACAACACCCTTTATTATTCGATGCGGTCTGAAACATTCTACTTCGGTGAAACTATGTAATATACGGCTGGAAGTACATCAAATAATGTCAAAAATGTCTAATAAAGTACGACAATTTTTGCTTATTCCACTGTTGATTTAAATCGCCGTTCTTGATGCGTCGAGAAATGTCACACATGTAATAAATTAAATGATTAAACCACACAAATTTGTGTATTCCACAATTGTATTTGCATATGTCATTTCTGACTATTCACGTTCGAAGTGAGACACTGCAAATAATTTACGATCAACACGAACGGAAAACTGTAACAATGAATGAAAAGTACAACAGTGATTCCTGTTTGGAATTTACATTTTGCATGAAATATATTGTTACTGTACTGCATTTGTTTAAAACTTATATTTTAAACTGTATTAATGAATATACTTTTCCAATCCCTAGACACACACACTTCTTAAATTAAATAAGGTTATAATCAAGACTTCAACGGATTTTACAAAAATTTGTTTAATTTATTCAGATGAAAAATTCCAATCGAATAAAAATTGTACACACACTGATGCAAATTACATTACGGTTATCAGACTGGTTGTGGATGACGATGACGATGGTAGGGCATTGTGGGACAGGGAGAAGGGTTCAATGGTAAACAGTCGGCCGCTTATCTCACAAGGAAATGAGCTCGGCCTGCGCTACAACATTCATGTTTCTCTCGTTAAAAATACATAATATTCCGAAGGAGACGTCTCAGAGGAGTTTTATGCCTGTCCGTCTCCGCCACGTTTTACATATAAAAATAACTGCGATTATATGTGCACTTGAAGCGCAAAGTACTATACCAGTGCGCAACCCCGCATAACGACCCCACGCTCCACGCCCCTTCTCCACCACTTCACGATAGTAATCAAACTCTTACTCATCCCCAGCGCACCACCAAAATAAACTTGCGAATCGTTCACTTGTGCTTGCCTGGCGTTTCACACATTAGCGAATAAACTCGAGAGAAATTCAATTTTATAACCACAGGAATGCCGGCGGGCGCTTGCTTTGCAGAGTTACATGCATGGGGAAACATATTCCAGTATATATTCACTTATCCTAATGTTCCTGCACCACGAAAAACAACTATGAAAGTACAACAACAAAATCAGTAACGTGCTACCGGCCACTCCACTATATTACCAGGAAATTACTGAATAAGTCTGTGAGTATAGAACATAATTATAGGCCTATGTAACATAACTGTGTCTTGTACTGTAACACGTATGTGTATAGAAGCTCACCCATACGTAAACCACTTCTACTAATGTGCAATTTAAATTGAATGTCTGTACAATATACAAACTGAAAAACAGCAACATTGACTACAAGAAGATAGTAGAAATTATTATATGTACATGGACACACATTCGCACTTTAAATAAACAAAATATAGAGATTGGAATGTTAGATTATAATTCATTACCTTTCGTACGAATCATATCAAAGAATACCTTCTAGACAATGATGTGAAGAAGTTCTGGAGAATGGAAATAAAACAAAAACTGAATCACAGGAATGTGCAGTTGCCAGTGTTCTAAGGAAATGAAAATAAATACTAATATTTAATACATCATTTTCTATATAAGTAACTCGATGTTTCTTGCAGTAATTATATAATTTGTGATGTTTTCAATTTGTTTCTTCTGCAAGTTGTATAATTTAAATTTGTATATTCTATATAGTATTAGTATATTCTATATATTCTATTTAGTATAAATAGAATATACGAAATTATACTACTTGCAGAAGAAACAAATTGAAAAAATCACAAATTATAATATTTAATAGTAGGTATTAATATTAGTAGCAAGTAATAACCTACTTTCGACGTAGCCTATAAATAGAGACTTTTTATTGCTTCAGTAAGCACTGTTGTTTACGTTTGGAACAACATACTTCATTAACTTCGAAGTCACGTGAATGTCCTTGCAAACGATAATAATTTTTACCGTTGGAAAACAAGAAGCTTGGTCAACACTCGCTTCGTTTTTAAATACGTGTTTACAACAAACCTTGCTTGAACTAATAATCAAACGTGCGCTATTCATTATTTTCTAATTACAAAATGTATTACAATTAAGTGACATTTTTTAAACTGAGTTTACTCATGCCTGAACACGGCAGTTGTCGCTGGATTACTTTCCTGCTTCCTTACTCAATAAAGTGGGTATCATTTTTACGAAATCTCTTACGATTCACACACTGATATTAGAAAGCTCTTATATGCACACACTTATCTGCACTTATATCATGCAGATACGTTTCTATATTCCTGTACAGAATTTTACGGTTCCGTCTGTGTTTCATAATTTTTTATCTCCAGCTTGTTATTGTACAAGAAACATGTAATGAAAAACAAGTTGTTAAGAGGTTAACGCTTTCAGACAGCGATTAGTTTGGGACGAGGCGTGGGATTCAGTTTCGTACACATTATTCTAAATATAAAACTGTCACTACCTTCTTCTGTCTACTAACACTGTTCTATAAATATACATTTTTTTTCTTTACAATGTTGTTTTTCATCTTTCACAAGCCTTTATTTATATTAATTATTCCTTACGTATTTTCTACAGGGTTTTCAGTTGCCTTGCATCCTCAGAATACAAAAATGAAATCGATGCAATATTTTACTGCAAGTGAATTTGGAATGGAAAGTAATAATAAATAAATAAGTATTTTTAAAATAAGACTAGCAAGTCCCATGAGCTGCAAAATTTGCTCACTACTCTGATCCAAATATAGTCATTATTAGATAACACCAAATTAATACATTTTAATTTTTTGAAGCTGTGAGGAAACGTCTTGGTATGTGTGATTTTTAATTTCAGCCGAGAAACACAACGAGGAGGAGACCGTACATCGTCTTTCATATTTCATTTGTTTTAATCAAATAATTGATAACAGTACATAAACCTTTTTTGCAAAGATACGTCACAAGCTTTTTCAAGACGGTCCAAAATTTGCAAGGGGTGTTGAAGGATATTAATGTTGTCAAATTACTAAAATACCCAGTTCGTATTTTGAATAGCATTCCACATAATTTGATGCCCTGTACACAAATTTATAAATTTTTCAACATTTTGACTTCCATTTGCTTGTGGTGTCTCTTTAGATAAACACTTTACTACGCAAACTACACACCTTTAGGCACGGACTTTCACAACTTTTAAAAAAATTTATCCATATTTTTTGAGCCCTTGTGTTCTAAAATTTTTAATTTCCATAACTGAACACTACATTCAAATTTTGGTTGAAACCTAATGTGAAACCTAATATGGATTTATACAATTTTTACAAAAATGTTATTCACTTTTTGAGTCCTGCTGTTCCAAAATTTAAAATTTCCAAAATTAAACACTATATTTAGATTTGGACTAAAATTCACGTTAATTTGATACTCCACGTGGATATATGAGATTTCTTCAGCACAATTTTGCCCCCCACCCCCATGCCATTCTACTTTGTGGATTTTGAGGGTTCAAGCTCAAAACAATAGGGGTCTGTGGAGAAAAATAATGAACACGCATTCTAAGTTTCAAGTTAGTTGACGCATTCTATGGTTATCGTGACACATCCCCCAAACACACAGAGTGACAGAAAAACCCAAACAGTCGAGTTAAAACTGAGAGCCCGTTTCGCTGATTCGAAAAACAATATTATATAGAAAATATTGTATAGAATAATTTACAAAAAAATATATTTTGAATATAATAACGATAACAGTAATAATAATCGCCATCGACATTTTTAGCACTTATCTACTGAGCGAATGTCTTCCCAATCACTCTTCTAAGACGTCATTCCATAGTAAATCTTGTCCAGTTCACACTGCCACAGTACTCGGCCATCGTCCCTTCAAAATACAATGGTCTTCTTCACCATCCGTCTTGGAGTCTTTATGCGTCCTGGCATCATTCTTCCAACTTTTGAGACCACTGCCATCTTCTCGACTAGTCAAACAGTCCGCCCCTTCTAGTTAACTTTCCTTAAATTCTGTAAATGATACCTTGTAGTCTCATTTGATTTACAGAGTAAAGAGGCAGTTAACACACTTCTAAGAACACGTTATTGCGTCACAGCGTCAAAAGTTATACAACCCGTAAGATGCACAATCATTACAAACTGCTAACTGTTATTCGATAATTCCGTAAATTTGGAATTGTGTATCTCGGTTCGTAGCCATTATTTTCCTTTATCTCACTATGTACAAGCACTTAGGTTTGTTCGTATATGATAGTTTAAGACAACTTATATAATGTATGGACAGTATGTAGGCCCTACATGTAGGCCTAATTACTTGATACGAAACGCAACGCTATGTTTTATTCTGTAAAAACTAAACTTCGTATAAAAAAATTAAAATGTAAAATTCTGAAGTCCAATTCACCGGCCGGTATGCTAATCTAACGTCGGTACGTTTGTGTAACAAGTTGCAGAACTTTTAGAACTGACCCTTTACGAACGTAAAATGCTGAATAAGGAGCAAAGCACAACGCACTACGGTGAAGCTGTGAAACCTGAGATTAACACGCAATCCACGTTGTTTGTAAATAGGAGCGAAAACGTAAAATCTAATTTCTGTAACGTGTAAAATCCAACGTTATTATTTGCCACATACACTCTCTCCCGCACACACACATTCATAGTTTTTATTATACGGCTACTGGTAGTGGGATATATTTAGCCTGTGATGCCTGATACAATATCATTTTCTCACTTGTACTATTGCGGTGTGTGGCCGCTATTACGTAATGGCCAAGAATAGAACACGCATATGGATGATGTGCATCTACAAAAGTCGTAGTGCTTGGAATACTCAAGCGCTGTTAACACTAGTGCCACATGCACATGTTAATTCGTACACTTAAAAACAAAAACGCAAGTTAGGACACTATGACGTATAGAGTATCTAGTTAATTTACGCGGGGATGTAATAACTAGAACATCATTACTATTAATGAAGTTGAGATATTATCGAGGTCAAGGTCAAAAGAAGCGTGCTTTATAATTCTTTGATGGAACATAATTCGCCCTGAAAAGTCTTTCATATAACATAAAACACTGTGCCAAAACTAACAAGTAAGACTGTAGACAACTATTATAACCTTTGAACAAACTTTCTTTCACCTTTCATCTTCATACGTTACCATAATTAATTTATGGATAACTTATGGATTGTTTCAGTTACTGAACCAAGGCTTAGTTGTTGTACAAACAATCTGTCTAATAATTAAAATAGAATTTCCAAACACTTATCAATATTTTAGTTTTATAGTCGTTTATTATTATTTATATTAAAGATATATCCTTTAAATATGTCATCCATATAATAAAGATCATATCCATATACGTTTTTCGCTCGTGTGTAAGTTACATTTTTAGATTCTGGTAAGCAAAAGTTATACACTTTCTACACACACGCGCGCGCGCGCACTCATAACATACAAATGGAAATGCGTGTTGAATTAAATATTTATACTGTTTGCATGAGAACTGTGACATATTGCTCTGTACAGGTTACCAATCTTTTAGCGGGGTACACAAGTAATGGGTCATTTTTAGTCCTGCTTGTTTTTCTTTTGGAAATGTCTCCCTTAGCCAAAGTGTTCTAGTTTTGCGGTGCCAGAAACTCGTCGTGCACCCTCTCCTGTCTGCTACTGACGTACCACACACTGCCCAGAGGTCACGCGACTCATGTCGGTGGACGTAGGAGTAGGATTTGGTGGCAGAGCTGTATGTTACAGTGGCCATTTCACAGAGTTTTCTTGATGAGGAGATTGAAGAATCGTAGACCGACAGAGAAAAATATGGGAATAGTAATGGGGCAACAATGCCTAACACAAGAAGAGGAGACGATGATGACAATATTTACTTTTACTTTAATCTTAAAAAATCACAAAAATTAGTTGTGGTAAGTGATTTTAAAATGAACAATTAGAGTTCCACGATCGAAGCTTAGAGTGTCATAAGCTTGAAGTCATATAAGACATAAAAATATTTGGATTCAATAATCATAACGATCTTTTTATACGATTTCTGTCCTTTAATATGTACAACGTCCAAACACGATTATATGTAAACATTACTAGACACGATGTTTCCTTTTGTAATCTGTGTAAGAAAAATCCGTTAAACCTTGAAAGTTTAAGTAAAATCCGCCACACTAACAAAACGTTAACAAAAACCTTCTGTTACAAGAAAATATAATTGACTGTAATCGTGTCTGTATTCCGAGTGTAGAGATTGCCCGCTATCGAGCCGCCGCCACCGTGTAGACAGTCACCTATCTAGTTTTCTATATTCATGCAGACGACAGGCCCTAATAAATTAACTTTTGAAGCCTAACTGTTATGAATACACTTCAGCAACAGTTTACAATAACACTGTACAGAAATGTCGTGTTGTACAATTTTGAATGAAATATGCATCCAAAGCCCAATCATCCAGATATCAGCCCACTTTGTATACTTTGAGCCTTAACAACTTTCACTTTAAAAAATAAAAAAAATTTACAGAAAGTAAATTAAAAAATCTTTTTTATAAATCGCTTCAGCTATATTTGGATTTTAATCTGAAAGCGTCGCCGTGAAGTCACGGCTCCTGTACGGCACTAACGTACAAGTGCGAGAATATTCATATTATGCTATCATTAACAGCATCTAAGGTGGTCTCAGACCAAGCACGTTTAACGCTTTGCCTGTATCTACTCTATTTCTCTCTCAAAACATCGTGCTACGCAAGTTTGGTTTCATTGCTAACAGTCCTTTTAAGAGGTAGATTATGTGTACTTCTCCTGAGTACGCTTACTGACTAGTGCCCAAATATACTGTTGCATAACGTCTTGGCACACACGACTGCACTACAGATTCGGAAACTTAACGTGTTTTACAGAATTATTGAATCTGAGACATCATAAGTTATCAAAATATATTTAATAATACCGCTTAGTACAGATCTACCAAAGAAAAGAAGTAGCAGCTTGTTTTCACTCTTTGGTTTTACATTCCGGTAAAAATGACACACGTAAACGGGACCACGAAATTCTTAAGATGATACCGATCGCGGAAAATGGAGTTTACGTTCTAGTAGCGTTGTTAAAGCGGTGGCTATTTTCTGGTTCCTTTTTTTGAATTTTCTCACTTTTACCGTAAATTTACCACACGTTTACGGCCAAAGTTTTACTTCTCTGACTAAGAAAACACGAAAGGTCTAATTCTTTGGCATGTTTCTTACAAAATTCCCTTCAAACATTCTTTTCGTTTGTTTTATAACGAAAAACAATTGAAAGAATAGGCAAACGGACAGACCAAACAAGACACACTTTATATTAAATTTAAATTTACTTTTCATTTAGTTTATTTACACTGTTTGCAATCCAAGACTGAGACAGAACAATTTAAACGGAGCCAGCGAGAAAACGTATGTTGAAGAGGAAGTGAATGAATACAATTTCAAAACAATCGGTATGGAGAACCATACATGACTTCCATGTCCTAAAATTTATATTTAAAATCGTTTAAATATTAACTAAGTAGATGCTTGAGTTCTGAAGAAATGACGGATCAGCTAAAATGGTACCCCCATGTCAGGTGGGTGAAGACTATCCTCAACCTTCGTGAGGAAGGACTGTACATTTTGAATAAAATGTTTGTAGGTCGAACGAAGAGCTGGCCAAAGAGAGCTGCGATCTGATTCCTGTAATGAACTTAGGCTCTCGCTGCGAGTTATCGGCCGAGGGTGAATGATGTCTATAGTATTATCAAAGTTTTTCCTGTTAATACAAACTAGTCATTTTTCTTTTTTAAAATCGAGTCTTTCTTTCTTTCTTTCCATTCGTCTTCTGAATTCCAGAACGACGATTCTGTTTACCCGTATAATTATAAATTTCTCAGCAAAACATTTCTTCCTTAATACGTTTGTGTCTTCTGTTTAACACTCACCATTCTGAACCATGTCATAACGCTATATTCCACACAGGCTAGTAAATAACTAGTCATCAGGGAGGTCAAAATATTTTCCATGAGGGGCAAACAATTTTCCAGAGGAGAAAAATATTTATATATTTTTCATACATACACACATGCACATATTAGTTTGTAATTCTTATATTATAACAGAAATAAGTACACAGATTGTATTAATTTATTAAAACATTTATTGCTTCAAAATATGCACAAAATTAATGGCTTGTAAAAGTTAATGTTTGATCTCCATTAAGAAGTAGTGTTCAAGTTTCCACAGTTTTAATATTATTATGTCCGTAATCAAAACATCAGAGCAGGTTTTAGTGTGTATGAGGGTACACCGTGGAAAAAAATTCAACATTGAATGCTCAAAGTAAAGCTGCGAATCTACAATGTACGTTTCACAGAACAAACACGCGGAAAAGAAGGATCGCTCCGAAGTCTCTCATGGACCCTGAGCATCTTGCAGAGCGTTCACTCCCTAAAGACGAAAAGTGTGTCTATGAACCGCTCTGTCCTCTGTAAACACGTGCAGTTACACTGGTGAGCGATCCACAGGAAGCAAATCGCTGTCCACCCTACACACCTTTTCGGCTTGCACACGTAAAATAAAAATGCACACGTGCAAACGCAAGAAAATAAAAATGAGTGAGCCCAGAAATAACGCGAATTGTGTGTGTGTGTGTGTGTGTGTGTGTGTGTGTGTGTGTGTGTGTGTGTCCTGTCTGCCTTTTTATTGCAGTAATCACAAAAATAAAACTTTGGGAACGTAAACATTACATAATTGAGATATGCTTGCCTGCCAGGAACGATATGTTTTCACACATATAAGATTTAAATTAAAATGAAAAAAATATAATTTTATTCCCTGGCAACAAAATTATTTTATTTTTAACAATTACCAATGTGTGAAAAAGTTTAAATGAATTTTCAAGTACTTACTTTACTCTTGTTACAACATAAAACGTTGCAGGTAAACTACCCCTTCCCGCTAACCGATCTTCACCAAAATCAATAGGCCTTGAGTACTCTACAAATCAGGGATGTGTGCAAAACATTATTTGATTCTGTTTGAATTTGCGGCAGCTATCGTTCGCCATAGAAAATATCGGTATGGAGAACCATACATGACTTCCATGTTCTAATATTTTTATTTAAAATCATATTCGAAATGAAATATTTCCATAGAAACTACTTCCTTCTACTTATTGCTTCAGCATTAACCACAGTACTGTGGTCACTAACGTATACCACCTCACGTTTTCGCACTCGATTTTCACTGATGATGGCAGTCGATGGACTGCCGAAAAGTCTGGTATTGCAGAAAACATTGGACAACGGCTGAACATCTCGGGAAGGAATTTTAACAAAGAACTACTTCTTTGTTGCCGATAACGTAGTACACATATAAAAAATTCTCCCCTCCCCCTTCAACTATAATTTTCATTTATAGAAAATTACCCCCACCCCGTTCACCTAACCTCTTCATTTATAGATATTTCATCTAAGTTTCTACAGTGGATTATTATGAGCTTCTTATCAATACTTTATTTATCAAATTTAAGTACTTTACTCTTGTTCAAACATAAAACGTTGCAGGTAAACTACCCCTTTCTCTTAACCGATCTTCACCAAAATCAACAAATCTTGAGACCACTATAATTCATGAAGGTATGCAAAAAAAGTATTTAATTCTGTTTGAATTTACGGCAGTTATCGTTCGTCATAGAAAAAGTTACCGTTGTTAAAACATAAAATGTTGCTGGTAAACTACCCTATTCCCTTAATCGATCATCACCAAAACCAACAGGTCTTGAGAAATTTACAACTCAGAGCTGTATACAAAATATTATTTGATTCTGTTGGAATTTGCGGCTGTTATCGTTCGTCATATAAAAAATTACCCTTGTTAAAACATAAATGTTGCAGGTAAACTACCCCTTTCCCTTAACCGATCTTCACCAACACCAATAGGTCTTGAGAACTCTACAATACAGGGCTGTATGCAAAACATTATTTGATTCTGTTTGAATTTGCGGCTGTTATCGTTTGCCATAGAAAAAAATTACCCTTGATAAAAAAACGTTACCGGTAAACTACCCCTTTCCCTTAACCGATTTTCACCAAAAACAATAGGTCTTGAGTACTCTACAGTTCAGGGCGGTATGCAAAAAATTATTTGATTCTGTTTGAATTTGCGGCTCTTATCGTTTGCCATAGAAAATACCCTTGTTAAAATATAAATCGTTCGTCATAGAAAATATCGGTATGGAGAACAATACATGACTTCCATGTTCTAAGATTTATATTTAAAATCATATTCGAAATGAAATATTTCGATAGAAACTACTTCTTTCTACTTATTGCTTCAGCCTTAAACCATAGTACTGTGGTCACTAACGTATACCACCACCTCACGTTTTCGCACTCGATTTTCACTGAGATGGAAGTCGATGGCACTGCCGAAAAGTCTGGTTTTGCAGAAAACATTGGACTACAGCTAAACAGCCCGGGAAGGAATTTTAACAAAGAACTACTTCTTTGTTGCCGATAACGTAGTACACATACAAAATTCTCCCCTCCCCCTTCAAGTATAATTTTCATTTATAAAAATTTACCCCCACCCCGTTCACCTAACCTCTTCATTTATAGATATTTCATCTACGTTTCTACAGTGGATTATTATGAGCTTCTTATCAAGATACTTCATTTATCAAAATTAAGTACTTTACTCTTGTCAAAACATAAAACGTGGCTGGTAAACAAACCCTTTCTCTAAACCGATCTTCACCAAAATCACTAGACCTTCAGTCCTCTACAATGCAGGGATGCATGCAAAAAATATTTGATTCTGTTTCAATTTACGGCAGTTATCGTCGTCATGAAAACATTTCTCTTGTTACAACATAACATGTTTCAGGTAAACTACCCCTTTCCCTTTAACGATCTTCACCAAAATCAACAGGCCTTGAGTTCTCTACAATCTAGGAACGTATGCAAAACATTATTTGATTTTCATTGAATTTACGGCAGTTATCGTTCGTCATAGAAAAAATTACCCTTGTTAAAACATAAAAAGTTGCAGGTAAACTACCCCTTTCTTTAAACCGATCTTCACCAAAATCAATAGACCTTCAGCGCTCTGCAATTCAGGGATGTATGCAAAACATTATTTGATTCTGTTTGAATTTGCGGCTCTTATCGTTTGCCATAGTAAATACCCTTGTTAAAATATAAAACGTTGCAGGTAAACTACCCCTTTCCCTTAACCGACCTTCAACAAAACCAGAAGGTCTTGAGAACTCTACAATTCAGGGCTGTATGCAAAACATTATTTGATTCTGTTTGAATTTGCGGCTGTTATCGTTTGCCAAAGAAAAAAATTACCCTTGATAAGAAAAACGTTGCAGGTAAACTACCCCTTCCCGTTAACCGATCTTCACCAAAAACAACAGGTCTTGAGTACTCTACAAATCAGGGCTGTATGCAAAAACGTATTTGATTCTGTTTGAATTTGCGGCTCTTATCGTTTGCCATAGAAAATACCCTTTTAAAACATAAAACGTTGCAGGTAAACTACCCCTTTCCCTTAACCGATCTTCACCAAAACAATACGTCCTGAGAACTCTACAATTCAGGGCTGTATGCAAACAGTTATTTGATTCTGTTTAAATTTGCGGTTTTTATCGTTTGGCATAGAAAATACACTTGTTAAAATATAAAATGTTGCAGGTAAACTACCCGTTTCCCTTAACCGATCTTCACCAAAAACAATAGGTCTTGAGAACTCTACAATTCAGGGCTGTATGGAAAAAATTGTTTGAATCTGTTTGAATTTGCGGCTTTTATCGTTTGCCATAGAAAAAATTACCCATGATAAAAAAGCGTTGCAGGTAAACTACCCCTTTCCCTTAACCGATCTTCACCAAAAACAACACGTCTTGAGTACACTACAAATCAGGTATGTATGCAAAAAATTATTTGAGTGTGTTTGAATTTGCGGCTATCGTTTGCCATAGAAAATACCCTTGTTAAAACATAAAACGTTGCAGGTAAACTACCCCTTTCTCTTAACCTATCTTCACCAAAAACAATAAGCCTTGAGAACGCTACAATTCAGGGCTGTACGGAAAAAGTTATTTGATTATGTTGGAATTTGCGGCTGTTATCGTTTGCCATAGAAAATAATTACCCTTGATTAAAAAAAAAACATTGCAGGTAAACTACCCCTTTCCCTTAACCGATCTTCACAAAAAACAATAGGTCTTGAGTACTCTACAAATCAGGGCTGTATGCGAAAGAGTAGTTGATTCTGTTTGAATTTGCGGCTGTTATCGTTTGCCATAGAAAAAAATCTAAGACACACAGACACTTTTTGAAAAATTACTTTTTACTTCCATATTCCTTAAGGAATGGAAGTATGGTGATGGCAAAAAAAATCGTGTTCGAGATTATTGCAGATTCTGATTCTACTACACTCAAAACATGAAAAAAAGTCGTTTTCCGAAAAGTGTCTGTGTGTGTGTCTGTCTGTCTATCTGTAGATTTTTTTCTATGGCAAACGATAACTGCCGCAAATTCAAACAGAATCAAATAATTTTTTGCATACAGGCCTGATTTGCAGAGTACTCGCGACCTATTGTTTTTGGTGAAGATCGGTTGAGGGAAAGGGGTAGTTTACCTGCAACGGTTTTTTTTTAGCAAGGGTAATTTTGTTTGTTTGGCAAACGATAACAACCGCAAATTCAAACAGAATCAAATAATGTTTCGCATACAGCCCTGAATTGTAGAGTTCTCAAGATCTGTTGATTTTGGTGAAGATCGGTTAAGGGAAAGGGGTAGTTTACCTGTAACGTTTTATGTTTTAACAAGGGTATTTCCTATGGCAAACGATAACAGCCGCAAATTCAAACAGAATCAAAAGATTATTTGCATACAGCCCTAAATTGTAGAGTTCTCAAGACCTATTGTTTTTGGTGAAGTTCGGTTGAGGGAAAGGGGTAGTTTACCTGCAACGTTTTTTTAACAAGGGTATTTTTTATGGCAAACGATAACAGCCGCAAATTCAAACAGAATCAAATAATGTTTTGCATACAGCCCTGATTTGTAGAGTGCTCAAGACGTATTGTTTTTGGTGAAGATCGGTTAAGGGAAAGGGGTAGTTTACCTGTAACGTTTTTTTAACAAGGGTATTTTCTATGGCAAACGATAACAGCCGCAAATTCAAACAGAATCAAATAATGTTTTGCATACAGGCCTGATTTGTAGAGTACTCAAGACCTATTGTTTTTGGTGAAGATCGGTTAAGGGGAAGGGGTAGTTTACCTGCAACGTTTTTTTATCAAGCGTATTTTCTATGGCAAACGATAACAGCCGCAAATTCAAACAGAATCAAATAATTTTTTGCATACGTCCCTGAATTGTAGAGGTCTCAATGACGTTCGATTTTGGTGAAGATCGGTTAAGGGGAAGGGGTAGTTTACCTGCAACTTTTTACGTTTTAACAAGAGTAAAGTACTTGAAAATTTATTTAAACTTTTTGAAACAATGGTAATTGTTAAAAATAAAATAATTTTGTTGCCAGGCAATAAAATTATAATTTTTTCATTTTAATGTAAATCATGTATAAAAGAAAATATATCGCGCTTGGCAGGCGATATTAAGATTTAAATATAAATCTTAGAATATGGAAGTCATGTATGGTTCTCCATACCGATATTTTTCATGTTTGTGTAGTACAATCAAAATGTGCAATAATCTCGACCACGTTTTTTTTTTGCCAACACAATACTTCCACTTCCTTATGGAACATGGAAGTAAAAAGAATGTGCCGTAGATGGAGCTAGTTAACAAGCTGCGTATATAACTTGCATGTCCTATTCAACTTCAGTAAACAGTTGCTATGTAATAAGCACAGATCTAAAGCAGCTGTACCTAATTAAAACTAATACAAATTTACCAGTAGCATTCAAGGCAGAGTTGGTGCACGCAGTCTCAACAATATTCGTATGAAACAGAACACGAATGTCGGCCAGCACGTAAAGTTAACAGATACCTCTCTCTCTCTCTCTCTCTCTCTCTCTCTCTCTCTCTCTCTCTCTCTCTCTCTCTCTCTCTCTCTCTCTCTCTCTCTCTCTGTGTGTGTGTGTGTGTGTGTGTGTGTGTGTGTGTGTGTGTGTGTGTGTGTGTGTGTGTGTGTGTGTGTGTGTGTGTGTGTGTGTGTGTGTGTGTGTGTGTGTGTGTGTGTGTGTGTGTGTGTGTGTGTGTGTGTGTGTGTGTGTGTGTGTGTGTGAACAACTCTCAAAGTTCATACCAACGCATATGGTAATAAGGACAAGGGTGCAAGCATGCATGATGTTAGTTAATCAACATACGCTAATTTGATTGTTTTCTACTATAACAACAGCGCCGCCGAACAACAGAAATTACCTACTGTTATCGTTTAATTAATGCGTAAAATCAATTATAATTTTTACCTTCACTGTACACAAACGTGCGTTAACACGTAGGTGTATGCGCGTGCACATACACGAACACAAATAACGGCTGTTCAGTAACAGAAATAGATACCACGGGTTCGCTATCAAAGGAGGAACAAAACGGCTAATGAAGAGGACTGATTGGTTATTCACCTGCTTAACAGGTGTCCTAAGCAAGCCAAGGGAATTGACCCTACAGTATGTGTCCTTGAAACAACACTATTGCGGTTACAACCGGCATGTAAGTTGGGCCACAACAAGCATAGCCCATTCATCGGTATCGAAGACGCAGGAATATTTAATTACAAAATTCCATTACAAAACAGTATCTGAGTGGAATTTAGAGACAGAAATAAACAAACGGTTTACCGAAATTTATAGAAAACGATTCTTATTATCTTTGCTGAAATTCAAGCCAATGAATAGGCCTACACTCTGATTTCGTCCGTTCACGCATTCACACACACACACACACACACACACACCGTAAAAGTAACATTCATTTTATTCCATCCATGTGTTAGTTACTCATACCTGTGACTTTACGTAGGAATTCATACATTTCATAGTTGTGTCTACTTTTTTGTAACTTACGTCCTTCCAAACTACCTTTTCGCCTTTTGTTTATGATACTCAGAAGACTTAACAGCAATCCAGTGCCCTCCTATAAAGTGTATTATGACAGAAACGTGGATTACCGCCACAGTATTCTATTTTAGGCAACGCAGTTTTTTTTTTATTTGTTTTAATAAAGGACAAACTGTTTTAATTATAAAAATTGTTTCTTTTTATTTCCTACGTACAAGTGGCAATGCCTAACAGCCATAAATTCTTCAACTGTTACGTTTTTTAAAAGAAAAATTGTTTTGAAAGATTTATTCAGAGTGGAACATGCCTATGAGTAAGGACAGTAACATGAGAGTAGAGATACGCGTACTTGTAATTCTCTCCTACACAGCAATCAAATGTCACATTATGAACGTTATGTAACACTCATGTCTCCGGAATTTTATAATACAGTTGTTATACACTTTAAAAAAGTATTAAACGATATTCCAACATACAGGCCTACATGGCTGTCTGATGCACCATCAGAATGCCTGTCACCACCATTCTGAATGTAGTCTCTTGAGAAAAAACTCTCAAAACATTTTTGCATTTTCAAACTTAAACATGCTGTTACCGACGGGATGAAGACGTTACAATTTATTTTACCAGAAGATGGGTAGTGGAAGATTTGTTACTCAGTTAGTCTGTGCGTATACGTTCTAAACGAGAAGGCTAAAGAAAAATAAAAATACAGCCTATATTTCTGAGCTGAAACCTTGGTCTTTAGAAATAAAAAAACTGCTTCGTCAAATGACAAAAAGCGGACACTTTCGTTTTCTACGATCGTTTCAATTTACAAATAACGTCATAAACTCTGAATATTTATACATGCATATTTAACAAATACACACATTTACACATTTTCTCTCCCCTATCGCAGTACAGCAATGGTATCAAAGTACATGAGCAAATGTAATTTCATGTCCTCACATACGAACACACATGCGGGCGAGCGCGAGCGTCTGTTAATATAAAAATATTAATGTAGATTGTATATTCATATAAAATAAAATGGTTATATATCAAGAAAAGAAACTGTAACGATACATTATATTGTTTTAATTATATCTCAACTTAAACTTTTGACATAAAGGATATGTAATTTCGTAAATATGTTTCGTATTCTCGTCGTAGCTTCATCATCACACGTATACGTTATTAACCATCACCGTTAAGCTAATAATATTCATCATCGCCATTATGATACACAATTAATAAATTAAATGACAATTTAAATAACACCTATACAACTGATGATAATAATGTTCATAAACATTAAAATTCATATTACATGTTATCAAATATAACATGGAGAACCATACAGGACTTCCATGTTCTAAGATTTATATTTAAAATCATATTCAAAATGAAATATTTCCAAAGAAACTACTTCTTTCTACTTATTGCTTCAGCCTTAAACCACAGTAGCCTACTGTGGTAACTAACGTATACCACCTCACGTTTTCGCACTCGATTTTCACTGAGATGGAAGTCGATGGCACTGCCGAAAAGTCTGGTTTTGCAGAAAACATTGGACTACGGCTAAACAGCCCGGGAAGGAATTTTAACAAAGAACTACTTCTTTGTTGCCGATAACGTAGTACACATACAAAATTCTTCCCTCCCCCTTCAACTATAATTTTCATTTATAGAAAATTACCCCCACCCCGTTCACCTAACCTCTTCATTTATAGATATTTAATCTACGTTTCTACAGTGGATTATTATGAGCTTCTTATCAAGATACTTTATTTATCAAAATTAAGTACTTCACTCTTGTTAAAACATAAAACGTTGCAAGTAAACTACCCGTTTCTCTAAACCGATCTTCACCAAAATCAATAGACCTTCAGTCCTCTACAATGCAAGGATGCATGCAAAAAAATATTTGATTCTGTTTCAATTTGCGGCAGTTATCGTTCATCATTAAAACATTTCTGTTGTTACAACATAACATGTTTCAGGTAAACTACCCCTTTCCCTTTACCGATCTTCACCAAAATCAACAGGCCTTGAGCTCTCTACAAAAAAAGAAGGTATGCAAAAAAATATTTGATTTTCTTTGAATTTACGGCAGTTATCGTTCGTCATAGAAAAAATTACCCTTGTTAAAACATAAAACGTTGCAGGTAAACTACCCCTTTCTCTAAATCGATCTTCACCAAAAACAACAGACCTTCAGTCCTCTGCAATTCAAGGCTGTATGCAAAACATTATTTGATTCTGTTTGAATTTGCGGCTGTTATCGTTTGCCATAGAAAAAATATTACCCTTCATAAAAAAACGTTGCTGGTAAACTACCCCTTTCGCTTAACCGATCATCACCAAAAACAATAGGTCTTGAGTACTCTACAATTCAGGGCTGTATGCAAAAAATTATTTGATTCTGTTTGAATTTGCGGCTCTTATCGTTTGCCATAATAAATACCCTTGTTAAAATATAAAACGTTGCAGGTAAACTACCCCTTTCCCTTAACCGATCTTCAACAAAATCAACAGACCTAGAGTTCTGTATAACTCAAAAAGGTATGCAAAAGAGTAGTTGATTCTGTTTGAATTTACGGCAGTTATCGTTCGTCATAGAAAACATTACCCTTGTTAAAACATAAAAGGTTGCAGGTAAACTACCCCATTCCCTTAACCGATCTTCAACAAAATCAACACACCTTGAGTTCGGTATAATTAAAAAAGGTATGAAAAAGACTAATTGATTCTGTTTGAATTTGCGGCTGTTATCGTTTGCCATAGGAAAAAATTACCCTTGATAAAAACAAATGTTGCCGGTAAACTACCCCTTTCCCTTAACCGATCTTCACCAAAAACAATAGGTCTTGTGTACTGTCCAATCAATGCTGTATGCAAAAAATTATTTGCTTGTTTGAATTTGCGGCTATCGTTTGCCACAGAAAAATATCGGTATGGAGAACCATACATGACTTCCATGTTCTAAGATTTATATTTAAAATCATATTCAAAATGAAATATTTCCATAGAAACTACGTCTTTCTACTTATTGCTTCAGCATTAACCACAGTACTGTGGTCACTAACGTATACCACCTCACGTTTTCGCACTCGATTTTCACCGATGATGGCAGTCCATGGCACTGCCGAAAAGTCTGGTTTTGCAGAAAACATTGGACTACGGCTAAAGAGCCCGGGAAGGAATTTTAACAAAAAACTACTTCTTTGTTGCCGATAACGTAGTACACATATAAAAAATTCTCCCCTCCACCTTCAACTATAATTTTTAATAATAGAAAATTACCCCCACCCCGTTCAACTAACCTCTTCATTTATAGATATTTCATCTACGTTTCTACAGTGGATTACTATGAGCTTCTTATCAGGATATTTTATTTATAAAAATTAAGTTCTTTACTATTGTTAAATCATAAAATGTTTCAGGTAAACTACCCCTTTCTCTTAACCGATCTTCTCCAAAATCAACAGACCTTCCGTTCTCTACAATTCAGGGAAGCATGCAAAAAAATATTTGATTCTGTTTGAATGTGCGGCAGTTATCGTTCATCATGGAAACGTTTCTCTTGTTACAACATAAAATGTTGCAGGTAAACTACCCCTTTCCCTTAACTGATCTTCACCAAAATCAATAGACCCTGAGCTCTCTGCAACTCAGGAAAGGAATTATTTGATTCTCATTGAATTTTCGTCATATAAAAAATTACCCTTGTTAAAACAAAATGTTGCTGGTAAACTACCCATTTCCCTTAACCGATCTTCACCAACACCAATAGGTATTGAGAAATCTACAATACAGGGCTGTATGCAAAACATCATTTGATTCTGTTTGAATTTTCGGCTGTTATCGTTTACTATAGAAAAAAATTACCCTTGATAAAAAACCGTTGCAGGTAAACTACCCCTTTCCCTTAACCGATCTTCACCAAAAACAATAGGTCTTGAGAACTCTACATTTCAGGGCTGTATGCAAAATATTATATGATTATGTTTGAATTTGCGGCTGTTATCGTTTGCCATATAAAATACCCTTGATAAAACAAAAAACGTGTCAGGTAAACTACCCCTTTCCCTTAACCGATCTTCACCAAAAACAATAAGTCTTTAGTACTCAACAAAACAGGGCTGTATGCAAAAACGTATTTGATTCTGTTTGAATTTGCGGCTCTTATCGTTTGCCATAAAAAATACCCTTTTAAAACAAAAAACGTTGCAGGTACCCCTTTCCCTTAACAGATCTTCACCAACACCAATAGGTATTGAGAAATCTACAATACAGGGCTGTATGCAAAACATCATTTGATTCTGTTTGAATTTGCGGCTGTTATCGTTTACCATAGAAAATAAAAATTACCCTTGATAAAAAACCGTTGCAGGTAAACTACCCCGTTCCCTTAACCGATCTTCACCAAAAACGATAGGTCTTCAGAAATCTACAGTTCAGGGCTGTATGCAAAATATTATTTGATTTTGTTTGAATTTGCGGCTGTTATCGTTTGCCATACAAAATACCCTTGATAAAACAAAAAACGTGGCTGGTAAACTACCCCTTTCCCTTAAACGATCTTCACCAAAAACAATAGGTCTTTAGTATTCAAGAAATCAGGGCTGTATGCAAAAACGTATTTGATTCTGTTTGAATTTGCGGGTCTTATCGTTTGCCATAGAAAATACGCTTTTAAAACATAAAACGTTGCAGGTAAACTACCCCTTTCCCTTAACCGATCTTCACCAAAACAATACGTCCTGAGAACTCTACAATTCAGAGCTGTATGCGAAACATTTTTTGATTCTGTTTGAAATTGCGGCTGTTATCGTTTGCCAAACAAACAAAAATATCGGTATGGAGAACCATACATGACTTCCATATTCTAAGATTTATATTTAAAATCATTTTCACCCAAACAGCCAGGCTGTGTCTTACCTGCCTTTTTATTGCTGTATTAAATGAAAAATATTATATTACATTAAAATGAAAAAATTATAATTTTATTGCCTGGCAACAAAATTATTGTATTTTTAACAATTACCATTGTTTCAAAAAGTTTAAATAAATTTTCAAGTACTTTACTCTTGTTAAAACGTAGAAGGTTGCAGGTAAACTACCCCTTCCCCTTAACCGATCTTCACCAAAATCGAAAGTCATTGAGACCTCTACAATTCAGGGACGTATGCAAAAAATTATTTGATTCTGTTTGAATTTGCGGCTGTTATCGTTTGCCATAGAAAATACGCTTGATAAAAAAACGTTGCAGGTAAACTACCCCTTCCCCTTAACCGATCTTCACCAAAAACAATAGGTCTTGAGTACTCTACAAATCAGGGCTGTATGCAAAACATTATTTGATTCTGTTTGAATTTGCGGCTGTTATCGTTTGCCATAGGAAATACCCTTGTTAAAAAAACGTTGCCGGTAAACTACCCCTTTCCCTCAACCGAACTTCACCAAAAACAATAGGTCTTGAGAACTCTACAATTTAGGGCTGTATGCAAATAAACTTTTGATTCTGTTTGAATTTGCGGCTCTTATCGTTTGCCATAAAAAATACCCTTTTAAAACAAAAAACGTTGCAGGTACCCCTTCCCTTAACCGATCTTCACCAACACCAATAGGTATTGAGAAATCTACAATACAGGGCTGTATGCAAAACATCATTTGATTCTGTTTGAATTTGCGGCTGTTATCGTTTACCATAGAAAATAAAAATTACCCTTGATAAAAAACCGTTGCAGGTAAACTACGCCGTTCCCTTAACCGATCTTCACCAAAAACGATAGGTCTTCAGAAATCTACAGTTCAGGGCTGTATGCAAAATATTATATGATTTTGTTTGAATTTGCGGCTGTTATCGTTTGCCATACAAAATACCCTTGATAAAACAAAAAACGTGGCTGGTAAACTACCCCTTTCCCTTAAACGATCTTCACCAAAAACAATAGGTCTTTAGTATTCAAGAAATCAGGGCTGTATGCAAAAACGTATTTGATTCTGTTTGAATTTGCGGGTCTTATCGTTTGCCATAGAAAATACGCTTTTAAAACATAAAACGTTGCAGGTAAACTACCCCTTTCCCTTAACCGATCTTCACCAAAACAATACGTCCTGAGAACTCTACAATTCAGAGCTGTATGCGAAACATTTTTTGATTCTGTTTGAATTTGCGGCTGTTATCGTTTGCCATAGAAAATACGCTTGATAAAAAAACGTTGCAGGTAAACTACCCCTTCCCCTTAACCGATCTTCACCAAAAACAATAGGTCTTGAGTACTCTACAAATCAGGGCTGTATGCAAAACATTATTTGATTCTGTTTGAATTTGCGGCTGTTATCGTTTGCCATAGGAAATACCCTTGTTAAAAAAACGTTGCCGGTAAACTACCCCTCTCCCTCAACCGAACTTCACCAAAAACAATAGGTCTTGAGAACTCTACAATTTAGGGCTGTATGCAAATAAACTTTTGATTCTGTTTGAATTTGCGGCTGTTATCGTTTGCCATAGGAAATACCCTTGTTAAAACATAAAAAGTTACAGGTAAACTACCCCTTTCCCTTAACCGATCTTCACCAAAATCAGAAGATCTTGAGAACTCTACAATTCAGGGCTTTATGCGAAACATTATTTGATTCTGTTTGAATTTGAGGCTGTTGTCGTTTGCCAAACAAACAAAATTACCCTTGCTAAAAAAAAACCGTTGCAGGTAAACTACCCCTTTCCCTCAACCGATACAATAACAATACACCAAAACCAATTTTACTCACCAAAAACAATAGGTCGCGAGTACTCTGCAAATCAGGGCTGCATGCAAAAAATTATTTGATTCTGTTTGAATTTGCGGCAGTTATCGTTTGCCATAGAAAAAAAATTACAGACAGACACAGACAGACAGACAGACAGACACACACACAGACACTATTCGGAAAACGACTTTTTTTCATGTTTTGAGTGTAGTAGAATCAGAATCTGCAATAATCTCGAACACGATTTTTTTTGCCATCACCATACTTCCATTCCTTAAGGAATATGGAAGTAATTACCCTTGATAAAAAAAACCGTTGCAGGTAAACTACCCCTTTCCCTCAACCGATCTTCACCAAAAACAAAAGGTCTTGAGAACTCTACAATTCTGGGCTGTATGCAAATTTACAGCTGGATTGTGTTTGAATTTACGGCTGTTATCGTTCGCCATAGAAAAAAAAACCCTTGATTAAAAAAAAACCGTTGCAGGTAAACTACCCCTTTCCATTAACCGATCTTCTCTAAAAACAATAGGTCTTGATTACTCTACATATCAAGGCTGTATGCAAAACATTATTTGATTCTGTTTGAATTTGCGGCTGTTATCGTTTGCCATAGAAAAATATCGGTATGGAGAACCATACATGACTTCCATATTCTAAGACTTATAATCTGAAATATGCTTGCCTGCCAAGCACGATATATTTTCTAATATATACATAATTTACATTAAAATGAAAAAATTATAATTTTATTGCCTGGCAACAAAATTATTTTATTTTTAACAATTACCATTGTTTGAAAAAGTTTAAATGAATTTTCAAGTACTTTACTCTTGTTAAAACGTAAAAGGTTGCAGGTAAACTACCCCTTCCCATTAACCGATCTTCACCAAAATCTAACGGCCTTGAGTCCTCTACAATTCACTTACGTATGCAAAAAATTTGATTCTGTTTGAATTTGCGGCAGTTATCGTTTGCCATAGAAAATACGCTTTATAACAAACGTTGCAGGTAAACTACCCCTTCCCCTCAACCGATCTTCACCAAAAACAAAAGGTCTTGAGTACTCTACAAACCAGGGCTGTATGCAGAAAATTATTTGATTATGTTTGAATTTGCGGCTGTTATCGTTTGCCATAGAAAATAACCTTGTTAAAAAAACGTTGTTGGTAAACTACCCCTTTCCCTTAACCGATCTTCACCAAAAACAATAGGTCTTGAGAACTCTACAATTTAGGGCTGTATGCAAATAATCTTTTGATTCTGTTTGAATTTACGGCTGTTATCGTTTGCCATAGGAAATACCCTTGTTAAAACAGAAAACGTTACAGGTAAACTACCCCTTTCCCTTAACCGATGTTCACCAAAATCAACAGTTCTTGAGAACTCTACAATTCAGGGCTGCATGCGAAACATTATTTCATTCTGTTTGAATTTGCGGCTGTTATCGTTTGGCAAACAAAAAAAATTTCCCTTGATAAAAAAAAACCGTTGCAGGTAAACTACCCCTTTCCCTCAACCGATCTTCACCAAAAACAATAGGTCGTGAGCACTCTACAAATCAGGGCTGTATGCAAAAAGTTATTTGATTCTGTTTGAATTTGCGGCAGTTATCGTTTGCCATAGAAAAAAATACCCTTGTTAAAAAAACGTTGCAGGTAAACTACCCTTTTCCCTCAACCGATTTTCACCAAAAACAAAAGGTCTTGAGAACTCTACAATTTAGGGCAGTATGCAAATAATCTTTTGATTCTGTTTGAATTTGCGGCTGTTATCGTTAGCCATAGGAAATACCCTTGTTAAAACATAAAACGTTACAGGTAAACTACCCCTTTCCCTTAACCGATCTTCACCAAAATCAACAGATCTTGAGAACTCTACAATTCAGGGCTGTATGCGAAACATTATTTGATTCTGTTTGAATTTGCGGCTGTTATCGTTTGCCAAACAAACAAAATTACCCTTGCTAAAAAAAAACCGTTGCAGGTAAACTACCCCTTTCCCTCAACCGATCTTCACCAAAAACAATAGGTCGCGAGTACTCTGCAAATCAGGTCTGCATGCAAAAAATTATTTGATTCTGTTTGAATTTGCGGCAGTTATCGTTTGCCATAGAAAAAAAATCTACAGACAGACACACAGACAGACAGACAGACAGACAGACAGACACACAGACAGACAGACAGACACACACACAGACACTTTTCGGAAAACGACTTTTTTTCATGTTTTGAGTGTAGTAGAATCAGAATCTGCAATAATCTCGAACACGATTTTTTTTGCCATCACCATACTTCCATTCATTAAGGAATATGGAAGTAAACAAGTACTTTAATCTTGTTAAAACGTAAAAGGTTGCAGGTAAACTACCCCTTCCCCTTAACCGATCTTCACCAAAATCGAAAGTCATTGAGACCTCTACAATTCAGGGACGTATGCAAAAAATTATTTGATTCTGTTTGAATTTGCGGCTGTTATCGTTTGCCATAAAAAATACGCTTGATAAAAAAACGTTGCAGGTAAACTACCCCTTCCCCTTAACCGATCTTCACCAAAAACAATAGGTCTTGAGTACTCTACAAATCAGGGCTGTATGCAAAACATTATTTGATTCTGTTTGAATTTGCGGCTGTTATCGTTTGCCATAGAAAATACCCTTGTTAAAAAAACGTTGCAGGTAAACTACCCCTTTCCCTCAACCGATCTTCACCAAAAACAATAGGTCTTGAGAACTCTACAATTTAGGGCTGTATGCAAATAATCTATTGATTCTGTTTGAATTTGCGGCTGTTATCGTTTGCCATAGGAAATACCCTTGTTAAAACATAAAACGTTACAGGTAAACTACCCCTTTCCCTTAACCGATCTTCACCAAAAACAATAGGTCTTGAGTACTCTACAAATCAGGGCTGTATGCGAAACATTATTTGATTCTGTTTGAATTTGCGGCTGTTATCGTTTGCCAAACAAACAAAATTACCCTTGCTAAAAAAAAACCGTTGCAGGTAAACTACCCCTTTCCCTCAACCGATCTTCACCAAAAACAATAGGTCGCGAGTACTCTGCAAATCAGAGCTGCATGCAAAAAATTATTTGATTCTGTTTGAATTCGCGGCAGTTATCGTTTGCCATAGAAAAAAAATCTACAGACAGACAGACAGACAGACAGACAGACAGACACACAGACACTTTTCGGAAAACGACTTTTTTTCATGTTTTGAGTGTAGTAGAATCAGAATCTGCAATAATCTCGAACACGATTTTTTTTGCCATCACCATACTTCCATTCCTTAAGGAATATGGAAGTAAAAAATCTACAGACACACACACAGACACTTTTCGAAAATTGACTTTTTTTCATGTTTTGAGTGTAGTACAATCAGAATCTGCAATAATCTCGAACACGATTTTTTTTGCCATCACCATACTTCCATTTCCTTAAGGAACATGGAAGTAAATATCGGTATGGAGAACCATACATGACTTCCATGTTCTAAGATTTATATTTAAAATAATTTACGAAATGAAATGTTTCCATAGAAACTACTTCTATCCACTTATTGCTTCAGCCTTAACCACAGTACTGTGGTCACTAACGTATACCACCTCACGTTTTCGCACTCGATTTTCACTGATGATGGCAGTTCTGTTTGAATGTGCGTCAGTTATCGTTCGTCATGAAAACATTTCTCTTGTTACAACATAAAATGTTGCAGGTAAACTACCCCTTTCCCTTAACCTATCTTCACCAAAATCAGTAGGCCTTGAGTTCACTAGAATTCAGGAAAGTATGCAAAAAAATATTTGATTCTCTTTGAATTTACGGCAGTTATCTTTCGTCAAAAAAAATTACCCTTCTTAAAACATAAAATGCTGCTGGCAAACTACCCCTTTCCCTTAACCGATCTTCAACAAAATCAACAGACCTTGAGTTCTCTTTAATTCAAAAAGGTATGCAAAACATTATTTGATTCTATTTGAATTTGCGGCTGTTATCGTTTGCCATAGAAAAAAATTACCCCTGATAAAAAAAAAGTTGCAGGTAAACTACTCCTTTCCCTTAACCGATCTTCACCTAAAACAATAGGTCTTGAGTACTCTACAGTTCAGGGCTGTATGCAACCAATTATTTGATTCTGTTTGAATTTGCGGCTCTTATCGTTTGCCACAGAAAATACCCTAGTTAAAATATAAAACGTTGCAGGTAAACTACCCCTTTCCCTTAACCGATCTTCAACAAAATCAACAGACCTTGAGTTCTGTATAATTCAAAAAGGTATGCAAAAGAGTAGTTGATTCTGTTTTAATTTACGGCAGTTATCGTTCGTCATATAAAAAATTACCATTGTAAAACATAAAATGATGCAGGTAAACTACCCTATTCCCTTAACCGATCTTCAACAAAATCAACAGACCTTGAGTTCTCTTTAATTCAAAAAGGTATGCAAAACATTATTTGATTCTGTTTGAATTTGCGGCTGTTATCGTTTGCCATAGAAAAAAATTACCCCTGATAAAAAAAAAGTTGCAGGTAAACTACTCCTTTCCCTTAAACGATCTTCACCAAAAACAATAGGTCTTGAGTACTCTACAGTTCAGGGATGTATGCAAACAATTATTTGATTCTGTTTGAATTTGCGGCTCTTATCGTTTGCCATATAAAATACCCTAGTTAAAATATAAAACGTTGCAGGTAAACTACCCCTTTCCCTTAACCGATCTTCACAAACACCAATAGGTATTGAGAACTCTACAATACAGGGCTGTATGCAAAACATCATTTGATGCTGTTTGAATTTGCGGCTGTTATCGTTTACCATAGGCAAAAATTACACTTGATAAAAAACCGTTGCCGGTAAACTACCCCTTTCCCTTAAACGATCTTCACAAAAAACAATAGGTCTTGAGTACTCAAGAAATCAGGGCTGTATGCAAAAACGTATATGATTCTGTTTGAATTTGCGGCTCTTATCGTTTGCCATAGAAAATAGCCTTTTAAAACATAAAACGTTGCAGGTAAACTACCCCTTTCCCTTAACCGATCTTCCCCAAAAACAAAAGGTCTTGAGAACTCTACAATTCAGGGCAGTATGCAAAACATTATTTTATTATGTTTGAATTTGTGGCTGTTATCGTTTGCCATAGAAAATACCCTTGTTAAAACATAAAACGTTTCTGGAAAACTACCCCTTCCCCTTAACCGATCTTCACCAAAATCAACAGATCTTGAGAACTCTACAAATCAGGGCCGTATGCGAAACATTATTTGATTCTGTTTGAATTTGCGGCTGTTATCGTTTGCCATAGAAAAAAAATCTACAGACACACACACAGACACTTTTCTAAAAACGACTTTTTTTCATGTTTTGAGTGTAGTACAATCAGAATCTGCAATAATCTCGAAGACGATTTTTTTTGCCATCACCATACTTCCATTTCCTTAAGGAACATGGAAGTAAATATCGGTATGGAGAACCATACATGACTTCCATATTCTAAGATTTATATTTAAAATCATTTTCAGCCAAACAGCCAGGCTGTGTCTTACCTGCCTTTTTATTGCTGTATTAAATGAAAAATATTATATTACATTAAAATGAAAAAATTATAATTTTATTGCCTGGCAACAAAATTATTTTATTTTTAACAATTACCATTGTTTCAAAAAGTTTAAATAAATTTTCAAGTACTTTACTCTTGTTAAAACGTAAAAGGTTGCAGGTAAACTACCCCTTCCCCTTAACCGATCTTCACCAAAATCGAAAGTCATTGAGACCTCTACAATTCAGGGACGTATGCAAAAAATTATTTGATTCTGTTTGAATTTGCGGCTGTTATCGTTTGCCATAGAAAATACGCTTGATAAAAAACGTTGCAGGTAAACTACCCCTTCCCCTTAACCGATCTTCACCAAAAACAAAAGGTCTTGAGTACTCTACAAATCAGGGCTGTATGCAAAACATTATTTGATTCTGTTTGAATTTGCGGCTGTTATCGTTTGCCATAGAAAATACCCTTGTTAAAAAAACGTTGCAGGTAAACTACCCCTTTCCCTCAACCGATCTTCACCAAAAACAATAGGTCTTGAGAACTCTACAATTTAGGGCTGTATGCAAATAATCTTTTGATTCTGTTTGAATTTGCGGCTGTTATCGTTTGCCATAGGAAATACCCTTGTTAAAACATAAAACGTTACAGGTAAACTACCCCTTTCCCTTAACCGATCTTCACCAAAAACAATAGGTCTTGAGTACTCTACAAATCAGGGCTGTATGCAAAACTTTATTTGATTCTGTTTGAATTTGCGGCTGTTATCGTTTGCCATAGAAAATACCCTTGTTAAAAAAACGTTGCAGGTAAACTACCCCTTTCCCTCAACCGAACTTCACCAAAAACAATAGGTCTTGAGAACTCTACAATTTAGGGCTGTATGCAAATAATCTTTTGATTCTGTTTGAATTTGCGGCTGTTATCGTTTGCCATAGGAAATACCCTTGTTAAAACATAAAACGTTACAGGTAAACTACCCCTTTCCCTTAACCGATCTTCATCAAAATCAACAGATCTTGAGAACTCTACAATTCAGGGCTGTATGCGAAACATTATTTGATTCTGTTTGAATTTGCGGCTGTTATCGTTTGCCAAACAAACAAAATTACCCTTGCTAAAAAAAAACCGTTGCAGGTAAACTACCCCTTTCCCTCAACCGATCTTCACCAAAAACAATAGGTCGCGAGTACTCTGCAAATCAGGGCTGCATGCAAAAAATTATTTGATTCTGTTTGAATTTGCGGCAGTTATCGTTTGCCATAGAAAAAAAAAATCTACAGACAGACAGACAGACAGACAGACGACACACAGACACTTTTCGGAAAACGACTTTTTTTCATGTTTTGAGTGTAGTAGAATCAGAATCTGCAATAATCTCGAACACGATTTTTTTTGCCATCACCATACTTCCATTCCTTAAGGAATATGGAAGTAAATATCGGTATGGAGAACCATACATGACTTCCATATTCTAAGATTTATTTTTAAAATCATTTTCAGCCAAACAGCCAGGCTGTGTCTTACCTGCCTTTTTATTGCTGTATTAAATGAAAAATATTATATTACATTAAAATGAAAAATTTATAATTTTATTGCCTGGCAACAAAATTATTTTATTTTTAACAATTACCATTGTTTCAAAAAGTTTAAATAAATTTTCAAGTACTTTACTCTTGTTAAAACGTAAAAGGTTGCAGGTAAACACCCCTTCCCCTTAACCGATCTTCACCAAAATCGAAAGTCATTGAGACCTCTACAATTCAGGGACGTATGCAAAAAATTATTTGATTGTGTATGAATTTGCGGCTGTTATCGTTTGCCATAGAAAATACGCTTGATAAAAAAACGTTGCCGGTAAACTACCCCTTCCCCTTAACCGATCTTCACCAAAAACAATAGGTCTTGAGTACTCTACAAATCAGGGCTGTATGCAAAATATTATTTGATTCTGTTTGAATTTGCGGCTCTTATCGTTTGCCATAGAAAATACCCTTGTTAAAAAAACGTTGCAGGTAAACTACCCCTTTGCCTCAACCGATCTTCACCAAAAACAATAGGTCTTGAGAACTCTACAATTTAGGGCTGTATGCAAATAATCTTTTGATTCTGTTTGAATTTGCGGCTGTTATCGTTTGCCATAGGAAATACCCTTGTTAAAACAAAAAACGTTACAGGTAAACTACCCCTTTGCCTCAACCGATCGTCACCAAAAACAATAGGTCTTGAGAACTCTACAATTCAGGGCTGTATGCGAAACATTATTTGATTCTGTTTGAATTTGCGGCTCTTATCGTTTGCCAAACAAACAAAATTACCCTTGCTAAAAAAAAACCGTTGCAGGTAAACTACCCCTTTCCCTTAACCGATCTTCACCAAAAACAATAGGTCGCGAGTACTCTGCAAATCAGGGCTGCATGCAAAAAATTATTTGATTCTGTTTGAATTTGCGGCAGTTATCGTTTGCCATAGAAAAAAAATCTACAGACAGACAGACAGACAGACAGACAGACAGACAGACAAGCAGACAGACAGACACACACACAGACACTTTTCGGAAAACGACTTTTTTTCATGTTTTGAGTGTAGTAGAATCAGAATCTGCAATAATCTCGAACACGATTTTTTTGCAATCACCATACTTCCATTCCTTAAGGAATATGGAAGTAAAATTACCCTTGATAAGAAAAACGTTGCAGGTAAACTACCCCTTCTCGTTAACCGATCTTCACCAAAAACAACAGATCTTGAGTACTCTGCAAATCAGAGCTGTATGCACAAAATTATTTGATTCTGTTTGAATTTGCGGATCTTATCGTTTGCCATAGATAATACCCCTTTCCTATAACCGATCTTCACGAAAAACAATAGGTCATGAGAACTCTACAATTCAGCCCTGTATGCACAAAATTATTTGATTCTGTTTACATTTGCGGCTTTTATCGTTTGCCATAGAAAATACCCTTGTTAAAATATAAAATGTTGCAGGTAAACTACCAAACTACCCCTTTCCCTTAACCGATCTTCACCAAAACCAATAGGTCTTGAGAACTCTATAATTCAGGGCTGTATGCAAAAGAGTAGTTGATTCTGTTTGAATTTGCGGCTGTTATCGTTTGCCATAGAAAAAAGTAAAAATTACCCTTGATTAAAAAAAAACCGTTGCAGGTAAACTACCCCTTTCCCTTAACCGATATTCACCAAAATCAATAGGTCTTGAGTACTCTACAAATCAGTGCTGCATGCAAACAATTATTTGATTTTGTTTGAATTTGCGACTCTTATCGTTTGCCATAAAAAATACCCTTTTAAAACATAAAACGTTGCAGGTAAACTACCCCTTTCCCTTAACCGATCTTCACCAAAAACAATAGGTCATGAGAACTCTACAATGCAGCCCTGTGTGCAAAAAAGTATTTGATTCTGTTTACATTTGCGGCTTTTATCGTTTGCCATAGAAAATACCCTTGTTAAAATATAAAATGTTGCTGGTAAACTACCCCTTTCCCTTAACCGATCTTCACCAAAACCAACAAGTCTTGAGAACTCTACAAATCAGCGCTGTATGCAGAAAATTATTTGATTCTGTTTGAATTTGCGGCTGTTATCGTTTGCCATAGAAAAAAAATCTACACACAGACAGACACTTTTCTAAAAATGGCTTTTTTTCATGTTCTGAGTGTAGTACAATCAGAATCTGCAATAGTCTCGAACACGATTTTTTTTGCCATCACCATACTTCCATTTCCTTGAGGAACATGGAAGTAAAATTAATATAACTGGTAGAATCTTGTTGCAAGAAGTTTATGAATATTGCTTATATCAAGAAAACAGAACAATAATTTTTACTACATCATTATTGTGTGTGTGTCATATGTATTTTATATTTGTCTCCCAATGTTTTTAAACACGTGTTACTTGTAAATGTAAAGTGTTGAAACAACAAGTTGATAAGCGTAAATGTTGAAAAATTAAATGTGTTAAACACGTTAAATGTTGAAAAGTCGTTTAAAATTGTATGTCGACAGCTGTCATTTGTTGTAATGCAAACTTATTTAAAAAATATAAATTACCTACACCGGTAAATCGATTAAACTACTAATGCAGCTTGCAATTAATTATGTGATTCAACTAATACCACTACTGACAACTTTACGTCAGTTAACAAGCTGCGTTAAGGTATATGTAACCTTCGTGATGGAACAGCGCTCAAAAAATGTCATCTTATTTCTTTAAAACGTTGAAAATCAAATGTTATCTTTCAAACGATGAATTGTTTTTAAACTATGGATGTGTCTGTAATGTTACTGTGTTAGAACGAAAGCAGTCACATAAAGCAGCCTGAATTCATGGTTGGAATGGTAATTATAAAAAAGTATTGTACTTAAAAGTATACTAACGCATTCAATGACCTTGAGCTGACTAAGAAAAGGGTTAAGACCCATAACAATATACTGGATTATGGGTAAGGCCAAACGAAAGTTACTAACATTCGTTACACCTTTTTGAAGCATATTCAACCTGTTAGTTACAATAAATTAAATTATTTTATTTTATTTAGATTGCTAATTACGTTTTCTATTCATATTACTTAATTTATTAATGAATTTTAAACAATACATAATTCAGATTATCAGATGTACGCGTAAGTTATATACTTTTGAGTGAGGTCCCCTGACGCTGAAAATATCACAAAAACGACTCATAAAATTTTCTGTATTCGTACATTGGCTTTACATTTTTTTTTTAAATTGGTACGCGTATTCTAAAACTTTTTAAGTACGACGTAAGACAAACTGGCCGAACTATCTCCTTGTCTTGGCGACTTTGGCATTTACCGTTTTCTGACAAACTGCTCAAACGATATCCATTAAAGTTGCTAACTGAGCTCATGTTTATAATAGCTCAAGTTGAATAACAGAACTGAAACAATATGGAATTAAAGTTTAATAATTAAAAATGAGCTGTGACCAAAAAGCTCCGAACAAGTAACACTCGTCATTTAACATCCTCTTAGACGGGAAAACTATTTAAACAATTACTCATTTCCATTTGAAATAACTGAGAAACGCCTTGAAAACCATCGTTAGTGATAACTGCCAGTACTGACTCAGCGGAAACAGTTACATTAGTACTTCCGTTTCAGCAAGCTGTCAAGACGATACTAACTGTTATTCGTAAGAACTGACTGTTCACTTAACCTTTAACTTTTACACTAAAACAAAAGCCTTGAGAACTACAGTCGTCTAACGAGAATTTTGATAATACGTTAAAAACTAATTAAAACCTACGCCGCATTTCATATGTAACATTCATGATCCAAAAGTACTAAATTTTAAATCACTTTACATTTAAGTACTGCACTTTAAATTTTAAAATCATAAAAGTTATAACTACTGGCACTTAACAATTTCGTATTACTTAGTATTCGTATTACATTCATACTTCCAGTGAAAAACCATGATTCAAAAGTTCAAAGTAACTACTTCATATCTTAAACATTATTCGTATTTATTTGTACTCAAATAGCAAAAATTCTTAGACAGTATTATATAAAAAAAAAAATGCTCCCATTTCTGATAAAGTGTTCACTTAATCTTATCAGTTGCGTAGGTATAACTAAACCGTTTAAAAATAAATTTCTAACCACTTGTGTTCAGTGTATACGTAATGTTCACTGTTTTAAAAAGTGAACCAGAGTGTCATATATATCAAGTGCACGGAACGTCTTTTCCTGATGTTATTTCTTATTTTTTTCTTCAGCAAAACTTTCTTACATCAGGTTTCAACTCCATTTTTCTCGGTTCTGTACATCTGTCTTCAACTGTTATATCTTTTTCCGTTTCTGATGTCATCTACAACACCAACTTTTCTTTTTCCCCGCCTTCCCTTAACCTTCTACTTTTCCATCTATGACCCATAGCTACAGACAGTTTCTACGCAATGGAGCCATAAGCATAATAAAGTGAATGTACTGGACACTATCACTTGGTAAAGACCGTTCTAAATGATACACATTTACTTGTATTTGCCTGTACACATAGCCTACTTCTATTCTTATTAATGTGCTTATAAACATACTGTACTAGTTATTTACGTAAAATATACAAATATATTTATTTTTATGTATTTACATTTATAAACATACGCGGAATTCCGGTAGAGAACTTTTATTTTTTCTTGATTTGCTATATAAAGAATTATATTAATTTATTAGGAGAAAAAGGTTAGGCCTATAGATTTCCAGGAAAGAAGTTAATCCGAGTCTACAAGTTAGAAGAATCGCATACCTCTGCCCATAACTTGCGCTGTGAATCTGTGGCATTATGTGTAATGATTGGAATGCGTAAGTATGTAATGCACTTTTCTCCAAATTTATCTATCACCAAGTTTTTTTCAGCGGTTTGGTTATCTGCAGTGTTTATGATACCACTCGTCTTACTTTTAGCCAAACGCATTCAAAAACGTATTCAGTTATACAATTATTTGCAATTTTCTAGAAAAAAGAAGACAGCAGTATGGAATGTTGTTCTTAAGTAATAGGAAAATGTTTTTTAATAATTGCATAAAACTATCGTGCAATGCAAACTAGAATTGAGCCAACTTCGGAACCACTGCGCGCTTTGGTGTGTTAACCCAAAACTAGCAATTAACGTGTCACCAGTTTTAACAACAAAAATGAAACGATGTCGATTACTGCAACACACACACACACACAAACTAGTAATATGTGTGTGTGTGTGAGTAATATAATTAACACACTAGTTTGGGCACCAACATGCCGCGCACGCTTAATGCGCATGCGTCCGTTATTAATTATTCTATCTGCAAGAGTGTCTGAAGGTCGCTGACGTTCTGATAAAATTTGATAAGTAAATAAGGTGTCGTCCGCTGAAACATACTTCCGGCGATAAAAGCTGTACACTTCCTACAAAGTGCAATCAAACACGTCATGCATGTTAACTTACATCGTATGGTTCCGATGACTCAAGTAACGAGCGAAAATAGATTGACGTTCTTGGTTCTTAGAAGCGCCACGTTTTACTGATATTGATAAATTTGGTTCAAGCTCTGGTTTACACAATGAAGGGTAAATGTGAAGTAAAACTCGCATTTAACTGATGTTATCTTCTTGAGGAATTCAAAAAACATTAAAGCGCTTTAAAAAACAGTAAAGCGCTTTTAACTGAAAATAAAAATATTTTTTTAACCGTTGGTTGTACTTCTTACAGAAAATTTGAAGAGCTAGAATAATAACACTCAGACACCACACACCCATGATCTTCCTCAATGTCCCATTCAGTTAACGTTTCTCCTCTTTATAACCTCAGAAGTTTATACTCTCCTTGAGCATATCCCCCACCTTATTTCTTCCATCGGCCTCTAATACCAGTCCATTAATCTTATCTCTGCTTATTTTCCTGATTTACGTACCCGATTGTAACCACAAAGTAAAACGCTCTACATTAAACAGTTCGCCAGCTCTTCCTCAGTTCTAAGTTTATTCTGGTGTATAACATTCCTTATTCCTGTTGAACGTTTCCTTGCTATGGATACTGTTACGACATTACAGAATAATCTACGTGTTTATCGAATGTTCCAGAGGAATCCGGCTGTAATGTGTGTGGCGTACGTGATTCTCGACGCATTACCTAGACTGGGCCAGAAGCCGCGCGGACTGTGTCAAGGCCGCAATGAATTACGCTCTAATGTTTTCCTTTATTGGTAATGCGCAGTATGGAATATTCTAGTCTTTCGGTGGGGTATAAATACAAGTACTCAACGACTTTCAGTTTCAGTTTGAGTTGCGAATTATTGGAGTGCGGTTTGTAGTATTTGTGGCGAAATGTTATGTGTTGTGCGGGACGATTGTATACAATTGTGTTTTATATTAGTAGACATTTTTTATTGCGTGTGAACAATTTTTATTAGATTTATTGTAAGAGACTGTCTTGTTGATTTCAAACTGGTTAATTGTGATAATTAAAGCTGGTGATTAGTGACGTAATTGGTGTCTTGTATTTTGTTTTCCACTGTACCATACGATGATCAGTAGACCGTCGTAACCGTCTGCTTATGAGCTTTGTTCGCTGGCCTAATCCTCACTCAACATGCTTACCAACATTCGTTAGTCAATTACCTCGTTAGATCCTTAACTCGTGTCGCAAGTATAAAAGTATCTGTAAAAACATTTCTACACCTATCTGAGACTTTAAGTAAACGACTGTATTAAATGACAGCACCCTAAATCGGAAGAAAGCGTTTTTAGAAAAACAAATGCATCAATAAAGAAATTAGCTAACATGTGGCCTAATGATTTCATGAACTCGGCGGCACAATGTAAACAACAAAAATTCCGTTACGTTCTAAGCACTCTTGTTTCTTCATGAGGTTTTATAGCTGGCTATAGATTATATAACTTAGGACAAAGATATCATACAAACCATGGTGACTTGGCGCCACTATCGTTCCCAATCGATCAGAAAAAATAAGCGGGTAGATAGAGAAGAGTAGAGAGGGGTAGATAGAGACAAACAGAAAGAACTCAAGTCAATGTACTGTTTATTAAAAATAAATCGTTAAAGAACGGTATTAAACTATCTGACAAAATATTCGAGTATGGTGTAGCTGGGAATACTGCATACAGTTAATGCCACCCATGTGGGGTGTACGTACAGCAGATACTGTATTACGGTGTTGTGTAATTAAGGAGTATGCAATATCATAAAATCTAGGTTATTAAGTCTCTCATAAATCATGGGAAAGATCCGTGCAGAAACGAGAACACAGTGAGAATGAGTAACAACCATTCACTCATCAGCATGAACAACACACTCTTTATACAAGAAAGGCTTCGGCTGTCATCATTAGACTGTTTACTACTAGAAGGTTAATTTGTTAACTAACATTAATTATAAACAAAATCAACAAACGTTTATCTAATTTCTCAACAAACAAACAAATGACTGTTCTTTTACAATACCGTGAAGATGAAATTACAATGAAAATAAAAATCAGTTGCACAGAAAATCGAGTAAGCATACAAGGAACAACTCATAGTAGAAATACCGAAGGGCCTATTAATCTTCAGAAAATATTAACATTAATACGTACAGAAAAATTTACAAAGTTACCGAATTCGGACTTCAGTAACGAACTCGAATGGAATTTCGTTTAATTAAACACTGACTAGTAAATACTATATACGAATTAGGGAAACCATTGCTAACTGCACGTAGTGACGTCAGTAAGAGAACTGCAATGGCCAATGATCGAGGACAACCAATACACTCCCAAATGCTTCAAATGTTGGAGGTGGATCTTACCAACATATGTGGATGACTTGTGCCAACAACAGAGTCACAACCACACTGTATTCATCAGAGATGCCTGCTCATATATAAGCATAATGAATTGGACAAAAAGAATGTTTTCAGTAGGAGTACGACTCCAGTCCTTACTTGTGAAAGCAACAGATGCTGGTACTCGCCGCCGATAAATAAAGTGTATCAAGTAGCACATACACAAGCTAGACCTATATAGAATCAATTTGAATTCTTTCTAAAATCTTAAATTTAAATATATCGAGTTTCAAAAGACGGTTGTTTTTGTACGATTTACATAACATATTTATACGTTATTTATTTTTCAACACAACACAACACAGCTGTAGGCCTATACGTCTCACATCGCTCGACTAGTTTCCTTTTTACGCCAGCAATTAATAATTCTTTGTTACTTACTAAAACTTTCGGGCTTGTCGACCGTGATCGGTTGTTGAAAATAGTCTCTTGGTTACGTAGTAACGTTTCGACGGCTTGAGCGGTCCTCATCGTCAGAGTACAGATAGGTAGAAACATGGTATGAATTGATTCTTTGTTATCAGTCTTCCGGATATCCAAAGATTGGGGTCGCGAAAGCCTACTGAAAGAATTCTTCATCTTGAATTCATCTTTTAGTCTGAGTTATATCGGCATACTATTTTCTACTACGCCTTTGCTGTAAAACTTCCCTTCTTGTATAACTACACGCAGCGCCCAAACAAAAAGAAGTCTGATGGGCGAGGACTGGTATCCAGAGTGAACGATGTTCTTGAAAAGTGCACTTTTCGAGAGGATCTGCCAAAAAATTTTAATGTTTGATTTAAGCTACGCACATTACAATACATATCATTGGCCTGTTTTAAACTGTTTACAGGAGAGCCAAGATACGATTCCAATAGCATCCGTGCTTGTAATTACGTAGTTTAGTGACTAGAGGTGTTTGTTGCTTTACTTTTGAACGTCTGTCGCGTTAATAAGGTCACAGACAGGTTTACTTATTAATAAAAGAAGCATAAAACCTTAGCACGCGTACTTATATGGAAAGCTTTCACATGAAAGAGGACGACAAAAAGCGATGTCAACAAGTGCTGGATTTAATTATATAACAACAGAGCAGAGAATACAAACACCCATTGTTTTGTGAAAACAAACATGTGGGAACTGTGACAGTGTTCCTACCACAACAACAGTAGTACCACTTATTACCTGTGCAACAAACAACACGGGAGGTCTGCACTGTCCTTCAACCTTCACAATACCTTTACTAATTACACCATTAAGGAAACGAGCATAATACTCACACTTGGAAAAACATTTCAATTATCAGTGTCTTATGATAGACATTTCAAGAATTAAAATATAATAATACAATATAAATATTTGTGTGCATTGATATGTAGTTTACTTATGTACTAAAAAACTAAAATGAAGTAAAATGATACCAAATGTAAGCAATACACATTACTATTATGATACAAAAAGAGAATTATTATTATCACAAAAGAGAATCATTAGAATTATTTCTAAGAAACGTTAGTTTGAACACATTCTTGGCCACTTTTTCAAAAGTTTGAAATTACTCCTTTATGGTATCTGTAGATTTTTAAAGTTCTTATGCTGTTTTATATTGGAAGTGATAATATAAATTTAATTTGCTTATACCATATGTTGGGGATACTCTAGGCGTATTTCTGAAATCTCTGAAAACATGGATGCTTTCAGTTTCAAATACTGAAGAAGTTTTAAAAACAGTTGTATAAAATGTATATATATATATATAATATTTAAAATTTATATTTATTTTACCTCAAGATGTTATTATTCCCTTAGTTGGAACATGTTTCGAGAACTTCTGTGTTCTCATCCTCAGCTTTCGTGATCTTGCGTCTGGTGAAGTATTTGTGTGTTGGCTGGATGTAATTTTGGTTTCTTGTTGGTCTCTGGTATTTTAAAGTAGTATTATTGTGTGTGATTGTGATGTATGTATTAGTATTTTGTGTATTTTCGATGTTGAGTGCTTTGAATATTGTGTCATGTTCTGTACTGGTTTGTATTTGTTCAGGTATTAGTTTGTTTCGTGTTTTATGTTTGTATATTTGTAAATTTTCCCAAATGTTCATTATGGTGCCTTTGTGTGGTATATGTTTTATTAGTGTCACATTGGTTGTGTCTGGGAATTCATGTCCCGTGTTTATTGCATGTGTGGCCAAATTGGATTTATATATTTCTGTTTTTTTTGTATGCATTTAGATGTTCAAAATAACGTTTTTCAGCTGTTTTTTTGTTTGTCCAATGTAACATTTATTGCAATCTTGTGTTTTCACTGATGATGGAAGTCGATGGCATTGCCGAAACGTCTGGTTTTGTAGAAAACATTGGACTACGGCCAAATATCCCGGGAAGGAATTTTAACAAAAACTACTTCTTTGTTGCCGATAACGTTGTACACATATATATATAAAATATATGCATAAAATTAATGACTTGTATAAGTTAATGATTGATCTCCATTAAGTAGTGCTCAAGTTTCCAAAGTTTTAATATTATGATGTCCGTAATTAAAACATCAGAGCAGGTTTAGTTTGTATGAGGGTACACCGTGGACACAAATTTTCAACATTTCCTATTGAGCGTTGCTTAGAATAAAGCTGTGAATCTACAGTGTACGTTTCACAGAACAAACACGCGGAAAAGAAGGAGCGCTCCGAAGTCACTCATGGACCCTCAGCATCTTGCAGAGGGTTCATTCCCTAAAGACGAAAAGTCTGTCTATGAATCGTTCCTCTGTAAACACGTGCAGGTACACTGCCCAGCGATCCACAGGAAGCAAATCGCTATCCACGCTGGACACTTTTTCGGCTTGCATGCGTTATGATGGTATGGGTTCGGCACTTTCCATTTAAAAACCGTGCAAATGTAAGAAAATAAACATGAATGAGGCCAGAAATAACGCGAATTGTGTGTGTGTGTGTGTGTGTGTGTGTGTGTGTGTGTGTGTGTTTTCCCTGCCTTTTCATTGCGGTAGTCATAATAATAAAATGGAAACGTAAACAGTACATAACTGAGAAAAAAATACATAAATGAAAAAACTATAATTTTATTGCCTGGCAACAAAATTATTTTATTTTTAACAATTACCATTGTTTGAAAAAGTTTAAATGAATTTTCAAGTACTTTACTCTTGTTAAAACGTAAAAGGTTGCAGGTAAACTACCCCTTCCCCTTAACCGATCTTCACCAAAATCATAATTCCTATAGTCCTCTACAATTCAGGGACGTATGCAAAAAATTATTTGATTCTGTTTGAATTTGCGGCTGTTATCGTTTGCCATAGAAAATACGCTTGATAAAAAAACGTTGCAGGTAAACTACCCCTTCCCCGTAACCGATCTTCACCAAAAACAATAGGTCTTGAGTACTCTACAAATCAGGGCTGTATGCAAAAAATTATTTGATTCTGTTTGAATTTGCGGCTATTATCGTTTGCCATAGAAAATACCCTTGTTGAAAAAACGTTGCAGGTAAACTACCCCTTTCCCTTAACCGATCTTCACCAAAAACAATAGGTCTTGAACTCTACAATTTAGGGCTGTATGCAAATAATCTTTTGATTCTGTTTGAATTTGCGGCTGTTATCGTTTGCCATAGGAAATACCCTTGTTAAAACACAAAACGTTACAGGTAAACTACCCCTTTCCCTTAACCGATCTTCACCGAAAACAATAGGTCTTGAGAACTCTACAATTCAGGGCTGTATACGAAACATTATTTGATTCTGTTTGAATTTGCGGCTGTTATCGTTTGCAAAACAAAAAAAATTTCCCTTGATAAAAAAAAACCGTTGCAGGTAAACTACCCCTTTCCCTCAACCGATCTTCACCAAAAACAATAGGTCGTGAGTACTCTACAAATCAGGGCTGTATGCAAAAAATTATTTGATTCTGTTTGAATTTGCGGCAGTTATCGTTTGCCATAGAAAAAAAATCTACACACAGACAGACAGACAGACACACACACAGACACTTTTCGGAAAACGACTTTTTTTCATGTTTTGAGTGTAGTACAATCAGAATCTGCAATAATCTCGAACACGATTTTTTTTGCCATCACCATACTTCCATTCCTTAAGGAATATGGAAGTAAAATGCTTTAAGTATGAACGATGATGTACACATAACACGTTTTTCTGCAAATGCACTTTCGAATCAATATTGTTGTACGTACGTAACAACTGTTACACCTTTCAAAGGAGTACAGTATTGGCAGGTACGACTTAGGGACTATACGAAACAGTATGTGAATTACTACATATTTTATACACTCATCCACGCGCGCACATACGCACAAAGACATGCGTAAACTGGAATACACGTACAGTCGCAAACAACGAAATATTATACCAGTGGTTGTGATGGTCATATTCTCGCGTATAAAGCAGGTGTGTCAAATCTTACCGTGTTTCTCTTACGTTAACAACTCTTTAACTTTTATTTTCGTCTGTCTCAGGCAAAACACGTTCGCGAAAAACGCAAACTCTAACGTGTAATGAAAAAAATGCATTGCAGAAAAGAAAACTGTAAGCACAAACGAACGTGTAGAGTCGACGGTTACACTACCTGTTTTAATTAAATTTTGTAAATACAGTTCGACTCAACATTAACTACTGCATTTGTAAATAACACTGACTCGACAACACTCACTGCAATTTTCTATTAATACGTAACGCGTGCAAAAAGCGTTTAAACTAAACGTGCAACACAATTAGAGATTCAGAGCGCGGTGTTGTAATTAATTTAATTGAAATAACAGTATTATTTGACAAAGGAAATTGTTACGATGGCGGACTCTCATGCATTTCCGGTACACTGTTCCTGTTGTAGTTAGCCTGCCGTAAACATACGCAGAATTCTCCAACAATTTAACTGTTAGTCAGATGTTAAATTATTGTTCTACAACTTCTGACAAAAGTCATCCAAAATTATATACTTAATACAAATAATTATTTCACTTCCTCAACTAAAATCACGAATCTATCCTGCTACTAAAGTTGGTTCCCAGCTGTTTGAGGATAATAATTTATATTCTCGTACGTGTTTGAACGAACTATTTATATTGCGACTAAAAATGCGGAAGTTAAATGCTTCCCGAACTCAGCTTTATCGTCATTTGAACTAGAAATATCATAGAACTTAACGATATTGGTGTGCTGTGCACCTGCATCTGCAACACAATAATTACCGCTCAGTATATCGGAAGGTTTAGTGAAAATCTCGTTTTATCTGATTACGAAACGTATCACACGCATAAGGTGCTTACGACTCTATTATTATCCGAAGGTATATATTATACAGCACGACACGACCGGTTGCTTAATTTCGTATGCATATCTCACGATTTCTAGAGAACACCATCGCTTACGAAACTATCACTACGCCTCCGACACTAGGTCGCTTCTACCTTCGCATCCTACCTAAGCAAACACCTACTCACGAGCTGTTTCAGAGCGATTAAATAAATTGTTCGTAACAAGCGATGTAAGGTCCGATATCATAAAGCATGTCAATTACTATGACCGAATACAACAATCTTGTGGTGTGTACCAATCAACAAAGTCTATAAAAATACTAAAATCCTCTCGCCAGTACACGGTACATCAGAAAATAGTGACGGCAGACCTCAGCTTCGGTCAAATTAGAATGTGAGGAACTGCATTTTAGTATGAAAATACAAAGTGAACTTATTCTTTAATACCATATATTCTTTAAAACCAAGCTATAGACAAATCATTTAAATTTCTTTCATAGCTTTTGAGAAAGAATAGTGCTGAATGTGCAAGTATTACAAGGCTAGACTTCCTCCAGTCATTTCACACTCGGTGTTTAAGTAACGACAAAATTTATAAGTTTTTTTTTACAAGAGCTGTAATGTCTTTAGATAAAAACGTATTCCGCACAAGAATATTCACACAGCTTGAGCAGAGACAAGCTGGCCTATCAGGATACCGCCTGCTGATAGGCGCAAGACTACTAAATTACAATTAGCGTTCTTTACTATTTTTACTTACGGCGATAATTCATATTTTTAACTTTTGGGTATTTACAATCCGTTTTAATTACATGGAAAATTTTTCCAGTACCTAAAGGAGCCCTCGTCGGAAATAACGATGTTACGAATATTAGGCGACGCCATACCATTTATATGACGAGGCCTTTCAGTGTTTTCTAGGTCGTGGTTTCAGACTTAAAAATGGTGGAAACACTGAAAGGCGTCGTCCGGAACATGGCACGTTCCAGTTCAGCAAGTAAACACGACAAAGTTGCTAGTAGTTCATTGTTGATTGTAGGAGGTTTGGAATAAAATAATGTCAATTATATTATTAATACGTCATTCGATTTTAAGACGACTTAAACATGTTTATTCGATACTATGAGTCCCCTAATGACACTTTCATTCCATACAGACAGCCATCCCTTTCAAAAACTCAAGTGAGTCAGAATAATGAATATTTAATGTTACAGAAACTTTAACAGAACAATTGCCTGCAGAAAAAATGTATTTTCGTTATTAATGTATTTTTTGCTTATTGTAATATCGTTTAGTTATATATCAAATCTAACAAAGTATAATACATAAGAGAATTTTCAGAATTCTGGATGTACTAGAAATTATTTCAATAGAATATGTTTTCAGAGACAGGATACTCTGTTTAGAACATAGTACATGGGTATCCAGTACTCTCATCTAAATGACTAATTTAACGTAGGCCTACAGCAAGACTTGTACAAAACCATTGCTTACTATAGAAACAAAATCAAATAAACTGTTAAAAAAAATTAAATGATTAAAATATCTCACTGATAAAACATTATTAAATAATATTTATTTAAGATAACACAATCTATGTGTTATAACGAAGCTACTTGTAAGGTGTAACGGCATTTCATTCATAGAAAATTTCGTCATCGACAACAAAAACATAATCCGTATATTACTGTCACACGGTACGGCGCCGCGCTTGCGTACAGAATTATAGAAACAGTCTCCAAACAAAAATGTACAAACGTTTTTCCTTACGGTGACGACACACACACTTTATTTTTACACTTATTTAATTACAATTACTTATGAACTAGAAACGTTTATGAGACAGCAGTACAGTTTTCCCCATATTAATGTTAAGTCTTCGGGAACATGTTTTACTTTCTCATGTTCTCTTTTTCTCACGTTTTCCATCGCATCCGTAGTACGATTAGAACGTACCTGGTAGTGATATAGTACTACTACCGAGTACCCTCTCAATGCTGAACACAAGGTGCCTGTACTCTGTTCAAAGAATGAAGGATTCTGGTTTTAGAACGTTTAATGTTCACAGTATCTGAGATAAAAGTAAATAATCAGCATTCCCTCGTTCATTTCTCTACTCGACCGTGTAGTTTATATTTTTTGGGAGTATTCCCTTCTTTTATGGTGTAGTGCAATTCGAAAAGAGTCATGGTTTGTTCTCCCTCCTGATACGTGCGTCACCTTTGTTCACTTACTGTGAATAAACTATCAGTCAGAAAAAATTCCTGTTACACTACCATTTGCACACACAATCTTTATTACATCTGGAGATTTTATTTTTGTATATGTAATACATTGAAACTTGTTAAAACTTTTGTTTTAGAATTCTATGTGTTACCTGAAAATGCTAGAGGCTTAAATTTTACTTCGGTGTAAACAAAATGTTTATTACAAGTAATTCTAAATAATCTGAATAATCAGTAATTTCGCAAAAAGTGAAAAAGATATAATAATCAGTTATTTTTTTTATCGAAAGGTATCTGAAACACGAAAACTATCATGCCACGAAAGGAAACGTACACTCACGTATGCTGCGAAATAGACCTTTTTCATGTTTTTTGTCCAGCATTCTTTCAGCAATGCTGGTTCATACAAATTACGATACATACATAATTCTAGCGTTAAAAAGTTATAGTTTTTACTTTATGAACTCATTTACTACATTGAAGTAGCTGTATAAAAGACTTGGTTTTATGGAGTATGTTAAGTTGCATCTCAAAAGGTATGCGTGTACGCATTCTTGAAATTTATGGTAATAATTACAATTTAATTTACTGATGACGCGAAGCAGAAAACAACAGTCAAAGAAACTGCAGGCTATATGTTTTTCATTAAATTAACATGTATGTTAATATTTAAGTGCCAGTTAAAGTCGAAAACAAGAGTTAAATTTTCACAGATTAACGAAGAAAAAACCAATTTATTGCAAACGGAATGACGAATAATATTCAAAATGTAAGCGCAGTGTCATTAAACAATCATGCATGCGAAATATACGAGGAAATGTGAGTTACGTGTATTGATAACATACCATTTATTATTAAGTATTACTTCAGACAACATATACAGTGAATTTACGAACGTGATATGTGTGAATTTTAATAGAAATATGATATAACTCACACGGGAACACTAAATATACCGTATGCGACGGTGTGTTGGACCACACTGACATTTCTGTTAACAGGTAGGTCTACCTGAAATATCTTTATGCGTATACGTGGATTTGCAGACGACTGCTTCTACTCTCCAGTACGTTACAATGGTTTTATTAGTAATATTACTGCGCTAATGGTTTCATTATTATAAAAAAATCTTATTTATAAAAGCTCTATAAAAGTGGAAAACACATGATGCGGGTATCGCCACCCACCTTGAATCAAGTTCCTCTTATTGCTTAGCAACATTAAGTAGCAAATAAACAACCCTGATACGCTAAAGACCTTAATAAAACCAATAATACCGCCATAAATTCTCCGGAAAACTTATAAGAACGTAAGTGCAATTCACAAACATAGACAAATACACACCATCCGCTTGGCAACATGCGTAAAACGGACAGTTAAGCAGATTTTCTGATACAGTCCAGTTTGACAGACACAACGGCTATGGAGTATAATATTATTATGGACTGTGGAGTCAATAATATTCACCTAGACCATTAGTGATACGATTTCAGAATATGCTAATACAGGTTGGGAAAAGATGAGATATGGAGGCAAAAGAAGAACACGAAAGTCAGATAAAAATGATGGACAACATTACTTTGGTAGCCCATGTCATCTTATTTTTGTTACAAGAAACCTGTCCTTCATACAGTTGTAATTAGTGATAATTCGAATTCCGTATTTAGAATTTGCACGAAAACAGAGGCCTCACATAGTCAACGCGATGGTGAAAATAACAAATACTTAAGTTTCTTGTGAGCATATGTGTGATAGCGTAAACATCAGTGTGCCTGCCAGGCTATAAGGATCCATGATTCTCGTCGCAGTCGAAGTAGTCGTACACGTTCAAAATCTAAACTTTTAGAAAATATAAAACGTGTACGAATTAAATTCTGAATGTACTTTAAAAATTCGCTGTCTGCAATAGAAACATATTTAGTCACTACATTTTCTGTACATCAAGAAGTCTTGAGTTAGGTTTACATGCGTTAAATACAGAAATTCCGTATATTTGCCACATAGGGTGACAACCGGTATTCTTTCTTATACCGGTGCCCATAATAGTACAACATAAAATTAAAGTTTTAACATTACGGATTAGTTCTACCATGGAAAAGCTTAAAAAAATAAGAAGAAAACAAAAAATTGCGTTTTTGGAACGAAACTAATCCTTCTTCTGCTCTCTGTACGGTTAAGCCTGTCAAAATAACAGCAGAGTAAACAAGCTTTTCATAGCACCCTTTCGGCTGCTTAAGGCAATTATGAAAGCGCTGGAGGGGCAGGTGTCCTTGTCTTACACGCATGCACTACAAAACAGGGAAAACATTATCAGACGCACATTTTGTTCTTAGCTAACACTGTTAACCTACATATGGTAACGCTACCACTAGACATGTGACAAGTGTAAGCGTCAGAGTGACTGTAAACAAACAAGTAACGTTAACTGCTATTTAACGACTGAATAAAGTACATAACACGGACATTTTAAATAGTACGATGACATTTTAATGACTATTGTAAGAGGTCTAATGTCTGTTATCACTTAAAAATAAAAATAATCAACATGACAGGCTTATTACTCAGTTTACAATAAACAATCATCTACACTTACGTAACTAAAGTACACTAGCTAACAACTTTTCAAAACACATGGAATCCCAGAGAAATGTAATTCCTATAGCCTTCTACAAAGACAGTGAAACTTCTCAGTTACCAAAGGAAAATCGTGATTTCTAGAAAACTACATTTTCAGACTGTTCAAGTCTGCCTGACAACCAGAGTTACGCACCAGCTGTCAAACGCTGTTTTCGAAAAGAACTGACAAACATATTTTCTACATTTTTTTACAGGAAAATAGAAAAATTATCAACTTAAAATACCATTCTGTCCTCGATTCATCATTTCTACCTAAGAATTACGTAAATTTACTACACAAACGAAAGTACTAAAGTTAAAATAAAGACTTACATTAAAATAAAAAAGTTTTGAATTTAAAATCAGGTTCTGAAAATTCACAAGATTTCCTCATATTTCCCTATTTTAATTATAATTTTGACCTTTCCCTACAACAGTAAAATATATTTAAGCATGTTTTTGTATGAACAACAGAAACACTGCACACGTGAATGGTGAAGTGTAGCAAAAGATATACTTGTTTTGAGCTCAATGAATGCATTTGAATATTAATCTAGATGTCACTACCATGCAGAAATAGTTTTCAGTTTTTCCTCTTACACCAAGGAAAAACTTAAAACAGTAAATCAGTTTTATATACCGCTGTGCGGAAGTAACTTATACTTTAACAGTATCTATTATTAGCAGGTTACGAGAATTTTTTTTATCAATTTTATAACAATTACGTTATACATATATATATATATATATATATTGTAAGATTTGTACTTATTGTAAATGAGTATAAATGCTCAATTAGTCTCAGTAATATTCTGAGTTGTATGTTTAATAATATTTATTTATAAATGAGAACACACTTCTTTTGCTGCTCTGAATCATTCAATTTTTATTCCTTCATTCTCTTATTATAATAATTTTCTTTTCTTCTATTAATTAATAACAAATTTTCCTTTTTTAAGGTTCCTACTCCATCTAGCTCTCGGATGCATGAAACAAATTTTTATCTCAGGGTTATAACCAAATTAACAATCGTCTTCAGTAAAATCATAAATTCATACAAGTTTTACGTTAATAACATACATGAAGAAAAAAATTTTAATGTGTAGTAATTCATTGTTGTTTGTGTATGATTGTTTGGATGTGAGTTCTTGTGATTATACAAAAAGAAATCAATTCAGATAATTTTACAAACTCAGGCTACTATTACACATTACAAATATAAAAAATAAAACAATTAAAATAATTAATAATTAGACATTAGTAATACAACTGAGAAGAGAAAAAAAATAATTGTCTATTATATAGCTCATAGTTCATGAATTCTCAAATGGCACGCTGCTGTCCCCTTTCAGTAACAGTTAAATAAAACAAGGGACGCCATGTTCCTAGAGTTGTATACACACTACTGAATGTTTATCAGCTTTCCTTCTTCAGGTTGGTCGAATATATACTGTTCGTTAGTTTACTGATATATCCTATAACTTTACTTGTCTTTTTACTATAATTTTCTTCTCTAATATTGTTTGGATTTGCAACTGATTTAGTTTGTTCTTTTTGCATTAAACGCCCACACTAGAAAAAAAACCTTTCATCCTTGTAAAACCAGCTTTAGATTCATTTATAAGAGGTCTTGGTTTATTTGGTGTATTTTTCGGTCTCGGGGCTGTTTTATCCGCCTCCAGTAAATATTAGTTTTTAATATAACTTTACTTTCCTGATTATTTTTACATAATCCCGTTTATGTTTTTATTTCACTTAATTTTATATTGTCACTCACACTAATGAAGTTGATTTTATTGTTATATGGTCACTTTAAATAAAATACTTGCCATTCTCACCTTTTGGCCATACTAGGTTCATAACACTTTATATTTTTATCATTGTTTACACTGTCATTTGTACTGTTTCATTATTATTATTTATCACTTTTCAATTCACTTATCTCAACAATGTACTGTGGATCAGGGTGCCCAAAAATTTGTTTGTTGGGAGAAAGACATTGGATGTTGAGGCTTATGACGGTTTAATTACATTTAATGATGGAAATATTGGACGACTGGAAGTGTTAAAACAGATGGGCTTTACGAACTATGGTGTAAACACACTCAAAGCACTCAAGAAGGGTGACCAGGAGTAGTTGCAGAAAGCGGAGTTATCAGCAAAGGAAATTACCAAGAAAGCAAGGATTAACAAGAGAAGGAGAAGACTTGAAACTGAGGAAGATAGAGACAACCACTACAATCCAGGTGCATTTAAAAAACATGTAAACTGAAATAAAATGACACATAATGTATACGATTTTGTTTTTCTTGATTTTCCGAAAACCTTGTTTTTTTAACACAGCGGTACATTTATCTCATGAACCAATAAAGATATGATGTTGAAATTTTTACTGCACATTATACTTGATCTTTGCTAACTACTGTAGTAAAATAATGTTATTAGGTGAAGAAATGTTTGTTTACAAAAATATATATATATATATATATATATATGAAATTTTATAATAAAAAAAATTTGAAAAGTAAAAATTTTATAACGTTTTTAATATTTTATATATCAGCATAATTCTACTACAGCAAATACAAATAATATGAGTTAATAAGCATGCAAAATTTCAATCTTCTAGCTTAAAACGTTTATGAGAAAAATGTACCTAACATCTGCCAATTTAACATGGGCTGTATAGGACTCTTCAACTCCCCTTAAAGGCTTACACCGACGACGGCACAACGGGTCGGCGGCGCCGCGCAACGTGGACTCAGGTGACGATATGACTTTACTAACAGGAAAATCTGTCTGATGGTGAGAGCGCCAGCCTACAGTTTTAAGAACACAATATTACATCACAGACTTCTGACTGGTCAACTTTTGTCCGTGGCAGTTATACATGTTGAATACCTTTCTCTGTATTACCAGCCGTGATTTTCATGCTCCTTGAAATTGTGCCCTTTTACATGGTTCAAACAATGGCTGTAAGCTAATTCGTCACCTTTTCTACAAAACTAAGATAAAATTAGTCGAATAGCTGGAAGATTGAGATTCCCTTATTCTATGAGAATTATAGCTTTAGCATTTTTGAAGGTTTTGCGCCTACCTCGCATGGAACTTTAGAGCACCTTCTTTTTTCTTCCTTTTTACAAAAAAGACTAATTACATCTTGGGTATGTCGTAGGTCTGACATCCTACATATACAGTAACTATCATTCTCGTCTCTGGTACGATAAGAACTATTATCTGTCAGTTCTCAACGCTCTGACTTGACCTCACATTCTAACAATACTATCATACGTAATTCGGAATATTGACTCTACTGGAATGAAAATCAGTTTAACATGCAAATAACACTAACAATCGTCTACTGCATTACTTGTCTAGGAAACGTACCGTTTTGTTGATTTAAACATAACAGCCCACCAATTAATATACTGTACACAATCTTAAAATATTCTGTGTAATATTAAACTACTTTCATCCAGTCCTACTGGATGTAGTGCTAAATGTACTTTACACATCATTCACAACCATAAGAAATTCAAAATACCTATAATAGCTGTATCGCTAATATTTATATTATATTTATTATGTAATATCTTCAAATAAATACACTACATGTAAGTTTATTTTTTTCACCTGACGCACGTTTCACAGAAATTATTCTCTATCTTCAGAGGTTTGTTTGAATTTTAATTGAATGTTTCGCTTACAATACACCTAACGGATAAAAGGTAACAAAATGAATATCTGGGAAAATTTTAATATTTACAAACACAATAATAATAATCTACTAATTAAAGAACAAATACTAATAAAAACAAAACAAGATGATTTATTTAAAATCATACATTTATTAGAATAATAGAATAAACATTAAATTTATAATAAGTAGCTACTATAAACATTAAAACAATCGAAAACAAAATGGAAGCAAATTCGGTTATCCGTTAGCTGTATTGTAAGCGAAACATTCAATTACAGTTCAAACAAACCTCTAAAGACACAGAATAATTTTTTGTGAAACGTGCGTCAGGTGAAAATAAACCTATTAGCAATGTATTTATTTGAAGTTATTACATAGTAGACTTGCAGGAAACTCAACGAGTTACTTACAAAGGAATATATTTATTATTACATATCATTATATTTATATTATAAATTCAAAGTTGTTAGGTGGTAAATACGTGTGTGTAGACCTGATTGAATTATTTCTAAGCGACGTCTCCAGTACCCGAATAATGTACCAAAGTGTGTAAACAAATAATCAGTAATGCAATATCAAAACAGAAAGTAAGCCCTTTCATAATTACTACACGGTACTCTCAGTATTTCAGAATGGATCGGGATAAAAATTTCAAATAAAGCTAAAAAATTTCCTGTAAGTACAAGCGTCAAATATTTTATTGTAATAAAACCAAACAGAAGTTAATTTTTCATTGAAGACACTGCATTCATGGCTGTCAGTTCGGCATTCAATTGCCAGTGGCGCCAATGATTATCTACATGTATGTATGTAAAAAGTCAACTCATTATCTGTGTGCCCAATTATGATTGCATAATACTCTGGCGGCGCTCGCACAAGCCGGACCAATTTCATTACACTTGATTTAATTAACTGACGTACAAAATAAAACTTTAATTAAACTTTTCTCCCCTTCTCCCCCGCAGGTCACTCAACTTCGACACGTATACAAACAAAACTACACAATTGAAAACTGAAACGATAATTAGCAATCAATAATTGTCTGTGCATTTATTTTAACTGAATTTGTCACAACATCGCTTTAGTAAGCTGAGTATCAGCCGTGCTCGACGACTAGAAAAGATGGCATACGATTTTTCATAATTTTGCAATAAAAACGAGAGAAATGAGAATAGACAAATTGAGAGAAAAAAGTAAAAATGACGTACGAGGTTGTTGTCCCCCCCCCCCCCCCACTCAAGTAAAAATAATCATTGTCTTCTGCAAGTGCTAAACTTTTGCACCTAACATGCGGTCACAGAACAAGATTTGTGAAACACACGAACTTTAGTTTAAATTCTCTTATCATTTTTACCATACGATTATAATACATTACTACATTAGTGTTACAATATTACAAATGTAACAACCTGGAAAGAGTTGAAAATTAACAATATATACATGAACATAGGCCTACTAATAATGTGTCACCAACGCCAGCACCACACGTAATGTTGTTCACAGTAACAAGTACAAATAAGTACTTAATTATTACAGCTAATAACAATATAATTATTATCATATATAGGCCTACTTCTAGTTGTTTAGTGAATACTTAAAGACCAAGATTTACGGTCATCTTTTAATACGAAAATTTATTAAAATTGTAAAATTTCCCCAAAACATAGTGACCTTCTGATACATAATACAATTAATACTCAAATAATTACTATTAGTATAATTGCTTAGATTGATATAAATTTTACTATCCATTATGAACTAAAGTATCAATAATTCACATTTAATTACCACTAAATTAATATTTCAGATGTAGTAAATTACGCAGTCGATTGAAAAAAAAGTACAGCAATGACGCACCTACAAGAAACGGAATGCCATATGTTCAAGTTTACTGCATCCTTTTTGCGGTTCGATTATCAGATCGAAAATATATCCGATCCTAAATATAATATTTCCGATATAATGATAGACTGAAAGGCTTGAAAGCGCAAATCGATGATTTTCTAAATAGTTGGTGTACAACAGCTTAAATTCTGTTTGTGAATATAATCTCTAGCGCATATTTATTATTTCAAATATATAATATTAGTTAAAACAACTTGACCCTAGTTTCTGGAATACATAAATTTCTGAATGTATTACAGACATACTTACATCAGTGTAGAGAACAGAGATAAAAAAAATCGAATGAATAATTATTTTGAAGTGATAACACTCGACTAAAACAAAATCAACAGTAGGTTGCAATATTAAGAAGGTTTCCAGTGCTGACATAGAAGTCGAGTTGACTGTATTATGTTAGTCCCAAAGGAGGGGTATCGTGGGTTTTCTGTGAGGAGCACGCCATTTTAATTCAGTGGTATGCGTTTTTTCCTAGGACCACCTACAAGCTACCCGAGCTCGCAATTTGACTCGACGTGCATCCCACACGAGGCTCACTCGCTCCGTTTCAACCGTTTCCAGTTTCGTAACACGTTCCTTGTATTAGTTGTGTCAATACTCACCTATATTATTTGTTACGTACCAGTATATCACGAGGAAAGCTTTTTAAGCAGTTAACTTTTACTTTGAATGTTTAGTATACATCAGTTAATATATGATTGTTAGCGATGTTTTACACACTCAGTCTTCCTGTATATTTTAAATTATCGACTAAAGATGAAGACAACAGCTGTAAACATTTATATACTTACTGGAGCGGTGGTGGTAGAGGTTGTGCGTTGAGCCCTGAGCCAACACTAAGGATTCGATTCCCATTGCAGAGTGTACATAATTTTGCCGCTCACCCTTCTATGATGGTATATAAAAGACTGACTAACAAATCTTCACGAAACAATTCAGAGAAACCCGTGATGAGTTACAATGTCTGCACGCACACGATGGATATCGTCGCGGACAGAACTGTGTATACAATTCGTGTAATTGTTATAACTCGTCATAACAGGCTGAAACACAAAATTGTTTATTCTCATTTTGTTGAGTGGAAATTATTGAACGCGCTTCCTAATTATAACATCCGCATTTCATTCGGCAACACTTTATAACTAAAGGCTGAAGTATAATAATTCCAATTTAAGTAACGTAATTATGATAACAGCATTCGAATGCACCAAGACTTGAGCGGCCTTCGTCACAACCAGATGAAGATCGCCTATCAAATAACGGCGGCCTTCGTCGTATTAAGTAGAAGATGAAACGCTTGGGGTAAGTATGCTGCTGTGGAAGCCAAAGGAGATTAAGTAACGGTACACTCCTCTCCAAATTATTTATGTCGGTAACACGTGTGTGCGGCCCAGAGCCTCGAGGAAAGGTCCGGCGTACACTGTACACCGGAGCACATAATCAAATTATGTGACTTGTAAATATTGGATTGGGAACGTGCCCGTTCGCCCCGTTATACAAAAATGACTATCAAACAAGTTGTTAGATTTAAAAGAGCTATCAAGTTGAAAGTGTAGACAGATTTCACAACATTGCTGTGGTTAAACGTCACGAAGCTTAAGATATACTATTCTACTGACCGTCACTGTTTTATAAGCCTACTTCATGTACGGAATCGTAAGAGATAATCGCAAAACCGTCTAAACAGATAATTACATAATTATTATATGGTCTCAGTGGTATAATTAGAAACTGTTCCTGGAGGAAGGGTATGAGACTTGCTTCTAGGGGGAATGATGAGAATATAGTATGAAGGTTGGACTCCCTATTTTTCTCAGGAATATAAGAACTTCAGGGATCATCCCATAAAATTTTATAAATACGTTTTATAAATTCATTGCATCTCAAAGTTTTTGAGTAAACCAACGTAATGTGTGTTGCACATACGTACGTTATTTACCAAATATTAAGTGACTGTCATTATTTAAAAAACTTATTTTACGAGCAAAAACTTTATTTTATTAATTTATAAGTTTTGTAATTCCTCTTACTACCACAATTATTTGTCAGCCTTATTTTAACACACGAAACTAGCTTAGAAATAGGCCTACGTAAAGTGATTATGAAATTTCGATTTTTAAGAGCTCTGGGGGGATTCATCTCCCCCAGATCCGTAGTTACGCTACTATACGAAAGCAAATAGTCCTATACCCACTGCGCGCTGAACGTTATATACAGTCATCTATGTGTAGGGTACACGTACACATTAATTGTAAAACACGTATTCCAACAACTTTTATTTTTATCATTTTTAAACCCCCATCATTTTTAACAGTCTGATGATGCTCCATCCTATGTTCGGTCTATCAAAACCAAACCAAATGCATCCTAGCTCCATCTGGTGTACTCTTCAAATAAAAACGGAGTCCGATACGGTCTCCAATGGTGTCGTTTCCATGAAGTCGCATGTAAGAATCTCATGTGTTATTATTTTTTAAGTAACTGCCAATCGAGAGTGTTGTTCATTCAGTACTTGTTCTTTTGACTTTCTTTGCCACAATTACCGAAATTAAACTGTACGTATTTTTATGAATAAGCCCTATAAAAATTAAGAGTCGTACAATAAAATTTACCCGTTCAATAGTAAGCCAGAGATGGATTGTACGTTGAAACCAAATATATATAGTAAAGAATATCAACCGATTATGACGATGATTATTATTATCACGCGACGATTACAACAATATCCATCTTCACAGTCTAGTGAAAACCTCTGTAACGATTATGAAGCAATTTGAATTTTAAATCCGAACGAATACGTACCTCAATTGTATTTACTCTGCCGATTGGGTTGATAATCTCACGAACGTTCGGTCAGTAGAATGGCGGTGACGACGCTAGGCCAGCTGGTGCATGGGCTTAACGCGTTTACAATAGACGTCACAATTAACTGATGGTTTAGCGCGCACGCGCGCGTCCAGGTTGTTTAATAATTAGACATGCAGCAAGCACGCGCGCAGAAATAACGTCACTGCGAGATGACGAAGAAGCAATAGCATGCACTTAAGTACAGCAATAAATTTCTAAATTTATGACCTCTCAAGGAGGCATGCTGAATCTGGACGTCACTCTTAAAAATATAGTACAGGACTCTGTATTATTTCTTACTTCATTTTCAGATATGCTTTACTATTTTCTTTCTTTTTCTAAGATGGAGTTTATGTATGTCAACATATAATTACTTGACGGTTATAATACAGTGACCATATATAATACACAGTTATTATTATTATTATTTATGTCGGCCATGACTGTTTAACAATTAAATTTTGTTATCATAATTATAATATCGTATCCTACAAACGTTAGAACATTATATTCATTACATTACACAGATACAGAGAGCCATTAAATAGACGAACAGTATTGTAGTGTTACAATAAAAAAATTAGTAATTTTTGACAACAGGTCTTCGGTCTTAAAATTGCGCTGATTTTTCATGAAATATTATTTTTCCTCCAAGAATAATATTTTACTACCCCTACGAAAAACAAGGTACCCTATATTTATTATTACCAAATACATAAACAAAACTAGGGTACGATAATATGTAAGGATAGCGTATCGAATGTTGCTTGAATACTTAAAAGTAAGCTTGAAAATAATAATACAATTAAAATAGGCAATAAAAGTGTGTAGGCCTACGTAACACGTTGGGTACGTAAAAACTATAAAGTGAACGACAACAGCAACAGCCCTTTTCGAGAGGATCGTGGCTCGAAGCCTAGTTCACTATGCGTTTTCTAAGGTTTTTCATTAACTACAAGCTTCAGTTTCCAAAGACGAAAATTATACTGAGACAATCAGCAACTCAAAAACTTTAAGCGCAAAGAATCAATAAAATGTATTTATACAATTATATGGGAAGAATCGTGAAGTTCCCATTTTCCCTGAGAAAAATACAGTCTAACCTTCAAGCTAGTCTCATCCTTCACAGAAGCAAGTCTTGCAGGAGCAGCCCCTAGTTACGACACTGCGTAGGGCTATACACTAGCGAGCACATAATTCTCGAAGAAAAGTTTCTCAAAGTTGAATTAAAACGAAGTAAGCTGTGTAAGATTTATTAATTAAAGTATATTTAATAAAACACAATGTTCTATAACGTACACAGTGAATTAGCTTTATTCATTACACAATAATAACAGCTGATGTTTATTAAATTAGTCTACGCTACCTGGTCAATGTTTGCATGTTCAACATGTCTACTTGGAAACCAGAATATCTAAAGCAGAAAGGACCGGGAACTGCTAACTTCCTAAAAATTAATGAGGCACGAAAATAAGACTGGAACTGATAGCATTTGTGTAATGAAAGCGTTAACTGTCAGCAGTCAAGTTACGAGTAAAGTGAAGCACGCGATATTTCATAATTGTCTTAATTCGTTAAGTACGTGGCCATGTGATTCGTTCACAAAGATCAATTTATTTTAAGGGCATGACTGAAATAACACATCTCAAAGTAACATTTCAGTATTCCACTGAGATATTGAAAATTTACTAACCACTCACACATTGTATAAGGAAATGTCATTTTTACGAACAGACTTATACGCTAATTTTCTGCACACGTTCTTTAGGTCTATTTCCCCTGTAACTTGTACACAGAAATGGCATACCTGCGTCGCAAATAGGATTTTATACACTGGCACATAACAGAGCCACAAAATAGGCCTACTATCTGTAAACGGTATATAAAGTACTAATATTTGTATACAAGTGGCAATCAAATGTGTTTACAAAAGCATGAGCTACCAGACACTACACATTACGGTTAACTCAACACATATTGCAGGCTACACACCTTTCATGAGGATAACGACTGCGTTTCTCAAACTTGCCATCAACTTTAACTGTACACCGATGCCTTTTCTGCCTTAGTTTACTAAACAGTCATGTCCTCCAAGTTGGCTAACAAAAATATATGGTAACATCCTACAGTTATCTTAACATGTCAACTGTTACTGTTGTTTTACAAGCTGTAAGTAAACCTGTTGCCGAGCATATTTCATTATTACACTGATGCCTTGTGGTAAGTGTTCCCTGTATCCGACAATTTTGTATAATCTATCCTCTGTCGTATCCCAATTCTAACAACCAAAATTCAGTTTCCAAAGACGAAAATTATATTGAAATAAACAGCATACGTAAGCATTAATCTGCTGGGTAAATTTAAAACTAACGATATATACATGTGGAATCAACTTTTACTCTATTTGGACACAAAAATGAACGTCACAGCTCGCGAAACGATTTACTGTACGCTATTGTACGCCAGTTTTTCTTAAGATTTCTCTTATTAAATCCTTATTGTTAAAACAATAAGTTTTTACTAAACTTACAAAAGTTAAAAAAAAAACATAACTGCATACTTTATATCAACGTAAAAAAGTGTCCCCTTTCCCTCTTTATAAATTTGTATGCCAGGCTTCTATCTTTCACACGGTACTGAACAAACGGTCTATCAATTACCGAATGTTAAAGTCTGTACTCTCCGTTAGGTTAAAACCACATTGTGTTATTCAAGCACACAGCACACTACTAACTTTTAACTGTCCAACCGTTTTACGATACTCGTTCCAATGCGCCAACGTTGGGAATGGGAATGAGCTGACTAGGCCAGTTGTCGAACGAGCAGACTGCCAGACTCGACTGTCGGTGACTGACACTGTAATTATATGGCAGTGTGCACACATCCAATTTAAAAATCGTCCAGTCCAACAATCTTCCCCACTGGGCACTGTTCGTTACAACTGCTCATTTGTTTATGTTTGTGATATTTTGCGTGTCTTTTTTTATCCTCAAAAGAGACGGGGCAGTTTTTCAAACCTTACAAAATGCCTGACACAATTGTTTTGGCTCTTAAAGAATTGCTTCTATTGTTGTTAAACGTAAAAAGCATCAACACTATCGCCATGACGAGACGATCTACAATACTCCTGATGATGCTTAGACATGGTCGTGAATAAGTAAAAGTATTACCACAGTAATAATAATATGTTTTCTAACAAAACATACATTCATGAACTCGCGAAATGTTTTACTGTATTAACAGCGATTACAGTGCTCCTAGCGGCCAGCTAGCAGAGCAAGCTTGTGTGTACAGCAATGACGAGTGTGTCTAAAGCGATTGTTTTTATTTTTGCAATTACATTATTAAACTATGCTCGGTAGAGTAAAATGTGGAAACGAGATACACATAGTGCTACCAATTATAATAACAATTACTTGTACAAAATGCGTAATACGTAGTTTCCCGTCACTACCTAATCACTGACACCAACTAAACTTGTAAAAACAGGTTTTTAAGTTTCTACATGTGCCACGGACTTAAACTAGTTGCTGGAGCCAAAAATTCCCAAGAAAGTTTTTACAAAACGAATTTACAAACAAAACATGCAATACATACCTTTCTATGTAAACCACGCCTGTAAACTAATGAAGTTTAACTTGTTTCATGCTGTGGATATGTTCTAATTATTTTTACTTTTTTGTGTAATGTGTTCACTGAATATTTTCTTTTCATCTACATCATTATAGACAAAATTAAAATAAGACTGAACATATTTCAAGTTCTGGTAGCCTATAAAAAAGAGGGCTAACCTCATCACATGTTCATAGGAGTCTGGTAAAAGAGTATTTGGAGATCACAATTGTTATAACAATGGATGTGCCTATTAACTTTTTATATATTTTAAACTTATTTTTTCTACCTTAATCATAGATGTTAATTCATAAACCTGCCGTCATTAAAATCCTATAAATACTATTCCTTAGATAGGACATTTTCTGTAGACTATATAAAACAAATGAATAAATACAGTTTTGTGTTTAAACTTTAAATTATAGAAAGTCATTATTTTTGTGAGGTAAACTGAGGTATTACTTCAAGGCGAGATACTGGTCCACCGCCTTCACTTGGTTTGGTTAGCTGATTGTAGCCTATTGTTTCTTATATAATCTATACATACTTATACAGGAGGCTTAGTAGACCAGAACTGGGGTATGAAGTTCGGCCACTAACCTAGAGGTTTCCGGACACACCATGAAATCAAAGTGAGTATTTTAGCCTTCAAGTCGACTCAGTCTGTAGAAATGAGTACTTGTCATAACACAGCCTATCTTGTCTAACTACTACGTTACTCTGAAGGTACAGAAACCCTCCTTTTTAACACTGTTTAACAATAAATTCACAACGACTTACATTAAGAGTCAGTTTTGCTGTATGTATTAGGCCTAAATGTAATTAGAGAAAATTTGATGTATTTCCCTCCCATTTATAGGATTCAATACGTTCTCCTTTGTTAGGGCTGCAAACGTGTGAGTAAACCAATTTTCAAGTTTTACGAAAGTTTCTTATTTTTACTGGTACACATATTATACACATGTTTAATTACTGTTATGAACGGTTACGGAATAAAAATGGCAGCTATTTATTTGCTCATCTGATATCTGCTAGCGAAATATGGCGTTTAGCAAAATATCTATTTCCTTACTTTGCGGGCCGGTAGTCATTACGGATTCACTGTTATGACATTTCATATGCTACCCAGTCTAAATAGATATGTGTATTCTCCTACGTAGTACAGCGGAAAAGTGGAGCGAAACATTACATGCTTAAGTTATGAAACGGAAACAGAAGAAAAAGACTCACTGCGACAGCAGATTATAAGCTACTGCTGTCGCAGTAGTCAACTGAATGTACACACACAGACTTACTAATTATTTATAAACACCGATGTTTAATGATATTATACATTATAGGCCTATCCACAGTCTCTTCCAAAGAAAGGTTTAACATAATTAAGCGAGAAAAAACACAAACACTAGCAGTTTCGCATCATCATAAATAATCCCCTAAACGGGGAAACATTTCTTTGGATAATTCATTATATATTGGATATCTTTGGATAACATGTCATACACACAAACATATTACATGTTATAACGATTACCAATTTTATGAAATCCGTTATTCTTTACAGCATGGTTAATAGTTAATTTGGCAAGATTTAATAAACCGAAATGATGTACTGAAGGGCCATGTTGTAAAAGTGGGTTTGCAAAATCATTAGGAGCAGAAGGCAGAAAGTTCAGCGGCACCGACTGAAAACGAAAATGTCTGACAAGACAGTGTTAGGTTGAAACAAAGCGCCGACCGATTGTAAAAGTAACTGGTGTATTGTATAGCAGATAATTAGTGAGAAGCCTATTCGCACCTTTACGTGGCACTTTGCCATACACAACCCTTGGACTGAAACCAACTCCGACACCGCATGATATTTACTGCCGTTCAACTTATTGCCAACTCACCCCGACAATCTAACGTTTCCTACTTCTTTCCTTCTGCCCTCTCCACCATCGACCAATATGTTACCATTTTTGTATTTCTCTAATAATATTTTACGTTAATGCCTCAATAAACAGTCGCTCCGGAGGTGAAGAATAAATTCACGACTTAGCACGGTGGAAGGTAAGAAAACTGCAAAAGTGAAACGGTAAATGTGAGTTCGTCACACAAACAAAGTGCACTCGTGTGAAGTTCACGTTCAACTATTAAATAAATTAATTACAACGCCCCAAGTTGTATGACTCCGACCAAACAGCGTCCACATCAACACTTTCGAGCCACTTCAATTAAAAACACAATGCAATACGCAGACTACGTCTCCTTAGCGCGCGCACAAGTGCAAACAAGTGGTGGTAGTGCGTTTTCCACCACTTTCCCGGCTCACATTATACATTCTCACTTGCAAGCAAAAAGTACAACGCATTTTTTACGACAAACTATTGGCTCTATAATAATAAAAAAAAACGCGACGAAACCATTACATGTCGTTTCCTTATATAATAGACCTATAGTTCTTAATGTACAGCCGTACAGAAAATAAATTTCACTAATCAAGTGAATACCTTTTCCTAAAGTTTTCAGTCACATTTCTACAACACGTTTTCGAGAAAAACTTACTATAACAGAAATACACTATACAGTTAATATTACGTTGTATGACTATGCCATATCACCAAAGCAGCCCTATAGCATGACGTAGTAATAGTTGTCTACGGTTGATAGGTTAATCGAAGTAATTTTTATTACCCACATAAGTTTAACAAACTTTACAAAACGATTGCTTGTGTAGTTCCACGTGTGTTGATGAAACAAACTGGCGGTATATCATCTCTGCTATCTTTCTTATGATGAATATGGAATGCTATGAGCATTGCAGACGATGGCCCAGCGCTAACAAATGTTACATAAAGATTTGTATTTAGAATGCATGACGAAGTGCACGCTGCACAAGGACCTTTGCATGCTTCCGTTTTTAATAGGTACGTTCGATAAGGAGCGAAAGGTAAAACAGCGATGTGCTTAGATACGCACACAGGGTGCAAAGTCATCATTTTTCTAGACCGAGATACGGGCACAGACAAGACGAAAATGGAATTCATGTTGGTCTGAGGCGGTTCCACTCCCTTCCCTTTACTGCTGGATGTTGGTCCCTCGGGAAAGTGGAGAGACGGTGTGGGAGGGTACGACTCACCCGGAATACGAATTGGTGAAACAATCTCACCCCCTTGACAACAGAAACTCGAGCGTGGATGGGATGAGCTGGGGCGGTTCGGTCGCGTGATCAGAATCCTTCACCACCACATACACTGTCTACCCTTATATATAGATATATAATTGTCGCGGCTTTATAATTTTGGTGTAGTTACACTTCCGAAACCTCTACGGCGGCGTAGAAAACAAAATATGAATTCCACACAAAACCAGATTTTACTGCTAGTTACCGGACATCGTACACACAATGCAACTACTTTTGAATAATAAGCATTTTGACTTATTTTTATTTCGTTTAATTTATGTACGTCAGCGCACGGTTATACAATTAAATATTGTTCACGGTACTTCGAACGACAGAGACCAATTAAGATTTATTAGTACTTTCATTATTAAGAATTGAGAAATTCATCTATACGCGCGTTAACACGTAAGTAATTAGTAGAAATGTATATTACTGGCAGACACATTATAACAGTAATCAAGGCAGCAAAATTTCTCATCCGGTCTTACACTGTTCCCAACCGTTAGCACACAAGAAGGTTTATTGTATGTTGTACAATCAGTATAAATAATAAATAAAGCTGACTTACTGGTGAAATTCGAAAGTCTTCATTCAAATAAGATAATACTTTATCGCACACAGATCAAATGATGCTTTTATGTATCATCAAACTGTTGCGTTTGACTTATGAAATAGCATGGTAAAAAAATATACAAACTCAGTGCCGTAATAAATTATTTCAACCGTAAAACGTAAATTTGACAAGTTTGAAAAACATACCGAAATAATTGGAGTAATAAAAATTTTAATGATAAATTACAAAAGCGAATTTAGTAAGCGTCATGGTCAGCGCTGACATGGTCAGCGTTAGTTTGCGCGCAAACTGAAGAAGAAACAGACAGATAAAGCGTGGGATTCATAAAGTGTGCTAAAAGTTTCAAACGTGTACAGTTTAAAAACATATTAAATAATATAGAAACATTTACGTGTATAAAAATATAATTTTTATTTGACGTTAAAGCCTTCTAAATTATTCTGCTTTAAACTTATTAACGACAGCCGCCAATACAGATGTTTTAATTGAAACAAGCACAAAGGAAGCCGTAGACACTACACATAAGGAACGACATTAATCTTCAAAACTTAGGTTCCGTACCCGACATCAAAGGTTGTTTTATAAATCCCGGAAGGGGATACAGATCGTGAGTATGTAAGAACGCGTTTGTTGATCAAAGATGGCGATACAGTGTCACCAGAAGTCGAAGAAAATACGGCGAGGTCGACAGTGAACTCCCTTTGGGGAAAACTACACAGTCTTCTGAAACAACTTGTTCAAATCTCAATTCGATAAGTTTTTAGCTTATTTGTAAAGCTCTTTGAGCCGTTCCCTTGACTTCTCGACTGACTTATTTATTTAACTTTAACCTTTACAGTAACGTATCAGTTTCACAACATTTTAAAGGAATTTCATAGACAGTTTCATAGTGACGACGTACGCAGTTGTCTGTATGTTACTTTTGTTAACTTAACAGCGGACAACTGATTACTTCCTTTCATAAAAATTCATTTACATTTTTATGATGTATCGTGTTGTTGTTGTTATTATTATTATTATTCAATTTTCATTAATTCATTTATGAATAGAAAGCGCGAGAGGAAAATAAATAATTTATAAATATCGAGAGTGATTTATTATTGCAGTAATAAATGTATATGAGTGATTAATTAATCGAGTCTCGTATGTGAAACAGAGAACAAAAGCGGAGGAGAATAGCACATCGACAGTACATAGGCCGGCCGCGCACACAACACAGCTTTGACTGTGATTGATTAGAGAACAACGCAAGAAGTACAGTAACATGACCATCGCATCACTGCACACAGATACTGTTATAAAATATTACACAACAATGACACCCGCCAACCACTGGTCGAAAATACCTAATTAATATAAGATAACGTGACGTTTCTGAACGTCATGAAAAATACACGCACGTGGAGAATACACTTCAGTCGTTAAGAAGATATTATGAAAATCAAAAACAATTACGTATTTGGACATGAAAAGCTAAAAATGTTATATCTTCACAAGTTTGTATCAAGTTTTTATTAAAAACAGATTCTGTATGCGTCCTTACATAGCCAAGTTTGTTAATAACGGCCTACTGTTCTTATTTTTTTTAATAATTTGTTATTCTCTCTAATATGGCGAAAATACGTACATTCAGTTAGAAAAAAAAGGTAATTGCATCCTATTTAAGAAGACAGACATATTCAATTTACGTGTTACGGATACTAGGAATAAATACAAAGCTTATCCTCTTGCCTAACAAGCAGGCGCACATACATAACGTTTTTTATACAGTGATCGCGAGCGCAACAATTATTGCTTTATTACTAAAGCTCTCAACGGAAACTCCAGAAAATTCGTAACGCCAACACATACTTTTCAATCAGCAACTGTATACAAATACTAATAATAATGGTTTGCAGTCTACATAAATAACACTACCGATATATAGCATAAAAAAAACACGAACTTGCCGTATTAAGAAGTTAACTTGAACTGAAATGGAAGAATTCATTTCTTTCTTATCTCAGGCAAAATCTGGACGTTTTCGAGGGAAAAGTTCATTTCATTTAAAGATAATTACATACAGTCGTATGACAGTACTTTGGCGCGACTTAACGCAACACCCGATTTTTTCGTAACCAAAAGAGACGAGTACCGGAGTTGTAAATAGATTATTTTCTGATAGTATTGAAACTAAATAACCCATAATGAATGGTATAAATAATAAAAACAGAGTACCTGGAAATATGGGACTGGCGTTGCCGCAGTTATGCACTGATGGCAGAAAATTCCAAAAAGTGTACATCGATTCCGGTAATTTAATACGTTAGTTGTTTTGCAATAATTCAACTTTTCACATTTGCCACTTTGTGAAATATTTCGGTACAAATATTTTAATTTATAACGAAATATTAATTTCCCACCTGCTAAATTATCATCAGACACGTCTCACGTCTAAAATAATTTTCCTACACTAAATAACGACACGTTACAAATCGTTAACACCTTTTACATTTTGTTACTATCCTAAAAATACATAAAATACATTAATACAACACAATGAAGTTTGTAACCAGTTCTAAAGTAATCAGTATAAATATGATATAAACAGACTGAGTTCGTGACGTATCGAGAACATCCATTCTGTAGCACGTATGTTTATGTGAGTACTCACGAGTCGTGCACCAGCAGCCTATCATAAAAAACGTAATAATATAAACTGAATTATCACTTTACTCTCTCTCTCTCTCTCTCTCTCTCTCTCTCTCTCTCTCTCTCTCTCTCTCTCTCTCTCTCTCTCTCTCTCTCTCTCTCTCTATGACACACACGCGCGCACACACACACACACACACGCACACGCACGCACGCATTTTTATTTTATTGTCGTACTCATGTACTATGCACGTATTAGTTTTATTTAGATTTCTTATGTATTTTTAATAAGAACTTTACATTATAAAATAAACAATTATTCTAACGATTTAAAATATTAACTCTGACGATAGGCTACTAATAAAAATTGTTATGTGAAATGTATACAAAAATGTTAAATAATGAAATACAGGCGTAGTAACTTTATACAGTATTATAAGCAAATAACAATAACGTAAATATAATAACTGAGTACGGTTGCCTTGCTTTAATCGTGTTTCAAAGGAATCACGTGTTTAAGCAGTGAATATCACGTGAACACGGCATGCGTTTGTTTTCTTTCGCTGTCTCTTTTCAATAAATATAATATTGCAGTATTACTCAGGACCAGTGAAATATCGCGCAGAAAAAATAACCAGGATGAAAAGTTTAAACACTTATAAAGACGAAAGTAGTAATCAACTCATTTTCGAATCAATAAATGTAACGTTACTCTGAACAGGATAACTGGAAGGCACAAAGGTCAGTGGCGTATGTAGAATTCGGTCAGGGGGGGGGTAGAGTCGGCTTCACACAAAAACAAAATTGAAACCTAAACAACATTACTATCTTTAAAGTAGTTGAGTTGAAAAATGTGTGACAATATCCTAAGATAAATCCCGTTAAAATAAACGATAATAACACATTAAAAATTCGCGTTATTGAAGCATCGTATAGAAGATACTTATTGACTGAACTGATTTTTCTATATTTCATATTTCAAACATTTATACAAATGTTGTGTGATAAACCTGTCTGTATATTTAAAAAAGAGTTACTACTATATTAGCGCGCACACACCTGAAAAAAAAGAGTCTAAAAATTAAGAGTTAACAAAATCCGTAAACTTTTTCCGACCCTCTGGGGGGGGGGGTCCGGTCCGTTCGTCCCCCTTCCCGTAAATACGCTCATGCAAAGGTTATGACGAGACATAAACAATATGGCTCAAGGCAGGAGAGATACGAGTGCAAAGGAGAAGTAGGCATGTAACAAAGTGGTGAACAATTACTGAAACTGTACAACAGTAGTGACATAAAACGACTTGAACGATAACGTGTTATGATCTACAAGATTAAGATCTCGTATGTTGGAGAATGTTATAGTGTGCACAGGGCAGATATATTGCGCTGGCCAGGAATTAACCATGTATGAAACAAGCAAGAAAGACCTACAGAACTCAGATACCCTGTGATAAGAATCGAGCCATACATGTTAACGCCCGTGGTATAATTCGCAACATGCAAATATTGAAAGCAAAATTAAGCTTTCCGTTTACATGCAACTTACAATACGATAAACGGAAAGATTTTGCGGTGAAATATCAAAATCGTTATGTCTTATAACTATAGGAAGAAAGTTAGTTACTGACTACGTATTTAATATGAACGTGTCCCTGTCACACGATAATGTTAAAACACAATATAACTGTTAAAATTTCCGTATCACTGACCAAATAAGCGTGAACCGACTATAAATAAGGACAACACTGTGTGTGTAAACACTGCGGCCACCCGAAATGATAAAATCGGTCGATACAGACAAGTCAACTGGTATAATCAAGTAGACAGTTTCTATGAAAACGCCATTTTCTATCCTTTTGTGATAATTGTTAACGCTATAATCTCTCTCTCACTCTCTCTCTCTCTCTCTCTCTCTCTCTCTCTCTCTCTCTCTCTCTCTCTCTCTCTCTCTCTCTCTCTCTCTCTCTCACACACACACACACACACACACACACACACACACACACACACACACACACACACACACACACACACACACACAGAGTGATATCTATCTAACCTGAAGCAATAGTTCACAGCGATCCCACAGATATGGACCAGGGGGTACAGTTTAACCTCTTAATTTAATACGTTTGAAACACAAAAGTAATTGATGTTAATTATTAGTAAATCAACATTAAACGTTCTGAACGAAACCAAACACAATTAGTGAGTGGGTCTATTTACAGACACAATTAGAAGCGCGCACGCCCGCACGCACACACACAATAGTACAAATGTACATACTCGCTTCCAGTGGGGAATAATGAGTGCTTCCGTCCTGTTACAGCGAAACAGGATGGAAACAGAGGAAATAATATTTTATCAATAAACAACAGAAGAGGGGAACGCCAATTTTGGGTAAGTTGAAGTTTCACAGGGCAACTAATTAATATTCATTACGAACCTATAAAAACAAAACAAGAGGTGTACAGATAGAATTTCACAAAGTGTAGCTGCGTAATTTACATTTTGTGGTCAATGGGAAACGCTTACTTTATACAAACTTACGCTCTATACACTGACGCCTGTGGCATTGCCTCTCGCAATTTTTGGATTAAATATTGGTGTAAATAAACAGTTGACGATGCGGAATATATCATGCGCTTGTTACTCAGGTTCAATAAAATTAACTTTAACTACTTACTGTATATTTGCGAGCTAAAATTACACTTACAGAGTATCACAAAAATACGCATTATAGCCTAATATCAAACAACGCACTCTAGTTATTAGCAATAACTAATAAAAAATAAATACAATACAACGTTTAAACAATTATAAAGTAGTAGCAAATTCATTTGCGAATCAATAAACGCGAATCATTACTGAGAGCGGGATACTTAGAAGGCACAAAAGATATGGCAAGAGAGATAATAGCGCAGGGGAGCAATATAACAAAACGGTGAATAATTACTAAAACTGCACACCTATAGTGTAAAAAAAGACTTGGATGATAAGGCGTTATGATTTACGAGACTGAGATGTGTTGCGGTATGTGTTACTGTAAGTAATGATTTATTTTGAATTGGGATTTAATTACTTGCAATGATTTATTTATTTATATTTAATTTGTGTAATGATCTATTTTGTTTTAGAGGTTGTATATTTTGTAATGGCCTTATCTCTATGACTTCTATGATTATAATAAGGTTAGGTAAAATACAGTATAGTGTTATGTTTACAGTTGGCTTAAGAACATGCAGTAGTATTCCATTTTCACTCGTTCGTTGAAAGTCTAAACTATCGGTGAACAATGTCTTGGCCCGTCTGTTATACAAAGTGTGTTTATATATCAGAAACTACTCAAATTGTATTAGGATATTGTACTATTTCAGTAACCGTCACGGAATTACCTGCGCTCGTTACTAACCTACCTTAACTATTCATTAAGAATAAATTGTTCACTGAAAATCAAGTAGGCCTACACGTTGACTCCAAGTGTTTCTCGTTTAATCGTCTGGCATCACGACATCGGATACATCAGAATGTATTACACTAGCCTACCACTCCGATCGTTACAAAGGCATGTTCGTTATCAACAATTTTAATGCGCTTTCTTCACAAAGTATTGTTTAGTAAACAGGCCTCTTTTAAATGAGATGGTAAAATCAATTAATACTGGCGCGTTCCCTCAAGTCGCGTATATGTAACTTGTCTATTCCTATAAGCTGTATACGTTTACTTGCAATCTGACAATTAACTGAAGGTGTACACTGAAGCGTTGGGTATCTGATTACCTTCAAGACTGTATCGAATGTGACAAACCTTGACCCACCTTCCTCACGATTCATTACAACTTTCACACGTTGAGATGTTACTGAGGAAGCAAATTAATTTTTATAAATGCGCTTAACCTGTAGTTAACCTACAGGGGTTATCACTTGCCGCCAATGTGAATGGCTAGCACATACGTTTGCCTAATCCCTCCATCGATAAACCTTATTTGTTTTCCTAAATAACCTTCGGACTCTGAATAACACCGACACTCTGTAATACCCATCTTCATTTGTATTTTTAGAAAACACTATCTAGACGATGTCAGAGACCGTGAGACATTAAGCTGTAAACGTGTCTCGTGACAGAAGCAGCGAAGTTGCTCTTGCTGGATTCCAGTTCATGGCACCCAAGTTGGGTCCTGGCTGCAACACTGAAGATATTTAGCAGACAGACTCCAGAGAGGCCTTATCGTTTTTAACAGACTATATCTACAAAAATGTGCATATACAATATAGTCTAGAAATAATTCGTGAAAGACAGAGACTACAAGATCAAGAGAGTTAAAACGGTCCATGCAAGGGGGAAAGATGGCAGGTCTAAATGTTATAAATACTGAAAACGTAGCCAACTTCAAGCAGGAAATGAGTCACAACAAATAGTTTGTACATTCCAATGGAGTAGAGAGAATTTGGTCGGTAATTACGAAAACTAAAATAAACGTAATCGATGAGTTTTAATATGAATGCAACAAGTGTACTTGTACATAAGAATTGCTGAATGAAGTATGATTTGAGTAAATGTGTTTAATAAAAACCATGTCAGTTTAATTCTATCACAGTAAGGATTGCTATCACGTAGCAATGCGTGGGTATCTACGTGTACGAAATAGGTTAAATGTTGAAAACTGATCGACCAAATTTCTTAATCCAATTAAAAATATTCTTCAAGAATTAATAATTGAAAGTTAACTTTCTATAAGACGCACGTTGCTATCGCCTACAGTTAAATACTAAGCGATATGATTACAAACTCATCTATCACACGTACAACGTTAGAGCGCTGTAAGCAATATCGATAACTCTTACAGTAACCACTGATCTCCCATTGAAATATATTTTTCAAGTGACGGAAAAATTATAAATTAAATACGTAATAACTAGGCAGAGGTTGATAACAGCTCTCTAGAATATTCCCCCGTAATAGAAAATGATGGGTAAATATTCTTAGAATTTTTACTGGCTGTGTCAGTGTGACTCTGGCACGCAAAACTGAGCCTACGGACAACAATTGTCTTGTACACAGCGACCAATAATTGCAAACGTTTTCTAACAGTTTCAAGTGTACGTCGCTCAAGTAGCAAAATTTATTTAAGTATTTGTTTATTCGCTACAAATTTGTTTGTAATTTGAACATGAAGTAATGCATTTACACATTTATAAAATCGATGTCGTCTTTGTTTGAAGTAATGTTTAATTTGGTGAAGTTTTCCAAAAGTCTACGGAAATACAGGAAAGCATTCAAAATGTTCAAATAAAGCCAAACGTAGAGAAAGATCCTTTGGAAGAATCTTCACTTGTACCATAGCATTGTTCAAATAACAGCAACGAATAATGTCAACAAAAAATGTTCTTCTCTTTACTGTCAACTGTCACACAAAAACAGAAAGCAGTGGGTAATAGCTTGTTATCGTGGAAATTTCATACACATAACTTACTACAAGCAAACGCACCTCATAACCTATCTTAACTTCAAAACATATTACTTTATACAGAAAAAAAACATAAACAAACAGTATGGTGCATACGAGGGCAACTTTGATGGAAGCCGAGCAGCTACGTACAACTGTTAGCTATGTGTCAAAACCGTTCGTTGCAAAAGAAATCCCAAGAGTGGTGGAGAGAAGGCGTAATACGTAACACTAGGACTGTCAACAAATCCCCAGGCACAAGTTCCAACATATACACAAACACATACCACCTCTAGCTACTTTCTTAGCAGTCTATCGAAAAGTCGTTCACAATTACTTATTCCACAAACGCCAAGAAAAGATTTACCTGTCAGTTTACAAAAACAAACTGTAATAAACACATTGAAACATTGTGACAATTTATTGAACTATTTATTAAGCTCTATTTTTATTAAAATAATGATACTCACCAATTACGAAAAAAATATTTAAATGAAACGAAGGGAGTTAATGGTACACTTCATAGTTTATTCGGTTATCTTCTATGGCGTCACAGTTCGGAGTCGAACCTTAGCCTCCATAATCATCCGCCTCCATTTTTCCCTGTGCTTGGCGATCGATGGCCATCGTTTTATTTTAAGTAAAGTATCAGCATCCCTCGCCACTGCGTCAATCCAGTGATGCTTGGATCTTCTGGCAGACCTTCTACCCTCGATTTGACTAAACACTACCTTCCTAGGTTTCGGTTGTCTTCCGTCCTAATGACATGTCCTGCCCATTGCAATCTATGCAGTCGGATGGTGGTGGCCAGATCAATGTCTTTATATAGCTTGTATAGTTCCTCATTGTGACGCATTCTCCATATCCTATTGACTTGGACTGGTCCATATAGTGTTTATTCGGTTATAATAGTAATACATAATGTCGTGTTCGCAAGGAATAAGAAGTACTGTCACATCCATATTTGCAGTATAACTTGCCTTTTTGGGTTAGAATTTTTGTTTGCGTGTAACACTGGTACAACTGCAATCCTGTTAGTAGACAGGCCTACTGTGGTGCAATTAGGTATCCGTACAACCCAAAAAGAACTCCACCCGGTTAAAACATTGCAAGGCGAATCGCTGTGTTTGATAACTGATGACAACATGACAACATGTTTGATATAAATCAAACAATACCACGCAAACTGTTCAAACGAGAGTTCTCTTCTTTTTTTTTTGAAGAGTCAGGAATTAATTAGATGGAGAAACCGGGTATCATCACTTTACGGGGCACCAAAAGATTAGAAAATAAGGTATTCCTGTTTACAAATCATACCTCAAGGAAGGTTATACAAAACAATCGCAACGAAACAGGTGGTGTGGAGTGACTCCACAAGAAGTGTTGATAACACACGTCACTCATGTGTCCGTGCAGTGTGCATTACACACCCTGTTCTCTCTTTATTACGTCCAACAAAAGTATCAACAACACCCAGTGAGATTTCAAAAAAAATCAAGTCACAGAAAAACCCTGTAATCAAACTGTTATTTATAGTTTCTGAAAAGGTTCTTTTCCTGAAATTACGCAACTGTGTCAAGTTTTCACATTAATAATTACAAATTAATCACTTTTAACAAGCGAAATATGTGTACATACTAATAAAATGTGTTAACTTATTTTATAAAAACAAGAATACTAGTATGCTCCCTGATCTGCAGAACTCGCTCACTATCTGAACGAACTGCATTTATTATCACATAAATGTATTAGATAATTGTTCAATTATGAAAAAAATTATAAAAATTCCCGATTTCTCTACTATTTCTTTAGTAACATAACAACTATATAGCACACAATCATATAATAAACACTAAACATTGGAAACATTCAGATTTGGGTTACAACTACTTTTAGTCTGTTATTCACTGCTGGATTTTCAAAATGTTTTGAAATTTTATCTCTTTTTTGGGCCCTAGGATGCCAAAATTTTGAATTTCCAAAACTTAACACTACATTCAGATGTTAGATAAAATTCTCTTTAATTTTAATTCTCCATATGAAGTTTTGCGTTTTTATCAAATTTTCACCCAATTTTTGGGCCCTGAATTCCAAAATGTTTGAAATTATCAAATGTAAACACTAAAATCAGATTGTGATGTAAATTCACTTTAATTGTATACACCACATGGGCTTTTGCGATTATTTTTCACAATTTTTACCTCCTACGTTTTGCCTTCCACTACGCTATTTTTGGAAGGACCAATCTAAAAAATAATACGGTTCTGTAGGGTAAAATTATGGATAAGCATGCCAAGATTTACGAGAATCGGGTGATGAGTTCAAAAGTTATCGTGAGACATACCTCACCACTGATAAGACAGACAGACAAATGGCAAACGGTCGATTCAAAACCGAGAATTCGGTTCGCTTGTGCAACTATACAGAAACATGCCTCGTATTATACGGAAATATAATATACACGCACGCTACACCCCTGTATTATGCGGAAATATAATATACACGCACGCTACACCCCTGTATTTGAGTAGGCCTACTAATATACAAGCACGCTACACCCCTGTATTTGAGTACGCCTACTTCTTTCAGTACTACACACCTCTTTGGGCCCTTATCTTGCCTCATACGGCTATTGCATGCTGCCCTTTATATGCTTAAGCCTTACGCTTCCTTACCCATACTGTCTAAAAGTCTTTCACAACAGCATCTACCTACTTGCCATTTCTTTTGTTCTGTAATCCCTACTTATAATTTTTCTCGTCACTCTATTTTCACGAGGTAGGGATTATAGAAGAGAATTTCTCCATTGTCGGTAGACTGACGATAAGCGGAGGAAGAGACATTGGCGATACTACGCATCAGCCAATTACAGCCCACTGAATATGCTACATCACGAAACTGCCTGCCTGCAGACGTTACGCGGAAGACCTCACTGGCAGTCTTGATGTTAATAAAGACGCTTCTCATTCTAAGTTTTCTTCGAATCGCTTCTAGGATCAGAGTAAACAAAACGGTGGAAACTGCGTCGCTTTGTTAACTCTGCAGTCAAATTCAAACTCTCTTCCAGCTCTTTACAAAACTCTAGACGCAGCTGGAGTAGTTCAGTTACGAGTTATTAATTTCTTGTAGCGTATCTAACGCTGCTACATGCGGTAACTTCTTTTTGTATTTATCTTTTCGAAGACTAGTTTATTTATAATAACTGTATACACTAGAGAGCTCTATATCACATACAAAGACGTTTTCATGTAGTCCTACGTTTCTTACGTGTGCATACTTAATAAGCGTGTACAACTCATTATGGCTTTTGGAATTCTCGCAGAATTTGATCGAGTTCAAATCTTTTACAACTTAAACTTGAGACCACCTTTTAACCAATATTTAACAGCGTAATATCTGTAATTACCACAATGTATTTCCTACTTTATGGATGGATCGTATAACATCTACCTCCCGATATTATCTTTTACAACTTAAACTTGAGACCACCTTTTAACCAATATTTAACAGCGTAATATATGTAATTACCACAATGTATTTCCTACTTTATGGATGGATCGTATAACATCTACCTCCCGATATTATGGAATTTGATCATTTATCCAGGTGCTGAGGATTACTTTTTGCATTAATTTTAATATAGCCTATACTTATGAGCTCTGAATCCAGAAGGTGTTCAGTCTTTCCCAAGGGCGTTGTAATTTTTGAACTGCCTTATCATCTACATGGTTTTTCATATGTCAGTTATCCCACAAACACGGTAACCATTGTCTTTGGTTTACTTCTCATCTTCATCTATTGTTACCAGATTTTCGAAGTATTTCCCATATTTTCTAGGGATACGGTGACTAAAATAGTCTACTACTACTACTACTACTACTACCACCACCACCACCACCACAACTACTACTACTACTATTACCACCATAACAACTACTACTAGTACTACTACTACTGCGCACGCAGGTACACATGATACCATTTTAATACAAAAGTTTCCAAACAAGTACGCCTATGATTTTCATTTCTACTGTATGTCCGCTTTATTAATAAGTATTACTTGCCAGCATTCTTCACGATTCTTTACTGTCAGGTGCCTGAACGCCATACCTGCAACAAGATTAAAAAAATTAAGCATGTAACTCATACTAAACTGCTTCAACACACACACACACACACACACACACACACACACACACACACACACACACACACACACACACACACACACACACACACACACACACACACAATTTTGACAGAATACACAGACCACCGCAAATTGAATAGGCCTAACACTAATGTGTAACGACACATACCACCGCAAGTAAAACTGACGCGACAGTGGAATCTGAGAGTTTAGCAAAGGACGAGACTGACTTACTGAGTCACCACAGGATGACGCCCGTGCTGAATAAGCAATGTCCTATGGATGCGCTTAATATTAAAACTCGACTGCAAGACTCGATTATTTATAGCATTTTTCAATTACGACCAACTGGTTCGCCATTTAGCGACTGTATTTCTTTCACTACTGGTTAACTGGAGTACAACACCGTCAGGTTTCCATGTGGATCAAGTTGTGACCGGTCGACCTTGATGTCAGGCAAACCTCTCGTGCACAGTGGCAATATTTACCAACAAATATGCAGCTATCGTTGTCATCATGCCTGCAATATTAAACAAGTTTTTCATTAAACTATACGACTTGAATTATAAACATGTAATAGGCCTACTCGTTAGCATGTTCAAATAAAAGTATATTAAATGACGGAGTTATTAATGTACTAATTTTTTAGTACTATTAATTACTAATATTATTAATGAAATATTAGTTTCTGGGAAACTTTAATGAAACTATATTATTTTTCAAACATTAAACGGCATACGAAGGGCGAGAAAACAACAGAAACGCAACCAATGTTTAATACTATTACAGATTTAAATATTTATGCTATAGTATTTATGGTTTAAATCATTATTCAGTCCATCATTAATATTGCCGAACGCTTTTAATTTATCTTCCACATCTCTCTTAAAGTGTCCCTAATTCTGGCCAACAATTCAACCGAATAACTATGTTTACTTTTTTGTTTCTTCGTCATTGTGTCATTGTTCTTTTGTTCAGTTTTTCACGTATCAGACATTTAACGCTATTACTATTACATGTAACGCTTATTACAGTCATACTCGCCTAACACTTTTCGTCTATTCTACATATTCCTTAGCGCTATGTTCGGATGACGTTTTACAGCCCATATAGGCCTACAGATTCCATTAGATGTAGAAACCTTATTTCATTCAAATAGAAACAGACGCAATCAAATTCTTTCCAGTTTCTTATTTTACTTTACTGTGTTGTTTTCCCGTTTGCGTTTGCCTGAGGACTGAGTGTGAAAAGGTGAGACTATTGGGGGGGGGGGACACGCGCAGGCGGACAGAGTGTGAGGGATAGAGAGATAAATTTTATATTTGTTTAATCATGTGAATTTTTCAGACGATAGTGGCAGTGGGATTACAGTGACTGTGTTTACCTAACCTGACAACGTGTGCGCGCTCCCAGTTGATGTAAACGCTAGCTGTCAGAATACTGGCTGACGGTGTCGCTATCTATATCGGCTAGCTGTTCGCCAAAACCGGTTTGCAATCACCTTGCATACTCCGTTTTCCTAATTACACTTTTACCGCGCACTATCTCTAAATAGCTGTATTTTTAATGAAGATTTACATTTAGTGACAGGATCGTGATGCAAATACGGGTTTTCCACGATGTTGCACAATTCCTCGGCGAAACTATAACAATGGTAATCTCATATCCCCACCAGACGCTATTGGACATTCAAACGCAGTTACAATAAAGCTGACTACCTTGGCCAGCTAAAAAAACTCAAATAAGAAATAACTGGAGAAATGGATTTTTATCGAGAAGCCCGTAATAATGATAAACAAATACCTCTCGTGCACTTCTCTCTCTCTTCCCCTTCCATTCTCCAAATGCTATCTGCTAGTCGCACATAAACACCGCACCCGCGCCAGCTTCACCCCTATTCATACACTACATAGACCTACTCTTGCTACCGACCGCCCATATTTAGGAATTGCGGAACAAAAAGAGTGCGTCATTAGATCTACACATAAACTTAGAATACAATTCTGGCCAGCAGCCTTTAGTAAGCTGGAGATTAATACTGTTTAGATTATTTCAACAAATCTGCCAGTCGCTTTTAAAAGTAAACGTTGAAAATTACAACGTATTATTCTCAGGATTAAAAATTCTCTTATTCGTGTTCCAATATTCAACAATGTTTGGTGTGTGTGGGGGGGTGCGCGCGCGCGCGTGTGTGATATCCATACCAGAAGGTAACTGGAGGAAGTATGTCAATTAAAAGTTCCGGAATGAGTGTTAACTGGTTAACTGGGAATATTCGTTTCTTTGATAAAACTGCGTGGATAAAAAAACGTAATCTTTCTGAAAGAAAAGTAGCGTTTTTCTCTTTCCTTTCATTATTTCTTGGAACAGAATCTAGTTGATGTAGATATCGAGAGAAAATACATTCCGCACTGTAAACCGGAAGGGGTTAAGCGTGTCGCCTTGTTTCCTGTTAGAAAGCGGCCTCTCGTTTGTTGTTTAATGCGTTTCATGTAAATATAGTTTCATGTATTGTTGTGCTTTAACGCACTTGTTTTGTCTTTAAAAGAAGTAGAAATTAGTTCAACGAAAATACCTTTATTCACGTTTCATCTGCAAACTGAACGCCATTCGAAAGGTGAAAGTGTTTGTCCTTCGGTTCATGTGTGTTGTTAGGTTCAGTGTACTTCAAGTCTGGGAGTCCACAGCGGTATGAAAAATTAGGGGCAAAAGTGTGGTCACTCTGTTATATAACAGGCTTACTTATCACCAACTGTGTGAGCAACTAACACTGCCCTAATTACTCACTGCTAAATTACTGTTACTTATTGACTAGTCGAAGGCGACTTCTGTCGACACATATTATTGTACACTTCATCTTGTTTTTGTGATTATAATTAGGCCTACCACATGCACATCACATACGTATTATAATCACATTGATTATATCAATATGCCTGTCTTTTGTGTTTACGTAAGCTTGCAAGTTTGTTTTCTCTATCTTTTCATGCTCATTTTTTAATATTATAATATTCTGGTTTCAGGAATTTTAAGCACAAATGAAGAGATAGATATGGCAAAATTATACTTCAGTTTTAAGACAAAAGAAATGTAGCCTACAGGCCTTCAGGAAAAAATCATCTATATCGATATCGCTTTTAACGATGCTATTTCCGGGCCATGGAAATTCATAGCTTGTCTATAAGATATCTGATAACGGTCTATCAGATACAACGATCCAACTATTCCAGTCCGCTTCAACATTGTTATAAGCGATTCCTACTGTAATTATTAAAGGCAAAACATAACCTCGCGTCTTAATTATAATATGCAAAAATTATGAACTAGTCAAAATTAACGGAAATTTCTAAATACAATTTATGTTATAGGCCTACAATGGCATTCGTTTTACTAACAGCACAGAAGGAAAATAAAAGTTTATGAGTACAGTAGCACAACATTGTAATCCATCTTTCTCTGCTGGGAAAAGCCCCTAAAACCATCACGATGATAATACTGACTTTGGTATTAACACGGCCACCATTATCAGTTGTATTATCAATGCCTTGGTAAAATACAAAGCAACATTAGTATGATACAGACTAAAAGGATTACAATAAAGCGTCATTTAAAAAAAGGTGATTTGCCTTTACATAAATATATCCTGTCGAAGATCCATTTGATTGTAACTGATAATACTATCTCACTATGTCTCAGTCGTACATTACCCTGCAATGGCATGGCAATTTTGTCATTAATATACCAAAAATATGCATTAACAGTATTATGTAAATTTAATGACAGTTCTAGGACCTCAAATAGTTTATATTTTTTTGCTGTAGGCCCTATACACGATTCATGTTGTCCGAAAGCAAAAGTAACAGGGGAATTTTATAAAGTGCTTTTCGCATACAGTTATACGGCCTTTATCCACTCAGATGGTTTATTAACTTTTTTATCAAACGGTTTATCAAAAGTGCAATAAATTTCAGAAAATGTGTATCATTGAGACATGTTACTCTTAGCGAAAGTATTACTTAATTACTTTATTACAAACGTCGGGATTCAAAAACATATTCCATTACAAAAATAAGGCACCAGTCGAAAAAATTTCCAGATAACCATTATCAACAGACAGATAAGATTCTATTCCTGTGAGTCACAGAACAACAAATAACAATGGGTCAAGAAAACAATTATGACGTCACGATGTTTGGCATTCCATATTTAGTAATTACGGCTCCACTTTAGTTGCACACTCACACGTCACTGCAGTACATACGCGAGACAGAAACAAGTTTCTCTGGGTAAACTGCAGTTTTGTTTCTGACATCTATAACGTCTCTACTGAGCGTGCGCATATCACACATTTAAAGATACAAACACAATCTTTTGGATTCGACTGTAAGGGCAATAAAAGCACCAGTGTGGATATACGGGTTTACCCTGTAAGAACGTCATTACACTGGAGAAACAACAGGAAGTCCAGGCTGCCTAATGAAGTCACGATTTTCTAACAACTACAAAAAAAGGGAACTGTTTATTTGACAGATATGAAAAATCGAATACACAAAAGCACACCACAACTTCGAGTAACGAAGAAGGCTTGTTGGCGACAGTAACGCAGGCGTGATCTTTCTCTAGCCAAAAATATCATGAACTGTGTGTGTGTACTGCGTGACGTGAATGCATATGCTATACGTTCGTAAACAATGTTATACGAGATGTCCACCTGAGCAGTAGGTCAGTCACCCAGATACCAAACGCTGTACTTTAACTCTTCCTCCGAATCAAAGAAATACATGAAATTGGACTAATCTGCATACCACGATTAGCAGTTAGTACAACTTTCAAGCAAAATAAATAGAAAATCTTCCACACAAGGTCTCCGGGACCGTGAAGGCGTGAGATATTAAGTGTCTCCAGATCACACAGGAGCACACACATCACGAGTCACGAAAGAAGCGTACGTACGACGCCCATTAGAGACTTCGTCGAGGTGGCGAGACGGCTTTAAGAGCTTAGACCAAAGTGATGGCGCAAACCTAATCTGACGCCAGACTTGTCAGGTCCAATCTATTTACTGCATGGGCGTTAGCATGGTGTTTGCAGAGTATATCTACCACGCTCATACATTTAAAACTTGGAGCTCCGCGTACTCGAGAGGAGAGCGAAATCTGTTAAGGCGGGATTATATTTAATTTCGCCGTTAACATAGTATCATATCTGAATGTTCATAGACTGTTTCGTTATAAGGTTGATTAGATCGCCAGGCAAGACCAAAAAACGTAAAAAATGTGTGTGTGTGCGCGCGCGCGCGTGTGTGTGAGAGAGAGAGAGATAAGCTTAGAGCGGACAACTTTTTACCTCTTATCTCAATTTTGCTCTTAAATTATTTGATACATTGTTTTTAATGGTAATGGGACATTTAGAACAAACTAGTACTGTTTATTTCATACACTGTCAAAATGTTGTACACTGAAAATATGAGTGCACGGTGAATGTCATAGTTATCACTCGTATAAACTGATAATACAAGGAGTTTGTACAAATTACGTTTGGTCTTTTATTTGCCAAATACAACAGTTGAATGAATATCTCAAGTGTATTAATGCTGAATATAATTCAATGTAACGATAAATAATTGCATAGCGAATTTGCACGCACGCACTCAAATGACCCAGACACATAATAACCCTATATTCGGTATACTCATGCTTACCACTATCAGCAATACTAAAGAACATACTCATGTACACGTCTAAGCACCTTTGAACATTATACATTTTGTCTTCAATAATTCTTTCTTCAGCACGAAAAAGTTGCTGCATACTTAGTTAGGATAATTTGTGCGTTCTAGATTTACAAAAGTATTGACTCTGAGACTCGTTTGCTACTTGCTTCTACCGTGTAAGTTACGTGTCATAATTGCATTTAGCATTCAACATGAAGCATTTCACTATAATCCCATACACAGGAGTCAATAATACTATTCACAAACACAGGCGACGGACCAACAACGGAAAAACAGTAACGAATGAACTACACGTTGATTAAAATATAATCTGGCAACATGACCCGTAAACAATTGCACGATCTTGTCACTACTCTCTCTGCTCTACCGCGGCACTTCAGCCGATACTCGATCACTGATCTTACGAATATCAATCGATAACATAGATCACGAGATACAGATATTACGGCAGTCGAAGGCTTCTTACAGAAAATAGGTCAAAGAACAATTCGCAAAACATGTAAAACACAAAATTCATATACATTTTTAACGTACAAACACATTTTTATAATGTAGCTCATTAATTCAATCACAATATAAATAAGATTATTTAAGTGTTGACGGAGCACCGAAGGAAAATATCAAAACTTTAAAATATTCTTTGTTGCAAAGGATATGTAAAATGTTGGACAAAGTTTGTTTCAGGGTAATATTAAACCTATAATTTCACTAAAACCAGCTTCCGAATGAATTAAGCCGCCATCGTGGTGTCATTATTTTTATCATCAGTCAACAATATTCGTAATATAATAATTATCGTAACTCGTAATCCATCTTCGTTATAGTCGGTGTTCAAAAATAAAATTGTATTCCTGGAATAAGTATTTTTTCTGTTCCCTTAATTAATTAAAATAATAATGAATTGTCTCTGCTAAAAAAACACACACACACCAAACAAAAGTAATCACAGTTGTTTTCATTTTAATTAAAAGTGACTTGTACAATTAATTATCACAGTTCTCTCCCCCACACTTTCTTTGTTTCTTACACGCCATTCTGGTGCCTTCTGCATTTAAGCAAATTGTTTTGTTGTTTTGAGAAAACCAATTTTCAACTACTGTCAAACCACCATTATTGTGTATAAACAATGATTGCCCGAGATTTATCACTTAATTTTAACTCTTGTTTCAGAGAAAAATGAGAAATAGGGAAATCTTAACAAGTGAAAATAGCTCGTAATATGGAAATAAACAGTGAACAGACGTCAGTTATATTTATATTGTTTATAGTTATAGTGATAATTATAGTTATAGTTATATTTATAGTTACATTTCTTTTACATATAATTATGAGGTCACACACACATACGCACACAATATTTAAACGTTTTTACACGTTATATGTGAAATACAGTAGCGTGTACCCATTTACAACAAAATGTTACGTCTTATTTTAAATGCAAATAATAGCAACACGAGTAACAGTTCCAACCTTAGGTGATACCTTAACAACTGTAAGAAACCGAAAAACCAAGTCTCGGTTTATAACAGAAAAACATAAGCCTATTCACAAGTGTGTGTGTGTGTGTGTGTGAGAGAGAGAGAGAGAGAATATGGACGATACAACTGTATACAACCTAAATTTCCGAAGCAAATGAGGGACCTTACTTAAATGAATCCATTATAAACAACGTAAGCAAATCAAATTTTCAAGTCAATTGTTGTTATTAAAAGAAGAGCGGATTATGGTTATTTGCGTTAATTGGAGTATAACAGTTATTAATGGGCCGCGGTCTGCGCGCCGGCGGATCGGTCAGAGACACAATATGCTACGCTCCGATCCGGCGTGTTTATAATTAGAACCGCTACACATGCTTCCTTACTTCTTTTACAAACATCACTTCCGTTTTTGGTGTCTTTTTTTACAGCCAACATCCATACTACATCTTATCGCCTTCACTATTTTCGACGCGTGCACACACGTGCAACATGTAACTGCATACGCAGCATAGTAGGCCTAAATTCAGCTAATACTCAACTACAAACACGAAATGAAAGACATTTAGAACATGCTTTAAAAAAACCTCATCACCGTTATGTTTTACATACACGTTATAGAATGGAAGCGAATATTTCTATACTTCACTACAACAAACGTAGCTTTTTTTTATTTTATATTCATTTTTAGTACTCGTGGCGCTGATGGCAGTGTCACTACACCTCTCCCACATTTCCAGTTTCCAAGTGATGAAGTCATTCCATTTTTACTGTCTGTCTTTAAGCGTTTCATGTTTCCATATATGAAGAAAACGGAGTCGATTATTTCCTATCTCCGCAGTGCATTTTAACTACGTTATCGCCCACTAATAACGTCGGATTTAAATTACAAGGAACAGAAATTTTCTATCTCAAAACTTATGATTTTTAAATCATGGTTGAAAGATTTTATATTTAAATATCTTTAATTTGAAATATGGCCGAGCGCGTTAAATAAATGTGAACTATAAAAATAAATCACACTAAGCAATAATGGACACTTACTGTCGACACACTGCTCGCAACAACGACAATTACACAAATAAAAATCGACGCAGTTTACACTTCTCACACACTACTATGGACTCGAAAATACAATTAATCACTTCTGACACGAACGCTCGATTGCACGTGCGAACGATAATAAAAAATTTAACATTTTTCTAAATAGTTTTATCGGTCACTACAATACTTAACCCACTTATTCGCGAACGGATTGCTCACTATAAGATTTAAGTTATAAGTCGATAAAAGTGTAATATTGCGACCTCTGTATTTGGAGTAGTTATCCCAACTCACATTCTACTATAAGCGAAAGTACCCCTCGATACGGACACTGATTCCAGAATCACGACGCGTAGCGAATGCGACTTTACGTCGAAGATCAACAGAGGCTCAATACTGTTACCTGTAATCATTGTACGCGACTTGTGTGCCTTTACGGATTATGTGTTCTGTATATTGCTTGTTCAAATGTACAGACACAGGGTAAGATACGTTTTTACTACATTAAGTCTGTAAAGTAGACAACAAATTCATAAATTATGAACACTATACACATCAGTTAATTACAAAACAATTAAGTATAGTAGTTTGATGTGTCGCGTTCATATAAACCGTATTTTACTCTCATTAGGTTTGACAAAGTTTAACAAACTTTAGGTCCAACGATTAAAAAAAGTCTTCTAATGCAAAAATTATTAAAAATTTTATCAATTTTGTTTAAACTTCTTTAATATACAATCTATGGAAACTACAGTTGGTATAAATATATTTAGACCTACATTTACTTATATATAATTAAAACCCTCCATGACGCCATTCTATAGTAACCGGTCGTTTTCGATCAACCAGCTATTTAACTTTAAAACGTTACAAAGTAAATTTTAGCTCATGTCAAGTCGGTAAACTTATAGTTGCCAAATAGTTCTTATGTATATTTTATAATACCAAGCTTCACAATATACTGCAATATTTACTGGTAGAAACGCACACTTCATTTTCTCAAGGTTTTTTCCTCATCAGACGCCGTGAGAGACATTGTTGGCGAGTTGTTGGGTTACACGATGTTTACGTCGTTTGCTAGTCTTATCTTCGTTTTTTTCTTCCTGTCCTCTTGATCTCGGCTGTCACGAATGGGATGTGAATATCTCTGTATCGAAAAACCACTTAGTATCAACCCCGCACTTGAATATTATATTCTGAATTACCTGAATTTCCTGAGTATTGGTTTCGGTAATATAGCCCTAAACAGTGTAAAACAATGAGAACCACCATCTCTTACAATTACAATCCGTAGGCCCAAAAACGATCTTCTTTTATACGGACTGGTGAGGTAGTCCTACCCCCAAACTGAATGTAGTTTGAAAAATTACACAGTTTAATCACTGTGTTTGTTATGGTTTACCGGGTGCTCAATACCGCGGTCCCTTCTTGGGCATATTCTTTATCCAAACGTTTCGTGAGACAGACCTTCTTGATTCTTCCAGCTGTAATATCTCGTTCTTCCATCCCGAGTTCCCCGCATTTCGTTCAGTGACTCGACTATAAAGATGGACTCCAACCACCGGGTCTAAGTTAATGCGATAACAGAGCACATATACTACGGGGGAAGTCAAGCCTTTCACTAACTATACCTGAACGTGTCTGACATTACATGTTTGCTTAAACATTGCAGAAAACACAATTTTAGTACTCATGAAACGGTGCAAACTATATGAAGCATATCTGCTTGTCAGAATTACACAATTTCGATACAATACACAATGTTATACAGTCTAGATGTCGTCAGAGCATTAACATGCGAAGATTTATCAATTTTATAAAACTACGAAACGAATGTCACCGGTTTCAGGCATCAGGCTACTACGATTTAGCGTTGCTTTTATATCCTATTGTGTGTTCCGTTTCACTGACCGTATTCTTTTCTTCCCTCGATTAGCATCTGTTTATCATACAAACGTTAACAGATTATGATAAACCACCGTAATTCTGAGACTCATTTTATACTTACAATAATGGACTAAAGACAATAAGGACATTTACCGGTACTTAATTTTTTCACAATTTCCCAAGACAACTGTTTAAACTGATCCGTTTGGCGATCAGGTATTTGTCACTACTGCACTGTATAGTCCTACTGCTTACAAAACAATGCATAAAGTCCCGTATCACAGATTAGGTGTTTTATTGTACAGAACCATATCACCAAACGGTGCGAAACTTCCGCCTACTCTGAATTGACTTACACGTATAATTGCATAATCAGCTTACGACAGTGATCAAATGAACGTATCATATGAATGTATTCCATGTACTTATTTCCCACGAGTACGATATACAAGAGCAATGCTACACCGATAGAGCCATATTAGAAGTATTACTTCCAGCCAACTGTATAACAGCAATGTTTACAGAACATCGAACAAGGCGTGATATCGTTTGTTGCCAGTTTTACTTCCGTAAATACTGTACTCTTTCTACAGGCTACAACGGTTTACCAATAGTGTCACACACAGTGCTGAGATTACTTGTATACTCAGTAGTAGTGTTCAATTAATCTAGCGGAAAAGGTTGGCAGGTGGGCGTTCAAGACCGAGTGCACGGAAATTGGATGGCGTTCAGCCAATGAGAAAGCCGATCACAGAGAAAAAACAACACTTTTATGTGTACAGCGGGAATGAAGCTGTAGTGGTAAGAAGTGTGGGGTGGTCGTAGTAGTGTTCTTTACTTTACAATCCAATCGCACTACACTCTGCTCAACCCTTACAAAAGATAACGCTATTACAGCTCCTTCTTAGCGACTTCACTCTTCTGGCCATATTAAACAAACAACAGACCTGAGTATCTCTCGACGAAAGACGAGACAAAAATGTCTCAGCAACACAACAAAAAGAACACGCTACAAGTTTACAAACAGAATAAAGCTAGTAACAGACGGAAAGTTTAACGGGGTTATGGCGAATTACCACAAAACAGAAAACGTTATTTATATTTAACACCCACAGACATTTTATTTGCTCTACTGTACAGTAATAAAATAAAGCATCTGTCACTTATTTTCAGAGGTAATCAATAGTTATAAAACAACGTAAATAACAGCTTGGAAACATTTATAGTTTTGTTATCCTTTTTCTCTGTAAAATGAACATTTTCAGATCTCGTTAGACATGTGAAAACGCTGTAAAAATAATACACTGTATGATTGTAACTGTCAGCGTATGACGCCAGGTGACCTGAGCTTCAAAGTATGGAATGTTTATCCTGACTGACAGTGACAGCTTAACAAACACATCTGATACAGTTTGAACCCAGGATCCACTGAGCTTACTCCTTACACATTGACACTATCGATCATCTATTCGCATAAAATTATCGGTTAAAGAATACAACTAGTGCTGACGCCGCACATTGTAATGATCAGTATCAAATTAAACGAGAGCGAACAGGGATGGACACTTGACGAAGCTCCATAAACGTAAAGTTTTAAAAAATGTTACTTGACAGAAAAATTTGTAACGTACAGTAGCAAATGAAATACTTTCATGCACTCAAGTGTCTACATAATCTACATTATTGGATCAGGGATGTAACCAAAATTCATTCTGGGTGGCGGGGGGGGGGGGTTGTGGAGGTGTTCTGGGATAGAGATTAGATTTTTGTGAAAGTAAATACAAATAATGAAAACTAACTCACTATTTGGGATTTATTTTGTTGCAGGGAAGGAGGTAAGTATGGAAACATAAAGAGTTACATTAATAATATCTCAAATTTAAGAAAGTCATGAAACAATAAAGGTAATGTCGTATATTATAAATAAAAAATATAAACGATACCAGAAAATTCTGTCTTCTTCTCCATACGCTGACAGTCTTAAAAGTACGAATTTTTCAAAATTCGCCTTGGTGAGTACGCGTCTGTACAATTCAATTTTTTGTTTTATTTTTGACATTTCGTTTTTATTTATTACTTTGGGGGGGGGGGATATCCTCCAAAATCCCCTCGCTGCGCCTCTGGTTTGAATGTTCATAAAATTATTTCAAAGCATATTGAAGTTCTGTCATTCCCTTCGTTTAAAAATAAATGTGGTAACTAAAGTATGAAATTGGTTTGAACGGCATGACCTGAATGTACTAACTGAGAAAGTCCCTTAAATAAAGGGTTTTTTAGTAAAAGGTGTTTCAATATATTTTTTTTTCATTCACAAATTCGATAGTCGTAATTATCCGTGACCATAGGAGTAGACAGAGGGGAGTTTCATACTCAACAAAAAACCGTAATACTGAACCTTTTAAGGTAGGTCTAAATATCATTTATAAAAAATAGCAATAATTAATTCTGTGTACCTACAGAGATGTTGTTAGGAGACGAGAATATTGATGACAATAATAATGGCTCCTTTCTTACTGATGAATAAAATCAAGTCATCAATATCATTTTAACTGGAAAACAGGTAATAAATGTGCCACCAATTTTGAAAAGATGAAAAATAAGACGGAATGTGAAACAGTTTTAGGTGACAACAGTAACATTAGTTACATAATCATTTATTTACTTTTGCCTGCTGTTCTTTGGGCAAGCACTGATTCTGTTGCTTCCTCAGAGGATTCGCCTGTGGTTTACATGTTCTAGTAAACAGTCTAGTCTAGGGTAAGTTGCCTTATGTGAACCGTTAGGCACGTACATTAAGCCAGCACTACATTTCAGCCACCCATTACTACATCAGGATGTTGTGGAAGTGTGGTAAACTTAATTCTACAGGATGAGTCAACCTGGGAGCTGAAAAACGCACCTCGATTTCATGGTCAGCCGGATGCACTTCGATTTCATACCGGATTAAGAACGCGCGATATATTCTGTACTGTACTCAACGAAGTACAGTTATTGCCCTGAAGAAACTTCTAAATGCAATTTAAACGTGTATTTCAATAAAAAAATGTAGGCCTATATTTTCCAGTCAAAATTTTCTAAACCTAATTTTACGTATAGTTTGTAACATGTGGAAAACTACCGTAAAGTTGAAACCACAAGACGAACTAGATGTTGTTTGTATCGAAACATCTAAGTTCGATCATTCGATGGTAGCCGATACATTCACGACCTTACTGGGCCAGAATTTCTTTTTTTATTGTCATATACACCAAAAGAGACCACGGGAATGTTAGAATCGTTTGGCCCAGGAATACGATACTCTCCATAATCCAGTTATACTATTATAGCAGGTACGCGAGATGGACTGGCATAATTAAACGCGTTAAAACACTCCCGTTCTTTTAGAAACACCATGATTATCTGAAGACAAGCGCAAATGAACTTGATTTCTAAAATATTAATGATAAAAAACATACCGACATTTACATGGCTAACAAAAATGTTAGTCATTCTTAACTGTAAAACTGGGGCTTTATAGGGAGCGTCTTGCGATTTCTCTACTGAGCAAAACAATCTGCACTGACTTATCTAGTGGTTCTATTACTCAGGACAATGAAACTGATAAAAGAAGTAAAACGAAATTTTGTTGAAACGTGATACGTTCTTCGTTTTCTATAGGGATGTGCAGTTTCCGTTTTTGCGTGCTAAACACTAAAATTCATGAACTTTCAATTAGGCTTAATATTAACGTGAACCAAATAATAAATGAAACCACGCACACTAAAAAACAGAGTAAGTCTAGTAAAAAGTAAAAGGTTTGTTTACGATGTTGACTTTGGCGTTTATGTAAATTCACTTCTCAGATATCAATCTAGGTATGTTACGCGTAACTGGAAATACATTAAGGGAGACAAAAGTAATTCATAGTTAGACATATAATTACAGAGGCGTTATGTAAACACAAACGTGACGCGCAATAGCAGCTAATAAGCAATCCAGTGGCGGTCGCTCTCACAACCCATTTCCACTTCACACCTACCCCTACTGCGTCCGTACACACAAGAAAGTAAGTCTCTTATGCCTGTTCACAAAACGCTCCCTATAAAACCTATTTACAGCTAAAAGCAACATACATAAAAAACTGGTGAAGTACAAAATCAGATTTTACTTTCAGAACGGCACGAAATTCTGCATTCCGCATCATCCCAGGAAACGCTATCTGAGAGAAAATACCTCATTTCGTTGTGTTTTAAAACTCTGAGGCAATTAAGTAACACTAACATCAACACTGTTTCAAGTAGAAAAGAATACTTGAAACAATACCGAAGTTAATTGCAGTATTGCTGCAATTAACACGATAATGAATATAAAAACGTTCATACACTAAGCCGGCTATACCATATTAAGTACGCCATTGTTTCTCTGTGCGGTTAATTGTTCGCATTCTCCTCCTACACCATGTTACTGCATTTGCTTTTAACATTTAGTTTTACTTCTTCTATTCAACTATGTAACTGATAACAAGTTTTGAACAACATATAAATCTTGATCAGAAAAAATAAATGAGTGCCACGCTTCTATACCCTTTACATTTCATAATGTTTCCGAAATCGAAAATCTACATGCGCCGGTTATTTATTCACCTAAGTTATTTAGTCTGCTTGTCGTTCTAAGCTCACATGTACTCTTGAGTGACAAAAACAGTATACCTGTTAGTTCGTATATTTTGTAATGTTACTGAGGAACAAACGTTTCCCATTTCACTTCTACACAGCAAGCGCAGGCTGAAAGATCGGGTATTCCATAACGATAAGGCGGTCCTATTTAAGACGTTTTTTAAAACTTTACTCCAACGATTGCAATTATCTGACTATTGCCCTCTAGCTATATTGAGACACTGAATTAGATTTAGATATTTAACCAAATTTGAGGCATCATTAGTAAAACCCTTTAAATATAACCGATAAGAGCACAACTAAAGTCACTGAGGATATTTTGTAATGTTACTGAGGAACAAACGTTTCCCATTTCACTTCTACACAGCAAGCGCAGTCTGAAAGATCGGGTATTCCATAACGATAAGGCGGTCCTATTTAAGACGTTTTTTAAAACTTTACTCCAACGATTGCAATTATCTGACTATTGCCCTCTCGCTATATTGAGACACTGAATTAGATTTAGATATGTAACCAAATTTGAGGCATCATTAGTAAAACCCTTTAAATATAACCGATAAGAGCACAACTAAAGTCACTGAGGATATTTTCTAATGTTACTGAGGAACAAACGTTTCCCATTTCACTTCTACACAGCAAGCGCAGGCTGAAAGATCGGGTATTCCATAACGATAAGGCGGTCCTATTTAAGACGTGTTTTAAAACTTTACTCCAACGATTGCAATTATCTGACTATTGCCCTCTAGCTATATTGAGACACTGAATTAGATTTAGATATTTAACCAAATTTGAGGCATCATTAGTAAAACCCTTTAAATATAACCGATAAGAGCACAACTAAAGTCACTGAGGATATTTTGTAATGTTACTGAGGAACAAACGTTTCCCATTTCACTTCTACACAGCAAGCGCAGTCTGAAAGATCGGGTATTCCATAACGATAAGGCGGTCCTATTTAAGACGTGTTTTAAAACTTTACTCCAACGATTGCAATTATCTGACTATTGCCCTCTAGCTATATTGAGACACTGAATTAGATTTAGATATTTAACCAAATTTGAGGCATCATTAGGAAAACCCTTTAAATATAACCGATAAGAGCACAACTAAAGTCACTGAGGATATTTTGTAATGTTACTGAGGAACAAACGTTTCCCATTTCACTTCTACACAGCAAGCGCAGTCTGAAAGATCGGGTATTCCATAACGATAAGGCGGTCCTATTTAAGACGTTTTTTAAAACTTTACTCCAACGATTGCAATTATCTGACTATTGCCCTCTCGCTATATTGAGACACTGAATTAGATTTAGATATTTAACCAAACTTGAGGCATCATTAGTAAAACCCTTTAAATATAACCGATAAGAGCACAACTAAAGTCACTGAGGATATTTTCTAATGTTACTGAGGAACAAACGTTTCCCATTTCACTTCTACACAGCAAGCGCAGGCTGAAAGATCGGGTATTCCATAACGATAAGGCGGTCCTATTTAAGACGTGTTTAAAAAACTTTACTCCAACGATTGCAATTATCTGACTATTGCCCTCTAGCTATATTGAGACACTGAATTAGATTTAGATATTTAACCAAATTTGAGGCATCATTAGTAAAACCCTTTAAATATAACCGATAAGAGCACAACTAAAGTCACTGAGGATATTTTGTAATGTTACTGAGGAACAAACGTTTCCCATTTCACTTCTACACAGCAAGCGCAGGCTGAAAGATCGGGTATTCCATAACGATAAGGCGGTCCTATTTAAGACGTGTTTTAAAACTTTACTCCAACGATTGCAATTATCTGACTATTGCCCTCTAGCTATATTGAGACACTGAATTAGATTTAGATATTTAACCAAATTTGAGGCATCATTAGGAAAACCCTTTAAATATAACCGATAAGAGCACAACTAAAGTCACTGAGGTGGTTCCGTCATTAACGTACGATTACCATATTTCAGTATTACGAACAAAATTATGTTTCTGTAACGCACTACAAAATTGTGAACCGTCTGTTCATAAACTATTCACTGGCATTACAGTCGTTACTATAATGATGGCATCACTTATAAAATAAACCATCACACCTACAATAAACCATGATATCCACTTGAAATGAATGTTTTTCATCCAAAAAGTCGGGAAAGTGTTCAAAGAAAAACGACTGTCCCTACCAAATCATTGCTTTGTATTGGCTGGACGTCTTGAGTCCCTGGTTTGTTTGCAGCGTCCGGCTCGTGCCCAGTGACTGCCAGAGGAAAACTGTTCTACCAGATCAGGATATCTGGTAACAACCTTCGATTAAAGAATATAACCGAGACGCGATCGATAAGAAAGATACACACACTTAACAATACATACGATGCTCGGTATCATGCACAGACTGCAGAGTTCCGGACCAGTTAACTGAAGTTAAATGCTAAACGAATGACAGAATCACATTCGTTTACACGAAATTTGAAAGTAGTATAAAAAAGACCATTTCAAACTAAATAAATCTGTTTTATAATATGTAACACACCTACGATCGGCTCACTGTACAGCTAAAAAACATTCCATATATGTAAACGCAAGCTGTAAATTACAGTATGAAAACACAAATATCCATTGACCTGTATGTGTTTCACGTTTTCTAATGTGTTTGTATTTCGAACACGTAGTTGCCACCATCGACTATTTTTCAAGATTACGTAGATATAAAACATTTGTGGGAATAGATGTGAACACTAAACGTTAAACAGAGGTTGACTGTAACACAGTAATTGACTGTCGAAACGGTAACCTGGGCGCTCTAGGAACATATTTCAATAGATTCCATACCTGTCTAGTATCCTGTTTATAGAGTTACACCAGACAAACGCACGCAATAGGTACACAGAAAAATAATCTGTATTTACAAACAGAAGAAACCAAAATAAATAAAGTTGCTGAAGAGAATTGTTTTAATTAAATAAACGTTACCGGGTCACTCATTGGGGATTACTCCTCCATTTCAGTTTTTAATTATGAATATGAGTTAAAAATAAATGTAAGGCCCACTTATGTAGCCCGGGTAAGAACAACTGCATCGGAGAGATTAACACTATGCGGAACACTGACCAAAACCGGGAAAATGCCAGATTTAATTCCGTGAAAAACACGATGTCATACATCTGTTCAATACTGATTTACAGGCTTTTAATTAAATTAAACAGATAACGGCTCATGCGCACACTACAATTCCCCGTTTCTGTACTGTTATCAATTTATTCAGTTCTTCAAATAAGCATATCTCGCGAGTCAGCTGAAAAACTGGCTTAAACAGGGAAACCGTAATATAGAAAGAGAAAAATAATTTTAAAACTCGGCTCAAGCTAAAGGTGAATCAAATTCGATTAACAGATAACTGAATTCTAATTTGTATCTTTTAAAACTCTGCACTAATTCGTTACAAATAACACGCATGCGCGCATAACATTGTGTACATGCTGTCCCCTTACCGCGAACTGTGCGACAATTCAGCCGTCAGTATCAAAGTCGAAACAAGAACGAGATTTCGTAACAGAAATAATTAATATTTCGGCACATAATATAACGGCAACTTCTTTCAAACAGTTTGTGTGAATATACACAAACACATGTGTAAACATACGTTTCTATATCACATTCACGTCAATGACCTATCAACGATAAACGGAATCTAGTTAACACACTAAATTTTGTGGATCAAGATGTAGGTGATTTTTAATTGCGTAAATAGTATATTCACTGAGCATGATATAATTTTAATAATAATTATGAAAATGTTTCTAAAACTGTATGACGACATATGCAAATGAGAATATCATTAGCAATATCTCTAAGATATTTACGATTTTCCTGAACACAGTCTGTCCACCTTTGAATCCAGTTTCCAAATAGAGGCATTAGTATCTTTTTTGTCTCCAACATTCATCTCAGTTGGCCACTTGTATGTTTGCAATTTAGCCTACTTCCGGTCAGACTGTGTCAAACTTTGTACCAAGGTTACAAAACCAAAATCGGGAAACAAAGTCGCTGTGGGCAGTGCAGTTGTTTCCATTATAGAGGTAATACAATTGTTTTATTTTCACCAGCCGATGTTGTGATTCTTATTGATGTTGCATAGTACAAAATTAATATTTGGAACGTACTGTCGTATTTTTATTTAATTTGAACAAAATTATGCAAGCAAGAGTAAAACCCCAACGGTTTTATACTTCTTACGTTAAATCATTCACTATGAAAAATGCGAATTGAACGTAACAAAATATAGACCACATTTGACTGTTGAACACTATCAATAAATACTATTACTACTGCAGTATCTTGTTAGCATGATCCTGTACATAAATAACAAAACCTTTAACAGTACAAGATGTAATAGTTATTCGACTTTTCGCTGAACCTTTCGCATGTCCAACGCTAACACAACACTCTGGCAGACTGATTATGTGATTCCGTGAGTCGAATAAGAAGATAGACTGATGCAAACCGAAACTGAAAAACACGGATATACCGACTAAAAATTTGGAACAGAAGGTGTCACTAACTGGCATGACGTAAACAATAGGCAGTAAAGAAACGTAGTGTCATACCGCGTGGCTTTGTTCTGGGTAAAGAAACACCCAGTACTCGTGTGGCGCAAGACTAATGGAGATGGAGCGCCTCCGCCTTCAAGAAAACACAAGTTGTTTCAGAATATTAAATAACGGTTTATAACGGAAAATTTGAGCAATTGCTAATTTTACTCATACAACTATGCTGAACGCAAAGAAATTGGTGTGTTTTAGAAAGCGGAGAGGTATTGAGACGCCAGAACCGTAAGGCGGCATTATTTGAAAGAAAATTAACTTGTAAAAAATCTGTAAAGTAAAGCGGTAGGTTAATAACGCCGGCGCTGGGGCTGACGATTATAATGAATGTACTTTTAGGCGAAGTCACGTTTTGGGACACAACTGTCATAAAATGTATTATTTGCTAAGATAGTAAGGGTGTTCGCCAAACGTTGTAAACTTAAGTGCAGATAACAATAGATACCGTTAGACGAGAGACAGCGTTGTGTGAGAGAGATGATAACGATAGACGCTAGTTTTTTAAGCACGTGGAACACGGAAAAACGTTGGGCGAATCAGAAAAAAGCGTCATGTATTGCGCGGGAGGTTTTAGTTAAGCAGATTGGGCGAATTTGTATTTAGCGGTAGTTTAAACCTATAGGAACGTTTTGCTGTAGATCGTAGGTAAGGGAAACTCAAAGCAAGTATATATTATGAACTTAGAGAGAAATAAGTTAGTCTTCTTTATATCGGCAGAATTACACGAAGAGACTCGCGTACGCTGTTTAGTGTTAATTATATATTTTAATAAGTAATGTAAAGAATAAGTAAATTCGCAGAAGTAACAGAGTACGGGAATGCGATAATTACTAATACTAAAATAAGTAAATGAGTGGATGATCGGAGTTATAACAAACAACAAGAAGTAATAATACATATGAAGTTCCATTAATTCAATACGTAGTGGTAAATCGCGGAAGAAGGCGAATGAGTTCGGAGTAAAGTCACGACGGTGCGAGATAGTCGAGCCACAAGCGACGCGAACTGTGTTAAATGCACTTAAGGTCAATTCAATAATCTTTGTGTCCAGAATGTATAATTATACGACATAGTTATATGTATAATCCATATGTCAAGTGCAGTGTACCTCTGTGATAAAGTGAATTGGTGCAGTTTTAACCAGGATTAACACACGACAACGGCTGCTGACGACTCACCGATCTACAACATCTCCAGGACTACGGACTTTGGAAGGATTCTTACGCAAGTAACGAATAATGAACATTTAATTCTATGTTGTTTGATAAATATCTATGTTTGTATTCAATATAGTGACTCAATCTGTCAGAAAAGGACTCATTGCTATTTAATAATATTCAATTTGTAAGATAAACGATCCAAGTCATATAAATAAATTTTGTAATGTATAAATGCAAATGGTTTATTAAAAGTTGATTAACATACTTTAATTTGTGTTTATTATTACTGGCGCCCTGAGGTATAGTCTAATCAAGAGTCAGTACACAGGACAACTGTTGCTGACACCAAACACACAACTGTGACACCAAACATATCACCAAATGCAAGAATTGTCCTGACGATGACAATAAACATTCCCGAAACATCGACACAAATAAGTTAAAATTTGTGTTATATTTTTTGACCGATCCTCACAAACCCTTCACCGGAAAAATTCACTGATTGACGATCACTATGAATTTAAGGAAAACATTCAATACGAACTAACTCCAATACATAACTGACTTCCACGATTATGAGCTTCCGATTACCATGATCTAGATTCGACACGATCTATCCTGTGTAATAAACTGTTACTCTTGACCAACATAAGAATGTTAACATTTCATCAAAACGTGTACGAACGTAGTATCTAATGACTGCTAATAAGAAATTGTAAATAGAATAAACACTTATTAAAAGTTGATTTTTTATAATGTTGTTAATCACGTTTGCTATGAAACTCACTTAAATTGTATAGTCGTTATTACAAATGACTGATACCAAATAATTGATTCAAAGAGATAGGGAGAGAGAAAACCAGGAAACGACTTTGTTATTTTCAGTTGTCCTTATCTTGTTTCTTACACTCCTTCCTGTATAATTTTTTTTTTCTATCAGCTGCTGAATTTGTATGTAGGCCTCCTTTACTGAAATATCACTAGTAAATAACAACATTATGTCCAGCAGAACACATGTAATGAAACCATCAGTTTTCTCCGAGAACAGATTACATATCTCAAGTATGTACATAATTTTTCGGTGCTGGATCTATCAAAGTGATTACAATAATCAATAGGTTTTACTCTGCCGCATGTCTGAATTCACATTTAGCTTAAACTGCCATCAGTAGTCGTTTTGTCACTCTTCACATAGTACGATTGTTTCCGTGTTTGTGTTAGTAAGTTTGGCGTTTGTTAAATTGTGTTTAGGCGTATGAACAATTTGTTAGTTATAGTGCTTGTGTGTATTAGCAATATCTACAAATCGATACCAGATTTCGAAATACGAGTTTGCATTTGAAAAAAATAAAAACTATAAAAGCGGGAAAATCTTTTCTAATCTTTGTTCAACATAGGCCTATGTCTGAATTAACATTTAGCTTAAACTGCCATCAGTAGTCGTTTTGTCACTCTTCACATAGTACGATTGTTTCCGTGTTTGTATTAGTAAGTTTGGCGTTTGTTAAATTGTGTTTAGGCGTATGAACAATTTGTTAGTTATAGTGCTTGTGTGTATCAGCAATATCTACAAATCGATACCAGATTTCGAAATACGAGTTTGCATTTGAAAAAAATAAAAACTATAAAAGCGGGAAAATCTTTTCTAATCTTTGTTCAACATAGGCCTATGTCTGAATTAACATTTAGCTTAAACTGCCATCAGTAGTCGTTTTGTCACTCTTCACAGAGTACGATTGTTTCCGTGTTTGTATTAGTAAGTTTGGCGTTTGTTAAATTGTGTTTAGGCGTATGAACAATTTGTTAGTTATAGTGCTTGTGTGTATCAGCAATATCTACAAATCGATACCAGATTTCGAAATACGAGTTTGCATTTGAAAAAAATAAAAACTATAATAGCGGGAAAATCTTTTAGAATCTCTGTTCAACATAGGCCTATAGCGTATTGAAATAAATCACACTAAAGATTAAAAAAATCATGCTAATTAATTAACTGTACTTTAAGGATTGTAATTACTCGCTAATCTGGTGAATGTACATTCAATTTGGTAAGGATATCTTTTTCTAGAGCTTTAAGACAGTATTATCTAGAGGAGTATCCTGCAGAGATATTGTTTGTTTTTAGAGAGATATGGGACAGTTACTGGGGTCCCGTGACTAGGTTCGCACTAGATCCCACGGCTGTTAAGAGCGGCTCTAAATCATACGACATTACATAAAGTAAGAAATACAAAACCCTCACTTTAGATTTGTTTCTGGCGAAAAACGCTTCGTCGGATCCTCGAACACGTGAATCTAATCATCGCGAAAAAATATAAACACTGATAATTACGAGCAGTGCAATAAGCTAGTTTATGTGAAAATGTTGCCAACGTTCTACAAACAAGTGGTCTTGTGAGTTTTCGAATAAATCGTTAAAGAAACAATTTCAACGGTTTTATAGTTGAAGTTTTAAACAGTAACTGTTAAAACTCAGTACAGTATTTAGCATCGTTCACAGATTGATAATGAAACAAACTGCGTCACTACAAGGCCCAGACTTCTACTACAACTAATTTCAGTATTTTGTTATTTACAAGAAATATGAAATTTCCGTCGCCAGTCTTTGTAAATTAATACATTTTTCATAATAACAAAGTAACAAAGTTCACAAGAGCGGCGGCGGCGACACTATTCTCTGTAATTGATTTTACCGTTTAATTTCTCAGCATAGTGTAACAGTAGCAAACCAGACGCGTAACTAACTTTGAAGAATTATGTGCAGCCGCCAGCTGACTTACTGCACCGCATTAACTCGCTATCGGTCTACCCTTAACCGTGTCAACCATTTTATTTTATTCACAACAGTATTTCTGTACATGTAAATGCAACAACTCTATATATACGACCAGAATATTCTCTATTACGTCCCACTTACAATCTTACAAGTCGTTATGTATTTGCATACGCAATACGTGCACGCTTGAAACGGTTGTGATTGTCTATATAATACTCACATTTCTCCGCATTTCCAATAAGACGATGGGTAATTTGACGTGAATCTTTTATGATTTATTTTTAATTTTCAGTATTTATACCCCACCCTCCTCAGGTCCTCAAGTCGTCTCAGACAGTAAAAAGGAGTAAGAAATTTAATATTTATTACAGTAGTCTAACTGGAGCTGACGCGTAGTGCTGGCCAGACTACCTCTTAGGAAGCCTACTCTACCACTCTTAAATATATATTTGATTATAATACTCTAGTATAATATTAAACTCTGCCTCTCAATAATAATAATATCACTGAAATCGTCGTCGTCGTCACCACCACCACCACCTCCATCCCCATCACCATCAACATCATCAATAACGACAACAACAACAGTAACAACAACATTATCATCATTATCCACGGTCACGGAACATCGAACCTAAATGTCATGATATCCTTTGTGGCTCCTAAGATCAAGAGTCGAGAGCACGTAGGTATCATTTATTTTGATTTTAGGAAGGCTTTCGATACGGTGTCTCATGATATCTTGCTAAGAAAACTGTCTTGCTACGGAATTACGGGATCCATGCTAGCGTTGACCCAGTATACTTCACCAATAGGCCCTTTCATGATAAGGTAGTCTGGGAGATTTCCAATCAATTTAAAGCTACGTCAGGCGTTCGATAGGACTCAAATTTGTGGCCACTATTGTTCAATTGCAAATCGCTTGCTGGTGTACCTGGACAAAACAGTGGTCACGACCTTTTCCCGGAAGACAACTTTTAGTCAAATATGACTATTGCTGATAAGAATATACACCGAGTAAATTCAGTTTGTGATTTGTCCATAAACTTTGGTATGAAATTACTTTTTACTAGCCATGTAGATACGTAATAACTTGTTAAGGAAAGAGGAAGTTGGGCTGCTTCTTTGGACCAAATGTCATTTCCTGTCAACCAATACCATCCTTCGATTATCCGAAATCACTGTTCGACCAATTCTGTCAATGATCTGGGATACAAAATGGACGACATTCATCAGAAGATTGAAGCTGTTGAAAAACGAGTTTTTTCTTATTTACAATACCGTGGCATCACCCGGCGTTTTTGTTCAGATATTTCTTATAGAGCATGCTGGTTCCGTTGTTGACGAGATCCATCATAATGATGTACAGAGTTTGTGTCAGTGAAGATGTTGACACTTTCAATCAGAATATTAATGCCTTTAGGAAGAAGAATATGAAGATACTGGATGTGAAAAAATGACGAATCTTTGACACAGACATTACACATGTTACATTCCCAGCAGCAAGAACCGGACGTATGCCTTGGCTATCAATTGGCATAAATGTACTCCTACCCCAGCTGATGCTATTCATTTGGTCAGTTGAACTGCTTGCGACTTCAATAACATTAGCGCTGTTGAAGTATTGTCTTCAGTATGCAGTTAGTTTTGTTTGCGAACTAAAATAACGTTACGGAAACAAACAGCAAAGGGATAAACAATAAATTAGGGCACCAAATTAGTGACAGTGTCAGCGACTGCAAGAACAGGACGTAGCAAACTAAGATAAATTAAAGACAACGCAAATTCCTAGTACTACGACGAGTAGGCACGCAATCGATTAGGAGTACAGTAGCCTATAACGGCTGATTTATACTGGTCGAGGAAACAACCCATTACAAGATGTAATTAGCCATACCTCAAGGGACACAGCAACAACAACAACAACACTCGGATTAATTGGCTGGCTAGGCTTATCCTGTCTTTATACGAACGTGGTGCAGGCTGGCCACTGTTTGTGGGGTCGGCACTTCCTAACTGGCAATATAAAGCGTCACAAAAACACAACAAATTAATACTTCCCCAATGTCAACGGAAAACGTTCTGATCTTACGAAACATACAGAGGAGCGATAAATGCTGGCCACTAGAAACAGTTCCCGCGTTTTTACAGAATATGTTATAAGCGTTCAAAAGTTGTGTCATAAGAAGTTATACAATATGGGAAAAGTGCTTGAGTCATTTTAAAAATATTAAGTGAGATCGTCAGTAACCAAGAATTTAGCCTCAATAAAACTACTTTTTTCTTTTTTATAATATGACAGTAACAATTTTTATTTACGCTGTTTGATCCGTTATTTCAACCTGTAACGCGTTGTAGTATAATAGAATACGAGGCACCCGTGAAACGTTTTATCCGACCGCCAGGAAATTACAGGGCAACGATAGACTCAGCTTTCCTTTATTGCCAAGATAATATCAATGTTGGGAAGAACTTTCCTGAGAATTATGTTCTTCGAATTATACAAATTGGGATTAAGTAAAAGTGTGTGTGAATTGAAACAACAAAAATACATTATAACTACTTGCAGAAGTGTCACTATATATACGAGTGACCACCAGCTGCATAATTTTCTACTTTAAGAATGTCTGCAAAACACTGAACAGACCAAAGCAAGCGCAGACATCACATTAATCTGACGTTTCCACGTTGCATACAGTAGACATTTTTATGTTTTGAAGTTTAATTTTGTTTTCTATTCCATTTATAAATTAATCATTGAATGTTAGTTGACTAAATGTTTCTCTTAGTAGCTCGCATTAACCATAGTTCCAGCATACACAGTAGTACTAAGTGTGTATTTAAAAAGGTTATTTTGATTTTTAGATTTATTACAGTTTACAAGAATTACAATAACTTTAAAACTAAAACGATGACATACTGAAGGATACAAAGTCCGAGAGAAAACGTAGTGGCGATCAACTTTATAGCCGCTACAAGCAAAATAACTGTAGACCAACAAGTAGGCTTATGAGGCTACAAAAAGGTAGTTACAAAGACACACGCCTGCGGGCGTTCATTTTCTACTCGAAGAAGCATTTCTTGCACAGTTAATGTTCTTAGCTCAAAAAAAAATTCGTACAAACTCGGGTTGGTATAAAATATAATATCGTTTGCTGTGATATGGACCACGCCAAAAACAAAAACTAATAAACACCAAAGCGCAAAGATAAAATAAAATGTGCGTCGGGTTTATTTAGTATTACAAGAAGTAGGGCCTACGCTGGAAAAGTATAATAAAATAAAAAACGACCCTCGTAATATTTTTTTACGTTGAACGGAGAGGAGCAATCGGAACAATTATATCGTCTATCCACTAAATTAAATAATTCATACTCTATTAAAACGTGAAACGGGCAAGCGTGAAGGACATAGGGGTAGCGGCAAGGGTAGGGGGGCGTCATGGATGCGTGAAGCACTAGGTCTAACGCAACCAATGACGTGTGAAGTGCAACTGACAGCAGTCGCGTCATGTGTTCAAACAAAACTCCACTGATAACGTTAAATATCATTACACTACTTTAGAAGAAGAGAGAAACTACAGTGTGCAATGAAATCGATGAGAGCACATGACGAAATCGAAACGAAAGCTATACAAAATAGACAAACCGATAAATAGCGAATACATTCATGTGTGTCATTTTTTCAAACGATCTGTAGAGTACACCGATATTTGGAAAAAGAAATCTGTCCACACGTTTTTTCTGTTCCTGTTGATGTATTTTCCAATACGCGTAAGAGCGTGTTGTTTACTGGCAACAGTATTAAAATGGCAACATAACAAACGTACCAAAATACGTGACACAGATAAGCTGAAAACTGTAAGCAGACGGCCAAACAAGAGAACAAGAACCGAACAGGAAGACATGGAAACTACCTCTCAAACAGTCCCCGCGCACATGTAAGCTACACACAAAATGATGGGGGATGAAGCTCAACCAATCGGGTGAAGAGAAAATTAATTGAGACTAATTGTAAAATATAGCCGTTACATGAGCAAGTTGTTGGGCGCTCGGGGATTCGATACCCACACATACATCATAATCTCTACCGCATCACACAAACATACGCAGACCGCAGGAGACAAACATTTTACTTAATATTAATTAGGATGTCTCGACACTGTATAACACAACTGGCCAGTTCCTTACTTTGTGTTACTGAATATTTCAGCATAATGAGACTAAGCGTTACAGTGGTGTCACGGCAGTGACGACGTTCATCCTTCAACTCCTTCGATTGTTAAGATTAAGAAAAGAAAAACGAAAAGTTGGAACAAGTAAATACTGAAGAATAAGAATTAAGAAAGGAAATAGGCGGCTAACATGGAAATTAAATATCAATGGATCTCATTCCGGAGTGGTGCTAGATTATTACATTAAACATGTACTACACATCCGCAGGAAATGTTAAGATGATGGTCCTTCGAATGTAGATTGCATACTGTTAAAAAAGATTGTTTCATACTGTGCCAGATCTTAGTACATCTGGCAACAACAAAAACAAAAATTACAATGCTTTTTTAAATAAGTTTAGACGAGTACAAAAGTTCCTTTAGAATATGAAAATTACTGAATTGTGTCGACTTTTTGCAAATTTCTTCAACTGAACCGCAGAGTGTTGATTCATAAGAAACTTAGATGCTTCACATCTCGTATGGCTGAATCACCTGCGGAAATTGTGACTGAATCATAATACCTAAAACCGCCCATTACGTGCTGTGTCGCGTAACACCTCTGACACCATACAATACACGTACTGTATAACCACACTGTTATTGATTAACGATATCACGTTTATCCCCTACTTTTTATATGAACTGTTAGTATGTCCCTATCTTCAGTTAATACCTTGACTTCTTCCTATGGGTACAATTTAATGGGTAGTTCAAAATCAGCGTAGAAATTAAATTTTTCTCCCCTGTCCCTAAGATTGTTTAACTTCTATGTCCAGTAAGCGATCGACAGAATAAGGGAAGAAACCCATCATGGACATCTCTCAAAATCCATGGAGAAAAAGTTGATACGCTTAGGTCCGCAGATGACATAGCAGTGATGACTGCAGAGCGTACAGAAGCTATGCAAAGGATTCTTAACACAATGGATCAAGTAATGTCGAGCAAATATAACACAAACATTAACGAACAAAAGATCAATGTTCTATATGTAGTCGAAATGGAGAGTATATAATCCGAATAATTCTGTAAAATAATGTCCTCCAGAAAGTGAAAGAGTACAATTATCTGGGGAACAAAGTTGTAAGTGACAAGCGAATCTGCAAGGAAATTATAAGTAGAATTAATGAGGCCAAAATGGAATTTAATAAAAGGAAAACCCTCTTCTCTTCAAACAACATCGGTTTAAACGTAAGACGTTGGAGAGTTGCTTTGTACAGGAGGAAATTATGGACAGCAGGAAAATGAGATCCTGGTGCTGCAGAAGAATGCTCAAGATAAGCTGGAGGAAGAAGATAACTAATGAGAATATCCTTAGAAGAGCTCTGGAGGACAGAAGCTTCCTAGGAAACTTAAAATGTAGAAGAGGTTATAATGTAGTTAATAGAGCAAATCCAGAGAGGCAGAGAAAGACGGAATACTTTTTTACTTTTAATTCTAACTTAACGTATATTATTAAAACGCTCAGTAAGTAAAAGTCCGTACTCTTCCCATGCGTTTGTATTTAACTGAGCTGAATCTCCTATTTAATACATCGGTTTCTTATTATCATTTATTGGCTAGTTATTTTATTTTAAATCGTATTCAAGGGGTTATATTCAAGGGAGGATTTCTTTTTCAGGTAAAAAAAGATGCTGAGAACTAATTAATTTTAACTCACGTACCAAATATGTTTCATTATTCACAAATGGGGAAACAGCCAAGAGCTTTGTGCGCTTGGAACAGATCGTGAAGAATTTCGACTAATCACCAACGTGAGAAATAAGTCCTTCATTTAAAGTGAACAGCTTACAATCTATATTTCTTTTTGTTAAGAAGATGTAGACATAAACATCATCTACACCAAAATATGTATACAGAGGAAGTTTTATTCAACTGAAGATCATTGCAGTTAATCTTCCGTATATAGATTAGAACGAGGATAGTTAATAAAAATGGGGCTTAAGATTCTGGCTTCTTATTATGATGACACGATTTGGGAAACCGGAATAAGATAGCATCTAATCCTTGTAACTCATAAAAAAATTAAAGGTCCACAAATTTTGTAAAGTACGTTCTCATATTCGTACCAATGCGAGACGAAAGTAATAACTGTGGGTTACGAACAAACCTCTATCATAACTGTTACGCTGTAAACCTGTAACTTTGTCGATATTATGATGATGTCTTGTGACTCGTCTACCTCTCCATGATTGTTACATGTCACGCTGTATGTCGTCTTCACTTCTATTTATTATAAATATACCATTTGTTGAGTGGCCGTACAAGTAAAACTAATATAAATCCAGAAGTATACACGCGGTTATCGAATTTTAATTCAGATAATTAGTATCCAACTGTCAAACAGGCGGTTCGACTGATGCTAGAAACCTGTAGCAAAAAACGTTTTGTGGTAAAAGTTACACGATTGGGTGAGAAATCGATGGCGTTGTTTTCCACTAGTATTTTGCTACGACAGTGTGAACGTTTTGTAGGGCGGACGGACTCTGTGTTTTTAATTAAACAGTGTTTTGGTTTTGTTTCTGTTGGAATTCTATTGGTACTGTGAAGCGACACCAGGCTGAAGAGAACAAGCGCGCGTCCATAAAACTGTGTGGAATTCGCTGTCTTTCGGTCAACAAAATCGTCTTCCTCTGTTGAAGGCTTCCATTTGCAACACGGATAGCCTACAGCTTTTATTTCTTAAATATCTACCTTATAAGAATTTATAAGTTCTTAAAAAATTATAAGAATTTTTGAAAACTATTTAACCCAACATTTAAAGAAGTCAATAAAACTTAATGAGATTTACATAATACTTTTTAAAAGTTCATGTTTATTGAGTTTATATACACACAAGTTTATTTGAGTCAAGTTTATATACATAACACACATCAAACGTTTATACACTGTACGCAAATTCGCTGTCTTTCGGTCAACAAAATCGTCTTCCTCTGTTGAAGGCTTCCATTTGCAACACGGATAGCCTACAGCTTTTATTTCTTAAATATCTACCTTATAAGAACTTATAAGTTCTTAAAAAATTATAAGAATTTTTGAAAACTATTTAACCCAACATTTAAAGAAGTCAATAAAACTTAATGAGATTTACATAATACTTTTTAAAAGTTCATGTTTATTGAGTTTATATACACACAAGTTTATTTGAGTCAAGTTTATATACATAACACACATCAAACGTTTATACACTGTACGCAAAATAAGGTTACAGATAAAATAAAAATATAATTGAAAATGAAACGCCACAAAATCTGGGTTAAAGCAAAACAATTCGGTCTGAAATTGTTTACTACGCGTTCCTTCAATACATAGGAGCACCATAATGAATAATCATGTACATAAATAAAAAACTACAATCAAAAAATACTGCACGACTTGAGAGTTACTAGATGATAGCTCGAAGACGCGCACAAGTCACACAGCTAAGGAGGAAATACAGTAAAAACGATCTGAAGGTAATGTTCTTTAGTTTTAAGTATAATATGACACACCAATCGCCAATTTAAAACGTGACAATGATGTAAGCGGAAAGGTCATCAAAGAACAAAATTGTGCAATAAAATACCATAGAAAATGACATAATCACAAAACGAGATGAGTCAAGCATAGGACGTCTGTAGCAAACGAAGACACGAAGTACGAGGCTTTGGTATATTCACTACATACCCAATACTAAACTAATGGGAAAGCACAGTGTTATCACTGCCTCAAAAACCAAAATCGACAGACTATTGGAATAATCGAAGGCTGGCGTAAATATACATCGTTGGAAAAGATAGTGAATAGGAGTATTCTCAAAACATACAAGAAAGTCACACGAACGCAGTAAATGTTATGCGTCAGAAGTGACGATGATGACATCATATACAGATTTCCAACAGAACAGCTATTTTTAACAAATATTTGTAAACTCTCAAAAGTATGATGCTAATATCACTGAAAATAAAAAAAACAAACAAATTTGTTTCTCTTGCTTGCAAGTATAAAAAAAAACTGAGTTTTCATATAGTGTAGACTAACATATTTTTTCGCCTCTTTTATCACACACGATATAACAGAAATATAGGTTTTATGAATATAGATTGAATAAATTATTCAGTATTCAGCCTATAAAACATTTAATGTTTTAAAGAATTATATATTTATGAAATGTTTTTTTTCTGGTAACCAAGACAGCCGTTCCTTTCCAGTGTGATATTACTTAACCATTTTCTACAATGAATGAAAATATCGGTATTCAGCTACCTGCTTATCTCTGTTGATTCGTCTATTGATTAGTTATAAAAACAATCCACTAGAAGTACACCAACAACCCACATCCAATAAGACCCTCCCCATAAAAATACGACACTATAATTTCTGTTAACAGTTTATGTATATTTCTTTAATGTATATTTTTTATAAATTTTCTTAATATTAAGAACGAATGTGCGTTCTGTTTCTATAATGGAACTACCTCACCCCCAACAGACATGGTAAGCTTCTAAAGATACTTTCGAGAAGTATTCTTTTCTCAGTAGGAAAACAACTAGCTCTTTAAAAAATTTAAATGTCTTATGTTTCGAAGAACGTTACTGGTTAAATAGCTAAAGATTTTTATTGTGTTACAAAGTTCTATGTCAACACACATTAAAAAATTTGAGTTATAAAATGTAGTAAGATTATATACGATACATAATTACTATTTTCTTTACCTATTAAATCTTCACTAACAGAATTCCATCTCCTTTGCGTTACGAAGATTCACAATAAAGAAGGGGATTATTCATTACAATTAACACTATTCTACGAATAAATGTATAGGCCTTTCAAATATTTCAGAAATTATTATTTACAAATATACTGAATACTGCCGTTCATTAAAACAGATTGGCCTATCATGTGAGTACAGATATCGGGAAAAACTAAACAAAACACTCATTTCTTTCCTAACTGCATGGGAATACAACTATTTTAAGATAGAAAGATAGAGTCCAATAGGCAACATTTTCGTTTTATTACTTCCAAAGCACAAAACATCGATTTTCCCTTCTCTCACCATGGTGTGATGAAAGAAACCAAAATAAACGCGTAGGCCTAACACTGAAAATAGAATATACTGTAATATACTGTTTGCTACTGAGTTTCCACAATTTTCCTATGTTTTTTTCTAGACGGTTTTGTAGAAACGTCAACGATCATTTGAACCGGAGTATTAATAAATTTAGCACCAGTCACTGTGCGGACTGGTGAATAGCTAGCCGACGCTGTTCATACAAACACATCGTATGTTATTCACACGAGTCACGACATAAGGTGTCCAACTCTCATGTATACAGTATAACATATTAATGAACATACAGTATGGAATGGACATATTATATTTATAAAACTAATATCAGTTTTGTTCCCCTTTAAAATTTAAAATTCAGAGATGTTTTTGTACATTAACGAATCTTTTGCTTAAAAAGGAGGCCGAAGGAACTATTTGGACATGTCAATCTGTCAAGTCTCCATTGTAACTGGCATAACCCGGATTACAGCCACGACTATCCTCACACGTCATAGGTCGCCATAAAAATAAAATGTATACAGGTTAATCTATCCCTTATTGAGCTGTGATTTCATGCCTAACTTTCGTTTGTACATCAGCACTAATCATCACACTCCGTAAATTTTAGGTTAAAGTCGAGGAGTACAGAAACTACTTGAAATCTTTATCCGCAACAATCAGTTCACAACATTCGAGCCACCTTTCAGTCACTGAATTTTATGTCGCCTGTGGGCAATGGCATCGCATACTTGCAGTAATTGCTGTGAAATTAATAAAATATTGTAATTGTATAATCGCTTAGGCACAGTATGTCATCAAATGTCGTCATACGGGCGCAGCATAACCGTTAATTACTTATTTGCTCAACAGTTGTCTGGTGTTTAGTCATTTTTAATAATAAAGCAGGCATCATTCAGTGTCTGCGAAGAAAGTAGTCTCGGCCATATGGCGAATGCTAATTCAAAAACAAGTTTCCATACAAGTACGTGAATAGAAACTTCTGTTTTCACCGCAATTTTTGTCCATCGCAACTTATTATTAACTGAAATAAACATCAGATTGAATAACAGTAATTTTTGACTCGCATTACATTGACATCGAGATCTTTACCGAAAACAGAACTACATTTTTTTTTTTGACATTTCGAAGGATTATTGCCAAAATATTATACGCGAAAGTGACATACTTTTCAGGAGTTTGTTCTGCGTAGACAACTGATGTTTCAAATGTTATCTGATTTAACCAATGGTTTACTGCCATTACTCCAGTCATATACGCGCGTTTACTACACCAAAAAGCTCTTATATACGTCACATTACCGTACTACCTGACTACAGTAGTTTTAAATGCTTACACTGTATAGATATTTAAAAGATATTCCTTTAATACTTGCCATCGAAAGATCCAGTATTTGATTTAAAGTAACCTCTGTTAAATTTATTCAATGGCCCGATAGTAACTAACAGTATTAGCTAATGTTACACACAATTATAAAGAAAGCGAAAAATGTTTGTCAAAAGTATTTCCTATTTACTACATGATATTGTAACAAGTATCCTGAAAACGTGTACGGCACATGGTAGAACCGGCGAAGTATGTATTTATAAGTTCCTACACAACGCATAAAGCGCGTGTCTATGTTATTCTGGTAACGGAAAGAGGGGTGAAGTTATTCTGGGCGCCATCTGCAATCAGACCGGAACCCAATTTACTATAGTACTCTCATTTTGTCTCGCGCCCTCTCTCCCCGCGATGTCTTCCGGTGATGATCTCATCTTAAGTTTCAGAAACGCTTGACCTGTTAAAGGTACGTACTCAAAATATTTCTGGTTCGTCTTCTCCCCCGCTACCTTGACCGCATTTATGCAGTTTTTGCGAAGATTCCAGGTGCAAAGTCAGAGAACATAACACAGTACAGTGGTTTATATTCTGTCTGTTAATTAACTCTAAGTTACAAGCGAATATAGTAGGCTTCCTTACTTATCAATCTTATACAGTGGCAAAGGCTTTCATTTTCTAGTATTATACTTATCTCCACTGCGCTGAATGAGAAATCTGACTACGAATTGTAGATGTAATTCAAGGGTTAACGCAAAACTGTTTATAACCTCAAAATATAAAACCTTGCAACTAGTAAAAATACAGTTTCATCGTTTTGTGTAACCAAAAGCTTCCATTTGTTTTATTACAAATACAATAGACTCGTGTATATTAGTATTAGCTCATAAAGAAAACGGGGTTAATCCCTGTAATGGCACACGTAATTATTCAAGTTATATAATTCTATAATTAGCCTACGTCTAAATTAAAAAAGCATTCTGTATTATACTATAATGGACTCATTATCCTGAAAGGGAACTCGAGTCAATGTACGTACTGTTAATGCACTTTAGTGCACACACGAACAATAACGTATACAATGCAGTGTTTAATTTGTACACAATTTAATGTTCCTCATTTAATTACTGAAGTATTCTAACAGTTTTAATATATTCTACTTTGAAATTTGTTATTGCAAGAGTGACAAATACACTCAGATTCATGGTAGTTTAAGCAAGTAACGTTTGAGACTTAGTGGCACTGTTCAAGTTTCATTTATGCGTGCTGTGGACAGTGGGCGTGTATTTCCTGCTTTTTGATGAGAGTACGCCAAGTTATTCAGCAAGGAATGTCGTTTCGCTTATTTGTATGTACTTTTTAGTAGACCGTGTAACTTCATTCACATTTGACACTATGATACTGCTAGAACGATACTGTTTATGAAAATTGTGTTTTCTACTGCACTTTAAACTTTGATTTTTATAAAAACAAAACTGCCTGTTATTTTCCGTTTTTCGAATTAAATAGTGAAATATACAGTGTAAAAAAAACTGCAAACTAGCAGAAGATAGAAGAATGTCCAGCGATCAAAGGAGTCTCAAAACTCGATCTGGATTGAAGCACCACTGAATAAGGAATACCAGTAATCGTATAAAAAAAAAAAAAAAAAAAAAAAAAAAAAAAAAAAAAAAACAGTTGAACACTCAACTTTGTCTTACAAAGAATGTTTTATTCAGGATCTAGGCCTATATAACTACTGTATATAGCAAACGTTAGCTATCTTGTCAAATTACTCCTGTATTTGCTTGTTATAATTACAAAAACAGTTATTCTATACTAAACGTTGATGTAGAGTAACACAACAGGAAGTAGAAAATTAACGTGGATTAAGCTACACTATCTGAACTATATGATTCACGGTGATTCTGTGAGCAAACAGTTAGCATCCTAAAGTGTTACATCAAGAATCTCGTTAAAATATAACACATTATTTTTCATAATTAATAAACGGTTAATTATTTGTTAACCTCAAAATTATTTGTAATGCTTAGTATCATTTTAAACGGTATATAATACAATTATAAACTAAACAAACGGTTTTAAACCTTTTTCTAGATATTTCGGCTAATAGAGAAACAGCTGCATTCGGCTACTGACTGAATTATAAATTTATCAAAACTGCAGTTTTAAGCGCACTTAAATTCTCACATCCCACGTAGTTACGTCTGAATCATATTGAGCACGCAACAAGATTTAATACGGCTGTAGTATTGAATCAACAAGCCCACTGCGCTGTTGCAATCGTGAAGGCCACGCTGCCTATGTGGTATCTGCACTCTTCCGCTGTATCAATTAAAAAAAAAGAGAAAAAACATTTAGCTGATGTTGAATGAAGGCGAACAGAAACATACCGTGAATTATTACTCACGTTCCGTAGACACACTTCCAATGGGATGAGAAATTGCTTCCATGAGTCATTATTTAAAGACTTTATAAAGTATCATGAGAATGAATGAACGTGAGATTCATTGTTTACGCGACCATTACATAAACGTCCTTCCTCTTTAAGAATCCGTTTATATAATTAATTACGCTTTGTTGTATTACGACAAAACGAAGCAAATATAACAAGGAAACACATTGGCTGCCACTGACGGGCGCAAACAATAATAAGAAGAGTACACATGCAATAATAATAATAATAATAATAATAATAATAATAATAATAGTCCTAATAACGTTTTTTTTTAATATTCACATCTATCAATGTAGTTCACAAGTACCGGTATTGTTTACAGGATCTAATCCTTTTACAAGCTGTACCAGCATTATAAAAAATAAAATGTTTTCTTCATATTTTAAGGCCAATAAGGTGGAAGATGCGTAGGAACTACTAAAATTATAGTTTACTATAATAATCATATTAATAATATAAATTTATTTATTCAGCAACTTTCCAAGAAACTGAGTCTGAGTGCTACTATGAGACCGTGATTCACTCAGGGAAAGCGTCGATGAATCATCTGCCACTGTAACGTTTCCTGTAACAGCCTTGAGATAAAACTATCAAGCACAACGTGCGCATGTACACACACACACACACACACACGTTTTAGTTTCAGAAAAATTACTTAAAACTTTATGAGCGCTGAATGTAAAATTTCGTCTTTCAAATAGAATGTGGACAGCCTCAGTTGCATCACGTTAAATTTACATTCGTGGTAAAAAACCAAAAGCAACGCTTTGAGTATTTAAAAGAGAAAACGATCGTATCTTGAAATACTACGCACTTCCTATTACCAGTTACTGTACACTGTAGGCATCAGCAAACTGCGCTGCATACGGCATTTATATCGCTACACGTTAAACTGGTTTTAAATAAAAATATTTATATTCAGTTACATATACATGGAAACAGGATTCATAATTGAAAAACAACGCTTCACGCGGTTAACCTCTAAACCGAAATACCGTCAACTGAAATACAACTGACCTATACAGCTCCAAACCAAACTGCACAATCCTAAGAAACACAAACGTGGATGACTGACGATTATCGGAACAAATTCCTATTCGATATTATTGCATTTCTCACTCTCCCCCTCTCTCTCTTTGCCTTACCAATGCATTCTCAGTATACCTTAATTCTTGTTTACCTCTGCAGTGTGCTCGGTTCTTTATTAAGAATAATGAGTTTTTCTTTCACATTTTTTTTTATATTCAGATATTTCATTAATTTCAATACGCGTACGTATTTAACATAATATATACGGGTTCTAGAAGTTTATAAATGTAATGCGGAATAAAATGTAATGACTACTTTAATTAATTCTGTACATATAAGTTATGCAGGACCATTTGAACAGATATTCAACACATACGTATTTAATTACGAAGCATATTACGCAACAACATAACAAATAGACGTGTGGTTAGGATTGTCTACAACTATTTTTGGGTAGCGAGAGATTTTACACTTCGGCGCTAACACAAAATTCATAAACAAATGATGCCTCTAACCAAATGTAAGATCAGCATATAGGAGTGAAGAAGAAAATTTTGCAAAACCATCTACAGTTACAACTAGCTCTACTTTACAAACTTCACTTCATGACGTTAACTTTACATTTAAAATGTCATTTATTTGATAAAGGACTTATTCGGTTATTTCAAGCATACAAAAAAAGCAAAAAAGTACACAAAACAAGAATGCGTGTCTTTTCCTAACCAGGTGGTAAGCATTCTGCCAAAAGAGTTGGATAACAGGTTTAATACGTGGCCCTCCAACGATAACTTTCTGCTTTAACAAATGATTACAAAAAAGTGACAAAAACACAAGTCATATAAAATAAGGAATTTTCCCCTGCACACATACGCGAGCGTGCTGTGTGTTAGTTGGGGTGGGGTGGGGCAATAGATGATAGGAGTTAGCTACCAAACAGTGGAACTCAGTTTACCAGCATCAGAATTCACTAACACATACTGGTCTTATTGTAGCTGATCACACGATAGTCGTAAAGACGGCCTAATTTAACTTCCATGTTCCTTAAGGAAATGGAAGTATGGTGATGGCAAAAAAAATCGTGTTCGAGATTATTGCAGAATATGATTGTACTACACTCAAAACATGAAAAAAAGCCATTTTTCGAAAAGTGTCTGTGTGTGTGTCTGTCTGTAGTTTTTTTTCTATGGCAAACGATAACAGCCGCAGATTCAAACAGAATAAAATAATTTTTTGCATACAGCCCTGATTTGTAGAGTACTCGCGACCTATTGTTTTTGGTGAAGATCGGTTGAGGGAAAGGGGTAGTTTACCTGCAACGGTTTTTTTTTATCAAGTGTAATTTTGTTTGTTTGGCAAACGATAACAGCCGCAAATTCACACAGAATCAAATAATGTTTCGCATACAGTCCTGAATTGTAGAGTTCTCAAGATCTGTTGATTTTGGTAAAGATCGGTTAAGGGGAAGGGGTAGTTTACCGGCAACGTTTTGTTTTAATAAGGGTATTTTCTATGGCAAACGATAACAGCCGCAAATTCAAACATAATCAAATAAGTTTTTGCATACAGTCCTGATTTAATGAGTACTAAGGACCTATTGTTTTTGGTGAAGATCGTTTAAGTGAAAGGGGTAGTTTACCGGCCACGTTTTTAGTTTTATCAAGGGTATTTTGTATGGCAAACGATAACAGCCGCAAATTCAAACAAAATCATATAATATTTTGCATGGAGCCCTGAATTGCGGAGTTCTCAAGACCTATCGTTTTTGGTGAAGATCGGTTAAGGGAAAGGGGTAGTTTACCGGCAACGGTTTTTTATCAAGGGTAATTTTTACTTCCATATTCCTTAAGGAATGGAAGTATGGTGATGGCAAAAAAAATCGTGTTCGAGATTATTGCAGATTCTGGTTCTACTACACTCAAAACATGAAAAAAAGTCGTTTTCCGAAAAGTGTCTGTGTGTCTGTCTGTCTGTCTACTGTCTGTAGATTTTTTTTCTATGGCAAACGATAACTGCCGCAAATTCAAACAGAATCAAATAATTTTTTGCATACAGCCCTGATTTGCACAGTACTCGCGACCTATTGTTTTTGGTGAAGATCGGTTGAGGGAAAGGGGTAGTTTACCTGCAACGGTTTTTTTTTAGCAAGGGTAATTTTGTTTGTTTGGCAAACGATAACAGCCGCAAATTCAAACAGAATCAAATAATGTTTCGCATACAGCCCTGAATTGTAGAGTTCTCAAGATCTGTTGATTTTGGTGAAGATCGGTTAAGGGAAAGGGGTAGTTTACCTGTAACGTTTTATGTTTTAACAAGGGTATTTCCTATGGCAAACGATAACAGACGCAAATTCAAACAGAATCAAAAGATTATTTGCATACAGCCCTAAATTGTAGAGTTCTCAAGACCTATTGTTTTTGGTGAAGATCGGTTGAGGGAAAGGGGTAGTTTACCTGCAACGTTTTTTTAACAAGGGTATTTTCTATGGCAAACGATAACAGCCGCAAATTCAAACAGAATCAAATAATATTTTGCATACAGCCCTGATTTGTAGAGTACTCAAGACCTATTGTTTTTGGTGAAGTTCGGTTAAGGGAAAGGGGTAGTTTACCTGTAACGTTTTATGTTTTAACAAGGGTATTTCCTATGGCAAACGATAACAGCCGCAAATTCAAACAGAATCAAAAGATTATTTGCATACAGCCCTAAATTGTAGAGTTCTCAAGACCTATTGTTTTTGGTGAAGATCGGTTGAGGGAAAGGGGTAGTTTACCTGCAACGTTTTTTAACAAGGGTATTTTCTATGGCAAACGATAACAGCCGCAAATTCAAACAGAATCAAATAATGTTTTGCATACAGCCCTGATTTGTAGAGTACTCAAGACCTATTGTTTTTGGTGAAGATCGGTTAAGGGGAAGGGTAGTTTACCTGCAACGTTTTTTTATCAAGCGTATTTTCTATGGCAAACGATAACAGCCGCAAATTCAAACAGAATCAAATAATTTTTTGCATACGTCCCTGAATTGTAGAGGTCTCAATGACTTTCGATTTTGGTGAAGATCGGTTAAGGGGAAGGGGTAGTTTACCTGCAACCTTTTACGTTTTAACAAGAGTAAAGTACTTGAAAATTTATTTAAACTTTTTGAAACAATGGTAATTGTTAAAAATAAAATAATTTTGTTGCCAGGCAATAAAATTATAATTTTTTCATTTTAATGTAATATAATATTTTTCATTTAATACAGCAATAAAAAGGCAGGTAAGACACAGCCTGGCTGTTTGGGTGAAAATGATTTTAAATATAAATCTTAGAATATGGAAGTCATGTATGGTTCTCCATACCGATATTTTCTATGGTAAACGATAACAGCCGCAGATTCAAACAGAATCAAATGATGTTTTGCATACAGCCCTGTATTGTAGAGTTCTCAATACCTATTGGTGTTGGTGAAGATCGGTTAAGGGAAAGGGGTAGTTTACCAGCTACGTTTTATGTTTTAAAAGGGTATTTTGTATGGCAAACGATAACAGCCGCAAATTCAAACAGAATCAAATACGTTTTTGCATACAGCCCTGATTTCTTGAGTACTAAAGACCTATTGTTTTTGGTGAAGATCGCTTAAGGGAAAGGGGTAGTTCACCTGCCACATTTTTAGTTTTATCAAGGGTATTTTGTATGGCAAACGATAACAGCCGCAAATTCAAACAAAATCATATAATATTTTGCACGCAGCCCTGAATTGCAGAGTTCTCAAGACCTATCGTTTTTGGTGAAGATCAGTTAAGGGAAAGGGGTAGTTTACCTGCATCGGTTGTTTTTCAAGGGTAATTTTTTTCTATGGTAAACGATAACAGCCGCAAATTCAAACAGAATCAAATGATGTTTTGCATACAGCCCTGTATTGTAGAGTTCTCAATACCTATTGGTGTTGGTGAAGATCGGTTAAGGAAAAGGGGTAGTTTACTTGCCACGTTTTATGTTTTAACAAGGGTATTTTTCCTATGACGAAAGATAACTGCCGTAAATTCAAAGAGAATCAAATAATGTTTTGCATACAGCCCTGAATTGTAGAGTTCTCAAGACATATTGTTTTTGGTGAAGATCGGTTAATGGAATAGGATAGTTTACCAGCAACGTTTTATGTTTTATCAAGGGTGTTTTCTATGGCAAACGATAAGAGCCGCAAATTCAAACAGAATCAAATAATTGTTTGCACACAGGCCTGAATTGTAGAGTACTCAAGACCTGTCGTTTTTGGTGAAGATCGGTTTAGGGAAAGGGGTAATTTACCTGCAACGGTTTTTTATCAAGGGTAATTTTTTTCTATGGTAAACGATAACAGCCGCAAATTCAAACAGAATCAAATGATGTTTTGCATACAGCCATGTATTGTAGAGTTCTCAATACCTATTGGTGTTGGTGAAGATCGGTTAAGGGAAAGGGGTAGTTTACCAGCAACATTTTATGTTTTAACAAGGGTAATTTTTTATATGACGAAAGATAACTGCCGTAAATTCAAACAGAATCAACTAGGTTTTTGCATACCTTTTTGAACTAAAGAGGACTCAAGGTCTGTTGATTTTGTTGAAGATCGGTTAGGGGAAGGGGTAGTTTATCAGCAACGTTTTATGTTTTAAAAAGGGTAATTTTTTTTATGACGAACGATAACTGCCGAAAATTCAAAGAGAATCAAATAATTTTTTGCACCCTGTCCTGAGTTGCAGAGATCTCAAGGTCTATTGATTTTGGTGAAGGTCGGTGAAGGGACAGGGGTAGTTTACCTGCAACATTTTATGATTTAACAAGAGTAAAGTACTTAATTTTTATAAACAAAGTAGCCTGATAAGAAGCTCATAGTAATCCACTGTAGAAATGTAGATGAAATATCTATAAATGAAGAGGTTAGGAGAACGGGGTGGGGGTAATTTTCTATTATTAAAAATTATAGTTGATGGTGGAGGGGAGAATTTTTTTATATGTGTACTACGTTATCGGCAACAAAGAAGTAGTTTTTTGTTAAAATTCCTTCCCGGGCTGTTTAGCCGTAGTCCAATGTTTTCTGCAAAACCAGACTTTTCGGCAGTCCATCGACTGCCATCATCAGTGAAAATCGAGTGCGAAAACGTCAGGTGGTATACGTTCGTGACCACAGTACCGTGGTTAAGGCTGAAGCAATAAGTAGAAAGAAGTAGTTTCTATGGTAATATTTCATTTCGAATATGATTTTAAATATAAATCTTAGAACATGGAAGTCATGTATGGTTCTCCATACCGATATTTTTTTTACCAAATGCCAATAAGAAATATTATTAAAAGATACGAGTGCTAATGTTATTGTGTTCCACTTTGTGATGGTAAAATGTTACCTACTACTGAGTGCGGCGAGCTAAGAGAATACGGTCCAAAAATAATTAGAATTTGTTAGGCGACTGTTACAGCAGAGTATCGCCTTCATTCAAACCTTGACATGTTCACGCTTTAAATTCTTCTTTCCCGTACTAGGCCACGTGACTGTCTTCAACAGTGAAACTGTCATTGTATTTTTTTTTTTGTAAAAACTATTTTTTTTTTCCTTTGAAGTGGTAAGATAATTGAATGACGTGATTCATGCTTATTATCAGCGTGCCCTTCGCGTCCACAGCGTCCGTTGCACTAGAGTTTCCGACTCTCAAGCAAATCTACGTCCCCACATCACTCTCCAGTCCCCTTGGCTAATCCAGTCTTCTTCTTACACTGGACGGAATGCTATAGTATCGTTTTGTATGGAAGTATTGCAACATTCGCGTAATACGTTTCTCATGGTGCATGTAAATAAAAACAATACTTATCGTGGCCAAGGTAAAGTAATTTTTCATTAAATATCCGATAAAAATCTACCATGAATGTGATATCCAAACAGGAATAAGTACGCAGATGGTTACAAATGGGACGAACATTACTACTCCCCCACTCCTGATAACTATAACAAAAGAGCATACAAAACGACAGAAAGCGTACTCTCAGTTACGTAATATTTATTATTACACCTGAAAGTTCTAAAAGAAAACAGAACCAAAGACATAAGAGTAGAAAACAAACTTACAATTAAAAAAAAAACTGTTGTGGTAGCCGGCTCATTAAATCGCCTTGTTTCGGATATGGGTTCCTTCACGATGAAGTACAACCGAATACTACACATCAGCTGGTTAAATGGTTAATCATCCTCCCCCAATGGCGATGAGGAGGGGCGTTCAGTAGCATGAATCCCCCTTACAGTAAGTATCCTACTGTGATTCCTTAGGACAACCTAGAACACAATAACGGGTTTTGCGTCCTTGATCCATTACTTCCTATGTAACTGTTTCATTAGTGTGTAGAACAGGAGGTTAGCGTACTTGGAAATTAATTCTAAAACATAACCATTCGATTATATATGCGCATAATCACGACTAGACCAACAAGGTTGTCCTAATCAAGCACCACAATATCACGACTTCAAAATTTTGTATAAGTTTAAAAATTTTGCTAATTGTTAATAGAAGAAATTTGATTGATTCATTCTCACAAAAACCAATCATCTTATTGTATTTAGAAGTTGAGGTACAATATACTCGTTTACTGTAAATGCGTTCTTCGGAACACGATAATAAATGCTAATCAACAGGCTCACAACGTAAGTGTACATACTGAATGGGAGAATGTGTAGATCTATATAATGACATGTCCTTTTCCGGGTTGAGTCCCGCACTGTGTATTGCTGTTTTCCACAATGTTTTGACAGGTACGTCTCAACCAGAATATGACAGAGATAGAGCTGCCGAAACATTGCAGAAAATAACAAAATACAGGGTGGCGCAGGGAAACGGGAAAATTTGAAGTTGATGTTGGCAGCCCTGTAGATGTAGCAGAAGTGAAACTGTCTGTGAGGCAATAACGGACATTTAGTTACCATGGAGCAGTGGAGCGGTACGGAGAAGTTCCTTCGTTACACGCAATCGAAACGTGGGTTCGTAATTTTGAAGAGACTGGTTCAGCTTTGAAGAAAAAGCCTAGTGGGGGTGTACGGTCTGTACGTACCCCAGAAAACATTGATGCCGTGCGAGCTGCCATCTTAAGGAGTCCTCGTCGTTCGGTGCGAAAAACTGCCTCGTCATTGCAGCTCGGACGTCGGAGCGTTCAAAGAATACTCCATGAACTTCAATTTCGTCCGTACAAACTTCAGATTGTGCAACAACTGAATCCTAATGATTGTGTATTGCGCCTGGAAATTTGTGAACAATTGTTGGCTAAAATCAATGAGGATGCTAACTTCATTCAAAATCCTTGGATGTCCGATGAAGCCCATTTTCACTTAAGTGGATACGTGAATAAGCAGAACTTCCGTTACTGGGTTCAAGGAAACCCTGCTCAGCTTCACCAGCGTCCATTACACAGTACTAAAGTTACCGTATGGTGTGCAGTGTCGTGTCATGGGGTGATGGGCCCTTACTTTTTTGAAGATGAACGAGGCACTGCTGTTAGTGTGACGTCTGACGTTATGTCAACATGCTAGAGACATTTTTGGCTCCAAGACTCCATACTTTTCCAAATCTTGACATTCAGAACACCTGGTTTCAACAGGATAGAGCCACCTCACACACTGCCAGACAGTCTATGGCAGCAGTGAAACGTTTGTTTGGGGATCGCATAATTTCAAGGAATGTTAATATCGCTTGGCCGCCCCGATCTCCAGACCTTTCAGTGTGTGACTTCTTTTTATGGGGACATCTGAAGAGCATCGTGTACCAGACTAGACCAAGAACCCTTGCTCAGCTCAAGACACAGATTGAAGAGGAAATCGCCAAAATCCCAGGTGACACATTGCGCCGCGCTATGAAAAACCTACAGAAACGACTTATTCTGAATGTGTACGGCAAAATGGGCAGCATTTAACTGATATAATTTTTAAAAAGTGATGCATAATGTAATTTCCATTCTTGTAGAACATATTTTGAGGCTCAAATACAGTTTTGTAACGTTCCTTCATTTTTTTCTAATTATTTCAAATTTTCCCGTTTCCATGCGCCACTCTTACAACGCGAACCTCAACCCGAAAAAAAGGCAAATCATGTCACCTCCACGAAAATGTAATTACATGTATCAGCCTGGACATCTTTAAACAATACGTATCATTCAGTATTTATTCAATTATTGCAACAAGGCTCCACAGTCCACGATTCAGTGAAGTGAACGGGAACTAAGCACTAAAATTAAAAGCTGTCATTTTTTTTCATAAGGAAAAAGAAGCTAGTAAAAACGACGTTGTCTAATATATATTTTTCGCGTAGCCACTCTTTCCAGCTTACTTAAATTTTGCATAAAATTACATTCTGTCAACAAACTGCTGTTAACATAAAAATTATAATTTTCAATTTACACACTTCATTGACAAAAACATGACGTTACATCGTATGCGTAAGATAAACACGACTGTTACTACATTAACTTCCGGCACGCGACAGTTGAAAATAACAAATGAGCCTGTATGGAAAGAATGGAATGTAAGGGAAGAGGCGCAGGGAGTATGGGGGGAAATACCAGTATGCGATTGCTGAAGACACCCCATGTGAAAAACTAGTGTTGCATGAAATCGTAATTTCAACATGTGATGTGATGATGCGATGTCATCCAGTTTCTTCGCAATCCAATCGAGAACAGTGTTTGTTTATCATATGCAGACGCAGCACTAGCAGACACACTCCGGTTTACATTTCACCCCGTCACACAGCTTTCCCTTCCAAAACGGAGACTATGTATCCACCTTTTATTTCCATTACTTTTAGTCACGTCTGTATTTTTTCTTCCCCCTTCTTCTGAAGAGATTCGAAGCTAATAAATATGATTCATCGCTGAAAGCTGAGTGTTTGCCAACACGTACATCGCAGATGAAAAAATTATTGCAACTGTCTGACGAGTTCGTAACGAAATTTATGGATTCACACAGTTCGCTCAAAACCTTCACAACTGCGCTAACAATATACAAAATTAACCTTATAAATTATCAGTCGTTACACATTCGTGCCGCAAGACCGGGAGGAACAGTCTTTCACAAAATTTCTAAAACAGAAACCACTGGGTATATGGCAATGGAAACCGCTGTCACACGTAGATCCTCTACTATAATCATTTTCGGATGAAACAAGAAAATAATATAATTACAGGACAACTGTTATAGGGCTAATATAAAGTACTTCGCTCTGGCACTAAATCAGAGTGTCAGTGTATTATTATATACAATAATAGCATATTATAGCAACAGTAGTAATAGCCAAACAAAAGTTTAACATTAACAATAATTTTCGTCGTCGCGTCTTCATTATCATCACCATCATCATCATATAAAATCAATCGTACAAAAAGTCCATGCTTAGTTTAAGCGTATCATAACTACTTTAAAACATGTATGTACTAAATTATTTTTCTCGGAAACAAAATAAATTATAATATAGCACTGACGCTGGCGCACAATTAGCAGCTGCGTTACGTAGTGGAGTATTTCACGGTCAGTAAACGCGAGTTGCAGAAGGCTGGCCAACTAACAGGCACGACCTCGCTTCCGCACAAATGCCGGTGCAGCGACCATTCTGCACGCTCCTTCCTACGCCTACGTCTCATAATGTGATATAAACTTAGGTTCTCGTAATGAAATTACCGAAATATTATTACACTTTAAACAATGGATTACATAGAAGACTTTAAACGGGTTAAACCTTTTATGTTTGCTGTTCTACTATCAACAACTAGGACGTCAATGGGTTAAGCTAGATTTACACGCTTCATTATAGTTACGCTGAATTTAACCTGATTATTAATGGAAATACCTAATGGTAGTTACAAGAAAATATTCGCCCCCACCCCAAAAATGTTTTCAAAGATGAAAGGGTAAACCTACGAATGAGGTACAGTACTACCTTAAGCATAAGTACACTACGTCAAATACAGTACCTTAGCATTTATGAGGAATGAGAAGAATCATTAAAGAAATGAGCCATACCTGAAACAATACAAATAAAAAAATTTACAGAACAAAATGACGCAAACATTTATACTTAATATAAATACAACAATATATAATATTTTTGAAGCAATATCCTTATTATTTACACGTCCTTTATGCAGGCGTACTTAGAGACTTGGCACTTCATCGCTGTGCATGCCTCTAGTTGCTAAAACCAATACGATGTTTGGTTTGATTTTGCCCAAACAGTTTTATGACACTGTCACTATAAAAACTCTAGCGTTGTCCTACGCACGCGCGCGCGCGCACACACACACACACACACACACAACAAATACGTGGGCGAAATCAGACGATGTAGGCCTGCGTTAAGTAGTTTATGTTTCATAGTCATGGGTATTCCCAGTTGCAGCACACAGGAAATTATGACAGTCGTCATGAATATAACAATTCTTGTCACTCTAATGTGTCATTCTTCTCTTTGCACTTACTTCCTCACTTACTTAACATTTAATCGAAGAGTGTCAATGTTACTAGTGAGTGGTCTGTTTACATTTTATGTAACTCAATTTACGGAACTGAAAATAAAGGTGATTCAGGATTCTCTGTCCGTCTGTGTGTGTGTGTGTGTGTGTGTGTGTGTGTGTGTGTGTGTGTGTGTGTGTGTGTGTGTGTGTGTGTGTGTGTGTGTGTGTGTGTGTGTGTGTGTGTGTGTGTGTGTGTGTGTGTGTGTGTGTGTGTGTGTGACCACCAAGGAATGGAATATGAGACAGGAGGGATATGGCCACTAACAAAACAACAAACGTGATCGGGTTGGTGGCATTTACGTTCACTGCGGACGCAAACGAACGGTCTCGTCTCGATACGTTCAATGTAAGAGTTAAAGTTTTGAGTTGCACCAAAGCATCGCGAGAATGGTGAGACTAACACCTGGTTGCTGGCAAGCAAAGGAAGTGGTAGGTACGTGATGCCCACTGATGAGCACGGTTGTTCGGAAAACTATTTTGTCCGCGTTAACATCAATATCCATTGTTCTACTGCTCTTAATTGAATACTAAAACGTTTCATCTAATGATGGATTTGAAACGTGCTGGGATATTTTCAGATTTCGACAGCACCATAAAGAATAAATTGATAGTCCCGCAATTGGGGGCGATACGATCGAACCCGATAAACAGCAGTTTACGACCATAGGTGTCAATTATAAAGATAAAACTACAACATGTCACCTCATAAAACGTGCAATGATATAATTTATTAACGGTTCAATTTAGTAAGCGCTTCGTACAGTGCGCAGCAACGTGGCACAGGCAATGCGCCTAACAATTTACTGAACCGTCTTACATATTCGACTGTTTCGTTTGCTAACTTATTTTCTTGTGAGTTTTAAATATTTTAAATAAATTCTTTTATATGCCATCAAGAAGCTACCGTAAAGGAGGCGTGCAAAAATTTGTAGAAAATTACTGACTTTAAAACGACAACAAACCACCTTGACTTTTAACCAAAGGAGTGTGACATCACTTTAATTACAAACAGAATTATCACTGTTGCACACCACTATAGAAAAATTATTCCGATTAGCGCTATCAAGCTTCACAGCTCATCGTCAGATCGGAAATGCTAACCACTAACACAACTTTCTTCATTAAAAATCACTTTAATTGATTGAAAATTAAAAATGGGACACCTGTGAGGGCAACACACGCATATGATCTATGATCGTAAAAATTTTATATATTTGAAAATGTAAAATAGAAGTCGTGTATAATGTATGTTTAGTGGGTTGCACGCACTGTTCACGTTCCGTCTGTCACGTCGCATAAACACCGGCCGAGTTAAATAATACACATTGAAGATTACAAGTTATTTATTCGAGCGGGACACGTTTCAACTAATTAGTTAAACACATCATCAGTACACGCAACTGTGTGAGTGTAATTAATGAACGAAGTTCAAGAGATAAACGTGCAGACACGTGACCTAAAATAACACAACGCCGACTGCACTATTTTAATGTAACCTGAAAAACAAGAACGGCGACAATTTAATAGAAAACGCTATACAAATCGTTTAAAAAAATACGTAACAACAATAAAAATAGTAGTCATTATAAGAAAGAACAATTAACGTATCGGCGTCAAAATCGATCGTCCGAATACGGACAGTATGAGACTCGGGTAGGGTATATAAAACACGACGCGACACCAACATAAAATCGACAGCAATCACAATCCAATATTTTACGATGTTTGACCCATCTTACGTTTTCATATGGACCATGAAAATAATCCAATAATGTGGCCGACACAAAGTACCTCGCTCCAAGGAATCTCGTTTCCTTTTGCGTTTCACCAAGTGGAATTGTTAAATTTTTACCGATGTGGTCCAGTTCTCAAAAGCACGAGTACGCGCACAATGCTGTGCACTCGGTTATTTTCAAAACCTATAAAAACGCAATTCAAGTACAGTACGCAGCGGACGACACATACACGCGCACAAAGAAAACAAAAACACGGCGCACAGTAATTGTGGTTGTCACATTATTTTGTTCGGCCGGACGGCCTGTGTTGACGTTTCTCCCTGCCCCGGGGAAGTTTTAACGAAAGCTCACGAGCATGACTGGTTCGCAAACAGTCCACCGTTTGTTAACATTGTCAAACACGTCAACCCTCCTCGCTCTGCCCTCCGACCCAACTCTCACTACATATTTACCTCTATATACAACATATTAAGTTTCTTCAACAACAGACGACGAAAATTAAAAATACGTACATAAATATTTGAAAACAACACCGGTCGTATCAAACCCAAATAACTAATGTGACGGTAAATAACAAAATAATTTTCGACAAGAAGACACTAATACAGATTAATAGCTAATGACGTTTCTAAATTATTACAGCAATAATAATACTGTCAACGCAGTATTTATTTCAATGCTTACATTTTTCCTACCCGCTCACGTTCAGAAATGGGGAGGGTGTCACGCTAAGAAATACGTAAAATGTCTGTCAGGTAAATACGTACGTATTAAAATATTTTTCGACTCACACTGACTCAAACTGTGCACTGTACAGTGCAGCTGCCTTAGCCTGTGGGTATTTGAAGTACGAATAGTAGGAACATAACACTAATAACAATTACCTATAGAAATACAGTGGGCGCTTCGTACCAAGAATCATTAGTGGCTTAGTGTTGTTAAAAAAATTAGTAAAAACAAAACGTAGCGAATACATACGGAATTCCTAAGGCTTTTACGGCCGCCGTCAACAATGTTGAAATTACTTTCTGCCAGGCTATCAGGCCGTGGTCTACTGTTACCATTGTTTTAACATCGGATTACTGTTATCCCCCACCATCGGAGGCCATCTTCCTGGCAGAAAGTAAACACTGAATACGTTTTACAATTCAACAAAATGCACAGCTATCTATAAAGAAATTATTCGGATTACATCGTACAGACGTTACACCTTCTTTGCCTTTCCCATTTTGCACGTAGATAAAACGTTCACACCTACTACGATTATAAAACCATGCTTAACGTCAAACGAGATTCGTCATCAATTCCAAATCCTTCTAGTAAAAGTAGCAGACAGAACGAAAATAAAAACTATTAAATCAAATATTTACTTAATTCAAACTTGAGTTGCGCCTACTGTAATACTGTACACAATAATAATTATGAACTCTTCGAGTCTACTTTAAACGAACTTCTAAATTCATTCAGTCAGAAGCAAAAAAATAAAAAATAAAATCATATTATCAACCACGACAGATTGGCGTGCACAAAGTTATACACAGGCAAAAAAATATCCGTTTTAAGGAGTAATATTTGGCAACAGACCGGAGTAGGCTAGGCTCAGTGTCAGGAGTGAGCCTCCAATCAATAACAATAGTCTGCTCATGACATCAATATAGCTAATGTGTTCGCGGCCTCGTTTGACGCGGCAATAACAAACGAAATTAAAAACATTGTCATGTAAAGCTGGAATGATTTCATCATTTAGTTAACTCGCCGGTAAATGAATACAATATGTAATACAGTCGAAGCAACCCTTCGCTCTATCTTTCACATACGTTCCCATAAATTTTATATTGTCGCGAACCAACCTTGGTGAACACACGCAATTCTGAAGAGTATCTGCTATAACTTATGAAAGAAGACGCATATATAGAATTATATGCGTCATATTTTTTCAATAAATCAAGAAAAAATTGCTATTAATTTGGCCTACGTGTTTGAATACATTTGAAAAGCGCTTCATATAAACCACTATTCAGCTTTTAGTTCAGCAATGAGAACGAATTGGATTTATTAAATAAATTACACTTTAGCCTATAATAACACGCTTTTCTAGACTTTCCGCCGGCTCAATACCTTCCAGTTTCTCATAAAACAGTTTGATATTCCAATTGTAGACTATTAACTCAGATTTACAATTATTACAATGTTGCATTCTTCAAATAGAGAAAAATATTAATTTTTTAATCTAGATGTTTAACATATATGTCGTGCACGGTGAAACTTACAAGATGCGTACAGAGGAAACTATAACCGCCTGCTATAATAAAAAAAAACGCTTTCAGAAGAGCCAAATCATGCTTTTAAAGATCAGTAACAAAATAAGCGGTACAGCAGTAGGCAGCATGCTGCCTCTAACAAGTAATTACAATATGCGGGTAATGGACTAGTCAAATGCGGGCAAGGAAATAAAATCTAATTCTATATAACCACAATATTTAATTTGTGAGGGCACAGACTGACATAGGGTTGAGATTCGAGTATTTGTCTATCATTGTACAGATCTGATATGATTGAGACTGTCAGTCGCTGACTATGGTGGTATAGAGTATATGGTAATATTCAATGACAACAAAAACTAAGATACATAACGTGAACGAATGTATTATCTAGTGTTCACTAGTTTATGTCATCTGTTTAACCAAACTACTTTTTACAAATTAGGTAGACTCGCATAAAATTCAATAGTAGTAAATGAACTGAAATGCGTCTGTCAGGTAAATGGCAATAATACTGAGAAAGTGCTGACAATAATGAGTACTAACAACAAGTATTCAGTAAATAACACAATTTGTTAATGTAAAAATATTTATAGTGTCTTACAAATTCGCTGAAACTAACAACAACTGACTCGTGTAAAATGCATTTAATATATTTTTTCTATGCTACCTCAGACGAGCCATAATATTTTCATATGCATAATAAGAGATAATAATTATACGTAAAATAAAATAAAATTTCTCTATCTTCACTATTAGGACGTTTGTCACCTTGGTGTTAAGTGTCTTCAGAATTATAGCCTACGTGCGTTTTTATTAAGCACGGATTATTAGTGACGTTTTCTGTGCGGATCAACATTTGATAAGTAAGACTATAACGTTTTTAGTTAATGCCATAACGTTCAAAAGGTTACAGTGACCTTATTTAAAACACCTAAATTTTAAGGTTGAGTGCTACAAACGTTTTCAGAGATGAGCAAGTGAGTCACTACGATATTAAAACTCTTAGTGTACAATGAGGTATGTACAACGGATAGCAGATCAAAAAAACCTAAAAAACACTAGAATATGGTAAACGTTCAATGGAGCGAGCGATAAAGCTCGAGATAACGTTTGTTGTAAACATCATACACTCGGTATACGGTGGATTTTATCTTACTGTGCTTTAAGTGAGATTACGTAAGTAAACTTGTTTTCAAGTGTTTGCAAAAGTAAATTTTGAAACACAAGAACACATCTTAGTGATTTACAAGAGGAATTAAATACATTTCTAAAGATTACGAATTTCGGATGAACCAAATTTCTTTGCGCAGTTATATCTTAATCTTCCTTTCAGTCTTTATAAAAGCTCGTTCACTTTTAATTATGTTTTCTCCGGTCTCTTTGAATGTAAACTTTCCTTCAAAGAAAAGAATCTAAAAATATTTTACACCTGAAAATTTACTTTTATAAGGTACCAAACTCAAAAAATATCTTTTCTAAGAACAACACCCTATAAGAATTTAAACATGGCTTGAGCTATTGTTTTAGGAAGTTACGTTCAACGTAGCCTCCTGCCGAGACTTTTTATGTCTTCCTTAAGTGGAGAACGCTGCGTGCTTTGATTATTAAGTACTGTCCATGCCGTCCTGTAAATAGAAGAACCCGAACGGAAATATGGAAAATTTAACAGCAGGTAAAACACAAACGAATGGCTGGCGGAAAAAGTGAATTATAAAAAATAATTTATCGGATTGTAAATAATGGTATAGGCCTACACTAATTTTATATTACACTCTTCTGCCATACGTACACAGCTCGGAGACGCGAAACATTTGTAATTCTACATTTAAAATAGAAATCTTTAAATTAGAACTTGGAATTATCTCAGCTCAAAATTATAAAGGCTTCAGATTTTCGTGCGAATTGTTTGTAATTTTTTCTCCTTATATTCTTATAATCACAGACTACTCATCCCTTCAGATTTGTCCACAGGTTACGCGCACGAGGAATTGTCATGATCCACTTACCTACGGTTATCTGTAACTTTGTTTACCTGGAACATCAGAAGATAGTGTCCACCTAACTTAACCCTACTACTCGCTTCTTCGGAAACAGCCCGCCTCCCATGAAATCGTTTGTCTTATTCGTTCATTCAACAGCTAGTTTTTTACAGTTGCAGCGTGGGTACTGTTTCGTTCCAAGAGGTTAGTTCTACTAGATCCGTTCCATAGCTTAATTTGGACACTGTTTCGGACAGAACACCACAGAATTTTCCTTACGCATCTTTCGATGAAAATTTGATTGTTTTCTGTGATAACTGAAATTCCCAACGATACATACAAATTCCTTGACCTTTTGCTGCTTCAAAAAAATGGCAATGATTCTCCTCCAAAGCCAGACCGCCAATACACACACAGCAAAACAACTTAAAAGAAATGCTCAGTGTCTAATAACAAATTCTACTTCCACGTCCACGAAGGCATTACACACACACACACACACACACACACACACACACACACACACACACACACACACACACACACACACACACACACACACACACACACACACACACACACACACACACACACACACACACACACACACACACACAACAGTTCTTTAAATATTAACTATTTCTGCAAGTAAAATTATATTGTATTATCACCTTACACACGTTTCACTGATTAATACAATATAATTTTACTTGGAGAAATAGTTAATACTTGAAGACCTGTTCATAATACAAAATATAAAAACCTGCAAGAAATAACTTACTTAAAAGTTACTTACAACGTAAATAAATATATATATATATATATAGGCCTATTATGTAACGTGATGTTTTCCTCAACATAAAGAATATCCCTTAATATAAAAAATTGTATTACTAAAATAATGAAGGACAAAACAATAATTGAGTATTTAACTTCAAACAATAAATTAAGATCATTGTAAAATAAAATAATAAGACCAAGATACTATCTGGAACTTTGTAACAAATAACTCCAGTAGAATGAATCAGAAATATGACAAAATAGGTGAAAGCCTATTCAACAGAACCTAACTGGGTTACCAATTAGGAAAGTGAATATAAACTAAATACGAATTTAATGAAACCAAACAATAAAGCTAGAGAATAATTCTACCTGAGTGTGAATGAAATCACATAGACAATTCAGAGAATAATTATTATAAGATAAGTGTAATAACAGTTTTAATTTTGTATGAACATGTTACAATGTAGGTTAGGTTAAGAACCATTGTTATATGTTAAAGAAAGAGAAGAATATGAAGAAGGAAGATAGTAATGTACAGAATGTCATAATAGAAAGTATAACCAATAAACTCAATAATAGCTAAGACAATGATACATAACTATTGTGGGTTATGAGCCAATAATAATATAAATAGTAAGAAACTCATGTTACACCTAAGGCCTACACATACTGGGTACGAAAAAAGGAAACAAATTGTATATATAAAACATGTTAAATCATACTCTATAGATTAAAAGATAATGTATGTTAGTAGAGTAAGTTATTAGTAATCAAAGGTGTTAATAATGGACCATACATAATGTAAATAATAACAAATCAACTTGGACAACCAACTTACACCTACTGTATAAGTTAGTAATGAACATTACAGGGAATAAAGAGTGTATTAGTTTATAAGATATATAGTAAAAGTTCACGTAGTTCATGAGGAATAATTAATAACTGTTGAATTGTATTAGAGTTAAGTAATTTTGTTTAAAGAAAAGAATAATAGTCCATAGAACAATGGACATTATGGGGCCTAGAGGGCAATTGACTATTTTGTTAAAAAAAGTTAATGTTTATAGTTATCAGTATTAATATTAAAATGTCTTTTATTAATATAAGATAGAAAGTACAACCACAAAAATTTAGGTATGTACAAATAGGACTAGTTTAAAAAAAAAATGTTAGAATAGGCCATCAGTTAAAAATGTTATTTTTGTTATTACTGAACAGAAATATGGCTTAAGAGATCTCAAAACAATCAGCATAAAAAATTCAGTTTAATGGTGGTAATATCTTTGTTATATTCAGTAGCATACGGAAAATATGTCAATTTTAAGATTTTTAAATCTATTTGATAAAAAAAGGGACGCTTAGGTTGGCGTCTGTTGGTGAGCATCAAACCATAAAACGAAATTTTTGTGATTAAAAACAGAATGCTTGGAAAATTCCACCAATCAGAAGCCTACACCTGTCAGGTGAATCCACCCATAATACACCGCCAAAAAGACAGTCTTTCGCCGGTCATCATACAGTAAAGAACTCTGTGACAAGGAAATTGTAAATAGTCTCCAACCCAAAGTGTAAATAGTCTTGTCCCTAAAGTCTCTAACCCGAGTGAGGTTAGGTGGAGTGTAAACAAAAGGCGTGCTAACCTACAAGCGGGGACATAACCGAACAGTGAACAAGTGTTGTGAAGTTTCTTTTTATAATTAAAGGACATTATAGTGAATAAATAATAACAGTGAATTATATTAAATGTATAAAGAAAAGGAAAGTACAGTATATAGTGCATCTAAAAAATTTATAATCCAACTTAATATTTAAGTATCACTATACCACGGTAACTTTTATATACACTTGTGAACTAAGTTTAATACCATCACAGTATGGAAACACTAACACTATTATAATTATTTTGTGTTTAATTATTATTTCATTGTACTTAATATTCAAACTTGAATAACCTAGCCACCAAGGATTAACCTCAAAAGCGGACTCGGTCCAACATACGAACTGTTCGTCACTTTAGATTTTAGTTATTGTTGTATAATATTATAATTAATTTTGGTATTGTAATGTTTTGTTCTTCAAAAAGGCATTTTTGGTTAATTATTGTAGTCAAAAGAACCCAAAAGGTTATTTTTCCTAACGTAAATTGTAACCTATATCTCTGAAAATCTGAACTCATGCTACCAACTGTTGAGCTATAATTGAAACAAGCCTGGTCAATTATTATTACAAGAAATGTTATTCATTTTTATATCAGAAAAATAGAAGAGAAGTCTAAAAGAAAATAAAGGAAAAGTGAAACTAATTAATGGTGTATGAATTATCATTTTAATAATTAACATTTTATTAGAAATATATGAACCTAGTGTTTAAATCAACTCCAGAAGAATAAGTTGGCAGTACCTATTATGGAACAACACGTACTTTTTAAATCATTTAACTAGATCAGTGAACTCTAATAAAGTAAAAAGAATAAATTAAATAAAACTTACAAATAACAATTAAGGGCATAATTCAATTATTTTATAAACAGACAACAACAACGACACATGTAATTCATTTAGTAAGTGGGATTTTTCATATTGGCGCTTACAACGTGAGGCATTTATTGAACAATTACAAGCAACAGACAGATACAGATAAACAGATAAATACTACTACATCATCATATTTTTATAAGTAATCTATAAAGTGGTATATTTGTATTATATAAGTGGCGCCCAACGTGGGGCTTGTATTTGCGAATTATAGGGAGGATAAAAATTATTTTATCCTCCTCAAGCAAATTATATATCAACATTAAATACTGGGTATTGATATTACAATATATATATCCATCATTTGCTATATAGGTAACTCGAAGTTTCTTGCAGCAATTATATAACATCACAACATTATATATATATATATATATATACATATTCAATCACTTTCTGCTACAGTCCGTTTCTTGATGTATATAATACATTTAATATTTATAATTAAATTTACCTCAAGATGTTATTTTTCTATTTGGAACATGATACGAAGGCTGAAGATGACAGAACAGGAACTCTCGAAACATGTTCCAAATATAAAAATAATTTCTTGAGGTAAATTTAATTATAAATATTAAATGTTACACACACACACACACACACACACACACACACACACACACACACACACACACACACACACACACACACACACACAATGGTACCCGAAACATGTTCCTAATAAGGATAGAAATATCTTGAGGTAAATTCATTATAAAAATTAAATATAATATATACATCAAGAAACGGACTGTAGCAAAAAGTGTTTGAACATATATATATTGTAACGTTACATAACCCGGTCCCAATAAAGTAACTCATGATAATAAAAGTCAGAAATGGGTAAACTAAAGCTCGCTCAAAATTTAATTATATCACTCAATATGATAAACAATTTGAGTGGTATACAGTGCAAAGTGAGTGATAGTGTACCCATTGAGGTGGAAAAACCAAAGTGAAAGCAACGTATTACCAAACTGTGTTGTATGTTTTAGAAAGGATAAACTTATGAAAGTAGTATGTAATAATACTGATTGATTTTTGTAATTTTATTTATTTATTGTAATTTATATTGTATGAACCACAAATTGTTATACCCAAGTTAATATTATATTTTTTCAAATAATTGTGTTAGATTATAAGAAAACCCAGGGTTAATTTTAAAAAACATAAAAAATTTAACTACCAAAGATAATATAAAATTAAAATAATCCTATGAAGGAAATGGCAACAGGAAGTAGTACCGGGTATGATAACTATTCGAAACTAAATAAATAATATATAAATTTATTTAAGGATAATAAAATGATAAAATATTTATATACAATGTCATAAAAAAATTAACCAAAACATATTATGTAAATTAAATTAGTAAAGAAACCGGAATGGAAGGGAATTATTTTTCCATAAATAAAATATAAATTTATAATAATCACAAACTGCCTACATAATAAAAATACTATGTGTTACTAAGAGTGATGAAAAATAACAAGTATTGTTAATAAGATATAAAAATTTTGAACTAAACCGGAGAGTTGAAGAAACGATGCGACAAAAATTATAAAAAATAACCTTTTTTGGGACGTTGGAGGAGGCGAAATTCACGCAAGAGTAATAAACAAAGTGAATACTAACTAATTATACCTGAGGAATCCAAATTAAATGGTGATATACATTAAAAACCAGTGGATGAAAACATTCTGAGGATCCAATATAGTTCGGCCTACTTCCAGTAGACAATTAGAAAATATTCCAAACGAAAAGGAAATAATAACGCAAGACGTACCTCATCACAGAATAAAACTTCAATCCAGTAAGGACAACACGGAGCGAGGTAATATAAACATTTTTTCGTAATAAGTCCAGAAGAAAACTCGTTTTTCAACAGTGAAATAGAACAAAAAATATTCATTTTATCATATGTTTCTTTCAAAGTAAACAAATACATGCTGCTCTCTTACGGCAATTCCGGAAACTACGTAATATTTGAAAAAATAAACAAAATTATTTATTAATTTTTTGATATTTGTAAAGCGTAGCAATTATCCATTTCTGACACTCTCATAACACAAAGAATTCACCCTGAACCCTGGGGAATTACTAAGAATTATGTAATAACTGATGTTTTTTATTATAGCGTAATATTGGGTAAATAACAACATATATGTTTTGTTCCTTAGACAGATCTATGTTTACTCGGTAAAGTCGAGATGATGTTTTTTTTCAAATAAGATTAATTGTGATACCTATATTTTGGTGGCAGGAGACAAAAGTCAATAATCAATAAAGCAATATTATTGAAAATTAATATTGAATTATAACGTGTTATTTTTTATTGTAGTGGGTAGTTAATGAAAATTTCAGCACAACATACAGAAGAAATCGTCACAACTGAGGGGCAATAATGATACTTACTCTCTCTTCTGCATAAGGCTGAACAGATTACCTCCTTGACCCCAAATCACACACTCTCGATTTCTTTTAGATTGAGTAAAACAAGATAAACAAAATCCTTTATTTATACCTTTTAAAACGTCAGTTAGTATAATTCAAAAGTGACGCATACTGCGTGAGGCATATAATAACACTTTCGCAAGTGCACACCTCACATTAAGCCGCACGTTACAGAATTGGCGTACAACTGTGGGGCGGAATTAACAAAGCTTGTAATTGCAATATACTCGTAAGTGGTAAAGTGCCTCTAAAAAAGCAGGACGTTACAAATTGGCGCTCAACGTAAAGGGCGGTAATTAGAAAAGAATTTTGAAATTTAATATAAAATATATATCAAAAAATCTAATTATCGTTGGCAGTTATGAGAAAACAAGAAATGCCTAATACCCGAGGAAAATCGAAGAAGAGGGCAGAAGAAAAGGAGATTGAAGAAGGTGGACAGGAACAAGAAATAGAGTTAGTCACGGACAGTGAAATGGACCAACAGAGAGGTGATACAGAAGAAACCGAAGTAGTTATGGATACGGAAAAGGAAATAGTGGAAGAGGATGCCCAAGGGGACCAACCAGATAAATCCACCCAAAAAGAAGATATGAGCATGCAGGAGATGTTGAGAATTATTATGGAAAGCAATAAACAAACAAATGATAAAATAGACGAAAAATTTAGGAAACAGGAGGAAACTTTGAAGGAACAGAATGAACAAAATAAGGAGAATTTTAAGAAACAGGAGGAACAAAATAGACAAACCAATGAGGAAAATAAGGAGAATTTTAAGAAACAGGAGGAACAAAATAGACAGACCAATGAGAAAATAGATAGCATTCAGGAAAATTTAGTCAAACAACTATATGAAAAAATAGAAACCATTCATGGAAATATCAAACAAACCATGAATGAACAATACAATGAACTGAAAAAAACTGTTGAAGGACAACTTGCTCAAGTTATTTCGAACAATAATTTAAAATGAAGAAACTAAAAACCCCAAAATTCTAAAAGTGTGTAAGTACAACTTACTTAAGATATTTTGCAACCATTAGAATTAATAAAAACTGTAAGGACATCTTACTCAAGTTATTTTGAAACCATATAATTTAAAGTGAAGAGTGTATAAGAACAGATTATATAATTTAATTATAAATAACTGATTTAAACTGAAATAATAGGAAAAAGTAATATTTTTAATGGTAACAAACAGAAAAGAATTATATGTTGAATGGTAATGTGCTCAGATAAGAAGAATAAAGAATAATTTAATGACTCCAATGAAACTGAAGGAGGATGATAATTAATACAACAAAAAATTAGAATTTCTCGGAATTGAAGATTATATAAGAAGAAATGATACGGAGAAATATGTCACAAGAAGTAAAGTCAAAAGAATTTTAACATAAGGCCTATCAATGATGTTATATGCTATTAGTAATGGAAAAGAAGAAGGAATCAAGGAGAAGAAGAAATATATAAATAAATACAAACAGCTACAGTATGAAGAATCCCAGAAGTGTTTGGTACTAGCCGCTAATTGACTACTACTTATAATTTTTTATTTTTATGTATTGACCGTAGAAATGTTCCGGCAATAATTTTTATGAGCAGGGATGATGTTCCCCTGGTCTCAGAAGGTGTAAGGATGGACAGCGGTGTATGGACCCAGAGTGGCCACCCGACTGGAACCACCGCACAAGATAGGGAAAAATGTTAGGGAAATTGAATATTTAAGGGATAATAATTATAAAATAGCTGAAAAGAGTGATATTAGATTCCAGAAGTATAAATGAAGAAAGTAGAAGGAAGATAGCAGACCGAAGCTTAATTGATAAAGCGAATTTATAGAAGCAAATAGAAATGAGTGTTAAAACAAGTTAAATATAATTAGTGTGACCAGTCCTTATCAAATAAAATGTGGAAATACCACTAACCCCGAGAAATAATTGATGAATTTGCCTCCAAGAGAGAGAGAGTAAAGTAAGAAAATAGCAATTACCACCAGTGTGAATTACCAGAGTGTATAATCAGTCAGAAATGAAACACTATTATGAAAACAAAGTCAAGACCATTAGAAGACTTGAACCAATCAACAATTTATTTCTATCAACAAGTTGAACTAAAATAAATTTGTTCTAGTGGGGGGGCTTTATGTAACGTTACATAACCCGGTCCCAATAAAGTAACTCATGATAATAAAAGTCAGAAATGGGTAAACTAAAGCTCGCTCAAAATTTAATTATATCACTCAATATGATAAACAATTTGAGTGGTATACAGTGCAAAGTGAGTGATAGTGTACCCATTGAGGTGGAAAAACCAAAGTGAAAGCAACGTATTACCAAACTGTGTTGTATGTTTTAGAAAGGATAAACTTATGAAAGTAGTATGTAATAATACTGATTGATTTTTGTAATTTTATTTATTTATTGTAATTTATATTGTATGAACCACAAATTGTTATACCCAAGTTAATATTATATTTTTTCAAATAATTGTGTTAGATTATAAGAAAACCCAGGGTTAATTTTAAAAGACATAAAAAATTTAACTACCAAAGATAATATAAAATTAAAATAATCCTATGAAGGAAATGGCAACAGGAAGTAGTACCGGGTATGAACACTATTCGAGACTAAATAAATAATATATAAATTTATTTAAGGATAATAAAATGATAAAATATTTATATACAATGTCATAAAAAAATTAACCAAAACATATTATGTAAATTAAATTAGTAAAGAAACCGGAATGGAAGGGAATTATTTTTCCATAAATAAAATATAAATTTATAATAATCACAAACTGCCTACATAATAAAAATACTATGTGTTACTAAGAGTGATGAAAAATAACAAGTATTGTTAATAAGATATAAAAATTTTGAACTAAACCGGAGAGTTGAAGAAACGATGCGACAAAAATTATAAAAAATAACCTTTTTTGGGACGTTGGAGGAGGCGAAATTCACGCAAGAGTAATAAACAAAGTGAATACTAACTAATTATACCTGAGGAATCCAAATTAAATGGTGATATACATTAAAAACCAGTGGATGAAAACATTCTGAGGATCCAATATAGTTCGGCCTACTTCCAGTAGACAATTAGAAAATATTCCAAACGAAAAGGAAATAATAACGCAAGACGTACCTCATCACAGAATAAAACTTCAATCCAGTAAGGACAACACGGAGCGAGGTAATATAAACATTTTTTCGTAATAAGTCCAGAAGAAAACTCGTTTTTCAACAGTGAAATAGAACAAAAAATATTCATTTTATCATATGTTTCTTTCAAAGTAAACAAATACATGCTGCTCTCTTACGGCAATTCCGGAAACTACGTAATATTTGAAAAAATAAACAAAATTATTTATTAATTTTTTGATATTTGTAAAGCGTAGCAATTATCCATTTCTGACACTCTCATAACACAAAGAATTCACCCTGAACCCTGGGGAATTACTAAGAATTATGTAATAACTGATGTTTTTTATTATAGCGTAATATTGGGTAAATAACAACATATATGTTTTGTTCCTTAGACAGATCTATGTTTACTCGGTAAAGTCGAGATGATGTTTTTTTTCAAATAAGATTAATTGTGATACCTATATTTTGGTGGCAGGAGACAAAAGTCAATAATCAATAAAGCAATATTATTGAAAATTAATATTGAATTATAACGTGTTATTTTTTATTGTAGTGGGTAGTTAATGAAAATTTCAGCACAACATACAGAAGAAATCGTCACAACTGAGGGGCAATAATGATACTTACTCTCTCTTCTGCATAAGGCTGAACAGATTACCTCCTTGACCCCAAATCACACACTCTCGATTTCTTTTAGATTGAGTAAAACAAGATAAACAAAATCCTTTATTTATACCTTTTAAAACGTCAGTTAGTATAATTCAAAAGTGACGCATACTGCGTGAGGCATATAATAACACTTTCGCAAGTGCACACCTCACATTAAGCCGCACGTTACAGAATTGGCGTACAACTGTGGGGCGGAATTAACAAAGCTTGTAATTGCAATATACTCGTAAGTGGTAAAGTGCCTCTAAAAAAGCAGGACGTTACAATATATATATATATATATATATATATATATATATATATATATATATATATATATGTTGTAGTAGGTTTTTGGGTACATCCGTGTATGTAACGCTTATATAGCCTTATTATATTTATATAGCTTATATAATGTAACGCTTGAACATTTTCAAGTGGTACTGATGTTTCGGGATTAAGGAATGAAACGTCGCGTCGGCAATATAAGCATTACATACACGGATGTACCAAAAAACCTGCTACAACAGATATTCACCGTGAAAGCCTTCGCACGAGCATATAAATATATATATATATATATATATATATGTACATATTCATAACCACATAGGCCTACATATATTATTCACACCTAATACAATATGCATATATTATTACATAACCTCTCGGTCATGCATGTGCATAGAACGGTCGTGAGTTACGTAGGGTATGTGATGATGATGAGAGGCGAGTTTCAGGCGCCTAAAAACTTGAACAAACTTCCACATAAAATTCTGGCTCTCCCTGTTAGGTTGAACCTGATAACCCATTCTTCATAAAGATTTTAAAGATACTAAAGTTTCCGGCATAAAGCCGCAGCACCAGGACTGACTTTTGTATAACAAATACTAAAATCCCATTTAAATAAATATGAGAAAATCCGAAGAAGACTAACAACCCGCGCCAAAATGTTAATAAAACAGTGTACTTGTTACTTCTGAGTACTTAACTTATGTTAATAGCAACTCCTTTTTGGGGGATCCCGTTATATGATACAGTATCTTCAATGGTGAAGCTGAGGCTCTTGCCAGTAAAACATCAGTAGAACATGGTAATAAAAAAGTATTGTAGCCTAATTAAAATTTTCGACCACGTGAATGAAAACGTTTTTATTTTGAACATCGTTTCTGAATTAAATGAAAAAACTTTACCGATTTCCCCGATTTCACTGATACAATCGTTGAAACCTTGAAACTACAGTCGAAGTTGCAGTTAAAATTTGTGTAATTTGTGTCCTTCATTGTTTGCTAGTAATTGGATGTATGTAATCGCCAAAATCAATGTACTGAATATTTTAACACTTTTCAAATAATCTCTGTTTACTAGTAGTGTTTAATAGCACTTCCAATTGCCAAGTCCAATGCAATCAGCCTTGGAAATAAGATACAGCCTGGTCTGATTACTGTCTCGACTTACAAGAGGAACCGAGATCTAGCGGCTAAAGAGAATTCTTATCGCATCATTGGCATTGATCGTCTTGGTGACACTGACGAAGTTATTAGAGAGTCTAAATGGTTTAATGTTACGGACGGTCGAAACGTATGAAAATAACACAGTGAAGGAAGAAGAAAATCTTTTAAAGTCCGTGACGTAAGAACCCGGACTGTCATCGAAAAATTGACTGAGGTTATGTGAAAGCTAAAATAGTATTTATAATATCAAAATCAAGTGTTTTTATTTAAAAACAATAAAATAACTAAATCTTTTTATAATTATTATTTATGCTACATACAAGAACATTCATTAGTACGGATAACAATAACAGCATTATCGCTTTAATCATTATCAAGATACAAATTATTAAATTTAAATTTATGGAAAACATTGTAATCAGTGTATAAAAAGTTACTGTTTTAGTAAGTATTAAAACAACTGAGTGCTACTCATCCGGTGTGGTAATGAGTGTCACAAGCACTATCCAAGTTGAGAAGAGAAGGAGGTTATTATACTCGCATAATTGTACAGTAAGTAAAACTAGCATTTGTGAAACAACGTTTCTCCAAGAAGACATTGTAATACAACGTTTCAACTACTAAAAACCTGCTTATCAGCTAGGACAAAACAAACTGAGGAACGGCAACAGTGATAACGGTCTGTCACGGTCGTGCGGGTTCCGCCGCGCTCAGTACTGGTACCTCCGCCTTACAGTAACCAGGTGAGAACCATAAAATCACGACGGAAATACAATATCATCTAAAACAATTCAATGTATACAGCTTCACCGAATTCTCAAATTAACACAAAAACTAGAACCGATTATTGTTAAGTATTCAAATCATATTAACAGTAAGTATAGAAGAGAAACCAACAGTATACGGAATAATAACTGAAAATACAAACATATAAAATTCATTTCAACTTAAAAATTCAATACATACATACATATATCAGTATGTATAAACAGTTTAATAATACAGTAGGTCAGTATTAAATAAACATAACTGCAAAAAGATCCAAAATTATGTTTTGGGAACCAGTGGTGTAACAAACTCCTGGGGGGGGGGGGGGGGGACTAGCTTGAAGGTTCGACTCCCAGGACAAATGAAAAACTCAGGATTCTTCCCATACAATGTTATACGTACATTTTATACATTTTTTGCGTCTCAAAGTTTTTGAATAAACCGACGTAAAATATGTTGCAAATACGTAAGTATTTACTAAATGTTGAGTGCTTGTCATTATTAAGAAAACTCTTAACTTTAATTAATTTACAAATATAGTTAATTCATTTCTTCTACAGTAAATTACTGATAAGCCTTATTTCGTCACACGCCAACTAGCTTAGAAATAGGCCTATTATGGAATTATAGTGATTATGGAATTTCGATAGAATTTTTAGTCTTTTTGGGGGAGATTGATTCCCCTGATCCTCTGTTTGAGAGACAGTTTTTAGGGCACAACATAGCACCTGAAACTTCGTGTTTTATTCAGCCAGTTTGTAATTTCCAATTTAACTCTACTTTCAGTCCATATCATTTTTAAATTATTAGAGTTTAGCAAAATTTTGCAAAGTTAAGGTGGAATCAGTTATAGGCCTAACTGCTTAAATGGAAGAAAAAAGTTAATGGTTTTTTAACAGTTCTCCGCAGTCTGTAGGATATATTTCCGCATTTCTGTAGGACAACTGTGAAAAGAATGTGTGTGTTCCGTAACATTTCACAAATTGTAAATAGACTTTTTACCTTGACCGTTTCTCTTTCTATTTATCAAATTTTCTATAACGCGCATAAATAATGTAGACGTTTTCTTTTACTTTTAAAGGTAACCAATATTTGTATTCAAATGCATGAAAAGAGAGGTTAGTAGAGCATTAGCTATGACGCCCGCCTAGTTATGTATATAGAGGTTCCGAGCACACCATAGAATCAAGGTACGTTTATCAGGTCTCAGCTCGACCCAATCTGTGGTAATGAATACAGTTATAACATACTGGGGTAATAAGCGTAATGCCGGCCACACAAGGCACCGTGCCTAGTCCTAGAGTGTTTAGGCAGTCAAGAATGACCCATTATTATTACAACATGAAAGGAGAAGAATAGGCAGTTCTTAATATTTTTAAAAGAAGAAATGAAAATGGTAAGAATAACTTGTTTAAGAGTAACTTGCTTGATATAATTAATTGTACACACAAAATTGATTAATTTGCCTTCAACTTTCCATGAATTTTTGGGACAGACAACCTTAACCCTCCCACACTAACACCACATTTGAAATAAACAAACTGACATGGATTATTATTTTACAAACTTTATTTGGTTTCATTAGGCCTATAACATAATATAGCAGGCTATGTTTCAGTTTCTAAGGTTTCAAAGGTTCCTCATGGGACTGTAAACAGAGTTTTTATACTTGCCAAGACACATTGGGAAGTATTACAACAATTTAAAAAGAGGTCTATACATTAAGACATGATAAACTGACTTAATATATGTAATGATGATAAAATATATGTATTGCCATGGTAAACTTAAATGCGATCAAGTTTATTTAAAACGTAAAATACGTAACAAGTCGTTAATTATATTCATTATCAGTAAAACGAAAGACGAACGAACAAGCGCTTAATCAGTGGCAAAACCAAAATTCTGTTTGCACCAAAACGACGAAGCAAGATGAATATGTATTCAGCCGGGCACAAGTGGGATCCTGTTTTGCCACAGATGCAGACACGAGCTAACAAACCGTATGCAAACATACAAGTGTTAATATATTCTTGTTATATAACTAAGGGATGTTTCACCCCACTTGTGTATTCTGCAACAACGCAGGCGGTCGCCATCTGAAACAATACGTCTTTACTAAATTAATTACGTTAGCAGTTAGAAATGTGCACCAGCTGGAAGTCATCGGTTAGTTTACCTGGTAATTTAAAAACGGGCGTTTAGGACTAAGACATCCTGGCAGACACCGACAGCAGCTGAACCTATTACCAAATACTTTTTGTGCAAATTATAATATGCAACGTAGCTTTTGTAATACACGATACAGCCATATGGAGCCGTAGTATATTACCAACAATACGTTTAAGTCTCAGTTACTGCATTAATATTATCGACGCGAAAAAAAGGTTTAGCTTACTGTCGGTACCCTTTTTAAGCCTCCTTTGGGAAGCAGCACACAAATGAAAAAGCGCCAACAGTTCCCAAACGTATTCCCTGACAGCAAGTATTTTACAAATTTACAAATACTACCTCTCTTTTAAAAACATTTCTGACACATTTGGACTCGCACATTAACAGGATTTAAAAGATACAACACAAAATACAGGTCCAGAAAAGAATAGAATGAAATTGTAAGAAAGTATTAAATTTGTGTGTGTGCGCGCGCGCGTGTGTGTTTATATAACGACTTACTTCAATACTAACAATCTTGATAACATGTACTAGATCCTTCTGAAACTAGCTAATTCCCTTATGTACTCTCTCTAAACGAAGACATGTGCGCTCCCTCTCCGCATAGAAATACAATATATATAGCCTCCTCTATATAATGTGGAGCTCTATAGGGTGCGTACTTCATAGTCGACTCGTAAAGTATATTGGCTTACAATTAGTCGTTACAACAGTTGCTAGTCTACGGAAAAATTAATGTAGTGTATAGACGAACGTCGTTGCCCTGTAGACGCCAGAAACAATAGCCCTTGTTGTAGACAAGCCAGCGCGTTTCACTTTCAAAGATGAATGAATATTCAAGACGTCGCGTATGTGCCTGGCTTACATACTCGTCTCAAGCAACGCTCAGCTAGCACAACGTATAATAGCCTAATTAAGCTACATGTGTAGGCCTATTGATTAACTGATTAACTTGATTTCCCTTACATATATCCACTTGTGACTCTAGCATTTTATCGCCTCATCTTGTGACTATTCTACGATTGCTATCATCTTATCGGTGATAGTCAGACTGTAAGTTACAGTACAACAACGAAATCTTACTACCATCAACAATTACGACAGTGTTTCCCTACTAATTTAACTTACTGAGAATGATTATACCGTACAAATAGACCGCATAAGAGAAGACTTATTACCCTGCCTAAAAATTATTTTCCCAATGGCGGTACGTCTTAAAAACGGCGTTCGTAATTATTAATAATTTTCTATCTTGTGTTATATTTTAATCGAGTTTCACAAATTTAATTTACAGACGACCTGTATACGTAAGTTAAACAAACAACAGCGAGAAACGGTAGAGAGTACGGTTAAAGCAGTATACGTGAGACTCTAATGAGCCATTAAAGGATATTCACTTCAAGTGTAATGACGAATGATAACTGTGCGGGACGGAGAGATGAAATACAAGTTTCTGTGAGACCTACAAAAGCAGAGGGAGCGCAGAGCACCTTGTGAATGTACTGGCTGAATATGGGATTCCTGGCTCGGTGGCGGATTATAAACAACTGGCAGAAGAAAAGCAGAAAAGGTCTCGCAAAGAGGCGGAAGGATGATTAATTACTCCTTTTAAAGCCGGGACAAGCATTAGTGCCTTGAGCCGTGAAGACGAGGGAGGGGAAGAAGATCCATTTTACAGCAAATGTCATGTATCCTTCTTACAAACATCATTACTATTATAACGAGTACACAAATATTCTCAGTAGTATTAAATTACGAAATGCTGAAAGACTTTTCCTTAAATAAATTTAAGCAGTCGGATAAGTAAAATGTGAACCTAACTGTTCTCGATCTCTCTTTCTCTGTCTAACTGTTCCTTCACACGATCGGATTATCAGTTTGTGTAGGAAACGTCATACGACTCTTACAAAACGACGGCGAAAACGGCGTATTTATAGAACAGATATGCGGAGAATGTACTTTTTGTGAATCGTTTTGTAGAAAAGATAAACGGTTAAAAATACGTAACATCGTTCGCAATGCACAAAAGTATTCACTGTATTAGAAGACGATGGGTAATGCTCCAATCGCAACTTTAATAGTGCGCAATAAGCTCTGATGTTAACACTACAACCTTGTTTATTCGGCACAAAAGTTAATTAGAAATTTATCAATTGATGTGAAAACAAGCAAACAGCAGCAGCTCACAAACAATACTGCACAAAGCACGCTGTACAGTACAGTGGCTGGAGTTGCTTCTAAGCTGATTCCCACCTACGTGTAATCTCATTACTACCGAACGCACTCTCTGTAGGCTTTGGTATGAAAGTAAACACACACACACACACACACGCGCGCGCGCGCACGCACGCACACTTGGTTAATTTTATTTTCCATAAATATTACCAACGCCTTTTTCGCTTAATTGTAAATGCGATATGCGTGTACAACAACATAGAAAACAAACCACAGAGAACCAGTGGCCTGAGCCGGCTTTGTATCGACTGGATAAATTGTAGGCAGATAGTGTGTGTGATAATTTAGAGGCAGACAGTGTATGTGATAAATTTTTTCAACTTGGCTAATAGTGTGTGTGTACAGTACCGGTGTTGAGACACTATCATTAGGATACATTTCCGTAACTTTTACATATGTATATTTATATACACTTCTACTCTGAATTTCACCTTCTCTGTTTTAAAAATTACGTTTTTCAACGTCAACTGTGAGACAACCAGTAATATTACATACATATTATAACACTTTAATCGCACAAGTATACACTCTAAGTTATAGAAAACTGTTAAAGTGATTTATATTTACATGCACTATGCATACGTGAGCAAACACACACCTCCCCCACACGCACAAAATAATTTAAATTTACGTCACACGTGGAAATGTTTTACGATATATATAAAAAAAATACAGTAGTACGCAAAATTTAGACACTTAAGACTACTAAGAGTCAAATAGAATTAGTTTTATTCTTTATATAAAAGTTCAACGGAAATTTGTAACTAGTCAATATAGTTGACCAATTCTTGCTATGTAGCCTGCCTGCTGTGTTCACAGTAATTCATTACACATTCTCGACATGGGAACACTGAACCTAAGCTCAGGATGATTACGAGTATAACTGGCTAAGCTTAGTTGAAACTCTTTTTAAGGGACCAGGTTAGTATAAACGACTGTTTCAAAAACTTGAATATTATGTTTTTGTATGAATAATAATTTTCATAGATACTAAAAATTTTTTGAAACGTTATTGTTATTAAATTCACTTCATTTAAAGTAGCATAAAATAAAATGTAATTAAAGACAGAGTATTGAATTACAATTTGCTACTTAATTTATGACTACAATTTACACTCTCTGTGGTATAATTTTTGTATTAAAATGATTCACGGCAACATTCTCAATAAAAATCATATTCTGGCCTCTGGTTCCAATGCACGCCAATTGTGACGCCAGGAGCACCCTCCCCTTCGTAAGACCTAGCCAGGGAGCATGATGTCTTTGAAACCCTATTCTTATACTGATTCGCATGAAAAGCGAGTGGTGTGACTCGATAGTTATAAACGTGAGTAAGCACTACCCTAAATATCAAGTTTACACGTATTCAGGGGCACGTTAAGTAGCCACTAAGCCTGGCAGTAATGTTCAACACAACCGACTGTGCAACGTGAGTTTCAAAAGCACATAAACACCGCATAACGTTATCAGCGGCTGGCGCTGTGTAGTCTTTCGCTTATCGCCGGTCACACTGCTGTTACTGTCACCTACAAAGATAAGAACAGCTTGTAGGTTTTGAACGAGTTCATGGTCCCCTTGTGAGTTGTGAAAGTAGGAACGAAATACAAAACCCTGAAACACGGTAATTTCTATGGCTTTCTACACATACAAATAAAGTAACGAAGTCAATATAGTCATTAGAACGGCCCCATTCCAGAAACAATAAAAATAAGCTTTCCTTATTTATCGTAAATCCACAATAAATCCTCCTATCCTTCATCAAGTTCTTCGGTACGGTTCTATCACGAGGTCCGAGCTGAAAAGGAACTCCGTCCAACTATAGTTTTAGACATCCATTATTGTAGGTTCGTGTTTGTAGTTTAAGACCTCCATTATTGTAGGTTCATGTTTGTAATTATAATACTCTACACTAGTATAATCTTGAATAAGGTACTTGGATGTTAAGGAAGTCAGGATTGGAAACATACTGTTCAAGGGAGACAAAAAGCGTTAACGCGAGGAAGGTCAGAAATGCAGACTAGGCCTATATCATTGTTTGTTTACAAAAACTCATTGACAATAAGTACACTGACAATGCTGCCTACATATAAAAGAAGGTTAAGTTTGTAGTTTGGGGTTAAGTGATGCTATTAACTGACGCAGTCCGTAGGCACTCGCGTAGTGCGTTTCACATGTCTGTCCTCAGCGTACACACCAGTAACGGTTCTTTCTATCGGAGTTGCGAGCGCTTTGTTACCGCTGCCTACGAGTAATTGACTCCATGTGTGATCCACGGCGAAACAAAACAAACGACTGTTAGTGCACGCATGAACGCAAACTACTATACGCCGGCTAACAACGTATTGCACACTAGCTACACTACTACTCGATTAAGTCTCAGGAAGCTCGCGCATACGGATGTAATTCTTGCAAACTGTGGCGAGACTTTGTGTGTGTGTGTTTGCTTTAGGATACCAATTACTATAGCAAAATATAGCATTTACTCCAAAACAACGTCCGTTTCCGTTAGTAAATAACCATCGTGTTAAAAAAAAAACAACACATTTTTACATACTGAACACAATGCAACGATACTCAATATCAACAGCACAACAAATTAAATTAGTAATCTAATAATAACGCTGTGGACCTTTGTTGAACAGAAACAATGAGGTCATTAGCAAAAGAGGTTCAATAATGAAAAGAGGTTTACTGCAATGTGGTGATGTCTCTCTACACTCATCTCCATAACAGATTCCACTAGACATCGAAAACTACAAATTCAGCGTTACTAGAACCAATTAGATTAGATCAATTAAACATACATGTGTACACATAGTATTGCATCAAAAACAATGCAGAGAATATCAGAGAGCACAGGTTGCTTTAGCAATAGTTTTGTGCACGCGGGGGAGTCAGAGTGTGTTTTAGTTGAAATGAACGTAAATGTTGAAACGACGAGTCTCAGGAGAGGAAAGACCAAGTACCAGTAGTTAGATACGCCAATGTTCAGCGTCCATACAAATAAACAGTATTTACTCTGACTTAATGTTATTTATACAAACGTGCAGTACACCAACTTCCAACACGTAGGCCTATACTATTTGCGGACAGAAGTACAAAACAACTTGGAAATTGTTCTCGCTTTAATGATTATTTTGAATTTTAAAAAATTCTCATGTACAAACTAGCCAAACATCCATTTTTAAGTGCCCCTTTCTTAAAGCGGTTGTGAAGAAACAAGCTCTCACGACTGTCACCGATTACAAACATTTTCGTCAGACACAAAAACGAAGTTCTGCTTATTAATAATACATTTATATTTTCAACAGACCTACTTTAAAAAAAAATACTAATCTTATACCCAATAAACACCTCATAATGTTCTGTTATCTTGAACATTTTCAACCGCTATACACACGCGCGCGTACATAGTTATTACACGTTCATAAGATACGTTGCTAAACCACATAACAGTGTCATCTTTAATTCCAGTTTAAATCGACAAAACGTAAAAGCTGAAAATAACATCAAGGAAGTGGTCAAAGATTTTGTGCAGCTGGGAAGACCACAGAATTGTATTTCATAGAACACAATAGACCGTTTACTTGTGACAATTAACGACATCGTTAACATAGACGCTCAGGCTGAAGGAGAGCGAAACCGGGATCTGCATTCATACCGTAAAATTATGAAGTCGACAGCACAAAACTAACACTATTGAAACAACAATGAGCCCCGTAGTTATCTTTGGATTTGAATCTTGGACATTCGCAGGAAATACGGAGGGAATGCTTTAGGTTTCCGAATGATACAGAAGATACACGGTCCAGTTAAATAAAACGATGCTTGGAGAACACGCTTCAAAGCCGAGCTAAAGGGGCTGTGCTGCACGTCCTTGTCAAGCTTCAGACACTTTGATGGGCACAGAAGAAGAAGAAGAAGAAGGGGGCTGTGCTGCACGTCCTTGTCAAGCTTCAGACACAGAAGAAGAAGAAGAAGAAGAAGAAGAAGAAGAAGAAGAAGAAGAAGAAGAAGAAGAAGAAGAAGAAGAAGAAGAAGAAGGAGGAGGAGGAGGAGGAGGAGGAGGAGGAGGAGGAGGAGGAGGAGGAGAAGAAGAAGAAGAAGAAGAAGAGGAAGAAGAAGAAGAAGAAGAAGAAGAAGAAGAAGAAGAAGAAGAAGAAGAAGAAGAAGAAGAAGAAGAAGAAGAGGAAGAGGAAGAAGAAGAAGAAGAAGAAGAAGAAGAAGAAGAAGAAGAAGAAGAAGAAGAAGAAGAAGAAGAAGAATTTCAGTTTAATGACGGTTTGACTAGCGGGGTTGATGGTTTGATCATTTTGATCTGATACTTCTCTTCACGACGGTCTGGTCAGTCTTATATAGACATCAGTGTTTACTGTACGGTATAATGATACTTAATACTGTTACATATGTACTAATAAAAAATTGTAAATCAATGGCAATCCTGCTTCGCGCGTGCGCGCGTACTCTTCACACTGCTTATAAGGTTTGTTTTCTCGTGTGCAGCGAATACTATTGAAGTATTAAAATAAGAAATGAAACTCTACGAAGGTTGTAACTATCAGAAAACAACGAATATGCCTACCATTTGTAACAAGAGACAAAATTATGATTATTCAAATTTAGAAATGATTTATGGTCAGTAGAGTACGAAGGACACGCTCTCACAGGCCACGTATCTGTCAATAAATATTGAATTAACAGATAAATATATGTCAGCGTTACATGTATTTAATTATGTAAATAATTAAACGCTTGACAGCGTTACTTGTCAAGTATGTAATTATTGTCGGACTGCACAAAGTATTCCTAACATTTTTCATGTAAAACAACAATATTCCTTTGATTGTGTAATGTCTGCATTACAACACAGGACGCACAACACACAACCTGCCTCTTTTAGAACTACGGCTGTTATTGGTAGTTTAAACAGAAGGCTGTGTGAATCTAATCTAATCTAATACACAGGATTCAAAAAATCTACGCTGATTGAGACAAAATGAACGGCGATATTAATCTAAGAGTGTACAACAGAGAGTATACCCAAACGTACTTTTGCTAGTTCCCTTATTGTCTTTCGTCTGTGTGAACACAAGTCCAAACTAAATCTAATCAGCCAAAGCTACTATTTAATTTAGAGTACTATGTATGGCCTCTACGATGGAAAAGAACGCATATGACAATAATCTAATTCTGCCCTATTTTTCACTTCCCTCTATATTGTATTTTCTAAATTTCTAACTTCTTCGGAGATCTGGTAACTTATTATCGGCGTCTTCATACCAGTATAACTCCTGAATGGATTTATTTATATATTATTTTGGATCTATCTTGAGAACTTAATGACATAACTGATAATAATAGGATTGCCTGTGTGGTAAAGAAATCTGTACATACCACTGCAGAAATGACAGTGACCACACTACAAAGAATGTGAGTATTCCCTCCCCATTCCTCTCTCTCTCTCTCTCTCTCTCTCTCTCTCTCTCTCTCTCTCTCTCTCTCTCTCTCTCTCTCTCTCTCTCTCTCTCTCTCTCTCTCTCTCCTTGCGAGTGCGGGCGCTCACGAGTTTTAATATTAGTATATTTATTTTGTGCGTGCGTGGGGCAGAAAAGCAACAATTACCATGAATACTAATACGGTTACTCCAGAAACCAACAACTGTATTATAACGAAGCCTTTATTTGAGGAAAATAATAATTACTGTAATTTTATTTCCTTCACTTCATACATGACGTAATAAAGGAACTTGGCGAGTCGAGGATAATATAACGTCTTAACGACGGAGCACATTTTGTGGTCGGCAGAACAACGGCCGGAAATAGAACAAGAAGAAACTAGTGGACGTGGTAGCTTAGGTTTTCCGGTTCCGGTGGTTAAAGATAGCACTGTATGACGGCATTGACCGAACGCAACAACTAAACTCCTTTTAGTTGTGGTTCACAACCACTTGAGTCGTTTATGTCTTCCCGTACTCGCCAAATTTCCAGGCCACGTACAAAAAATAAATCCTACAAATATTCCATATGTTTGCATTTTAAACTGTTGAAAACAGAACACGTTAACTGTGTATTGTTGCAGTCATTATGAAGCAAATGGTCGTAAGCAGATGGTATATTTGCACCAACTTTTTATAAGTTCTTTAAAAAAAAGGTCAAAAAACCTGAAATACTCTGAAATGGGGAAGATCAGTTCTTCAGGCACGGACAATCCTCTTAATGGTGACGATTACAACAAAATTATGGAAAAAAGTTTTTTGCAATCTTTAACGAATTTTTTTGTAAAGATCTGTAAACATTCTTTAACTGAATGTTTCTTCTTAAAGAACTTATAGTACAGTCACTGAAGCCGAAAAAAAATAGAAATTGCAAATTAAGTGGCTTCTACGAGATTTTTTGCATACTGCTAGATAAAAAGGTAAGAAAGAATTTTAAAAAAAGTTTACAAAAATTCAGTCCCGGGTTTTCGAAAAAAGGGAGGGGGATACAAAAAATTCATTTTTCGTGATTATCATAAAAAATATTAAATTTATGAGAAAAATACAAAATACCATAAAGAAAGAGCATAAAATTCTACATAAAAAAGGTTATTAACATTGTTTTTGTAAGGGCGATACTTTTAGTAGAAAAATTAATTCAAATTTGGCCAAATTTTTACAAGGTGAATTTTCACATAAAATACATGTTTATTTCATAGACGTGCAATTTTTTCAGGAATATAAGTTTAAAAACTCATTATTATTCATTTATATTATTATATATTATATATATTATTATGTATAATTTTTACTTATTTATTACGCATTAAAATAAAAAGGTTATTAAAAATTCGCCTTATAAATATATTCAAAAATAGTTTTTCTTCCAATCATTGAAGATTTTGACAATAAAATAACTTTTAAAACACATTTCTTATTTATACAAATTATAAATTATTTACTTATAACTTATTATGATTTACAAAATTATTAAAATTTCGTTTTTTTCCAATTTTTCTGAATTTTTCACAATTATCAAGGTGGAAATTAACTTTTTAGTACATTTATTATTTATTTATAAAATTTAATTATAACAATTATTTTTATAATGATAAATATATTTAAAAATCTATTTCTTCTCCAATTTCTTGAAAAGATTCAGAAGTCAAGTCTTCTATTTCTACTTCTCCCTCATCATACACAATATTTGAAAAATGTGTGCACCAAAATTAAATTCTTTAATCAAATCACACAAAATCAATAAACCTATCAGACCTTTAATAAACGCTAGAACCGCACCAAATTATAAAATATCAAAATTACTAACACAAATCTTAAAACATAAAATTGAACTTCCAGCAAAATACAATATAAAAAATAGTATCGAACTCACGGAACATTCAATATCGAACTGCGTTAATTCAATATCTGTATAGCGCATGTACTAGCTGTCCTCGCTCTCCCTAAAATTCTTCAACTTTCAGGGTGTTCTTTTTATGCCCATGCACGGATATAAATTCTTACTATGTAGAAGAGAAACCTCAAATATTGTAGTTTTACGTACAATAGTTACATATTAATATTTTTTTTTTAGTTTTTAACTATTAATATTAATACGCGCAATGGAATATTTCTACATTTATTAATAAAAGTTACATTTATTTAAATTTAACTAAATTTTAACAATTCTTGACACCGCAGTCTTATAGAATACACTTTGTCCAATACGTGTTCATAATTTTGTTAAAAAATATTTATTTTGAAAATTTCTGTAGAAATTTTAAGTTAAGAAAATGATGTATACTTGCGAACTCAAAAAAATGATAAATTTTAAAACTCGCTCATTTTATGCCAATAAATCAATACTAATTTTTATTATTTTTTTCAAAAACCTAAATATGTAAAGTTCATATTGTGAAGTTTTTTTTTAATGTAAATACATTTGTAATAAATTGTTAATATGTTTATGCATTAAGTTGAAAAAAATAAAAAACCAAAAAAGTTATTACTTTATTTTAAGTATTTATTAATAATTTAATTATTTTATTTTTATTTTATGTAAAAGTGCAAACATTTAGCTTTAAAATGCTTTTTGATTTTTGTCTCTACGACTATTATAACGGATTTTATTAAAATTTGTATGTTGCAATGTCAGAAAAAATTAGTCTTCCCGCTCATCGGGGCGGACTCCGACAATCAATTTTTTTCTAATATTTCAATTCCATTTTTCTCACAAAATATTGGCCTGACAAAAAAAATGATAAATATCTTTTTTGTAGAGAATTTAATGCTCTTTAAGTTTTGTTATTCGTCTGTTTTTCGTAGATATGTTATTTTTTAAGATAATCACGTAAAATGAATTTTTTGTATCTTCCCCTCCCTTTTTTCGAAAACCCGCGACTGAATTTTTGTAAACTTTTTTAAAATTGTTTCTCACCCTTTTATCTATCCTTATGCAAAAAATCTCGTAGAAGCCACTTAATTTGAATTTTTTTCCTTCAGTGACTGTACTATTACCGCTGATTTCGACTACGTGATTGATTTTTTTCAGTCGGTTAATTTTTTTCAGGAATGATCGTGTTTTGTCATCAAGTAAGAAGCGTAATCGTTTTTTATATTCTACATGTTAAATATAAATTATGGATTACATAAAATACTTATCTATATATTTGTCTACATAGAACAGCCATCTTGACTTGTTATCATGAAGCCCTTCTGCATTATATTCTCTTTGGTACCAAGTTTGCATGACCAGTGTACCGTGACCAGAAGATTTTCATTTTGTCGCCACAACTCCGAAGTTGACTGAAAACGCAAATGACAACCAGAAAACCGAATTTTTCAAGACACATTAAAACCCTTGTTATAAAAAGCTTTACAAGAAACTCGTTCACAAGTTCTGTGTAGTTTGCCTCCTTGTTTCCAAAAAATTGATTTCTAACTTGTTTGTACTATCCCTTTCACGTCAATTCAATACAAACTACCTATGCAATGCATATTCCAAGTATACGAGTATAAGGTATGAAATCATTTACGATCCGTTTTTCCGTATTCTCTAGTATATGTACTCAGCTGACACCTTTCATGAGCACTGATTAATACACACTTTGATCGCTGACAGAGAACTGACTCTTCAGTGTCTTCATGTTTGTTAACCTATAAAATATAATTTTTTTGTCTTTTAGCTACATTAAAAGGAATGAAATACGCAAATAGTATAGCAAAACTCTGTGCACAATAACTTATATTTGTGGTTTACAGGAATGTTAGCCAATACTGGCTACTGTTTTTCTTTTTGAGGTAACGGTTAATAAACAAAATTATTCAAATATTAATTTTTGAATATATAAAACTTGACACTGTACTGTACATAGTGAGGACAAAAATAAATTAATAATACATGAGGAACCTACACATTTTTATCTTACTTTCAGATTTAGTATTTAAAAGTAGGGCCTACAACTGAAATTTTGATACATGAAACTACTTCCTAACTGCGTAGCGAATCCTGAATTCAGGGCCCATCTAACTACATACTGTACCATTAGGATGAGATCTGCCCTAGAATAAAATGCTTTACGATTAGGGTATCGTTATATCTACTTCTGAATATTATACTTCACACCTTCAAAGTCTTTAAATACAAAACTCTTGACCATCTATTCTTTAAATAGTAATTTGTCTACAGGTTAATGAAATATGCTGCAAGAAAAAAACTGTACTGTGGATTGCATTCCATATGATTTTTTACGCCGATGACCCTCGTTATCAATTAAGGTTCAAAGAAGTTAGAGGCCTGATGAGTATTGTGATAAACAATTCATTTGAGACAGATCGGCATCCACAATCCAACAATGTGGATCTGAGCTGATCCCTCCAATCAGTAAAACAAACTGCTGTATTGCTATTCGGAATAAAGCACATTTCCAAGCGTGTGTACGCTTTTCTATTAAGTCTACTTTGTCGTTAAAAAAGGAAGCTATTCTCATATGCATAGAAGATCAAATCTACTTCATACTCTGTTCTACGAATTATCCGCTGTTAATTTTGCATTTCTGTCCCTCTTATTCTACACCTAACTGCCTACAGTAACTGACACCATACCATCTTCGTATTCTGCGATCCAACCTCAGTTAGCAATCGGAGACTAAATATTTGGATCCGTTACCGGATCAATCCCGAATTTTCTCCAGCCCACTAAAAACGAGCCAGTACAGTAGCCTTCTTGCATTGCAGTCAACATGACTGTCGAAACGAAACGCGACAATTCGCGTTTTCTATACTGAAGTACGCACAACACTAGTCTGGTATATACTCAGGAATGACTGCGCCGACTTGAAAAAAAAAAAGAAAAAAAAACCATGTATGTAAGTAGTGTTTCTGTAGCGTTTTCCTAGACCAGGCAACACACACACGAGCGCGTGCGCACAAAGCGGTTCGATTAAAAATTCGGTACAGTAAGGTAGTTTCTCTCCTTTAATAAGGAAGTACTAGACAGTCTCTTTTATATTATTCTTAACATTATATTGAAGATAGTATTACTATTACTTTCTTCTGACTATTAATATTACAGTAATTTTATGTCACATTTCCACTAGACTATACTAAATTAACATGTTAATTTATGAAAATGATTTGATATTTTCGGGAAAATAGTGCAAAAGACCCAGCCAGTTTGGGTCATTTAATATGCATTTTAAATTAGTGCATATGCCTAATTTACAAAGAGATATGAAGAAAATACGTTAAGAAAATTTACTTCATTAATAATAATAAATATAAAATGGTAATAATAATAAATCATAATAATAATAATAATAACATGTGATTCATTGCTTAAAACATTAAACTATTATTATGCTGTTAGTTCTAAACATGCGAAAAGTTCACGAATTAGCCACACTGAGTACACAGTGTTGAACAATACAAGAAAATAATATTTCTCCTATATTTAAACAATCTCTGATAACATAAACAGTTAAAGACTGTTGAAAAAAATGGATAAATTATGCTTTCAAAATGAATTAATAATGATAATACGGGATGAAATGCAAGGGGTTGGAACACTTGCCCGGAGTGACATTTGCCCGGAGCCCTTCCCTCCACATAATGGTATTTGGTGAGTCAGAAGTAAGACTGTGACACTTGCCCGGAACTGACATTAGTATCTTAAAACTGTTCAAAACGTATCCTCTTTCAATTTTGGAAGGGCTGAATTCAGTGTTATAGTGCAATATTACATTCATTTTATGAATTTTAAGAGACTTTTAGCTAACTTTGCGTTTTTCCAGGGAACACCACGGGGAGGTAGTCTCTTATCGTTCCCCATATATTTTTTTCACTTTATGTGAGTTCAATTTTTTTTTTTTATGCTGAATTAGAATATTTACATATTTACAAATCTTTCCTGGTGAGAGTCTGCTTCTCTAACCTATAGGCACTACATTTACTTTAACTTGTTGACATAAGCAACAGAAACAAGGAAAGACCTTAGTTTGCCATCTAGTTCCAGTTTTTTCAAGGCCTTTGAAATGGTTTCATCACTTTTCACTGCTGCTTTTTTCCTCTTCTTCCCATCAATATTCAGGGCTATACTATAAAAAAAAATGGCCGTAATACTTTGCGTCCTCTCGTAGAGTCTTGATCAGTGAACATACATTTGGATGAGTCCTCGAAATTAAACTATTAATTCTTTGATTCCACCCTTCAGAAACATTATTGGTCCGGTGCCGTCTTCCGCAACAGTTCCACACTTTCCTTTGCATATTCTCATTCTCAAGCCACTGATCGACGACGTAGTCATAGAACACCCGCAGTTTCTCGTCTTCAGGTGTGCTTTCCTGTATACTTAGCCAAGCATCATCAATCAGTTCTAGCGGAACATGCGCGAGGGCAGAACACATTCGAATGTGAAGTCGAATCTCTTCATTTTCTTTGTACGCAGGAGCAAGGCCACAATCTTGTACTCTCCTCCATAAACATTGGTTAAAATGGTAGTTACAACCAAAAATTTCAGCTTCAGGAAACAGAGTTTTAGCTGATTGGATGATAGCCAGTTCAAAGTCCATTGTAAGTGTCACAGGATTCCATCCAGGTACGTTGTTTTTCACTGCTTTGAAAAAACGATCATACGTTTCTCATTTCTTATTTGGCAACAACGCGTAGACTGCTGGAATAGTGTTGGTTTCTTTCCAAGAACTTCCCAGATCGCCGTGGATGATAAATAACTGCCCAAACTGTTTGCTTGAACTCTTGAAGGTTCCGTCGACGAAGAATGAAGAACAACTTGTCAATGCAGATTTTCCTTTTTCGCTGGCAAATACCAATATTCTGTCTTTAGGCCCTCTGTTGTCGTCTTTAAGTAGAAAATTTTTACCGTCATTCATAAGTAGATCATGTTCCTCTAATCGTATTCCTTCAGATTCGACTGGGTCCTTTGTAGGCCCCACAGTTTTTCTTCGAATGCGATGTAATGATTGTTTGGCACTTCTGTGTGATGGTAGTGAAGTCACAAGGTCATATCCTCGATTAAAGAGCGGGCCTACTTCTTCGGTGTAAATTTCTGAAATCGTATTATCTGTTTCCCTTGCACGCTTCTTTGCATTAACAACACTTTTTCTCACTTCAGTTGCCGCTTCGTCCGGAATACAAACACGAGTTGCTTCGCCTACGATAGTATTATTTTTCGTTGATATTCTGCCTTTACATTTACTATTCTTATAATCAACACATCGCCAATAAGTCACATCTTCTTTGTTGGTATAGTCAACACCGCCTCCATTGCTCCTGAATTCCTATAACCAGTCCGACTCACCCCCTACCGGACTCCGTGCAAGTGTCACTGACAAAAATACACATAATTAGTCATTTCCTGGAATGCTTAGGGCTCTGGGCAAATGTCAACAAATTCCATCTACGTGCAAGTGTCACAACTTCGAAAAGCAACATACCTTCTGATAAGAAAACGTATAGGCCTGCTGTTCTTGTTAAAGAGGAGACAACACGAATGTTTAAGAAAATTGATAAATTGTGTTCCAGGATGAATTACTAATGAGTTTCTAAAACAATTATACAACATATCTTCTGATACTTATGATAACAAAATGTATGACAGACCGTGTAAGTTTGGGAAGCCGAAGCTAGCTCAGACGATACGAATTCTCACATTCAAGTCATACGTATTTGATCAGCCATAGGTATTTCCTGGATAATTTAAGAAGAAATAAACTTTACTGTCAGTAACAAATACTGTCATTACTGCCTCGGTGTGGAGCCTTTCATGGGGTTCTTAACTGTTTAAATCACGCAGTAGGCTACATCGTTTCTTCACCGTAATCCCTAAAAATATTAATAAAATTTATTTTTAAAGGACGTGCGACGGCGTGAGGGATGAGGTGGGGAATGGGGGGGTGTAAACAGGCGGTCGCTTACCGACAGCACCACCCATTCGCACGCTCCACCCATTACTCGGCAATTATACTTATGCTGCCACTTTTACAGCATACCTATATTCTGAACACTCATACATCTGACCTTCGATTTCATTATTCTCTCTTTGAAATGTGTACCATAACTTTGCATTTACACATCAAGGGTGTCTTACGATCAACACGTACACGCGCGTTTGCGATTTAGCCCTTGGTTATATCGTAGCGTTGAGCATAATTCGTGTTCCTCATTCAATGATTACTTCAGTAATAATTAGTTCACTCGGTGACAAGAAACAACGGTTGCAAACAAAAAAAAACCGCAATTGTTTTGCAAGATATAAAGGTGGTTTTTTTTACAGATCTATGTACCACACATAAGATTCTAAGCGGACAATCCGCTGATAACATTTATTTTCATTTTCGTTGTTGCAATTACACTGTTTAATATGCGAAAGTAAACACTACTTTTAACATTACTTTACATATTAAACCACACTGAGTATCAGTTAAATGACACATTGCTGTTTTATTTCAGTACTAATTCACACTCATCCAGTAATGAGAAGACAGAATTTTAAAATTTCAGCTTGGGACAATGCCAGTTTAGTCGTACCTATAAGAGCGTATTTTGTCACGTGAAATTTTACTAAATTCCAGCAAATTGGTCCTATTCAGTAAGAAGTTTGAGAACTTAAATACGTTGATATTATTTTTCATTGGGGCTAGTATTGTCGAAAACCACACCTATGCAATATTCAATTTAAGAAGAAATAAACATGGTTACATTTACCCTTATTTTAATTCTGTATGTTAAAAAATACTAATTTTAAATCCGATATCTCGTTAACACTGCTAAAGTTGAAGTAATAGTTTACCTTAGAATAAACGTTTTCAACAATTTGTGGAAGAATTTCACCGCATCGATAACGAAGGTAAATAACAAACAGCTCGAGCGTGTTTTGTATTTAACTTGGCTTAAGAGTTATTGAATTGATAAGTAAGTTGGCCTATACCGAAACCGTCTGCTTCCGAATCTGTGCACACCTACAGCCTAACACTTTGTCTCGATTGTACGGCTTTCAAGAATAATTGTTGCAAACGTTACGAGAATTGAGTTGGTAAGAAAACTTTTGCCACATCCGATAAATATTCTGCCAACTTCTGTCGAAACAAAAGTTATTTGAACTCACTCTAATTCCTTGCGCCTGTTGGAATTATACACACAACGATCTTACAAAAAGAACGTTAATCATAAACTAACACTGTCTGCCTCATTGTATGCACTTAATTTATGAAATCTGAACACTCACAGCAAAGTATTTACTGCCGTGGTTTTTCTATACATTAAAGTAGAGAGGTTACTTGGTATAGTATGGATATGTAAAAAGGTTGGAGCAGCGGCGGGGCAATACCTAAATTTGATGTGGGCAAGATAAATTTTGCGAGGCCCTCTGGTGGCGCAAGAGGACGGATTTTATATAGAGAAAATTTTTTTTTGAAACTGTCAAATTTTTATTCATAAAAATGCAAACATCTTCACTTTAACTAACATTATTAAGTAATAACTAACAGTAAAGAATTAATGAAACAGAAATTTCCTGCTTTTAGCCTTACTGAACTCCTTAATAACTGTATCGTAATCCAGCTTAGATGGTGTATCTGCTTCAATAGATAAAACTGCCAAAGCTGAAAGGCTTTGCTGACCCATTGTACTTCTTAAATAATTTTTTATTAGTTTTAATTTAGAAAAGCTCCTTTCAGCGGAGGCTGTACTTACTGGCACTGTAAACAGAATTCGAATGACAATATAAATATTTGTGTAAATTTCTTGTAAGTTATTTTCTGTTACGTACTGGAGCAGCTGTTTCACATCTTTAATGAAGTCGGGTAAATTTGGGATCATTGTTTGTAATTCTTCATATAATTCGTAAGGTTGGAAGTCACTGCTCTCACCCACTCGCAGAACTGTGTTTAAATCTTGACAGTTTTTTAATATATGCTCTTTTGGAATATTTTTTAACTTGCTTAGATTATAGAGAAAACCAAAATTTTCAAAATGTTGATTTAAAGATATAAATCTTGAATCCATATTGCTCACTATGGAATCAATCATGGTGTTAAAAAAATCTGTTTCGTACCGGATTTTGGGAGACTGTATAGGTTCATCGCTGCTTTCATAATCGAACATCGTTTTCTTTTTGGCTACCCTTTTATTTTTAAAGTCTTTTGGCAGATCATAACTGCTTTTCTCAATAAACTGACGAGCGTCAGACAAGCATTGTTCGAACCCAGTTTGTCGATATTCTTTGATCCAGTCACAAAATGTACGCAAATGTTCAAGAGCAATGCTTAAATGGACTTGTACAGATTGCCATAATTTGCTTATGATATTAACACGCGATAATATCTCATACCATAAATGTAATGATATGATAAATTCTAAGCTGAGCATTTCGTTCAAAACCGAATCACAATCACTGAGTGTGTCTGATTGTTCCGTGTGATTTTTTAAGCTTTCAATGCATTCAACAACATCATCAAATTGCAATAATACGGCCTTCACTGCCTCGATTCTGCTTTCCCACCTTGTGTCTGAGAAAGGCTTTATAGTAAGCTTGAATTTGCCTTTGATTAATTCCCATCTTGAAAATAGCAAATAAATTTTCTAAAATAAAACCAAAAAATGTTTTTGCTGCCGCAAGAAAAACAAAATAAGATTAGATACGGCGCACGATGGAATGACTGCGTGCGGCACTCTGATGGGCTCTCTAGCCGTTGAGAAGCGTGAACGTAGGCGAGAAGCAAACGGAATGGGAAATCCCCGGCGGGCAGGGATCATAGAGGTCTATAGATAGAGGGGGAAAAGTATAGGCGCTCATGTAAAGGCCCCTTCACACGACGCCACCATGGCCGCGCCACCACGTCAACACATAGGTTCAGATGAGATGCTGGCGGCGCCGCCACCACTGGTGGCGTGATGTTTTTTCCCTGCCACTGCTCATTTGAACCTGTGTTGACATGGTGGCGCGGCCATGGTGGCGTCGTGTGAAGTGGTCCTTAGTGGAAATGTCCACGCAGAAACATCACACGCTCGTTTCTATCCTTGTCTACTGACGCATGCGCGAGAGTGGAACTCGCGTGATTCCATCTCTCTTTTCCAGCCGGACGGTTTCTCAGCCAGTTCACCACCTCTATCTATATACCTCTATGGTGGGGATTCCCCGCGACAGTCACCGCAACGCCAGCAAATGTTGCTAGCAGTGTTACCAATGACAGAAAATACCCACTACCTTACCCGCATAAGGTAAATTTACCCGCAGTTCGGGTAATTACCCGTAATTTGGCAACACTGGTTGCTAGACTAGATTTTTAAAAAACGAATGTGGTAGGTTAGTATTGCCAGATGCTTGCTAGCCGGTGGGATTTATCGTTTTATGATGAGTAAAATCTTTACTCGCGGTCACGGCTTTTAATGGTCCTAGCTAAATATTTTGTATGAGTTAAAGAAAGCTGCATAAACCTTCGAGGCGCGAGGCCCCTCGGACCGCGAGGCCGTAGGCGGTGGCCCACGTCGCCCACGCCATACGCCGCTTCTGGTTGGAGCAAACGAGCCCAACCATAAGAGTTTATGCAGCAAGAGACGGTATTATGAGACGACGAGACAGGAAAGAACAAAACGTAAGAAGAGAGAAGAGAAAATTGGCAAAAGCATGTGGGAAGAACCTGCGGGATAGGAAGACGCGGAACGAAATATAGAGGAGACTGATCCGAGACAACTGAACTACTTTACGCTTTTAAATAGAGAAAGACTTGGGTCTAAGCATTGAGCACAACAAGAATGGAGTGCCTGAAGTAAATAGGCTATTTATTACCTAAATCAAATGTTTATCCTCAGCTACTGTACATAACCCATTCAGAATATGGATTCATGTATGAGATGTTTGATTTCACAAATAGAGCCATGGTTTGATCACGACCGTACCGTGAGTTATTACGTGAATATATATGTATATATACGAGTTACACACACACTCACGCACGCACGCACACGCATACACACTTACTATATATCAAGAGCATTAATGAGTGAACTTAACAGCCTTCACTGCAATATGACGCTATACCTTAATATCACAATATACTGATAATATTACATATTCCATAAACTGAATAAATAGGTAGGTTGTCGCTCAGACCATACTGACACAACACGATGTTAAATGAAATCCAAACTGTTGAAAACTCAATAGGCTACGCGTCTATGACTTCCATCCTTGGGAATCGTAATGAAAAACGAACGTATATTTTTAACGAATGTGAAACTTTTGAGACGCTATCGCCTGAAGCATTATGAAAATCCATTATACAGACGACATAACTGGATATAAAACAAAAATTACTTTGACATCACTAAAACATTGAGCCCATGCATTATGCACAACGTTGAGTCCGTGGAGGTCGGCGAGCGATTAAGTGACCGCCCCGGGGGTCTGATCAAACACATAAACGCCATTATGTGTGTCCGCTTTGACATTTTGTCTGGACAGGGGTAAAACAACTGTACGCTTCTCACCCGTACACATTTATACTTGTTTCTTTCACTATCATTTGATCTTGAAGCCTTAATTCTCTTTGTGCATAGTACTCACAACGACCACTCTAAACTACATCATACTCGCATAGGAAATGCACACCCTGAGTCATACAAACTCTGAGTCTTCAAAAAAAGTCTGTACCTTAAATGAAGACAAGAACATACGATATTAAGTGCACGATACTTACTTATTAGATTATGCGAGTTTTTAAAAACTAGGCCTAAATGTATACAGGTCAAGATGTCATAATACGGAGTAATGTAGATATAATTCTGTTAATATAATAAAATAACGTTTGTAATAGTAATTTTAAAGTCAAGGCTTACGAGGCCTATTACCTCGATTACAACTTTTATTACGAAACTTATACGACGTTCGTCTTAAAACTAGACAAAACACAACATTAGGCAACACCTGATTGACATTATCCTTTCAATCGGGGCAGTGCACATTCAAGACATGTTCCTTTCTGAGTTTCTACTGGCAAGCGTCCACCTAATACCGGACACATGGTGTACGCTTTCTGTGATACAATGTCCAGCACGTCTCGGCCAGCACGGAACATCTTACGGACACAGGAAATCTATCAATTAGACAGTCAGAATAATAAACACTACAACGGATACAAGTTTGTATGAAACAGTCATCAAATACGTTAGAAGTGTAAAACATCTCTAGACGACAGTTCTATGTGCAGGCCTATAGATTAGCTGTTTAGGCTACATGCTCTACTTAAAAAGATCTGTGACTATTCTGTTAAGCAGTAACTAAATAAACAAATAAAAATCTATTATAAAATTGTTACACGCTATAAATGAACTTGTAACGTTACAGAACTTGTAACGTCGTAGAAAATATGTGTAGGCCAACACTGGCAAAACTTGAAAGCAGCTCTGATTATGTTGTTCATTAATGTTGAAAACATTACGTATTAATTGAGAGATTTCGAATACCTGTTTTTAATAGACTACTACTTGAGACGATAGCAGTGCGCGACAACGAACAGAAACAATTAACGTTTAGTAACCTTAACAATTAACTATTAACAATCATTTTGTAAGCTTTGTGCATTGAAGTCCACAGTGTGGTGTCAAAAATCCTCGTGATGACGCTGGGATGCACACAAAACGGGAAGCCAAAACAAGAACCAGTTTAGTCCAGGCCGTTTTTACCAGCGATAACTGTAGGAATTATATAGTGAGTTACTACTGAATGGTCAAATCTGATAATAATATTTTCGAATTTACCAAGAAAATTAAACTCCAAATGCTAATTCGATATTTCTGGTTCGCAGGCGTACAGGGACTATAAAAGGATATAAATATATGAAGTATATGAAGAGTTTTTTTTAATAATAAAAACAACTTCATACAAAATCAATCCATAATAAACAGATTGCTTGATTATTTTGTGAAACGAATGCTCCTCATTTAGTATAGAGTTAGCTCGGAAACGTTGCGTTGCGTAAATAAGCAAGACATATTGCTGCTATCTATAGACGTTGCTGAATCCATAATTCAACAGATTGCAGACAGGATCGGTAAAAACGAAGCCAATTTCTAAACAAGGGTTCTTGTCAATCGCTCGTCGCCCATCAATCTCTCGATTTCAACAGCTGAATATTTATTTATTTACTGTATAACTCAAACTGTCTACCCAACGCCGACGTTTCCTGTTATGTGTTAGCACTTAAGTCACATCCTATTCCAACAACCTTTCTTCCCGAGTATAAAATTCCTGCGTTGCAGTGGAGTGGTAACGGTAGTTTTACGAATTGCAATGCACTCCGGCACTGTCTTTAAAATTAGTTATTCTACATGTTAAAACTTGCCGATTGTTTAATACACCGATCATTGCCGATTGCCGATTGTAATCATTTACACCTATTTACTCATACACCTATTTGTCGGCTTGCACTGTACTATAATTTACTTTTTGTACACTTTTTATTGAGAAAATATTACTTTATAAGTGGATTACTGAATTTAAAAAGAAAAAATGTAAGTGTATACGTTTACGTGTGTTTTAAAGCTTAAAAAGGTGTTCAACTTAAAAACAAATTCCGTGCAATACGCTGAAGCTTAGAAAGTCATAAGTAGCATGTCCACAAGCCCATTCGTATTATTACAAAATTTCTTACAATCATCGTTAAAAATAATGAGATAGTTCCAAAACAAGGTTGACTATGCTTAACAGTATGCTTTATAAAGTCTGAAACGTACAGACAGTGAATTCTCATTCAAAGTTCAGGATCATTTCTACTAGATAGACAGGATATGTAAGCCTACACAGAAACTCATTAATTTGTTACAACAACTTACATAAAACAAAACTGAGAAAATGTTTACAAAGCAGTGAAAATAAAGTAATTCAATAAAGCAATGCTCATGAAAAAATTCCATAAAATATGGTTTGTTAACTATTCTTGTAAAACGCATGTATTTGTATTTGTATATTTGTAAAATAAAAACTACAAACACATCTGTGTGTCATTTTGTAGGTCAGATTATTAAATATAACCTAAACTGACTAGATTAAGTCTACAAATGCATAGCATAATTATTCATTTTATAACTGTCCTTAAATTTCCTACTTTCCGACTTAAGATTTTCTTACTACATCGTTGTTGAACTGCATATGAGTTATCTACTTACAACTGTTCACGGACTACAACATTAAAACACAAAATAACATCCTGTAATTTAATTTTGTTCCCACAAGTTTCTGTTGCACAAAGTTGTACATCAGGATATCTTGGACCCCACCCTGTAGAGAAGTACAGTACTCCCTTCGATGTTTACGCCAACAAGGCCAGTTTCTAGCTCAATTTCGTCAGCCACATACAATTATGTGCAGTATTACTACTTCCATGTTCAGTAGGAAACCTACGATTTGTGCAGACGTCAAAAATGTCGAAGACATCCTGACCTCAACAATTACAGGTGCACAGCGCACGACCTACAAAATTTAAAAAGTGATTTTCCGAACGACTGTTATGAGTATTGTGATGGTAATTGTGAGTGTGATTGTTACGTGAATGCGTGTGGATAAAAAAATAACTTTGATTGCCTACAAAGTTTACACATGCAGACAATTTTTAGATTTCTCTGGTTGTTGCTTTGAGTAGATATCTTATCCTCTTAATTTTACGTTTGCATATTAAGTGTTTTAAGGTAACCTAATTTTGTTAACTGACCAATTTAAGAGGAATCGGCTACATTATCCCCAATTCATCGCTAACGGTAACTTATAAGAAACACAGTCTACTTAAATGATTCTTCTTTCCAATCGTTTAGAATATTTTATAAATAATGACTATTGTCATCATCGTACTATTTATGATTCTTCAAATATTTTCAGATCTTACAAAACATATATTTAATATATAATGTTAGCGACACAACACAACATGCTGTTTTTGTAATATATCAAAAAATTAATTAAATGACACTAAGAAGTAAATGAGGCGACTCAAGAATATATTTTAAATTTCTGCAATTAGAATACATATTAAATTTCTGGAATTTAAAACTGGATGTTTCGTTATGATACTATTGTACGATTATCTGAACTAAATGTACAATGAACATGAAAGTCCTGTATGTCATCTTCACATCGGATTTTCTATCGACCAGCCGTGTAGCCATGTTTTCTGTACTGTTAAATAATTTTGTTACAGATAAAATATTGTGTTTAGTTCACGTGAATAAACAATATTTAATTAATTCTATATCTTTATTATTATACTTTCAATTAGTATATACGTACTAATAACTATAGAATTTTTTGTACACACTGTTTTGTTAAATATGGTTAGTTGTATTACCTGTAAATTTTCACAGGTTAGTAATTCCACAAATATAAATTACACACAACTGCTACTGAATTAGAAATCATGAACAGACATTTCAAAATTACTAGTTATGAATGTTAGAAAGAAAGTTTATAACGAACCGGCAATTATGGAATAAGCTAATCGTTTATTTCAACAATAAAAGTAGTAAAACATTGTCTTTCTTTTTAATTTCAAGCCAAGGTCTTTGTGGTGACTGTATAGAAATATATTACGAAACTAAAACAACACATTATGAATCTGTTACACTGAACGTAAAGCTATGTGGAAGCATTACACACATTAAAGATGCCGAAGCATTACAAGCCAACGAACCACAAACCACTGTGTAATTCACGTAAGAGATAATTTACTTTTTGTGTTTCGTATATCGTAGTCATTTTTCATCAAAATAATATAACAATAAAAATCGATATTTATTCCTTATTTTTCATACTCCTGCTACTTTTATTCATATAAGTTGCATAAAACTAGTGCTATACACAATCGTGAACAAACAATAGCAGAGAAGGTTTTTGTGGCATATTCAAACAATGGTCCCCCAATTCGTATGCTAACTTCCAAATGTCGCATCCTACTAAATCATACATCACGATGGTAACTGCTCCTACATACGTACGCATGTATATACACATACGTATATTTACTTGTTAGTATAGTGAGGGACGAAAACGCCGTGGCATTTGTGAGAGTGTAACAAACACCTGACAATGCGGACCTGCAATTTGTTCTACACGGTTTCCAAATTCTCATTTTTTCCTGGTAATGTATTTTACATTTACACCAGTTTTCAGAGATACAAATTTACAGACACTAAACACATAGATTTCGTTTTCTCGTATTTTAAAACAATTACAGCATTATTAAAAAAATTAAAGTCAACACCAACACATCTTAATTAGAAAAACTGAAATAAAATTAGAAAAACGAATCAGTAAATCGTATGACATTTAAAACCAGTAAATGAACAGGTATTTAAAACGTATGACATTTAGTCCACTCGAGGATTAAACTGAACAATGTCAGTTAATTCGTAACAGTACACAGGCGACCAAATTATCGTTCAAGGTTGAGATAACAAATACAGACAGCGACACAAATATTTTCAGAGGCATTCTGATTCTATAAAGGAGGCTGAACTGCGACCTTCGAAAAGAAATACCTTTAACATTGTTGTATATAATAGCAGTGCACTCTAACAAAGTAACCCACTTTAACAAGATAATTGTTCGGATAGAAACCGGAATGAGGTTATACACATCGATAAATTTAGGAATACAATGAACCTTGAAACAACATAAATTCCACAAAGCTACAAATTTCTTTATCGGTATACATTAGTAAGGCACGTGTTCTTTCATACAACGACAGTAGCGTCAAAAATGAAATCTTTGTTGCAAATAATATTACAATTTACACTGAGCCTAGCCGTAACAATAGCAGTTGCAGAATACTTTCCGAACAGCTAGAGTGGGTATCCGAAAGCTGCCTTCCAACCACAACACACTGGAAATGAGAGATTTGAACATCAGTAAAGATATGGACTATCTGAAGCCGGAACAGTACAAGAACGGCATGGCGAGTAGGTCGTAATTGTCTAGGCCTACCTATCCTATTTCATTCACTGGCTAAACTGGTTATACCTGTGTTGATATTAAGATGCAACCACATGACATCTTTTCAGCGTCTTTCACAACATGACATAGATTACAAACGCCATTAATTGAAAATGGTTCCTTCATGTATTCTTTAAATCGACCATTAATATTCTTCAATTAACACTTAGGTAACCTTATTTGCAACAATGTAGTTTTAATGTAAACTGTTGTTTTTATTTCTTACTTTTATATACGAGTAATCCTTCTTTCTTTCCATACAAGACAGACATCTTTCTTTTTCGACACCAGTACAGTATGTATTTGCAAAAATTTCTACAATAATGTCAGAATTTTCCACTGAATGAATCTCGTTTCCATTGTTATTATTCCATTCCATAAATGTTATCATTACTAGGTGTAGCCGTACTTTCGTTCACCTTATGCGGACAGTAAACGGCCAAAGACCATTATATAGTAAGTAATACATATGAATGTGTAAGTTACAATCGTGTGTGACCCGTTTGTGATTCATGATAATAAATACCACCGTTTAATAGACTGGCTTATTTAGGAGACATGTCACAATTCGTACAGTGACACAGAAGCAATACAACCCTCTCAAACATCTGTCACCGCTCTAAGTAAAGCTAGCCAGCAGTTTTAGGTGGTGTTTATTTAATTTTGTGTGCATTATAATTTCGTACATACGGAATCTGAAATTTATAGTACAATAAAAATATGAATTTTTCTCTTTTTAAAATCTCAAATTCTTTTTGCTTTGATATGCATGACATGGTTTTCCATGAAACACGTATTATGTTAACTAGTAATTCCTGGTTAGGTTTGTTAATGCTCAGTGGGGACTGACGTCACTTAACATCAGGGCGAATAGACGTCTAGTAATGAATATAGGCCTACTGTCACACACATACACACATTTTTGAGTGAGAGAGAGGGGGGGATATTAGAGCTTGACCATACGTTTAACAGATACAAACTGTCGAATAACCTTTAGATCTTATCCAGTCATTAGGGGTTGTTGTGCTTGTAAACAGTACACAGTCACACCAGCGTACTATAAACTAGTTGAATACAGTTAGTGCACGATTCACACATACTTGAAATTATTTTAGCTAATCTACGGTGTAACAGTAAACTAGGACCTTATCTATCACAAGAGGATACCAGTAACCTATAAAACTTCAAGAAGATCGGTTATTATTATTTATTTGCGGATCTCAGCAACATGCTACCAAAAACATAAATGAAATCTGTAAACATAAACAAATCCAATAACAGACATGAAACATTTATTAGTGAAAGGCCTATTTAGTTATCCGCTGGAGCCACGCTTCTGAAACGATCCATTTACAGCATGTATAACAAATCGTTAACACGTCCTTCCAAGAATCGTGTAATTTCAGACACCTTCGTATTAACCTTCTTTGATTCCAAAACTTATTTTAAGCGATTCGCTGTACGAAAGAATGCCAATACACGTTTGAAGACACGAATATATGTTACTTTAGCCGTCGGAAAATTGATTTAAAAGCAATTTCCAAATACGTAGTTTTATTGCTTATTTCATTCTTTAAACTGAAGTTGGATTATTAATGTTCTACAAAATTTTCATTGATATTTTTTTTAATAATATTAAAACAAACAATTTTTTTAAATAAAGAATCTTCATGTGTAAAGTTAATCCGCCTAATGAAAATGGCATTAAAAAATATACCAAAAACGAAATAGGTTTTAGTAAGTACTACCTTGATTAAAAAGAAATAAATCATATGATAAAAAATAAAATCCAAGAATTAGCACAAATTGCTAGAAAGCAATGACGGTGAAGACAAGCTGTTATAATATAGGCTAACCGTGGGTCAATGAAACGCACCAAGGTGAAGTGAATGTACACAAACAAACCGGTGCCAGAAAACACGACACTATAAGGACTGCCGATAACGCTTCAATAAACCTTAACTTACAATAGCATGAAAAAATCACTGTACACAAAAGGCTGTGCATTAAAAAAATAGGAAATAATACTCCCCACAACACTAAAAAAAAGTGTACAATACACACACTGACAAAGAAGAATTTTAATTTCGTTTTCATGAAACACGAAGAAGTTCACTTCACTTGTGGTGGTGTGAATGTGCCGGCAACACAGCGAGGTTTCACAAACAATGATGTTACTACTTTTGTGATACATACTGCAGATTAAAAACAGGCAGGATACAAAGTACACTTCAGAATGTGCTACGCCAGCAACGAACTCGAACACGCTTACTAAATAGCTCACTCACGATGGATTCGAACCTCAGCTGACTATGGCTACTCGTATTACACATAAACAACGAAGCATACTAAAACACTATATTGTGTACAAGTGCAACATTAAAATTAATCGAAAACTCTTCATAATTCAATAGCAAACATAGATATAACACCTAAGTGGATTAATTACAAAACAGTTACCAGTGAATTTATCATAATCAGTTAACTGAAATTATGCCACAGACACTTTTGTACATAAATCGAGCCACACTTACAAAGCAACATTACTGTAAACTGTCGGGCTCTCTATGCAGCATGCCTGACCAAGATGACGATCACTACAGCCTCCCTCATGCCATCATTCCAGTTGCTTTTCTTCCTCATCTCCGTCAGGAAGAAACGTTTATCCCAACACTCCTCTTGTCTTATCAACAAGCGACAAAAATACATCAAATTTCTTCTCCCAATCCGATCGCGACCGTTTCTCTAAACATGCATTCGAATTTTAACGGTTTTGTTTTCCTTCCCGATCTGGATATCCCTGCACTTAATAAACCCTTTTCCATCGCAGACAGTATTTTCTGGGTTTCAATGTCTGCATATATATGAGCCATAACATAACACAGATTTTACTTTGTTTCGGCTATCCTCTTATTGTTCTTATTGCAAATATATTAGATTCACACTATAGGCTATTTGCGGCTATTAGAAAGGTAATTTTCCGGCTTTCTGTCTTTCCCAATCCGTTCTCATCACGTTTCCACCACGTACTTGAAAATATCAACTCGTTTAACTAAAAGATTGTCGTTAAGGTTTCAAATTTCAACGGTAAGTAGTAGTAGTAGTAATTGTAGTAGATCAAGGAAAAACTAGAAAAATGGATATACTGTACATTAATTACTTAAATGGTCTCCATCCAGCCGGTGATTAGAAGCACGAAGCGTTCTCCTCACTCGAGACATCATGAATTCCCCCCTTTATCTTTCTCTCTGTCTCTTCACAAACATACAAAACACCAACACGCAGCTGAAGACTGACCAATTCCAGGCTTTGTTATGTCCTGACAAAAATTGAAGTAACACAAACAAAAATGATACGGACACAAACAAAAATGAAACATATTAAGATATTGTTTATAATAATACACATTCACATACAAGCAGCAGTCCTCTTTACTTTGTAATACACTACACATCTATTATCAGTGAGAAACATAAGTCAAACAGGATCATGATAATCTATAATTCAGTGCCAAATTGTTAGGTATCAAACCATTATTGTTGTCAACGAAACGGGCGTTAACTGGTTTTTGTTTGGTGACAGTTAATGTAGAGACGAAGGTAATCCTGACACAGTGTGCAGAGTACACAAGACCGAAACGATACGTGATACTGTACCCAACGGAAGGATCAGACGTGAACGATATAGCGGCCACCACACATACACACAGTGGACAAAGAACTATATACGAAATACGACGCATTAACTTCCTCCTCGACAATGATAACCAAGCTACCGAACCTAAATGGTACAAACCTAGTACAGGTAGTAGGGAGTGCAACATCGTTGTTCTGCTATATTCACTCCTAGCGGTAAAAACCACAAGCATCTAGTAAACATTTGTTATTTGTAAAATACCAGCAATAAGAAAAATCTGCGAAAACCAAAAAAGAGAAAAGGAAGGGAGAAAACAAAAAGGCCTTAAATAGGGTTTTTAGAACAAACTGTTAGCTACTACTATGACACATTTGTACTGTGCAGCTAGCCTGTTCGAGCGTTAGCACACTATAGCGAGTAATTATGGAACATGTAACACATAACACTCTGGTCCACTTTTTTATAATATGATAGCATCATACAGAAACAACCGGATGAATTTATAGCAGTAACTGGCTGAAGTTATATTGGACAAATAGGAGGCTACATTTACTCATCCCGCATTACTGCAGGCTATTTACCCTCTGCTTCCAGTCTGCAGTGCCAACTGAAGCGAGTAGTCATTCTCATGATTTTTGTTCATCTAATTTGAATCAATCAAATGTCTTAATTTCGATTTTTAATAATTAATCCTTCTGTACAGTTATCTCCAGTGTACAGTCACAATCCTTGAGGCCGGTGTACAAGAGAAGACTCACGTGCCATAAATTGAAATCTCTATTTCATTAATTGTACTTGGGAGCATTAATTGAAAATACGTAAACTGTGTATACTCAACATAGTGGCACGCAAATTCTTCCATTAAAACAGTAAAATTTTTAACATAAGTGTCAACAGACCACTTTTATTGAATATGTGTAATAAAAATTGGATTTATATGGAATAACACCTTTTTTGTAACAAAATACACACTTTGTGAAATTCGGTGCAAAACTAGATGCTACGCAACAATTTTTGAATAACAAACTACAAATATCTATACTGCAACGAACTGGCTGATAGCCGACCACATTCAATACCTCCATACCAGACAGACCTCGACTACACGTTCTATACAACACCCATAGAAATCAACGCGATAATGTTATCGCCAATATTTATTCATATTAGCAGGAACAAAACAGGCGCTCTCCAGTGAAACGTCTACATGAAGCGAACGCTGGCCGCATATCAATAGGGCATATAATTTACTATCAGCAAAATTTGATGGAAATTCAAGTGATAACGCAAACCAGTATTTGGTCAAGGCATCCAGCCATGAAATGGGCATTATTATGACTCACGAGGGACACACACGGCTAGTGAATGAGGCGTTCACATGCAACCCGCTTCACAAAGTGAGGGGCTGATAAACAGAAACCACCCCTTTCTACCTGCATGCATATACTGTACTTGTTCCCCTATCGGACAAGATATACTGTTCCAAACTTTGCTTTACAATTACGCACTGCTTGCAGATTGATCTGGCTGCCTTTACACGCTACGTGCATTTCGCAAATGAATTCAAAGTTATATCTGGTATACACATGGAAAAATACTGTTTCTTGCAAAGTTACAGGAGGAGTCCTACTTTCAGTCCGATTAGAAAACACAAACTGGATACAGAATTGAATCATATGTCACGATATATATGTTAGAATATTTGTCACAACACAGTGCAGTTACTAAATCTATAAATTATGTAGTGACATAACTACAGAAGGGATCAAGGAGATCAATCCCTCCCAGAGATATTAAACATTTCAGCGAAATTGCGTAATCACTTAAGTAACGTCGATCCATTTCTAAGCCAGTTGCATGTTAAAATAAGCTTATAAATAATTGTAGAAATAAAAAATTATAATATTTGTAAATTAATACAATAAATTTAAGAGTTTGTTCTTAATAATGACAATACTCAGTACTTGGTAAATAACGTACGCATTTGCAACCTTAAAAAACAATAACGCACGTGCCATAAAACGAAGGCAGAGCCTACTAATCTACCTTCAACTTTTTCGTCTATACCTTTGTTCACAGGGTTGTCTATATCATTAGACTCCTCTACTCTCATGTCTCTATGGTTTAAACCGTCGTATTTGCGCATGTAAACTAAAAGTTTTATAATTTTAATTCGGAAAAATGAAAAGATTTTATTGCAGGATTTTACATAAAAAATAACGCACTTTAACAGGAACTACAAAGTGCTTGAAACAATCTTGGGGCAACACCCTTGAATTAAAGTGCAAAGGACTAATAAAACCGTGGTTTTTACAGTATAGTATCTTCATAAACTCATTTTCACAAGGTCGATTAAGGATACAAATTAAGAATTAAAGTGATTCCTAATGACGGATTTATTACCTTTAACTTGAATTACAATTAACCCAGATAGAATATTTTGACTCAACGCTTTTCCATATTTTCCCTTATATTCACGTTCGATTACTCAAAATTTTGAGATGCAAGGAATTTATTAAATGAATTTATAAAGTTATATGGCAAGAATCACGAATTTCTCATTTCTCCTGAGGAAAATGCGGGAGCCAAGCTTCAAGCTGCTGTCATCCTTCCATCCAGAAGTTAGTGTCACCCCCCCCCCCCAGGGGCAGCTCCTAGTTACGCCACTGTTTATGTATAATTAAAAAAAGATATACTGATTATCACCACAATCCAATCAACCACATATACACAGAAGCAGTCAACACATACCTTCACAGAAGCAGCCCAAGACCAAAGTTACGCATTAACCTCCGCGACAATGAAACCCGAGTTGTTTACATCATGTTAACATCTGCAGTTTTCCAAATGATTACCTTGTTCGCAATCATATCTTCTGTTTGTCAAATACGTCTTCAACTAGCATCAACTGATTTGTTAAATGAAGTGTGTACAAACGACAAAACTCACAGTTTGATTTTTCCACTGTGGCGAGGTTGTCTTCACTCACTGGCCAGTGAGTCTATTTGCCTGCCAGTAAATTATGGCGAACTGTCATAAATTGCGCCAACGATGCGCAGAAAAGGTTAATCAATGATTGGACAAAACGGCTGTAACACTCGCTAAGATATTTTAATCAGTCGCTTGGAAATTTAACATTTCCCGTCCGTTCTCGCCTGTGATGCGTGATTTTTGTACGGTCAGGTACACTAGATAAGAATATTTCACAAGAATGTGTGATTAAAAAAGCCACAAAACTTACAACTGCACCTCGAAAAAATATACATAAATTACGGATAATACTATGCATAACATATAGCTGCTTAACATCCATCTATAAATGCGATACGCTAGCGATTTACGTTTTACATCACACGTTACAGTGTAAAAGAACCACATGTGAGAATGCTAACATGAACTCTAAAATCGACTGTTTTGTCACATAATGTCTCAACTTACATTGAAGTAACCAAGCAAAGCAAAGTCATGTCACACGCTTACCAGATGCTATATTAGCAGTATAAACATCATTATCGTTTCTATTGCATAGCTGCTAATATAACTGTTGCAGTTGGGACTTAGTTGTTCAATAGATTAATACAATTCAATTTGGAGATGAACGTCTGCAAACTGTAAGTAATTGAAGTAAAGTTTTTGGCAAGAAAGAAATAAAATAAAATCTTAACTAAGTGCTATCATTATGAAATATCTGCATAGAGTAATACAATTATCTTAGATAAATAAATTGATGCGTGTATGTTCATATTAATGTTAAAAACGGATAAAGAAATCAGATTCACTCGTATAAGGTCGTATGCTAATACTATGAACACAGGTACGGAAAATATACACGAGTGCGTTCAAAAGTCCCTGATGAGAGTTTGAAGAAACGTCTAGCGCACTCCCAAAGAGATAATTGCATACACAAAAATATCGTTAAACGGGTAGGCCTACATTAAACAGATCCAGGCATGGCATGTCAATTTGCGTGGACCTATATTTGAGATAAAAAGCTGTGTCGAAACGAGGATTAGAAGGCTTTACTACCCTTAACAGAGGAACCACTGTCTTCCTCAAAAAATCGATCTTTACATAAGACAAAGTCCTTGATCATGTATCGGGACTCGTCTTGTATTTCCAGTCAAGCAATGTTTATGTAACTAAACATAATTATTATGGTCGATATTACTATAAACAGAAACAATTTATGAAATTATGGTTACTTTTAAGTAACTAATTCGTAATAAATTACTGGTAAAGAACTCTTAATAACAATGTATATCTGTTGTGTCCTCTCAGTAAAGGAAAAACTACACAAAGAATAAGATGAATCATGAAGACTGCTGTTCGTAGTCTGGTCGTACATGTTTCTGATTTTTACTTAACGTTTTCGTCCTTCTTTATTCGAATTGTCGCTTCTAAATATTAAAGCACTGGCTACCTAGCTTTATATGGTGGAGTGCATGTTCATGCCAACAGTTCTTTATGGTTTCGGCCATTACAGCTGTAAAGCAACAAATGACTGCCATGTGTATAGTGTATCAGTAATGTTACAACAAAAGTTTAAATATTAGTAACTGTGCGATACAAACGTTTACTTAAATACATATATAAGTAGACATATTTCGTCGTCGTCGTCGTCTGCTTCTTCTTCTTCTTCGACGTATAATTCTGTAAAATTTACGTTACAACAACACTTCCCGTTTCGTTTACTATAATACTTAGTGTTCTAATAAAATTACTTTTTACTAACGATAATAATAATAATAATAATAATATTATTATTTTCTAATAAGACTTTCTGTGAACATCGCAGAGGAATGGAACACGACAGGATAGCAAACAAGACCGTCACCTTCCCTTCCAGGAGAACCGAAAGACATAGGTACTATGGATGAAAGAAGTAGATATAGGAAACGGACAAGTGTTCAGAGAGAAAATTTCGGAGGGAAAATATGTCAAGGGAAATCAATGAGAACCAAGAGGATGTTATCGGAAGAAGAACTAGCAAGAGTGAACCAGAGAATGAATGAATACTGGCGAATGAATTTCTTCAGAAAGTTACAGAAGTTGTGTCTTGCAGTCCATGTATGGCTGAAACGAAAAACGGAGGAAGGGAAAATAATAATAATAATAGTATTATTATTATTATTAATACTTACCATTTTATTAATAATATGTCATTTTTTACGATTTCTTATGCTTAAAATTGTTTACCTTTTGAAAGTGTTGTGTCTTTCTTATTGTAACAAATGAAGTAAACACAGAATGAATAAACTAACGTTTCCCCGTTTTCAGACGTTTGCAAGAATTTCATGTAGTGTTTAACGCAACGCCAATTTCGTAAGTCCCAGCTACGGTAATCGAATCTTCAAAGGCACCAGAAAGTTTGTAAAATGTGTGGATTACAACCAACGAATCCCTTCTCGATAAAGGTGTACGTCACATAAGCTACATGGTCACAAGCCCGGACGCGACGTGAGCCCGGGAAAATTGTTACCGAGCGAAAACAATAATTAACGAGGAAACAATGCCATTGTTGTAAGGACGCCTGATAATAAATGAGTAAACACCTGTTAAAACGCAAAATAATTAATTTTTTATAATCGAGCACAATAGGTTACAAAGGAAAATTTAAAAATTACGTAATATTAGGAAAACGTTCATAAAACACCTAGATGCAACAATACTAGGTTTTGTCTGTGTGTTGGCCGCAGACGGCTAACATTATACTTGTAACGATTACTGAACTGCAACTACAGCATCAGTCGTGGTTAGTAAAGTAACCTCAGACACCCGATTCTCTTACTACTGTCCACTGAGTGTACGCTTACATTTGACATGAAAGAATGAAGAGCAAATGGTAATTGAAGAATGCTCTTGTACTTAAACATTACAACTGTTAAAAAATATCAGGCCTCTTTTTGTAGCACCAGACAGAACAGGAGAGATAAGCTGAGCCGTCCAAGGAAGACTGTGTGACTAGCTCTACGATTCAGCCGCCTATTATTTCTCTAGGAACCAATTTCTACAGGCTAAGTTGATCTTTGGACTGTCGAACGCAGCTGGTTTTTATCATGTTGTCCGGGGGACGCTTCTTACTTAAAAAAAGTCCTGTTTGAGAAATATAAATAATCCTTTAAAATTACCGGCAGCTGGTTTCTGAAATCGAAATCCAAATGTCCTGACAACACTGATTCATAATTATCATAACAAATCCCTTAACCCACATTCCTTAGCAGAAACCATACGTAGGTAGTGATTTTAAAACCGTTTATAAACTGATTAATGCTTCCTAAAAGCAAGGTACTTAAAGAAAGATTCATTTCTCGCAAGAGATATCTCCTACGTTTGAACAAGATTACAACATTGCATAAAGATTCTGCAGCTCCGAAAATTTAAAGTGAATGACAATTGCCGAAACCTACATCAATATCGTATGCGGCTTTTTTGTTCCCACTGTGTGTGTGTGTGTGTGTGTGTGTGTGTGTGTGTGTGTGTGTGTCACTACCCGCCTATCATTGATTTTATATTTATCTTTTATTTCACATTAAAACACAACTAATAAATGAAGAGACAAGATAGTGTATTTGAGTACGCCGGTTGGTGGTGTGAAATTATTGGCTGGGAACCATCTGGCCATTTCTATTTACTAAATCAGTCAGTAAATCTTGTTCCCCCACGTTATACTCACCAACCCACTTGCCATTTATAAACAGATCCCTAATCCTGCCTACACGCTGTAAAGATATTTCAAAGGATCCCTTATAAGGCCACACTTATTCATAACATTTATGATTTGTATATAAATAAATATAAAGAATATTTAATAAAAATATGTAATACATATTTAAGTTACGTTTGTTCATTCATGGAAAGCTGTATAAAAAGAAAATAACACTTATACTTCTGCACGTACAGATCTGATATGACATCACAAACATGTGTATATTGTTTTATATTCCATTTACATGTAAATACGTTATCAAAATATTCTTATCATGGAGACATCTCCCCATCTTCCAATTTGTCGTCTCAATATTGATACACGAAAACGCTGGATCAACTTACCACATACGAAAAACATTTATTCATGAGATTTTAACACAAAAAAAACCTTTCCTGTGTGTATGTACGTGAGCGGGCGCTAAACATGTACGGAAGAGGGCGGATGAGCGAGTGAAACAAGCAAAAGAGCAAGGGGTAGGATAGAGATTGGAGAAGAGAGAACACTAGCAGCATTACCGTACTTATAACACTTCAAATTATAATTGTTACCAATACTTTTAGAGTACGATAATAAGACTAGACAATAATATAGCTCTGTTTACGTAAATTACAAACATACGTGCATTACCTCGTACGCATAACATTTTTGAAATTGGTATTATTATTATTAATTAAAATAATAAAAAGCATATGTTCGTTATTCCCGTAATTAATATTCAACCCTCCTTATCTAGCTGTCTGATTACCTTACTCAGCTACCTTCACTCCTATTAAATTATTTTTTGCTAACTTCTAGACATTTTAGAGATACAGTGAATGATGCACCATCATCTTCGCTACAAATTTAAAGCATGTGCCTGATCCGCCTTCATTCTTTCACTCATATTTTTCCCGGTCTTCTTCTTGGCAATTTGAACACTGACAATAATCGGCATAGACACAAACGTGCTATTGAATGTAATGCCGATTACACACTGCGCAAGGCAACTGACGCTTCTAGAGGAAAAAAGTGGGGTTTGTTCTGGTGATTAGAAGTACTATACACGCAGATGGCATATGCTTGCTGTCTCACACCATGAAAAAAATGAGAAAAAGATAAAACGTTTGCAACAGGAAATTGAGGAACTAGATGTAAAAATAAACACAAACAAAACAAAACAAGTTCACTTAAACACTCAAAACGCTGAACCAATCTGCATAAACAACGAGCCCATTGAGAGTTTGTTTACTTAGGGGCACCGATCTCGACGTTGTGGAGAGCAGATGAGAAGCCAGAAAGTCCTTCTGAACGCTAAAAAACGTTTGGAAATCAAGACTACTCCAAGAAAATAAAATTCATATTTTCGACTGTGCTCTTATGTGGATGTGAAACTCGGAAAATCAGAAAAGCTATCGCAAAGGAAATCCAAGTTTTATAGCAGATGTAGGCCTACATGTAGGACATTGTTGTGTCTGTCAGGCCAGACTATATCACCAGTACAACATTCTGGAGGCAAACCAGTAGAAAAAGAAGTCAAAAGAAGAAAATGAGATTGGGTGCGCTATGCTCTTCGAAAACCGGTGGACACCATCGACATATTCCACTGAATGGAAACCACAAGGTTCTTGCAGAAGAGGACGACCGGAGGGAACCAACGTTCCAGGAGGCAAAAACGGTAGGAAAATCCTGCAGATAAACTAAAAATCGCCAAAAACAGGGTAAGATGGAACCGGGAGACGACACGTTTGTCTGCGATGGATGCTGGCCTTCGGAACTGGACAATGGTACGTGTTCCTGTATATTCACATAAAGACTAACTTTACTAACGGTTTTTCGATAAATTCTGTTATTCTGAAGTGCTCACGTAAACTGACAATCGCCGTGTATACTCCACGTTATCTTTATAAATTATTAGCACTCACGGAATTTTGTTTCTACATAAGTTTTGTATATTTTTAAAACATCTTAAACAATATGGAAAAGCAAGTTAAGCGTAATCGTGGCTTTAAGCAGTGTAAGTATGAACGTGTGACGTAATTACCAGCCTTTCAGTACACTCTATTGACGTTAAAGTTACATTTAATCACGTGAATTTCATTACACTGTACTGTCAAACAAAATTGTTTGTAGAGGACAAGTTAATGTTCGAAAAACGTTGGTCCTTGTACGCATCCTAGTCATATGATTCCTACTGCTCGAAACGCACACGCAAACACACACACACACACACACACACACACACACAAGCGCCATGTGTTATTTGATATCACCGTGGGAGAACTGAACTAATGTACGATGATATCCGGAAATCAAGTTCTGTTCACGATATGAATCATAATGCGCCCCGAAAGGATTTCAGAGCCACAGTCATACACATAAATGGCTTCATAAGAAATGTATAAATTATATGGTTATATGGTGAAAGCGTCTTTTGTCTTCAGTGAGCGGAAACATATATACTGGCTTTATCATTGACAACTGAAATCTGGTGTTGCTCGATGTGGGCTCGCTACTCCTACACGCAGATGAGGACCAATTGGAATACCTGTCGGTACGCAGTGAACGTAAAACATTCTCCAAACTTTAAAATGACGAAATGCCCGCCATAGTTTCTGAATGTCGAATTACTTACTTCTACTGGGAAAGTAAATCTGTAGAAATTCGCTACACTTGGTGATGTTAAATCATTGTTGGTCCTCTGGTACAGGAAACGTCACGTGCATGAATAAAACCATTACATATGGTTGGTGGTCATACCACATTTTGATTCGAATCTTTATTTCTATTTTACCTTAATATATTTTCCAAATATAAGTAAGCTAATATCACACACACACACACACACACACACACACACACACACACACACACACACACACACACACACACACACCTGCGGGCGCACGCGTGTTTTCTTATATTTTCCACAGCCCGATCCATTCTTGCTCTTCAGAAGAATTAAATCAGAACAAGTAACACAGCTTACCGGGCAAAATAAAAAGGAGACAACCGTTCATTTGTGAAGTCAATGGAGAAGAAGAATGTAAAAAAGCAGACAAAGATCCACACAATCAAATCCTTAAGAATAAGAATCATCATAAGGCCTACACATGCAACATGACAAGCATTCTGTTATATGTGTAATAAAAATACACCTTACTGTTGGAAAAATTATATTGTAGGACTATTGCAAACACTCGCGCGCGCTAATGAAACCAAAAGAAATAAAAACGACTTGTGTTAAACGGAAAGACAATGTTGTTATTATTGCCATTAACATCACATTCTGATATACTATGTTCAGGTTTAGTTTTACTGAAAATTATATCGATATTGTTTTATTGATTTTAGTGTTTTTGAATATTTATATGTGAAATTTTGAGGTATATTTTTTATATTGGTCTGTTGTTCCATAATAAGTAAATATTGTAAATTTGTCAATTAAATTTAATTTTTAATAAAAATTTCAATTAATAATTTTTTCTTTTATTTATTTCACAGGTTTGTATATAGAGTGTAGTTGATGTAGGCCTACTTATCATATACTGATGTAACCCGACACCAATATGGTATAAGGGTATTTTGATAATAAATAAATTTATTTCACAGGAATTCTTTGAAGTCTTAACATAACGATGTTTGGGGAAAAAGTTTTGCGTTTTTTTGCTGTAGAGGATAGATTGAAAAATAATCAGATCTATTTTTACCATTTTCTACAAATTTTATACTTTATGTTATGTAAGTAATAATTAAATTAACAATTATTATATTAAAGTAATTTGATTTAGTATGATTTTTAAAATGTTTTTTTAAATATTTGATAAGTAATCGGTGTTCATTTTATTTTTAAGTTTTTCTGTTATTACGTCTATATTGTTTTACCTATACGTAGCCTACGTTTACGTACATATTAGAAATAACAGGAATTTTCAGTAATTCCTTATTACTTAGATTCCTTATTAAATCTAAATTATTTTTAATAATCGTTTGTTGTCTAGTGGTAAACTACATATGTTAAAAACTTATATTAACTATTTAACATAAAACATTTCTTATAATATACAGTATATTGTATTATAATTTTACAACATATATCTAAATGAACATAAAAAAACAGCTGAGCACATAGGAAGACAGCAAAGAATAAATGAACAATTTTCAATATAAACAAACCTTTTACAGAAAAATACGTAATGTACGTAAAGTGAATAAAACAGGACAGAAGCAATTTTATATTAAAATAAAGAGAGAGAGAGAGAGAGAGAGAGAGAGAGAGAGAGAGAGAGAGAGAGAGAGAGAGAGAGAGAGAGAGAGTGTTAATAAACATTAATTGTTAACTGTTTATTTTTAACTAGTTTCTCGTGCTTATCTGTTTCCTGCAGATATTTAGCTAGGTAGGCTACATGGGCGTATATCCAGGATTTCATTTACGGGGACTTCAGAAAGTGGATGGGATAAATAATATGGTCACCCATTTCCTAAAAATATTCTACATATATACAGAACTAATTATTATTGGCTATTATAAATAATATTTAGATCTATCTTAGAAGGATAACAAAATGACACGATTACGAGTTTTTAACTGAATGGAAAATTTTGGGGTTACACGCCCCAAATCCCCCTTGGTTTACGTCCATTGGTAGATATTATGTTTACTTATACATACATTATTTCTGTTAAATTCTTCACTTTTCTCCACTGCGATTACGTTTTTGACAACCGGCTAAAACGTCAGATGACACAATTTTTGACATTAAATTATGCCAGAGATTTTGAACAGAATTTAATTAAAATCTTTGTAATAAAACTTAAAATAAAAAAAAAACTATTGATCTTAAATTCTGAATATTATGAAACACATTATTTTAATTTTATAATTGGCCACATACCCATAAAATTAAATTAGGAATTAAATTAATTAAATGTAGTAAATGAGTTCGTTACTGCAGCAGGAATGTAGGCACAAAGACGTAGGTGGATAACATTACATTATATCTGAAAATTCACTATTCACATTATCTAGAAAAATAAAAAATATCTTAGACTAATATTAAAATCTTTTTTTTTCATTCAGATAAGACAATTAGAATGAAAGTTACACAGTCTGTGTTTATCAATAAAACAGTTTCTCGAGAAACGCAATTATTCTAAGCACTCAATAATATCTCTACCAAAACACTGTTGGGTACAGGATGCTGCTAAATTTAAAATTCTCAGAAAACTCCATCCGTGTTTCGTAAGGCTGACACGTTGTTTATTGTGTGTGTGTGTGTGTGTGTGTGTGTGTGTGTGTGTGTGTGTGTGTGTGTGTGTGTGTGTGTGTGTGTGTGTGTGTGTGTGTGTGTGTGTGTGGTAATTTAAAATTTATGTTTATATTTCCTCAAGATGTTATATTTTTCCTATTCGGAACATGTTTCGAGAGCTCCCGTGCTCTCATCTTCAGCCTTCGCGATCTTGCGTCTGGTGAAGTATTTGTGTGTTGGCTGGATACTATTAAGGTTTCTTGTTGGTCTCTGGTCTTTTAAAGTTGTATTATTGTGTGTGATTGTGGTATATGTATTTGTATTTTCGATGTTGAGTGCTTTGAATATTGTGTCATGTTTTGTATTGATTTGTATTTGTTCAGGTATTAGTTTGTTTTGTGTTTTATGTTTGTATATTTGTAAATTTTCCCAAATGTTCATTATGGTGCCTTTGTGTGGTATATGTTTTATTAGTGTCACATTGGTTATGTCTGGGAATTCATGCCCTGTGTTTATTGCATGTGTGGCTAAATTGGATTTATATATTTCTGGTTTTTTGTATGCGTTTAGGTGTTCAAAATAACGTTTGTTCAGCTGTTTTTTTGTTGTTTGTCCTATGTAACATTTATTGCAATCTTGGCATTCAATTTTGTATATACCGTTAGTTGTTGTGTTATCTTTGTTGTGTGGGCTATTTAGTTTTTGTAAATTATTTTTATTCGTTTTGTATGCTATTTTTATATCTGTTTTTAAATAGTTTTGTTAGCTTTGTCATTTTATTATTTATGTATGTGAATGTGGCAAATTTTTTGTTGTTGTTATTATTTATGTGTTGTTCATTTTGATTAATTCTTAATAAAATAAAAACTGAACAATTAAGAATTAATCAAAATGAACAACACATAAATAATAACAACAAAAAATTTGCCACTTTCACATACATAAATAATAAAATGACAAAGCTAACAAAACTATTTAAAAACACAGATATAAAAATAGCATACAAATATGTTAATAAAATAAAATGGAGAGTATTATTGAGATCTGAATGAAGAAAGGTTGAATTAAACAACTCATAGTGTCAAAAGTAAATTATAAGACATTTTATATCAGTGCATCTAAATAAAACCACTAAATAATTATCTTCATCAAGATTAAAATAGAAGAAGGAAGTGCTACAGGACTCTACAGAATTAAACCAGGATATCTCTGAAGAAATGGAATCAATTGACACAGGGAGAGAAGTATTTTGATATAAAATTATTCTGAACTTTTCCCTGTTAAGCCTAGACTATAGGTTTCAAAGACATTGAGTACACTTTTCATAAAAACCATTTTTGAACTTCCACTGAGAACAATATTAATTAATAGTATTGCCATAAGCATAAAAAAACCATTGATGTATAGTGTTACTATAATCTAAAGCGAATTAAGTCTAAAAAACATTTTACTAACTTAACCTAAACACTGAACTGTTTTACACTATTTATATAATCCTGTTAAGGAACATTGTAACTATTTCTAATCACATGTATTTTGGTACTTTCCCTAAAAAACTGTTGTTATATCGTAGCAAAAAGGACCTAACTTAACACATTATATTGTATTTTATTCATTAAATATAAAATATGAAATGTTTATGCCCTGAGGTATAAGAGTTACTGCTGCCACTCTGAGCATATTAAAATACAGTTGGCCAAACTTTAAGAATTATATTTGACATTTAAAACAAGTTAAAGAATAAATAAAGGATTTGAGTTTACAAAATACAGAAAAAGGCTTATTCGATTCTTTATTTCATGAATACAAAATGGGTATGATATACAGTACTAAACAAGATATCTGGTACTGTGAGTTGACTTCAGTAATTAGATTAAGTTGGCAACACTCATCATTTGAAAGTCATGGCAGATTTTTTAAATATGTTTTGACGAGCACAAGTTATCACATTCATTGCTGAAAGAAAAGATTAAAAGAGAGTTAATTACAGAATAAAGAAAGCATATTTATATTATTTAAATAAATTTTAATAAAAATTTATTATTGATATTTCACCAATAAATTTTATTTGCAACCGGTGATTGCAAATTGGCGCTCAACAAACATTCCCCTGAACAAATACTCATCCTTTAAAATATTAACAAAGTATATACACAAATAATAACCAAGTTAAACAAGGTACAATTCAGATAAATAAACCGTAGATTCGAGACTGGATGAATTCATGGCAACAACGTGAGGCTGTAAAATATACTAGTAAACACTTTTACACGTTACAGAATTGGCGATCACAACAGTGAGGCTAAATAACATAAAATTTAAAAGGTAACGAGCCTATGTGTCGTTACAATATTTATCCTCTGTTTACCTTTACGAGTTAAGAGGTCCCCGGCCACCGAGGAGTCGTGTACTATTCCGATTTTTGTACTCAAGGTTGACGGTTGACTCTACAAGTGGAACCACAACGATAACCACCAGCTATAGTCTGATAATAATGAAGACTTGGGAAAAACGAAATATTTCCATTTTCATCTACTGAACCAATTTTTATGCTCGTGTTTCCCAGAGTGATATTTCTTGTGTCCAATAAAAAAAATCAGAGGACAATAATTTTTTCGCAGAGGCCACCAATGTGTATATAAGATTATTTTTTACTTATAACAAAAATTCATTTTGTATTTAAGCGAAAGAAATAAAAATTCAGGCGATACGGGCAGAGTGTACAGCCAGTGAGAAGCCAATAAGCCACTATAGGACCGAGGTGAGGTGGTTTTCATTCAAGTGGGGTTACCGGTTCCCGCGCTCACACGTGCTCTCTGTTACGTAACACGCAATAAAAATGGCCGTCGCGTCTTGTAACACAAGACGGCCACGGAAAAAACTCTCAACCGATATCGGGTTTATTGGCGTTGCACTTTCCGTATTGTGTTACGTACGGTGAGTGCATATACGCGTTTTGATATAACAGACACGTACCCTACACAAAACTGTTTATCTATTAGAGTACATGTCAGGCCTCCCACGCCACGTCATGCCTACCTCTGTATTCACTATTAATAAAGTCCAAGGTAATTATGTGAAAGGTGAATGTGGACATCAAATGCTCCTAACAACGCCATTCCTAAGACAGCGAAACAAATACTTTGTCTGGAATCATTTCTCGATCGAACAAAATGTGAAAAAATATTAAATTAAGGCCTTAATACTTACTTATTACTTTAAGTTAACAAAGTGACAAGTGGAATCAACAACTGAAACTGCTGTACAGAATGAAGTTATTTTCGTGCTACCATATGCATACTAATCGTAGCTGAAATATAAATTTAGTATACTCAATTATTTCAGATATATACTGAAATTTTTTAGTCACTGTTTTAGTTATTTCAGCAAAGTCTTAACATCAGTACTTTATTGACATTTTATCTACGTCCTTATTGTGAAATCATCCTCGCTGAATTTTATAATGTAATGGCAACTGAATGACAACACATAACACTGTCGGAAACCCATCTGAGTCAAATCATGGACCTGGAAGGTTCTACTATAGTAGAAATAATGGTATGAATGCCATAATGGTATTATGGTATAAATACCGTTCTTACCTGCAAGCGAAATCGTCCGATTACTTTCCTGACCCAAAAAATTATTGTCAGCTCATATTTTTCCTGTAGATTGTAAACAGTTAAATAACTAGGTAAGGCAACGCCGGATTGATTAGTCGTGAAATACTCCAATTCAGAGTATGACAGCGTTTGAAGTAATTTGTAACTTCAGTACTGAAGATAACTGAAGTACTGTTCGTACGAAATACGATAACTTCGTATCTTCAGTGTGATGTAGTAAATCACAGATATAAACTCTATGAGGTAATTAATTATCATTACACCACAGTGTAGTAAATCATCTGTATAAATCATAGGGTCTAAAAAGTTTGTAGTGCAGAAAACTTTGTAATTTTTAATTAACACTTTAATAAATATATTTTAACTTGATGTAATTAGGCATAGAATCCTATGATTACGTCACTGCATCCCTATAAAGGTAATCTGAAAGATTATGCTCAAAATTTTCCAGAATATATTAGTTTAAACGTCACTGTCAAAATGCAATGCGGATTAGTAGGCCTGTTTATGCCAACAAGGCTGTTTATTCATTGGTTAAATCCTGCATTTGCGGAACATTAGATTTATAATTAACTTCTTTTTTAATAATAAACTTTTGTTAGTGGATATGAGGTTCAGGAGCTGACGCTGATACTGATACGAAATTACTGGTGCTCAGAAAAACAAAAGAATGAAAAAAGACACTTGGAGAGCTTCGAAATGTGTTTGTGGCGACGAATGATTAAGGTGAACGGGACTGACAGAGTGAGAAACAATGAAGTATTGACGAGAATGAGAGAGAAAAGCTAACGGCTGATTGTAATACGAAAGAAAAAACATTTTGGTTGGGCCATATATTGGTTAGAAACTGTCTATAGCTAACGATCGCAGAGGGAAAGATGAGCGGAAAGAGAGGACGAAGAAGGAAAACGATTGGATGCTTGATGACATCAAAAGCGGAAGGAGCTATAGACAGATTAAGACAAATGCACAGGACGTAGAAAAATGAAGAGCGTCCAGTTAAAAACCTGTCGTGGATAGTTTTACTAAAGGCATGCTAATAATTACAGTAAAATAAAAAACAAAATTTTATTTTGTGTTAGTGAATTAACCTTTTGTTTTACAGATAAAGTAAATACGTTAATTTACAGAAATAAAATGTGAATATACTGGATACGCGGCAATGCAGTACAATGTAGGCCTACTACAGTACAAGTCAGGCCTATGTACACTCTAATGTGTATCATGCACCACAATGTAGTTCGGATTCGTATCGTACCAGAGGTACGATTCGGAGACACCAGGTACCTGAGATTCGTATGGTATGCGAAACATAATCGTATTAACGATAGTGAATTTTTTTCAGCACTTTAATAATAAAACATATAAAAGTATATACGCGCTATGAGTCAATGCAGGTTAGGAAACAAATGTATATAGACTACCCTTTTAATATTTTATAAAAGTATTTTTCATAAAGACTGCATTAAGATACGCAACCATACTGCATATAACAGACAGCGAATATTACTGGGTTTGTGGTGACCTCGCGAACGGTGGTGATATTGACGTATTCAAATCTGCCGTCATACGGCAGTATTATAGGTGGCGCAGTTAAAATTCCACCTATAATAACAATACGTCAAAAGTACTAAAAAATAAATGACACTGCTAAGAAGTGAGATTATGTGCTCCGCTGAAAAATCTATCATATATAAATTACAGTATTATTTTCACTTTGACATTTACAGTTCTGACGTTTTGATCATGTTACATCCGTCTAGTTCGCCAATGCTTCCAGTAATAAGTCTCGAGAAACAGAAAATCTTCAGGTAACTACCGGCGCGTTAATAAGTACGGTAATTCCGACATGACACGATAAGAAAACTAGTGACGGGAAAAATCAATTTAACCTACATTCAACGACTCTGACAGCTATTCAATAATTTTTATTGGTAGCAATCACAAGACCCAACGCTACGTATAATTCCAAAGCGAAGTTTAGAAATTAGAAGTAACGAGTAGAAATACAGGCGCTGCACGTCAATATGCAGCACTGCAACCGCTTCTGTTTCAGGATGTCGTGTCTTAGTGAGGATCATTGACTACGGACTACAGGACAGCTGAGGATACTCGCATAACACCCCACCCCCTTGATGGCATATGCGTCTATATCTGACGGTAAATGCAAATCCACGGCAATGATGTTTTAACATATGGAAGATCAAAAGAAACTTTGTAATTCACTCCACAGTTTGTTTAATACTAACAAAGTAATTTCACTTTTAAAAACACTATATTTACCGTGTGCGCCTGGAACGATCCACAGGTACACAAACGTGAACAGCACTGCCAACAAGTGTCGGCCTACCAGATAAGATAGGGGAACATTAGCAGGTTACACCATCCACAACGTGTTTGTTACGTCATTTTGTTAAATCCACATGAAATACGTGTTTCACATATACTCGGAACTACTTTCAAAGTACATAGTAGACGGCAATATAATATTCAGAGAAACAACACATGTGTATTATTCTAATTAAATCTCATAAAATTCTATTTCTGTTCCATAAAAACTACAATAAACCAGACAGCAATCGATTAGTTTCAGGAGTTTTATCAATAAGTGTAAATTCATCACATGTACTGAAGCGACAAAAGGATAATCCTAAATCTTTATAGTGAAACAATATCAGAAACCTAACGTACGCGTTGCATTACAAATTCATACAATTTGTTACCAATTTCGTAAAACGTTATTTACGTTCCTATGTATTTGTTTTAACATTATAAAGCAACGGCTTTACACGACTGGCCTTGCAATACCCCTTACCCTTACATCTGTGTGTAGGTGTCGAAGAAAATGTATCTTAATACTGTTGTAAGGATTTTGAAACTCCTCTTCATGCAGAACACAGATTCACCAGAACACACAGTAAACGAACCGGCAACAACCGCCCAAAGGTGGGAAAAGAAACTTATGTGAATTTCTATTTCAAAATTTCGTGGGCTATGTATTTTTATTTTAAAATTAAAGAAGGCCCGTACCAACAAAGTAACATTTAAAATGTTATATTTCTCAACTGAATTATTAAAATATTTCTTCTTCTTTTATTATTATTATTATTCTTATGTTAGTATTAAATTCTAAAAATTCAGTTGAGTTTCTTTTATAGTAAATCTGAAAGTGTGTGTGATTTAAGCTAAAATGGAATCCCGTAAATAAAAAATAAAATGATCTGTTTTTAGATTCTTTTTTTTTTATGAAGTACATCTTCCAGCATTATCAACGGGACATCTGGAAGGCCCTGAATGATGAAGTTTACACAAGCTACATCAAAGAATAAAAAATAATAATAACTTAGATCAAACGTGAAACAGTAGTAGGCCTATATCATTTACTAATATCTGACTTCTCTCCTAGCACTTTTTAAAATATAAATGGGTATTTATTAAATTGAATTGTAATATTAATTACGTTGCAGCACATTCATGAGCAATGCATTATAACATTATAATAAGCAGTACGAACAAAACCAGTATACCCTACTAAGCAAAAGACTATTTGTTGAAAGTTGTGCATATTCTTGATTGCATTTCGCACCGTTTTGACACAGACTGTCTCCTTCTCTCTTCCACAGCGCGTAAAAGACGCAAATCATATTACACTTGTAAGGTTCTTTTTCATATAAAGGAGTTACTAATAGGGACGTTTCTTCTTTTTATCTTTTTTTAAAAACCATTCACAAAAAGAGATATTAGCTGTTATCTTTTTTTACATTGACAACAAGAAGAAAGGCAGCGGCGCCTCGTATCAATTGAATAGCAATTCCATGTTTTTCAAAAGCTGTGCAAGATCCATTTTTTTCCATTTAAAGGCTAATTTTATTTTGCACCGGTGTAACTGTAGATATTTAGCTGCCTTGCAAGGAAATAATAAAAAAAATTGGCAATAAATTTGTAATGACAAATTAAATGCACATTTCGTAATATTTTCCGTACGAATTGTCACATTGGCCTACTGTTACGAGTTACCCTATCCATAAAACTGTTACCTCCTAACTGTTTACTCTCCCTAGTCGGCAGCATGTTTCATCATTAGAGAAAACACAAAATTGAAAATTATCAAGGGTAAATTTATACATAGTTGATTTTAGAAAACTAAACAAGTCTAAGAAAAATGTAAGTGACAAAGTGAAGACTTCAAACTATTTAAAGATACACAGGCCTTTAACTCTCAAATGCTAAGCTGGCGCCTTACAGTACAAGCTAAATTTACCTACACACTAAACTAGATTCTTAAAACAACATGAGCCCACTAGCAACTTATCCTCTAATATATCCAGAAGGTTAAAGAGAAGTTTACAGTACACATTGATTCGGCCTGCTACTACAGGAAACATGGCAAGGCACTATATTTTAAGAGAATACCGAGTATTAGCGCTAAGTATAAGTGTTAATGAGAAACATTAGCAATATTGCTTTCCCACATATTACACTTTTAAATTTAAAAAAATCACGAAATTCAAATGTACAATACGTTACACATGTTTATAAGACTGTACGGTATAGGTTAGAATTTAAACATAACTTTTTTTGCAACAGAATGGTAAAAAAAAATTGTTTTTCTTTAGTTCAAAGACAATGCGTTGCAGCCCATTTCTTATTTCTTACATTGGCTTCTGAGATTCAAAACACTTTAAAAGTAACCTAAAAGCATTTTATAACTCACAAGTGAACGTAACACTTACCATCCGGTAAAAAACCTGATCACTGACCGATGTTTAAAAATTTCTGTTTCCATAAATAAACAAGATGATAAAATAACACGAAAGATCGAGACTAGAAATTCAAAAAACTATCCGTACAATACAGAAACCCAACTCCCTATATGACCATAAACTAATTACGTTCATCCAATACTGTAGCCTATATCAGCATATACACTTCTGGAATTATGTTAGTACTGTATATTTGTACATTAGTATAAAATATGAAGTATGTTATTCTACCGAGTTATAACTAAATACCTGTTTGTGTTGTATAAGTACAAATACAGCAAAACGAATATAAGTTCGGTAAGATTTTTATGAATATCTGACTTCCTAAGTGACTTTCTGATTCCTATCTGACTTCATTATACTTCCTAATTGTTTCAAAAAAAGTTTGCATCAAGTGAAGTGCAGTAGGCATGTATGCTAAGTGAATAGCGGAGGAGCACGCTATGTGATCACTGAAGTATACCTAATACTACTTTCCTGAGTCTAAAAATTAGTTTTCTTTTTAGATAAAGTGAAATTTATTAATTCTATTTAGTAAAGCTGGCTTCCATATTGTACACTTGTTTCAGGTGGTTAGCGAAAAAGAGAGAACAGACTTAGCACCAATAAAGTGCTCATTTGGAAACTTATTTTTTTTAATGTTTTAGTGGCATTAAATTATATGTAAAAAAAAGGACTTTCATGACTGAGCATTCAATAATCTAATAAAATCAATAATTCGATTATACCTCCCTAATATCAGACCGAAACAATGCTCAAAGTATGAATGATAAATAACGACAAATGACAATAGTTTTGTCAAGAATACAAACCGAAACAAGAAACAAGGAAAAACAGACTTCCGAGCTAGGCACAGAATCAGGCATACTGTGGTTGCAGACTGAAATGAATAAATCGGTGAAACACAATGGGAGGAAAAAGGTTCAACCCAGACTATCGTATTGGGTTGTTAATACACTTTGAATTGTCGTAAGTACCAAAAGAAAATAGTATGCCAGGCATTTACGAATCAATTAAATATTATGTATGTAATATTTAATTATGTAATTAAATATTTATTATGTAGGCTACATAATAAATATAGTGAGTTTAAACTAACACCATAAGAGCGTGTTCAATGTAGTATGAAAATCTAAACTCCTGTCGAACGCTTTCTAGCCCCTTGGCATACAGTGTGTTAATAAATTCAGTACTGTACGTATACACATAAACAGTATACGATACATACGTGAATAAATTGAGTACACAAACAGAATGAGTACATGTGCAGTATTTCCGTATCTGATCCGAACTTAGCGATAACACCGAGTAATTACATTTGTGAATCTACACGAGAAACGAAACTCCTAATAAATACGTCTGTCAATATGTACAACTGCAAATATAAATTATACAAGCAATTTCATAGGTATAACTGAAAATTTGCTCAGCAATTAATAACAAATATAAAGGCCAGTTTGTATGTGAATAATTCTTATCCATTTGTGCAAAAACACAATTAGCATTTCAAAACAAAGACTAAAAAAAAATAACCATATTAAACACAATAATAATAATACCATAAATATTGTAAATAATAATCATATACAAAAACAACTCTAAAAATATGTGAAAGAAACGGGAATAATGTCAGCAGATACTGATATTAACTATATTATAAAATTTTGAATTTTTTAAAAATCCCAAACCATACAAAATTAAAAAAAAAATAATAATAATAATAATAAGTGATTAAGAATATGAAATGAGCATTTTTAACTTAGCATTTTAAAGCGTGACCTATGAGTAAAATTTCTCATGGGACTGGAAGGGTTAAACTTACTATTTAACTAATTTCAGCCCATCATTTCTGACAACTGGGAAGTGTAGATTACATGTATCAAAGGCGCTGATGCGTTTACTGTCAGCCTTAGAAGCCGGCGAGAGATTACATGGCGATGACTAATCATAAAAAATAATTACTTAACGTTAGTAATGATTTGTATCGTAACAGGAACATGCAGCAAAACGCCGCCTACTTACGTAAGATGAGACATGAAAAGCATGCAAAATAACAGCCTATTATGTGCCAATCATGTGAGTCATCTTCTGATTCGCCTTTCCTTGTTGCGTTCTTGCTGTAATGAAGGCTGGTAGTACCACTCGCATCGAAAATAACCTCACAAGTAGACGAAAAATTTATAAATACAGCGGGCCGAACACAGGCGCTTACAGATTCCAGACTCTGAACGTCGCAGAAAAAACAAACAACTGCAATTCTCGTCTAGAGAATTTAATTTTAAATAATTCGAAACAATTTCACATACAGCAGAACGTCTCCGGCATTATGCTTTCGGCTTAGTAGTTCTCAACCGACTTAGGCTCAAAGGCAGTACTGCCTACTAAGGTACTGTCCGCACGTCTTCATTCCATTCACTGAACAAGTTGTTAACGTTAACGTATTGCTTAATACAGCCGTATTTATTACGTTTAATTCAGCAATTACAGTCTATTTAATACAGCCACGTTTATTCTGAGGTTTTACGCACCATACTGAAATGAAACAAATCCAAGGTTAATCGAGTCACTAACTTTCTTTCATTTCCATTACCACAATTAGCATTACCGTGCAATACACCATCTGCGGTTATATTTACAACATAATGTTAGACCGAAGTTACACTACATTCCCTGATTAGGGCAAATACACAATGGTGACGGCAATATAAACGATACATTTCACATTCGATATGCACTTCGCTCAAAACAAATCGTTTACCGCCTGGAAAGTCGGTGAAGTGTCAAAACATTAATCCGCCCACCACTTAATTTTATACCGACTTGTATTCCATACTGCTGCTGGGTGATAAATCATGGACATTTGCTGAGTATAGTGGCTCGGTGCTAAGTGGACTGTGCCCAGTACGGTGCAGTATTTGTGTTTCGTCACAGAGTAATACAGGAATACGATCACAGATTACTATATTGTACGCAGACACGCTAACTGTAATGCCTTATCGGTGTTAATAAGAACGGAGGTAGAAGGAATTTTATTTTAACCATACGCCTGCGACATCACTTATATTACAGTACGGTATCGGAATCTGAGCCGTTTGTGACAGTTAAAATCAAATGGACGTATATTTTTTGCATTTTATGGTGTAAAAACTGGAGAGTTTATAAAGTGAGCCGCCTACAGATGCTACTGTGTTACCTGCACTAAACATATTTAACGACGGTCTTCGTTACCACAAAATAATAACCATCACTCTGACTGTCACATAATGAATTCGTAAAACCGCAAACGTTACAATCTTTCTGCATCGTGGCTCCGGTTACAAATTCACGCGCAGTACGGATCTAAAGACGCGCAGCCCACTCAGAAAAAAAAACTGTTACAGTGCCTACACGGCAAATTTTCCTAGAATACCGAAAATATTGTACGAATAATTCGTTAATTTGTAAAAAGTGGCCAAAAGTTCAGTCTAGAAAGCGATACAGAAGAACAAACTGTTTAAAAATTAAATATCTTAAACTTCAAATCCTCATGTGGTGGTTTCTAGAAGACTCGGTAGTTGCGATGAAAACTTTAGAAGAGAAAAAAAGGCGTGTTAGTCACTGTGAAAAGTACCCATGCCTAATATTCTAACATTCTCTAAAGAAAAGAAATAAGTTTTATGCAAGTTTTATTCTGCTTTTTGCTCCCAGACATTAGGTGGCGGACGAAAAAAGTATATACATTGAAAAAAGCAGGAAGTATACCCTAAACATATTCAAACCCGGAAAAGATGCATATTTAGAGAACATGCTCTGACAAAATGCCACAAAAGGCCTACGTAGGCGATAAGATTTTCTATGTCTGAAAATCCCCAATAGGAAGTCAGAAATCGTTCGAGTGAATATAGAATACTACAGTTGTTTGAAAATCGATCTCGTCTTATCACTATAATAAAAAATGTTCTATTACATGCCACCAAAATATATCTTTGACAGGCCACAGAAACAATGGTAGAATGATTCATGTTAGTGATGTTCCAGTACACAGTACTAGTACTGGTATTGATGAGGAGGTCAGGTACGGTAAGGACAGCACACTCTTCAAACAAAATTCGAAGATCCGCCGGTGGTTAAGAGCCACATTTATATAAAAATAAAGCTGGGGACCTCGAAACTCCTATGGGCAGATAGAGGGTCAAGATCCAGAAAACATCTGCACACATTTAAACGTAAACATAAAATTAATGTAATAACACAATGTTGGAATGTATCTGCAGTCCATAATCTTAATAGCACTAAGTCCTAGAATTTTATTGACATTTTCGACAGGTTAAATCAATTAATACTTTACTATAAAGATATCGATAACATTCTTAACGCATGACATAGTCAAACAAAACACCCGGTTTTTATCGTATTCATTCATGGTTTATTCAGAATCATTAATTCTCCACAGTACAATAAATTCATCGTTTTATTCTGATAACCTTATTTATCTACTGCGAAGGCAAAGTTTTTCTGAAAGTGAAATGGTTACGCAGATTCGATGAAACCTAATATGGAAGAATAAGGGTAACGATGAGAAAAGATACACAAGTGGAGAAAGATTAATTATACAAAAAGCAGATTTTTGAAACAAAAGAAAGCCGATAAAATTGTCTTGCATCTAAACGTATCAGAACTATGCAGTACAATAGTGCTTATTATTAAATGACCCATAAGTTTATTCACTGCACACCAAGTGAAGGTCAGACTTCTATCTTGTTTCTTTCGTTATTACAATAAACAGAGCCCGGAGACAATTAAATTACCGTGAGACCTTCTAAAGTGGTATGGTATATTAAGTACAAGTACTGAGTACAGATGGCGACCACACATGCTAGTGAAGTGTTCAGACAATTGTTTTTATAGTCTTTTTAAGAATATTTTAACGGCTGATGTTGGTTCACTTCAAGCAGTTACGAACTGTGTGTAGTTACTTAAGTAAGAAAGTGAAACAGAAAACTCGCACACAAACTCGAAACGCGACCAATGAACAGTATTAGAAACGATTTATTTACTTTAAAAAATTATAAAACCGAACTTTAAGTTCTCTATTAAAAAATAGGATTTTCTAAAATTCCACTTCCAACAATCGTCTAAGAACTAGGCATTCTGATTTCAAGACACAAGTCTCATTCGGCAGACTTAAGGAGACAAATATTGTAAAAACGCAAAACTAAGAAAAATACCACAAATAATAGCAAAACATCGTTTGAAAGAAAACGTTCTGTACATTTTGTATTGTTACGATATCTTAATTTTCCCTAACAACGTTTAAGCAAGATCAAAGAATTCTGGTATCGCAAGCTCAACTGAAGAGTACCATTGATGTCATAATCTGATACTGGTCGTGTACCGCAGCTAAACTACCGGTACGTACCAGTTGGTGGAAATATGTGACTCGTTAGAGGTGAACACTACTGTCACTAGCGACGGTAAGCAAATAGACACAGCAACTGGTGTGATTAACCAATTACTTCGTTCAACACACCGACATCCAACCCTTAGTGACTGCAAACAGCAAAAACATTCCTACACGCTATGCTCCCATCCAAAAAATATTTTACACAAGCAGATTTCAAAAAATATTTTCGACGTTTATTGAAACGAAAACCTCAATAAATAACAGATGTTCCTTTGTCTGTTTCTTGCACACACGTACTCACAAAACCTTTAGCACAAACTTGGTGAGAATTATTGTATAAAACAATGCAATGTCAAGTTACATTACGTTTATTCTTTAAGTCTCTGGCTTCGTTCTGACCACACTATTCTTAAAAACGTTTTGCAGCTGTTAGTCTGCTACATTACAGAACGTCCAGCAAGAAATTCACAAAACTGAGTTGTTTAAAAAACTGGTCTTCTGAACTATCAGCGATTACTTCGGAAAAAAACTGTTGCAGAACTATTCGGAGTCATAGTGTACGCCTACACAAATTTATCAAAAACTTGACTTATATTTAGAAATAAATAGTTGCTAGAATTAAACAATATGAGTAGACTATACATTTTACTATGTTTGTAAACGCTGTTAAACACAGACAATTCACAGTGCCTGAATGCTGAATTAGTCCGTGTTTATGCAAAACGCTAAAAGTTTTGAACGAATGTTTTTTTTTTAACTGCCGGTTACGGTAGCTTCAAAGGAACCGAAAACCTTTGGCCACAGAACAGCGGAAGAATGAAAGACGTTTTAGAACAACACAATTTTGTTTATGTGTTTTGCTGGCAGTGGGCCCGCTTGCTCAACGCGGTGAACTTCACTCCGAAAGTGGCAAAATAGTACTAAAACTGTTAGTTTCAGTATACTTACTATGTACGTAACAAAAATATGAACTTAACACGTTTCATCCGTTATACAATGCGTTATTCTCGCTGACTAGACCGAGTCTGATCAACAGGACTCCGTCTAGCCAATGAGGACACCACCACGCAAAACAGGCGACGCTTCTGATATTAGAATAAAATTAATGTGTTAGTTATCAAAAACCATGAAAGCTTAAGACAGACTGCATATTTATTTTCAAAAAAGAATATAATTGATTACCTTCGAACTTGAAGCGTCAGCTGGAGACTGTCGCTTATTTTCGTTTACAATTTAGCAAATGAGAAATTACGTTGCTGACAATTGTTGAATAATGGGGACCGTATACAAATATGTGTGATAGTAGGAGGGGACAGGGTTGCAACAAGAGGGACATAGTGTGCGTGTGTGTTTCGCTGTGCTCAGTGAGGCATGTAGTATTTGCGCGCTACTACAAGTGTAATTTACTGTGTGGATCCAGGACACAGGATTAGCCTCTCTGTACGCCTGCCTTTCCTGACTCATTTTGTACGCATTTTGTATTCCCATTACAGATCTAATCCTTCTCTGCGCTGACAGACATTTAAAGCGTAGTGTAAAAACTACGCGTGCGATACCTGCGGTAGTTACTGCTCACTACCTACCGTATTAATTAACTATTATTTTATCGTGTCTCAATATATACACAACACGTCAAAAGTTCACAGTAATTCGTTCCACGCTCTAATTAGCGCGTCTTCTGATATGTGCGCGCTCACTTGCTCACGTACTTAGTGATAACGTGAACCTTTACTAACGTTTTCACGGTACATACGCTATCGAAAAATTAAAACTGTCGTAACTCTTTACAATACTGATTTAATGATTTTGTGATAAGTCACCATAAAAATTCCAAACAAGTGTACACGCAGTGGTCAGAACAATAGAGGACTGAACTCAGTAGCGAGGTCAGACTGCATCTACTGCGTAGAAACGGTGAGTTATTCTCCGATTACTAGGAATTACAAAAATGGTGTACAATAGTTTTCTCAAATGAGACACCAGTTCAAATATGTTGTACGTAAACACACGCGCATGTCTACATAAAACTGACACAAAAATATCCCTTTGTTATTTGTGTTTCAGTAGAATGGGGATACAGCGACGGGGGAAACGAACAAAAATTATTCTGGTTACGGACAGTTTCATGTTTGCGTAAGTTCGAAGCCTAAAATACGTACACGATTGTCCTAAATCTCCATTAACTGTCTCCTTACCGTATAATAGGCCTGACTCTGAAAACAGTGCAGTTATGACTTATGACTGGATTTTAATTTTTTTCATTTTTATTTTGCTTTGTCTGCATATTCGGTCATTCTGATTCTACTTTCTTAATCCGCATATCGCCGATTGGACAGTTCAAGAGGTATCACTTCGGAACCTTCCAATACCTTCGACAACGATGTTCGCGACAAACGAATCCATACAACAGGGGAATGTACTTCGTTGATAATTCTAACATTTTTCTTAAAAACTGTTTTCCAGGTGGCACAGAAAATATCCCCAGGTGACGTTTATAACATACTAAGTCCCAATATGTTATAAACTATTTTATAGTTAAACAATTACATTGGAACAGGTTTCGGTAAACGTAGGGAATCGGTTACAACGGACTAAAACATTGGTGTGATAAGGGATTGTAGACGAACGTGGGAATATTAACAAGAACGTGACGCTGAACACGAGACGCTCGTACCGTTTAAAATTAACGCACCCTGGTAACTCCTTTCTGTCTCATAATCTCAATTTGTTTCAAACTTTTATTACACATCGGAAATGAAACACTACGTTGCACTGACTTGATTTGACTTCAACGATATGCTGCAATATTCACAAAGCAAAGTGTTGAAAAAAGTTTCTTATATTAATTACAGAGTTTCATTTTCGTGTACTTTTAATTTTGATAATTTCTCTAACTCAGGCTCTACAGCCGCGTAAAAAATTCCTTCTTTCAAACGTCATAGTCAAACCAGCTGCTCGGTCAGTTCAGGGCGGAATGAATACTTTTTTCTGTAATTTTTCTAATCAGCTGCACATATTAGGACTGTGTATACATTCACGCAAATTAAAAATATTTCACCCCGTTGAAGACACTGTTGGTGTGAGTAAAATTTTAGAGTAAACACAGGTTTCTACTCCACATCTATTTTGCGATATTTCATTTTATAACCTGAGTCTTAACCACGTTTGCTGCAATAAGTATTATTACTGTATATTATTTTTCATTTAACTTGTCAGTAGCGTATTACGGAGAGAATTAATAATTTTCGGATAACAGTTAAATTTTAACAGTTACTCTACTCATACATTACTGTCTAGCTAATATTTTTGTACGACCGAATACACACAAAAGGCAAGTGTACATTGTTAATAGTATCATTTAAAAATTATTTGTTATCCTCCAAAGAAATAACAAATGAACACCCGTGTACCCCACATTTAATAATTTATTATCCCATAACCACAGGCTGCAAAACGTGGCGCCCGTATTAACCCTACATTGTGTTAAGCGGGCTCCAATTCGTATTTAATTTCCCATCAAATAAATTTTCATTTGAACGCAATATATCGTACTACGGAATACAAAAAACGGAAAACGTAGGCCTACATACTGTTATAAGAAATGCTTATCTCAGCTTGTAATACAATATTTATAACTCAGTATAAACAGTGCGGTGTTTCAAACAAAGACCCATTCTGACGTTTAACTGCCGTTAATTCGCGCATATTTTTTGGACACGCTAGGGCTACTGTTATCAGAATAAAAAATATCGTTAAAATATATTAAAACATATAGGCCTATACCTGTTACACAAATAAACACCAAAATATGATGATCAGTTAAAAGTAACGGTTACTATAGCACGTAACGTAAAATAACATTTCTTGAGTTAACAGTCTTGTTTCATACATGTAACAGTTATCGAATACCTCTTTCAGTCAGACACGCTGTGTACATTCCAACATACATACATTCTTTCGCCGACAGTAATTTTTTAAACTTCAAAAACAGGGTCTTAGGTAACCATTTCTAATACTGATAAGAGCAAAACATTAAAGAGTGACAGCGCGCGCGCGAGTGGCGGCAGTAGACCTACTCGTTTATATTAATTAAATGCTGACAAGTGGCGGCACTCTGCAACACATATTTCAATTTATATTACAAGAATGTGATCCACGTTGTTTAGTAAAATTGAATTTTTCCAGCGAGAAGAAAGCGGCACGGCATGGTGGTGCGCGGCTTGAGGGGGCAGCGGAAGTTTGGTTGACTACAGAGCAAGCCGCCTCGCCGCACCGGCCCCTCTATCTCTCTTACGTCACAGCACGTGATAGCCCTGTATAATGTATTATCTATTTATTAATTACACACACACACACACACACACACACACACACACACTATACTACTACTAATACTACTATTTCTACTGTAATCTAAAATGTAAAGTATCATTTTAGGTAACTACGAACACCTGCTGAGGACTGATATACAAAAGCTACCACATTGTTTACACCGCGGTGGTATTTTATATCTCAGTTACACACCTGTGTCACACAAAACAGAAAAATAGAAACTGAAATGAAATGGACGTTACTCAACAAAATTTACGTTAAATACTGCTTGCAGATATTCATCACAAATTTTAATGCATTTTACACAACAAACCACAGGACAGCTAAACGCGTAGGCTTACCGTGTAGGAGTACCGATTTAAATTTATAATTACTTATAAATTATTATTGCTAATGTTTCGTCTAAGGATTATTGCTTTTGTTAATATTATTTTTGTTTACGTTCTCACTACAGTTAGACGTACATAAAAGTAGAATAATTCAATTCTGTCAGCGGCATAGTTACATTCACAGCAATGCAAGCGAGGATGTAGTGACAGGCGTGAGAAATTATAAGATATTTATAAAACCAACGGGCGAACTCGTTCAAATTATACTTCACATCCGCAACGACCAGACTTTTAAACAAAAAATGTAGCGTTTGCCGTTTGATGTGTTTACCGGCTGCGGTACGCCCACTCGGGCTTACGTGACGTCCTCGCGCGCCCCACTTTCACGTTAATCCTACAATACCTTATCAGCGTGTATGCACGCGCGCGTACACCTGCCCATGTGATATCTCTGACGTGTGTATTATCCAAATAATAATAATATTTTTTACCATACCTGTTGCCAGTGATCCTCCAGAGACGGCTGCGCCGAAAAGTAACCCGTGTCGTGTATATCCTGTAGCTCTCTGAAGATGTTTCCGCTCGGTAATATATCCATCTTAACGTGTAGCAAATGAACGTTAATCCACTTGTGCGACTTGATATTATTAACTTAACGATTACAAATAACTTTCAATTTCCATATGGACTGCGTTGTATGCGACTTTCAAACGAATCTCTTCTGACAGGTTGAGGTACCGTACTATTCAGTATTGGAAGAACATGCGTGCCGAAATCTTATCTAACAAAATGTATTTTCACAAAATGGTTTCAAGGTCAGGCGTAGCTCACAGTAAATCCACTTAACAATACGTGAATAACTGAACTTAATTAATTTGCTCACACAAAATTAATAAAAATTTGCTGGTTTCATACTTCATGAATTTTATGCAACACTCCCCTTATACAATAAAATACACATATGTTTTATTGACAAGCATAAGGTATGGAGAATATATCGGTAATACACATACAGTTGAAACAGTGTTTCTTTGGTTAGTGTTAAAACAAAAACTAATGTTACATGAACAGTAATGAGGTTTACAGTCGACACGAACCTCAGGCCGGCTTCACTAATCAACAAATATTTCGCTTTAAACACTATTCATCAATAGATAATACATCCACAATGCATCTAATATCACAAATACATAACTAGTGAATGAAACTAATCAGTTGCACTGCTTTCACCGGTTGATAAGAAGGAAAAACACAAGATAATGACAGACGTTAGCGAGGAAAAACACCTCTACGCCTATCCGAACACTACTGACTAAGTTTACGCAAGGGGCTCCCGCCAGCTAGTAACAGCTTTTTGTGTCTGCCACCAGGTACCGCCATCATACAGAAGAAACCGCCACACGTCTAGTCAACTGAAAATAGTACACGAGTAAAAATGGTGTAACATATTTCTAAAATAAAAACATCGTTTTGTATTAGGTGAAAACGGAAAACTTCTGAAGCCACAAATATTTCCATAACCTACAATCTCTCTTAATGCTGAACTGCAGAAGTTCGCACATCAAATATGAATGAATTGTTTAATGTCGTCACTTTTGCTGAGGGGTAGCGCGCGCGCACACACACACACTCCTGTTAAGAAACACGCCGATAACACGGTTTTCCCGATGTAGTCACATGGATCTATAATCGATTATTTGTGGCCAGTGGAAGTATTTACACCAAGTGTTTATAGAAACATTTATAAAATAAAATTACGTTTCCATGTGCTTGTGAATTATTGCCGCGCGCGCGTGTTGTTTACAGAGAGAGAAAAAATTATTTATTATTATTCTCGATATAAGTCGACATTATAAAGTCCATAATATTGTAGTGTTGCTAAAAAAAATTAAGGCCTATGAGGCAATGACATATTATGGAAAATAATAAAATAAAATAGGACGATATCAGATTTTTTACAATATCGTATATTTTCATTTTGTGACGTTTTTGTATATTTTTGTTAGCTTAACATTTTGAACGCTTGGAAATTCATGTTTATTATCTAGTCAGTGTTCATTATTTACCTGCTGGTACAATATAATATTTAGGTAACTACTGCAAAAAGTTACAAGAATATCAATGGTTAAACGATACGCTCGCGCAACTATACACACGCGCGCACACACGCGCGCACACACACACACACACAAATGCGATGTTTCATATTTATATTAGATTATATTTCAATCACTTTCTGCTACAGTCCGTTTCTTGATGTATATAATACTATAATACCTATAACTAATCTAATAACATCCAGAAGCCAACACACTAATACTGCACCAGAAGCAAGATGGCGAAGGCTGAAGATGGGAGAACAGGATCTCCCGAAACATGTTCCTGAAGGAAAAAAAAAATATCTTGAGGTAAATTAGTTATAGGTATTATAGATTATATTTATATATATCTGTAGTCCATAGGTTCCACTGCTGCTTTCTTGTCAGGGCGACTGTGAAAATGGATTAAGAGGGTAGAATGTAGGCTATACTGAAAAGAAATACATTCTCGAAAATCGTAGAAATTGTTTTCTCGATTTTCTGTGATCCTTTCAAAATTATTCGAAAAGGCAAGTCATGCAGACAATAGTACCGAAACAAATGAGCTTTTCTAAGGATAATCGGCGAAAATAGGATGTGTAGAAACTTCGTAAAAACAACAGGCAGTTAGGAACTGTTTTCGGATTGTCCAATAATATTGTGTCGCATAGGCCTATATGATGATATGAAGATCTTGTAAGTAGTTGTGCTAACTTGGTTGTGTAGACGGACGGAATCACACAAATGGATTATGTTGCTGTAACGTAGATACGTTATTTGCCGAATTTAGCTGTTATTCACCGAAGATTATGAACTGTGAGTAGTGCATGTTAGATAACTGTATGGTGAAGAACAATTGTTTCATGTGATCTGTACTGAGGCGTTTAATAAAACCTGTGATTGGTTTTCTGTCTCTGGTTTGACTTTTTCGTGAATCTTATACGTTCGTGGGACACGTAGTCGTAGTCTGTGTAATAGTGTAATGTGTTGTGATCTTTACAACGTGATTTCTTGAGAACGAAGTCGAACTCTTGAAACCTGGTTGTAAAACGCGGTTAACAATAAAAACAAATTAACATTTGTTAAATCTGAATTATGCTACAAATGCTATAAATACTTTACAAACATCTAAGTGCTTCGTTGCCACTTTATGGACATACAGACTCCATTAAGATTTTAATAATTAAAATTTAATGATTTTAAAGGTTTTAATGATTGAGATGTTGCTACGGCTAGTTAACACACGCATACTTTCGTTAATTGAAAACGAATAGCAATATATCGTGTTATGGAGCAAAAACTGTAGTAACTTGTTTTTGCAGCTGACATTTAGCCGCTGCATATAATACGATATAGTACCGTGCTAGACAGTACGTCGTACATAAGGTCAACTAAGGTCAGTTTTGTTTAGGTCGCCAAAACTAAACAATACGTTCATTTCCAGTTTCAAAGTTAGGGCCTTTGCCAGTTTCTTAACCATGTCATTTTAAAAAAGAAAATATTTCGTTTTAAAATGTGTTTTAAATGTGTTAAGAGTTAAACTAATTACTCTGATTATACGCGAGCGCATGTGTGCGAGTGAGAGCTTGAGGGGGTCCGTGTGCTAGATGTTAAATGTATAACTCTCTCCGATCATCTGGAAACGTTTGTAACTAAGACTACCGTAAATCATATCAGACGAAATGAGACTGAATCCTAATGTCTTATAACGGCTAACCTTGTCTCACAGAGAAATAACAAGAGGAAAATCAGTTTCATATAATACGATTTTTACTTATTACATTATTAGGTCTATTATATTTATTAGTGGCAACACTATTCTGGCTTATGAGATTCAACAGCTTCTCGTTAAAAGGAAGAAACGATTCAGCACTTCCAAATGCCATCAACCATCTGTTTGGAGCGTCCCACTAGTACTGTACCATAAAAGTTGTACTGTATTCACAACTTCTACTTATTACAGTAAATCCACTGATTCGTACTTGTTAGTAATACGATAAAAATTAATCAATAGTGTTTATTATGCAATCCTTATATTATTACAGTTGTTATTTTTCAACAGTGAGCTTTGTATTGTATAATAATAATAATAATAATAATAATAATAATAATAATAATAAACAGAATTATCACTGTTGCACACCACTATAGAAAAATTATTCCGATTAGATTTCCGATCTGACGATGAGCTGAGAAGCTTGAAAGAGCTAATCGGAATAATTTTTCTATAGTGGCGTGCAACAGTGATAATTCTGTTTGTGATGATAACCACTAACACAACTTTCTTCATTAAACTAATAATAATAATATTGCTCCTGTTGTTGTTATCATTTTTATAGTCGAAGCAGCAGCAGCAGCAGCAGTAGTAGTAGTAGTAGTAGTAGTAGTAGTAGATTAGATTAATTAGAGTAGTAGATTAGAGTAGTATAACATATTAATATCGTCATATTAAAACGTGCTTGTTAAAAATTATCATGGTTTGATAATGTATGAATATAGCCCTATCACAAAAATAACATTATTAGGCTAATACTATTACTATTACAACAGAGAACCCCCACTAGTGCTGCTACTGCTACTATTACAACAACTACTACTACTACTACTACTACTACTACTACTACTACTACTACTACTACTACTAGCACTAGTGGGGGTTCTCTGTTGTAATAGTAATAGTATTAGCCTAATAATGTTATTTTTGTGATAGGGCTATATTCATACATTATAGTAGTAGTAGTAGATTAGATTTCCGATCTGACGATGAGCTGAGAAGCTTGAAAGAGCTAATCGGAATAATTTTTCTATAGTGGCGTGCAACAGTGATAATTCTGTTTGTGATGATAACCACTAACACAACTTTCTTCATTAAACTAATAATAATAATATTGCTCCTGTTGTTGTTATCATTTTTATAGTCGAAGCAGCAGCAGCAGCAGCAGTAGTAGTAGTAGTAGTAGTAGTAGTAGTAGTAGTAGTAGTAGTAGAGGTATAGTAGTAGTAGTAGTAGTAGTAGTAGTAGTAGTAGTAGTAGTAGTAGTAGTAGTAGTAGTTGTTGTAATAGTAGCAGTAGCAGCACTAGTGGGGGTTCTCTGTTGTAATAGTAATAGTATTAGCCTAATAATGTTATTTTTGTGATAGGGCTATATTCATACATTATCAAACCATGATAATTTTTAACAAGCACGTTTTAATATGACGATATTAATATGTTATACCGACTGTGTGCAAATCAAGGTTGTATTCCAAATCTGTACTAGGCTAGCACGTAGGAAGTTGCTTTTTGCAGGTCATAGATCACGTCTTTGTAGATCCAAGTCTACTAATTACTTACTACAAATTTGTACAGATGCACGATAGTTCTCCTGAGTAATGTGGTATACATTCACCCTATTACAATTCTGGTTTTAGCCTGATACATTTTATGAACACCTTCTGGTTTTACCACCTTCAGTGGTACCTTCGTACTATTATGTAACGTACTAGAATAGCATCCAGTATACTTGGAGTAGCAAGTACTATACCTGAGCCGAGAGTAAGAGGCCCTGGCATTTCGCTGCCAACTGTACACGGAAAGCTTTACGTTTACTGAGCGTTGCACGGTGCAAAACTGACCACGTGTTTGTTTGGGTAAGAACTTGGCAACACAGTACCGTTACAGGCAGTTACCATGGTGACATGACTGGAGAAGGGTTTTACACATGCTTTTACTGCTGTAGGCCCGACAGTCGTTCCTGAACAGTACGTTGCTCCAATCCAATGTATGGATTATCTCCACTTACAAGTATAGCTAAGTTGTTTACAGAGGAGAGAGGGGAGACGACGCGATAACAGTTCACTGTCTCGCTTCCATATTATCTCCCTCTGTCACACACATGCTTCCACTGTTCTCGCCAGTCTTGGTGTAGCCGCTGTTCACACTATGAAACACTGTACAACACTGTTCTGCGCACGTGCGAAATAAATGAAAACTTTGTTAGCCTCACAACGAGGTGTTTGTACACTGCGCATCTCTATGCCACTGTTTAATATGTATCGTCACGTGTACCAAACGTCAGAGTCGCTTACTCAACGGCTCAAGTCTAGATTGTTACGCCACTTAGTGGGCAACATGTATACCATGTTGTACAACAGGTGTAGCAGCGTCACGGATTAGGTTCTCGATTTTTCAATCTCTTCACCTACTTGTCTTTCCTTAGTCTTCCAGTCTGGTGTATAATTAACCTTGTTAAACTTCTCCTCTCTTATTCGTACTTAAAACATGTTTTCTTCGACATTTCGAAATCGAACCAATCTCGACATACTTTCGTAATAAAACTTTTTCCTGCTTAGTTAAGCAAATTCAAAATCGGTTTTAGTATCAGGAAATTCAAGCAATGTAACTGCTGTTTCATGTAGTTAAACGTCAAAAGAAATGTGACAAAAAACTGAGAAATGTAATCAGTCCGGTGAGACCGTTGATGCTACTCTACAAATTGCATGCCTATAACGATCCTCTAAGTGCGATTATTTCTGTACTCAAAGTTCAGATACGTTAATTGTTTATGGGCGTTTCACTCGTGTTTCGTTCTTTACCTTTCTGTGTTTCACGTAAGCTTTCAATACTTCATTATGTTACATTTCGTTGTTGTATTACAGTCAATAATAATGTTTGGTAATTATTAAAAACAGAATAGTTACAACACTACAATTGGATTACACAAAAGGCAAATCTGTACTTCAAAACAAATACAGTTATCGAAATACTCATACTTCCAGGAAAGTCATGTAGAGGAATAATTTATATTGCGCTTTATACAATAATAAATTGGTTAAAAGTTCAAAAAATATTTAAAAACATTGTGTACTACGTTTTCACACAACTATTAACGATACATTTTCATCACATTAGTATCAGTTGTTTAGTTTATAACTTGTGTATACGTGCGCGCGTGTGCAGGCCTTTTGATGACTGGTCATGCCACTAATTATTACGAGTTACAAACAGTTTTTACGAAAACATTTCAGTTGAGGTTTGCAGAAGATTAACAGACGACAATTACAAAGCATTAATGGAATCCATGTGGGAAGACAGCAGTGCACATTACTGATACGCAGTCGCTATGTTACTCGCCTTGACAGTCTAACTATTTAATTACATTCAGCTATTAATTGTGTATCGCTGTCTACTGTGAATTGTTCCGTCCATACGTCTCCTATAGGCCTATCAGAAGTTGTCTCATCTCTTACCATGAAGGCCACACTAAAAAATCTATAGTTGTGTCAATTGAAAGACTAAAAAATTGTTTCGGTACTGTTCGATGTCGCAACTGCCATATTTGACCGATTTAATTCGGTGTAATTTTAAAACTAAATTTGTACTTTGTCTTCGTATGACGTTTTCAAATAACAAGACATTTTTATGCATGTGATAATAAGACATTCATATGCAATATCTGTACCTGTGCAAAGCAGTAGAATATTTACAACTTACACCCCCCCCCCCACTTCCTCTACATTAGAAATTATAGAATACGTCTCGTGAGTACCTTAGTTGACCCCTTCAACTATGTGTTTGTGGAGACAGAACAGTTTATAATAAGCTAAATGCATTCAATTTAACGCATAGACCCTATGTTACGGAAAATTATTAAAATTCGTTTAGTATCCGTACTGAGAATTATAAACAGGTGAAGACTCATCATTTTCTTAATGCAGTACATTAACAACGTTGACGTTAATTTATCATTACATATTAACTTCCGGAATGTATAGAAGAATCGTATTCCATCATCGAAGGCAACAAAAAAAAGCTTCAAAAAAACATTTTCATTAAAATTTCCTTTCTCTTTTTCTGACACGATGTCTTGAATTTTTTGCTATAATTCTCAATCTATGAAAGGAAGAAACTGCTGTTATAATGGAAGTTTTCACAATGAAATATTTATAACGCAGCTTTGGTCTGGAACATTCAGTTTACGTATTCATCGGAAACATTACCATGACTTTTTTCTGCTTCCACCGGAAACAGCCAGTTAATTGAGAGGGATGTCAGACATCCCTACTTTTTAAGTTCTACCGACTGTAAAAATAATTTATATACTGACGAAAGAGCAGTTTAAAAATTTTGTCTATCAAGTTTTATCTACTTATGCAGAACTGTTTCTTATTTTTTACAAGTAAATATTCCGTACAGTCCCAATCTATTAATGAAAATTGGCAGCTTTAAAAAATTGCTAACTTTAGGCGGTTTTATATGTACGAGCAAAAAAAAACTTTTCGTAAAATGCACATACACAAACACATATGATGTGTTGGTTGTGTTGCTTAACTGATTATAAATTTATTTTAAGTGCGTATATTATCTGTGATTGTTGGAAGTGTAATTGTGTGAAGGCAATGAAATGAAGCAGTTGAACATAATTTGTCAGGGAAAAATTTCTCAAACCAAACAGGTAGTCATCCAATCTCAGATTAATTCAATGAGTACGATAGTAAAATATAAACAGCACATTCCATTGATGTATAATGTGTTCTAACAACGCCAAGGTGACTAACCGAGTTTATTAACACGGCAGTGCCAGCTCCTGGCCGTTCAGTTGTGTGCCAGGGGATGCAGTTCTGTGCTAGTGTGGTTGCATCATTGCCTTTTGGGACGCGAATATTAAGAAGAATACTGTTAATACAAGCTCGCGTTAAGGCTATAGAAAAAAGATGCAGAATTTGACGAGTGTGGAGACATGTCTACTATGTGATTATCTGAGTATAGAAGATGTCAAAATATTCAAAGAAAACGAGTCGATATCGCCTGTGAAAGTGCATTTTCTTGTTCAAGAGGAAATATTCTGCTTAAAGTTAAACAATTAAAGAAAGTACATGAAGAAAGCCTCCAAATTCAAAAAATATGAATACCAAGAGGCAGTCTGATGCTGTCTACGTACAAAACAGAAGGATTATACGCACTCCTTAGGCATTATAAAATATATTAAATTATCAAGGTCGGGGTCGGCCGGGCATTTGATGAGGATAAGGGAAGACGAAATACTGAGGAAAGTCTTGACAATGTGGGCGAATGGAAGAAGAAAGAGAGGCAGGCCAAAACTGCGATGATATGCTTGATGATATGAGCAGTGATGCCAAACTGTGTGGACTGAGGGACTGGAGAGCCATCGTGTCCGATCGGGACCGTTGGAATAGGTTTCTGGAAGAGGTCACAATAAGTTGTAGCACCAGGGATGATGATAATGATGATGACATACTAACAAGTTTGGGAAGGAGTGAAATCTTTCCCACGACTACTCAAATGTGCAAATCATACAACAAGCACTTTAAGTGTATACCATATTTGAAGCTTTAATATACCAGAACTATACCAGAGCGCATTGAAGAAATAAATGAGATATGTTATTCGTCTGGCATACAGGAATTTAATGGAGAATATAATAGCAATTTATAGGGTATAAATTTGAATAGAATCCGCTTTAAAATACACATTTACCACAAAAATTATAAACAATTTTATTAAAATTAGATCGTTGAGGTAGGTAAATGTACCATCTTGATAATTTATTAAATGGGAATAATAATTTCAAATTTCCACTTACTAACAATTATTGGTATTTAACTCAATATTCTGATAATTCCCAAGGTTCGGTTTTATGACTTCGTTACTTCTTAATCGAAAATTGGATTTTAATGTTAATAATAAAATACATTAGCTATAGTAACTGATAAATATATATGACTAATTGTACGTCCTTTTCCTTTTTCCCCTTTCTATCACTTAGAACTTTTATATTTCCAACATAGTGCATTTGTTTACTTTAGGTCATTGAAAGTTAACAAGAATTGGAATAATCACACCATTCTGAGAAAATATAAGTTGTATTGAAAGGTGTTTCCAACGTAAGTTTTGTTTATATAAAATTATTCTTACACAACATGTAAGAATAGAGTATGAGAGTTTATGTAAAAAGTCTTCTTTTAAAAATTTGTCTAGATTCTGGATGTTATTCTAGATGAAATTTCTTCTGTTGATCGCCTCATACATATACCCTGCTGCCCACTTATTTTAAAGAGTTAGATACTTTACTTAGATTACTTTATTTTAAAGAGTTAGATGATTGATTACTGATAATTGTACCAATTACAATAAACTGAAACTGAGTTCTATTCCAGTGAAATAACACATTTTTTGCCACTATAACTTTACCACTGAATACGTATAGGCCTATGTCTATTACACAATGCTGCAAGCTTTAATTATGTGTAGGTAAACGTTTTATTAAATTTGTCCGCCTCTGAAATAAAAATTATTACAAAATTATGGTAAAGATTATATACTATATACATTCGTCAGTGGTCTCAAATTTATTATTATTTAGAAAGTGTAACACAAAAACACAATGTTTAAGTTAATTATTTGAATGAATATAGGCCTAATAGTATCGTACAGGAATGAGAACATAGTTTTTAAACTAACGATAATGTGATGTATTTTTATACTTACACTTATTGTTTTATTAACGGTATCTATAATTCAATTTTTTTATTTTTTATTGTATTCTTTTTTATATAGCCTAAAGGTACCATATGATGTTATTATTTATATTCTTAAAGCGATCGATTTCGGTCATAGACCATCGTCAGGATATATAGCACATTTGTGTTCACAATATTATAAAACTCTATTATTTATAAAAACGAATTTGTAGACTTGTTTTCACCAGAAAGCTTTTTATAAATTTGACAGTCTTTTGTAACCAGGAGTTTTTTAGTAACACTTGATTGAGCTTGTCACACAATTGCCTACCAACACAATTTTAGCAAACACCATACGTACAAATACTTTCCGAAGATAATGTTACTGATATTTCCACTGTCAGAGAAAGTGAGTGTTGCTAGGAATTATTAAAAAAAACAAAAAATTTTTAAAGTGTTGGTATCTAAATTGAAAGCTGTAATCGCAAATTTTATGTCCAATGAGAAAATTTATTGAAGCACGTAAGGCTGAAAATCCTCATTATGTTGCTAAACCTCAGTAACGAAAAACAGCAGTCTTTCAGAGATATATTAATATTACAATAATACAAAAATAGTAATAATAGTAGGCTTACAATAATATTAAGAATAACAATACGGTGGCTGCAGCTACCGCCAATGTGGTTCTGATTATGACGACTAATTACAACTTATGTAACAGATAAGTTATTACATACTCTGCACGTGGCATTTTAAAACCATATATCTGAGCAATAAAAAAAGAAGACAGGAAAGTTGTTAATAAGTATCAGAAGGTATACGCCCGAATTGGAAATTCGAAGACTATGTCCTCAAACTGCCGTATTGTTACTCCGTGTTTCTGAACCTTAAAAAAGGGTGAGCGCATGGTCGCAGAATGGTGTGTGTGTGTGTGTGTCTGCGCGGCTTACTTGCCAGTGTCCCCACCATCTGTGGTGTGATAGACACACGTGATAATTTGATTACAGAGATTCATAGAAGGCAGGTTGATTTGACACCTGTTAATAGTGGGTAATGAGAATTTGGGGTGTCCCATACATATGGAACCAGATCTCCTCGACACAGATAAACCATGCAGCCTACACCTGTTGATGGCATTCTTGTCATATCGCGTGCGTGTACTCGTATTAAATACATCGTAATCCTTTGTAATCATATTCGACTTGTGCTTAATAGTCCTTTAAGCTTAACAAATAAGCGAATCTGCTATAACGTGAGTTGAAACCGTCTTATCTTTCACACACACACACACACACACACACACACACACACACACACACACACACACACACACACACACACACACACACACACACACACACACACACACACACACACACACACACACACACACACACACACACACACACACACACACACACACACACATCAATCGCTTTCAACGGCAAACCATTATCAGCGCTGCAGGTCATGTCTATTTTTGTTTAAACAGAACGTGTAGTGAAGTGTGTGGTAATGACATGTTTGAGTACATTATCTGAACACATACAGGAAATGTGACATCCTGTTGGATACACCACTGCCGAGCCTTTTGTGTCTTCGTTTGCCACTGTTTGTATGCACAGTTTCCAATCTGTGTCAAGGATGAAGCGGTTAAATTTTGTGGCATTAATTGTTACGTCACGTGCAGGCAATTAACTGATGTATACAGCGATTGTAATTAAAGTTATTCATCATCCACAGCTCTATCTGGTAGCTGTAACAACAAACTTTAGTTTATAACATTAACAGTAAATGGAAGAGGATGAAAAATTAAAAGTTATAATAACGTAATAATAATAATCATCATCTCGTTAGGCTTTCGCCCATTCCGCTTTCAAGTATCTGACCATGGTCTTTCCATACTCCTTCCTCCTTGTTAACTCAGTCTTTCGTTCCAACGAATTCTGTGCAATGCTCTTTCCATTTTCGATGCGATCTTTTACTTCTTCAGTGATGTTGTATAATTTAGTTCGTCGCGAACCTCTTGATTTCTGACCATGTTGCACCGTTTCACATGCCGTAAGAACATCAATTCGCACAACTGTATTTTGTGGCCATAACCCTCGTCTCAGTAAAAGAGAGAGAGCTATTGTTTTATAAAATTTAATTTTAGTGTCTCATCTTACTTTCTTCTTAAGTACAGTATTTTGGTGGTGTTTCCACGTATGATTTGGTATTTACGTCTTTTACTGTCTCCATCCCTCTCTCCGTCAGAACGTACCAAAGTAATTAAAGTGATATACTTGCTTAGTGTTTACTTGTTAATAGTAAAGGTTTGAAAAACATAAATCTTTGTTTTCTTTTTATTTACATTATATTCTCTTTAATATATAATACAGATTGTATACTGAGCGTTTAATACAACGCTTTAAATAATACTGTTTGCTACAGAATTAGCTGGCCACTCGCGAATAGTACGGTATTTACAGTAGGCTATGTATCTGTTTCAGCCTGTTGTTATTTCTGCGTTTACTTTCGCTTCCAACTCATAGTTAAATTAACAACGTAAATGGTAAACGATAATAATAATAATAACAACAACAACAATATTAATAATAATAATAACAATAATAATAAATAAAACCATAGGAAGTTTCAAAGAAGATTGAAATTAAATTTTTCTAAAATAGTAACGGATTAATTAAGTTAGAGTGAGTCTGAATTTTCCTATAGGCTACATGGGTTATGGTATCTGTTTTGTTTTGAAAAGAATTGAACGTAGTCCTACAATGTTTAGAACTTTTTCTACGAACGGGTGACATTTTATAAGGTAACAGTATTTCGATACCTTGTATATGGTTTAAAAAATGTGATCGGAGTGAGAGTCAATATCTTTAACCGAGAGAACAGTATTGGAAATGAAGACGTCTCTCAAAACTGTAGAATTATTTTATGCTACAAAATCAATAAGTAACGGCTAAATTTCGGAAAGAAAGAAGTGTGTTAATCACAAGACTACCAAAACAAATTATGGAGGATGTTTGGAGAGATAGGAATGTATCTAGGTAAGCATAAACGGGACGCTGTAAGGCTTCGAATGTGGATTTGTAAAACTAGAGCAGGTAATAGTATCTTGATGATATAGAACTCTGTTTACTGTAGGTAAATGTCACCGGGATTTACAACTACTGTACAATTTATTAATCTAATTTTTGGTTTCAAGCAAACATATTAAATACTCAGAGTATACGATCAATTCGGTATGTTTTTCAATTGATCAAGCAGTTCCCATTGGCAGATGGTCGTCCATCCAGTGGTACTGGTTCTGAGTTGATGCATGCATTTGACTGTCGCTGCCAGTAAGGTGCACGTGAACCTGTGTTCGTCACTGCACAACTGTCACGTGGACCTCATTGCACATATTGTAGCATGACAGATAATCCACTAAGTAATAATTCCATTATGATCATAAATAAATTTAAATTACATTAACTCAACAGAAAATTCAAAGAAAAATAATTAAATATCAAAGGAAAATAATTAAATATCAAAAAAAAATACCACCATAAAGGAAAAAGTAAAATTAAATCATAAAAACGCAACAATAAAGTATAAAGAAAATTAAATCCGAAGAAACTAAATAAAATCAGGATAATACCCAGGTAGGATAGGAGCAGGTAATAAAGAAGATACCCCGAACCAACCAACGGACAAAATAAAACCAAATTACCTTGGAAAACCCAAGAAGGAAGAAGTGAAGAAAAGAAGATGTAGGATGGGAGGACGACGAGGAATACCCATGATAAACCTATTACTAACAATAACAAACCCCGAACCAAATTTTAATGTCACCCAAAGAAAGTATAACACCCCAACACCTCATAGAAATGTAAAATAATTATAAACAAAAGTGTTTAGTAATGTAAATAGAAGTGCACCAACTAAAGTTATTATATAATAAAATAAACAAATCTTCACAGTCCATTATGACTAAAGGTTTGGTCTTAGAATATTGTAAAACTCAAATATAAATCAGACCCAACAGTGTAAGTGAACCAGTGCAAGTGATTTAAATATAATAAACTTCAAGTAAAGGTGTAACTGTTACTTTAACTATGTACTATTAAATAACTTTAATATTTTATATAAATACAGAGATGACATGTCATGAAATATTATTATTAAAATATTTATAATGTTTCATAGAAGAGGTCACTTTTTATCAAAAAACATTCTTTGAAATGTAAATGATAAAGAGAGCAGGTGGGGAATAATTACTGTGACAGGGGATTAAAATGTAATATACAATATAAACAGAAAGGACTGCAATCAATTTAAGTTTAACAAAAAATAAAAATTAAATGGCTAATTATGTTTGTGTTTAAAGCCTATGAACTCCACATTTCAAGGTGGTATATAGAATAAGGATTATGATTAAGATAAGAATGTTTATTATGTATAACAGTGTTCATACAGCCTAAAATGTCTCTGTATGTATACCATACTAGTTTATAAAATGTTTGTTATGTATTTCTGAAAATAGTTAAAACTAAAATGTCTAACTTTAAAGACTAGTAATTAATTTTCAATATTGTTTTTGTATTATGAGCATGAATACAATGCTACATGTACCAATAGTTATATAAAGAGATTTTATTTAATATTGTGTTAACTTTAGAAAGTCAGAAGGGGTATAGAAATAACATTATTCGAAAAACAGTATATGTCAAAATTAAAATCCAGGCCAAATAGGAAATTCCAAATAACATTATAATTGAGTAAGGAAGTTAAATAAACCAAGTAAACTAATGAGATTTATATAAGGTGAATCAATAACCAACTACTATAACTAAAACTATACTTTAAAAGAATAATATAAAAAGATGTATAAAATTATTAAAGAATTTGCAAAATGTAATACCTAACAATTTCAGAGGAGGAATAGTAAATTCATGAATTATAACTAAAAGAATGATCAATTGATAAATTTGTAAAGAAATTAAGGAATGATAAAGATTTATAACAATCTGAAATTTATTATAATCATATTTATAACACATAAGATGGCTAAAATTTTGGACAAGAACAGGAAGCAGATATTGAGCCTATATTTCCAAAATGACAGAAATATAGCAATTTTGACAAAAAACTTTATAAAGATGGACTATTGTATGTCAAATTAAGCAGAAGGAATTAAAGAAACCAATTATGTATTTACTAGTTCATGAAAGTAATCAATAACCAAAATATATTCTGAATATAATGTACTTTAAATCACATGCATAGGAAGTGAATAATAATTGAAACAATACTTTACTAATATTAACTTGGCAAGATATTTCAGGAGACGAAGGAAGTAAAACAGTTCTTATTTAACATTGAGAGTGAACAGTTGAATTAAGCTCGCGCTAATAACACGGATAGCGAATACGTTAATGGCGTATAACGGTTGAGCCTATCTTACATTAAAACAACCGAGAGTTACGGAAAAATTGAACTTAAACATAAAATCAGTGAATACCACAACCACAAACGGTGAAAACAATTAAAACTGAACGGAATACCAGTGAAATAAAATAATAAAACTATAACACAAGAAATATAACTTAACCAAACGAACATCACATTTTTCGACATACACGCAACAGAAGTGAACACACCTAATACAAAACATTTAAAGTCAGTGAACACAGAACACTTAACCAGGACACCTCTCACAACACAATAGACATTATCCAATATTGCAGAACCAAGGAAGCAGTTGAGAAGGCAGCTTTATTAGCAGAAAATTCAGCGTCATCATTCCAGTTTTACTGCAAATACGAAGTGTCGGTCATTTTGAAAAATCCCATCATGCAACACCACCTCCACTGATTGAATTCGTCGTTCGCTGTTGGTAAAACGATTCAACTTTATAAACATTATATATCATTAGTTCATTTTGTAATTATTAATTATTAAGATATATTTGTGAATGTTATACTTTCTATACGTGCCCCTTCTCTGACTATTATAATTATAACCGTTCAAAAAACCAATCGAAAATATTTCTATATAATAACCTGTATTAACAATCGATTACCCCTGTGCAAGAGTCGAGTGTTCTATATGTGATAATCGATTTTAAATCGATATTATTAAATTGGTCAATAAAATATATTAATTCTACGCTTTGATTTAATTTTTATTTTAGAATTTTTATAAATAAAGAGTTAATTCACAACAGGATCAAAGAAAAAGGCGACATTACTCAAGTGGGAGTAATATACTTGAGAAAGAAGAAAGATAGCCTATCGATTAGCGAAATGAGACAATCCTATTTACTCTAAATTTATTTACAGTGAAAAAGAAGCGAATTTATTGACATAATTAACACAGATTAAAACAAAATTTTCACACGACACTATTACAAGGATTATTATTTAAATTATTGAACATAAAAACAGACATTAAAATTTTTTTTGAAAATTTTTAAAAATAAAATAAAATTTTTGTTTTGTTTTGTACACGAACGGAACATTTTTATTTGTACTTGTTACAATATGTATGATATTTATATCAGTGAAAGAAAGGAATTTTTCAGAAATACTGAGAGAAAAGATTAAACAAAATTTACTTGAACTCAACTGAATTAAACTCGTGTAATTTTAAATGTTTAGAACCGATGCGCCAATTATAAAGATATAACTTAAATCATAAATTCATGTAAATTTATGCTATTATCATATATATATATATTTATATATTATATTATATTTAGTAACTATGTTATTAAATTCTATAGGCTTTGAATACATAAACAAATAATAATGTTCAAAATTTAGTCATATTTCCTCACTATCAGAATCTGTTTTAATAACGTATTGGTGCATTTACTTTTCGATGTGTGATTTAAACTATGACCTATTAAACTGATTTTAAATATGAGTTTATCCGATTCAAGACGCATAACGTTTATGATTAATATGCATCATACAAATTTAAATATCGCATAGTTTGTTGCTTAAGACCGAAGAATAGAACTAATAACGTCTACGAATCTAAAGCGGTACGAAGTTGAAGATAGTAACGTTTACATGGAACAGAAGAGATGAAACTGAATCAACACACTGAATGAACATTTAATGAAAAACAACTGTGTTAACTATTACAGGCACGGTAGTATCAGTAACGCGGAAGAAACAAAACTAAAACATTTACTTTCAAATGCTGAGAGAAATTATACGATATGTGTTTAAAAACTAAACCTGCAGTCGTGAACTGACCGCTCAGAAAACAGGACATCGTTAAACTTGCACTCACGATTACACAGTTTTACCACTGCACGAATGTTTCAAGATTGTTTTTCTAGCACTGACTGCAAACTGATAAAGAAGAATTAAATGCAATTCAACGTTATCAATCATGAAACTAGAACTGGATGAAACGGTGTCGCTGATAACAAGTCAAATACTAAAATGTCAAAATGATAGTTTAGGAGTTGTAAGATCCGTCAGTATACGTATGTTTTATAAATACTACCTTCATTATAAACAATAGTGTATGGGTATATACATATGTTATTTCCATATAATCTACAAATAAGCAAATGAGAACATAATGTGTATTGGTGTAAAGAACGAAGCCTTATAATTGAGGCAAAATGTAACAATAGTTTTATATTGCTGTATTTGTTGTATGTTTGGCTGCATTTCCAATGTGTTGGCTGTTTTTAGGATTCTGAATATAAAGAGTTCTTTTTAAGCTTTAACGTATAAGTTTTTATATAACTTACTTGTTTTCCATTTTTAATACCTGGGTCCGACTATGCCTTTTAGGTGATGTCTAAATGTCCATTTGCTGCATACAAAAAAATGTATGGTATGCATCTTCTTTTTCGTATACACAATGTCGTCTTTTTGGTCTTGCAGCCCTACCCACATTATGAAGATAAGACTGAAATTGTTCGTGTCCCATAAGAAAGTGTGTTAGGTAGAGTACAGTCTCCTCGTGTTTTCTCTTTATCGAGGCGTCCAAATTCTTGATGATCTTCATTGTCCATCTACCTTTAGTTTCCTGTAGTTTCGTTCTTGCCATTTCTGCATTGGTATCATTCTTGCTGTTTTTTTTATCCTGGCCTTGTCTGTACTATTCTTTCTGTCTCCTATATATTTCGTTTTTTCTGCCAGTAGGTCAATGGGAATCGTGCCTGTAATTACCAATATCGCAGCGTGAAATAGTACGATAAGCAAGTGTAACATGCAATGCGTCTCTTCTTTGCACTGAAGTAATGCGGCTCTTGTATTTCTTGTTTCTGAGTGAATCAGTCCACATCTGTGCTCAATACAGTGTGACAGCCATCAGCAGACGTCCTTTACTAGACTTTGGTCCTCTAATATTGGTCGTCAATCTGTTTAACGTGATGGTGACATTCGGTGCTTTGTCTACTACCTTCTTGATATGTTCCCAGTTCGCAGTATATGAGTTTCCTGTAAATCATCATTCCTAGATATCTGACAGCCTGCTTCACTTGGACTTGATTATTTGTTGATTATTTGCCACAAATCCACGAATTAATAAGGATCTGCCTTCTTGTGACAGTGACAATTTCAGTCTTCCCTACTGGCAACTATACCCCTTGAGTCTCAATCCATTGAGACAAGGTTCTCATTACTTTACTCAACAAAATTTGGGCCGTTTGTTGGTCACGTGCTACTATAACTTCTGCTATGTCATCCGAGTAGGCGTCAAGAACATAATTCTCTACTGATTCTATAATAATAAGTTTTGAAACTATTAATAATAGAAATGTGTTGTTCTACAGGATCGATAGAGATAACGTTATTGTGTAAGCTATACTGCAAACTTGTATCGTTTTGACTTCAGGCTAAGACAATTAAATTCTATTCAGACAATAGAACGATCGAGTGAATAACTCTACATAGGCCTATTTTTCCACAGGAATCAGAAAAAGCTCTAATGTCAAGACCGCGACAGATGGAGTACTTCACATAAAGAAGTATATGAAAGATATTATAAATTAATTTTTACGTATGTAAAAATGTGACTGTAGCACTATTAGAAACTAAATATAAATTTGGAACTGTCAAGACGTAGTGGGTTTTATCGAGATGTGTTCAAACTTTTGCGGTGTTTTGCAATATGTACTTTCCTTACTACTACTTATAGGCCTATATTAATGTGTTTAAATATTGACTAATATTTATATTATTTGTGTTATATCGTAATTATATTTATCATTCTGGCTAATATTTCTAATACTTAATATAATATTCAAAGATTTATTGTTTTCTAATTGTGTAGACCCATGTACCGTCGGATAATGTTTAAACCGCCATTCGCAATTTGTGTAAATTAAGTTCAATATTAGCATATCTCCGTTTGGGAACACATGATGACTTTCAATTATTATTGTATCCCTTAATGGACTAGGATAGGATACTTAATGTAGCGAACTAATAAGAAACAACATACTAACTTAAGAACTCCCACGGATCATAAATGGAAAACATGCCTTGACACCATGGAACCAGACAACTCTTCAAAAGCGTCACAGGAAGAATAAAACCTGCGTCAGTGTGTGTAGACGGGAATCGACTGAGTTGGCAGTGTGAACATTCACTGGTATCGTAAATAAATGTTTGGTGTACACGTTTCACTGTTAACTGTAATGTTTGTAGAAGCCATAAAGAGCCCCAAAAATTGGCTGTAAGTTATTCTGCTTGCACAAAACTTTGCCAACGAGTGAACTGATTTCATTTGGTTAAATACATGGAAAGAATGAAACAGTTAAATCTGTGAGAACTTTTAGTATGACATTTGGTACGTATGAAATTAATTATTATCAGACCACGATTCTCTCGTTGTAAAATTTATTATTTTCAGAGAAGGATGAAATAAGAAAGGGGGAACTAACATTGAAATTCAAGCAATGAATAAGTAGAGCTAAGCAAATTGTTAGCTACTGCAAAATGCTCACGTCTCTTGGTAAACAATTTAATAACGGACTTACGGTGAAAACGTATTCACTAGAATGTAAAGTATGTTAACAGTCCCAATACGAAGAGGACGGGGTAAAGCCATTTTTAAGATTTCAGCGCACGGCTAAACATTTACCTTTCTCCCTCTATATTTTTTACGTAAACATAAAACAAGAAACATATGAAAATCTTGGGAGATTTTTTTTTTGTTCCAATGTAACGGGACGCGCGTCGACAGAATATAAATTTAATATCGTTTTTGTTATTTCCAGTTTGAATACTCAAGACGAAGATGCTTTTTCTGAATCCGTTGGCTGAATATTTAGGGTAATAAATGCTACGCTGTTCTAAGTACAGATTTGGTTGTTTGTTTGTTCAGAACTTATTAAAACATTTTTGTTCTACTTCAAGCATTAAGCCTTTTAGATCTAATCATCGTCTGAAGGTTAATGACTCATATTGCATAGGAAATTCCCTTACAGTAGGACAGCAGATTCCCTTACAGTAGGAGATCGAAAGAAGTGAGCTTTGAAACCAAAGTGACCATGGCGCAGAGGTTTTGTCTAACACACGCGCGCGCGCGCCCGCCACCGTTTCCCTTTTAAATTTTTTGTCTGTAAGACGTATGTGTGTGTGTGTGTGTGTGTGTGTGTGTGTGTGTGTGTGTGTGTGTGTGAGAGAGAGAGAGAGAGAGAGAGAGAGAGAGAGAGAGAGAGAGAGAGAGAGAGAGAGAGAGAGAGAGAGAGAGAGAGAGAGAGAGAGAGAGAGAGAGAGAGAGAAATTCAAACCCTGTAACCATAATATGGTGTATTATAATCATGTAGAGTATTTCGAGAAACGGAAATAGCTGGATTAAAACATTTATTTTACATAAAGTCATAGTATCTAGTTACCACGGGGAATAGAATCTTAATCTCTTATGCTTGAGATTGACGTAGAGGCCTTTGTCCAAAACTGAGATTTTTTTCTCAATAATCATAAATTATTCCATAGCTGATAAACAAATATTGTCATCTTTGCTTCAGTATAATTCTCATTAAATGGAACGAACAACTATTATTCATTACAGTTTCACATATTTAAGTATTTCTAGAGGTTGAATGTTTTCGTAGACTGAAGATTATAAGAGCTAAAGGAGCTATGGGCCAAACACATGATTCTATTAATGTATAAGAAAACAAAAATGCTCAAACGAAAATCGGGATTCTTCTAACATTCTATAAAATTTTTTAAAGAATATTTCAAAGAATAAAATGGATAAAATGTTTGAATTTTAAAATTTCTGAAAGAACTAAGTGGTTACAATTTTTACTATCTATAGCGTTGTAGGCCTACTAACTTTACTACCTCTTTTTACTAGCATTTTATAAGAGGGTTAACTCTAACGGAAATTCTTGATTTGAGAGCCTGAACGTAGGCGTTTTGAGGTTTAATGAACAAACATTTTAACCTTACTGGCAAAATTCTCTCATTAATATAAAGTATTTTGTAATTTTAAACTTCGCATTTCAGGCTGCAATAAAACTAAACACGTAAAAGAAAAAAGCAATGAAAAACAATTCATTAAATTAGTTTACGTATTACGGGAAGTAATCTGCGTTGTCTCATAGACTTGCACTAAGACGTATCAAACACTAACGCACTTGAAATAGTGCTAAACGCTGTTGAACATAAAACGTAACTCGCTGCATGCGAAAGCTACTTCAACGTAGCGCCTTTTTGAGAATGTCAAATGGACTTAAAACAGAAATGCTGTTGTCACTGGTAATTATAATTACAAATGTTTAGCTAAGCACATAGATCCCATAGTCCTGCATAACCTTCAGTAGGCCTATAGGCCTATGTCTTCTGTTGATGAAAATACTGTAACTCAAAATTAAAATTTAGCTTTTTCAGTCTTCAGATGTGTTTATTCATTATACGATTTCCTGGCTCGTACGATTTCGCCGTTATCACTGTAAGTAATGTCTCGAATTAATTTTGTTAACAGTCGAGCCATTGAAGACGCCTTATTGTGTATTGCCAAAACTTTTCTTGTTAAGAAAAATAAACCATCGTGTGTTATTCCAAAAAACGGTGTGACGTTCAGTTATGTTGTTGCCGATCTATTAAACATATAAGTGTTGCAATCCAGGAGGCGGTTTGCTGCTTTGCGGTGACAATAATACGTATGCAATGTGTACAGAGTATATAATTTATAATTAATACGTATAGTTACAGATGCAGAGTCTTTCTACGAAGAGCCATTAGCAATGGAAAGAAGGGGAGTTAAATAGAGCGTTATTGTTTGTAGCAAGGTGACTGAATGTGGTTGTCACAATATTTTCAGAATTGTAGGAAACTTTTATAATTTCGTCACATACACACGCAAACAAATTATACTATCACTGTAACCATTTTCCTTATACTATAACGTTTAGCGGTGACTTATTGGTTCGGTGACTCATTTGGTTGCTTTATGAGCAAATATATACCAGTTTATTTGTAAAGAAAATGAACTGGCCTTTTCCATCCTTTTGTCGAACTACATTTACATAAGCAAAATTAAGCGAGCGTGTAGTATTTAGTACTGTGTAGTTCAGCTGATATTCGTCAACGAGTTTTCTGATTGCTTAACAAAAATTTGTAATTTTCATAATTTTCTTGCTTCCCAGGTGTTAACTTAGGTTATAAAATATTAATGTTTTAACAATATAAATATATAAAAATATTTATTGATTCGGTGATTCATTATGTTGTTTTATGAGCAGGTTATAAGTAGTTATTAATCTGACAATAAAGGAAGCTTATTGATTCAACAAGGATAGACCTGTTGTAAAATAACAGAACTAATGGCATTTCACAAACAAAACATCGGTATTCACAAGAGACTTTCTACAGCAAGAGCTAACATTAATTCAATATTTGAACTTGCAGATGAATAGCGCAAGCAAATTTAATTTCATTCTTATTTAATTAATACGTAAACGTGAATGAAATATAAATTGTGTGTGTGTGTGTGTGTGTGTGTGCCTTAACGGCAATAAAAAAATTATTGTCTGATGCAACAAAACAACAGGTGTTTCATCGTCAGAAAAGATACGTTTTAAAGAGTAAAAATTATGAATAGCAGCTTGCACGTGGGGAGAGTATTCAAAGAGGACATGGAACTGTGTGTCATTGTTTGCTGTGCAGTGGTATAACGCCACAATACGGGCTGTGCACTCGTTTTTGATATGAACACACGCGCGTGCGCACTCGCGCTGCTTTGTTTTGCTATTTCCTTATTCAAATAAACATGTTGAATAATGTAAAGTTCTTTCCAAAAGTCACTTTTATTTAGTGTTAATTGTCGGTAACTACATGAATTAAACACTAAGCCTATATTTATTAGTTTAAAAATATAATTATTGTTTCACATGTAATTATACCGTATTATATTTATTATATTATATTATGTTATATTATATTATATATATAGTACTTATATATTCACATGTAGGTTTTAATATTATGTTTGCTTATAGTGTTCAAAATTGGGGATGACAGTTATTATATTTATTTTAAAAACATTATCTTGCAACAAGTTCGAGGGCTGTGCGGGACGAAGGGCATGCCTGTCGCCCGCTCGTGTACTGCGCCCCGAGCTTCAAATAGAGCTCCTGCCGCAGGGACGATAGATAGGCTGGATTAGGGTGTGCCTGCTACCGGCCGTGGGTTTTCAATTAACTATCAGTTAACTGAGGGTGAGAGTACGCCGAGGCCGGGTCCAAAATTCTCCTGGCGCAGATTGGTAGCGACCGAGGGAGCTAATGAGGTGGTTGCCCTGGAATCGGGCGGAGCGGCGGTAGAATTTTCGGGACAGTGTCCGTATAGTGGCGTCCAGGGAACGGACACGCAGGGCTTCACGGATAGTTCTATTAGATGTCAGATAGTGGGCTTTGCACGCCCACCGCAATCCTCGGTCAAAGAGAGACTGAAACTTTCGTCTTGGCCAAGTAGCCCCATATCGCGTAGGTAACCATCGGCACCACATAGGTGGAGACGATAAGTTTCCCTAGGCGGCGGATTATCTTGCATTCACTGCAATCATATGCAATTAAAAACATGTGGGTATCATATGTCTTTGCTATACTTTCTGGAGATATAGGCCTACCTGTCTTTTATTAATGACGCAGTAATGTTGTACAAAATGAAATCACTAACATTTTTGACTAACGGCAAGTGTACTAATATAAATTTAATTAATACCTAACGAGAGAACGCTATGTATCTCTCTTTTGTATCGTCAAATCTCTCGCATTCTCTCTCAGTAACTGTTGTCCAGTGTAGTGACTAGCCACGAAATTGAACCCACTATCCAGGTCTGAAAATTAAGGTTACAGTAATTTCAAATACTTATACTGCATTTATTTCTGCTGGATTGCATGTAAAGTAACTTGGGTTTCTCCACTCACAGTTTGAAACTGCGTAGTCCTTTTCCTCCTAGTTACGGTAGTCCAATGAGGTCAGTAATGAAAATAGAATAACGAGAATAAAAAATCCGTATTTCGAATCTGTATTATGTATGTTTATTTTAAAAGTTTTACAATAAAAATTGTATCACTTTAACAGTAGTTGCTGTAGTCTAGATAGGTAAGTTGACAGATCTATCGAATAAATTCGACTAGAAAAAGTAACGACATTATATAATCCCCTAAGAAAGTTCCCGAACTATGTTTAAATTTTGTTTTCCGATAAAAATTGTCTTAGCCATAGAATACCGTTTCACTTCATATTCTTTTTCTGTTCTGTAAAGCATTTCTATGTTCACTATGTAGCTTCCATTATGAGTCTACTGTAATAATTATTTGTGACATTTTTTACAGTTAACTAACTGTTACGCGAGGTTTACATTATGTTATTTCAGATACGTATTTCTTGTTCCGAAACTCGAGGAGGGAGAATCGTATTATGTTCTTCTATTGTAACCTTTGCTAGTGTCGACCTCTTGTTCGACTGATCCATTTCACATAGAAAACACAGATTTACACCAATCTTCCAGTCGTCTCCAGCTGTCAGTTTCAATGTAGTCATGTTTCAATTTGGCGTATTGCACGACCAAAGGTACACAAGCTTCGACAACATTTTTTTTCGAGTACAACATTCAAAGTTATGTTAACGGAGTCGATAAAGACGCTCCATTCCACTACTTTATACTTTACTTGTGTATCAATCAAGCAGTGTTATTGGAAAACACTAAGTAATCTATTATGTGTATCTAATTTCTATCCTCTGTTCTTATAGAGAAATTGTTCTTGCTGCCATTAAAATACAATTCTTTTACGCGAAGCATAAAACAAAACAGATTGCTTTGGCCTAGGTAATTCCAATTACCTCAAAACAGATAAAAGAGGAAGGATTATACGTTAACAATTAATAAACTATTAAATAGGTACATTCTGAAGAAAGGTGATGTTAGAGACAGTTTTTCCCTCCTGTATCTTAAGTATATTAGATCAACAGGAAATCTAACTTTTTAAACTTGAATTCTGCATTGTAAGCAACGGCCTCCAATTTATAAGTTTAATTTTTATGAAAGATTGTTAACACTTTATAGGGTTTTAATTTTTATAGGACTTTACGTGCATATGTGGATATTTTGGACCACGCCATTTGCTACAAATTGCAGTTTTTATCCAGATCAGATTTTACTGAAACAAAAACTTCATTGGGACTTAAGTTTTAATATCTGAACTTCGATTTTAGTGCGATACTGAGGGGGATTTTTAAATCAATTATGTTCGTATTTTGACTGTATCCCTTATATTAAAATCCAATCTTAAAAGGACGAATGCAGTCTTAAATTTTTGGAATTCTACTACAATTAGATTAATTTGAACAATTATTCTACAAGAGATTTCTTTTGGAAAACATTTCCATGCGTTGCCAAGTGCGACTGTTACAATACTGTGTGGGTAATAATTTTTAGATTTCATGACTGACTTGTACATTCACTGACAGATCATTATTAACATTTTTATTTTAAAAGGAAGATTTAGAAAAATTAGTTATTAATAAATGTATGGGCATCAGAATGTTTACCTACACTTAAGTACAGTTTGATGTTTGCTAGACACCACCGTGTTTAGATCTAAACTATTCAAACTATATAGTTTGTAGTCAGTATATGGGTAACACAAAATTCTTAATATGGGCGACGTACGCTGGGTAACTCTTCTGTGTTAAAAGTCATAACAAGTAGTTCCGTTGCTGTGGCAACCGCTCAGTAGTTATTCAAGATGGAAGCCGGTGATGTTAGCAGCGCTCGTATAAAAATTCTGACGAACGGAAACATTAAAACATCTGAATGTATAGATACTCTGGATAACTACCAAAGCTGTACTTTCGACAACAACACATTCTTTTCGGTCATTAACATACTTAACAGATTTTTTGGTTGGTTTGCATACTTCAGCGTTGGAAGTATTATTATCTATCTTAATCAATATTAGATAATAGATATTAACAATATATATTTCTGTAGTTACACAATAATGTTACTATCCCTCCATTATCACTAATAATGTTATCCATTATTATTACAAATAACGTTACTATCCACTATTTTTCGTAAAATGGTATTATTACGAAAAATATTGCTGTTACAGAAAGATAACACTGTTGTAGTTATAGATATAATTGAATTATTTAATTCACTGAATTTGTTTAACAATTTAATGATTATAGGTTAATCGTCCTTTACAGAAGAGGTTTTGTGCAGTAAAGGTGAGACATGATACTCTGTAACAGAAAATATCCCGTTGTCTAGTATTATAAACGTGAAAACTTATAATTTTTCAGTATAGGAACTTACTTTCCTTCAGTATGTAATTTGCAGAATTACTTGAGGTTCTGCATCAGTGATTTGTATCAATATGGCAAGTGAATTGAGATGAAAACGTTTAATTAATATATCGTAATAATGTCACTATAGTGGCTGTTTTACGCTCCTTATGGAGAAGCTGCTCTTTTGATCTCATGAAGGCAAGTGGGACCGATGCAACTGCAAATAATAATGTACATTCAAATATTTTTTTATGTTTTGGTACACGAAATATCAAATTTACACAGAATATTGAGAAACACATGGCAAGTACTAACCGTGTAGGCCTACCTACTGGATTAGTGCAAACACAATGGAACTAAGTAATTTTATCTGCTTTGTTAATCGAATACAACATAAGCTGCCTTAAATGAGGTAATAAATTTGTTTCTTTGATCGCAGAGATAATATTAGCTGTAAACTACACATTCTAAATCGAAATTTTAACAAATAAATATATATTTACCATTATATTGATTTCTTATTTTCTATACAAAGCCGCATTTTTATTTATAATATTATGCTTGTGGCATTGTGAAAAGGGAATTTAAAAAAATATTATTTACGTTAGCAAGCTGTAGTGCTACAAAGAAAATTCCAGCTCCATTCAACGACCAACGCATCAGGTAATGTTTAAACCGCCATTCGGAATTTGTGTAAATTAAGTTCAATATTAGCATATCTCCATTTGGGAACACGTGATTATTGTGACTGTCAAGCTTTGCTTCTATGACTAACGTCAGCGATTAGAATGACTTATTGTTGCATTCATTTGCCTCACTGAGTATTACATCACGTATGGCACTATACATGTATAAGGAATTTGAGGTATCCAGATGTTGGATGCAGTCCAAAGGAATGGCCTTCGTACTGTTTTGCTTCAGAGTACGCAGGAATGTAGCCAGCCTACTGGCCGTTGGGCGTTTAACAACATGGCGTTTCTAACGCACACGGCTCACCGATAACAATGAAACTACAGAAATCAGTCTTTGAATTAAATACAGTGAGTACTAACTGCTTCAGTAATTATCGTACATACATATTTGACTTATTGGTATAGTAGTAGCATCAGTATTCTACTTGTTTGTGGGCAGGACGTTTGTGTGTGGTCACGAGCGCATACCTTATAGCCTACCACTCATGATTGTACAAGGAAAATAAAACAACGGAAACCAGTGACTAGCACTCTTTCCAAATAGCACCTGACTACATAACTATCAGGAGCCGACATTAAAAGGTAGGTTTCCAAACTACACAAATGCGCGAGCTGGCGCACATACCCGCTCGATCTCTCCCTCCCTACACCTTCTCACTCGCTCACTGTCACATAAACACACACACAACTATATCCAACATCGTGGTAAACAAATCTTTTTTTTATTCTGGGAAAGATAATTTCTGGTTCAAATATACAATCTTAGCTCGTTCATTAAAAAATAACAGCTCCTTTATACAAAATTACACACTGTGGAAAGACAGATTGTGCATGTTATAACAGAAGCTGAGAGGGAGATCGATTTCGATTGAGATCGGTTTTTTATTTGTGTGACGGCTGTGAAACTTGTGTGACACATTAGTAGGCCTAAGTTTCTATGTTGACGCATATGTTAGTAATAATCGTATGGTCTTTATCAAAGGAATGTTGAATGCTACCAGTCTATTATGCAGGTAGGTGTCTGCTCAATGTGGAATTTTTAATATTATTATTAAGTGTCTTTGTTTTTAGTGCCACGCTTTCTATGTTGCCCTATTTGGGCCTGTTCCTTCAGTTTCCAGTGTTTCCTTCTTTTCTTTGAATCGTCCAACAGCTGAATTCCACTACATAGATGTTCCTTCCAACTTTCCTCCAATGACGTCATATAACCACAATGAGCCCGATCCAGTTTGGTTTCTTTGACCAGCTGCATTCAGAATTGATCTCATATCGTTCACTCTTCTCAGGACCTATTTTAATGTAGAATATATTAGCGTATCGTCTAATTTATATTATAGCACATATGCAAGTTGTGCTATTTTTTACAAATATACCTACTATAATTCCGGTAACATTCTTAACTTAAACAGGCGGTCAGTATTAAAAAAATACATTTTTTCACTATTTTATAAAAAATTTGTTATTTGTTTCGTTGTAAAAGGTGGTGTCAATTCTATCACTTCAAACACGAGATTTTATCATAAACCGGTATGTATTACACAAACTGTCTCCCAAAGTAACAAATAACATATTCTTACCCATATGACAGAACACAATAACGGTGCGAGTAAGCCTATAGTTAGAATGTAATTATGATGTAATTTGTTTCTTCTTCGTTTTGAAGACTAAAGTGTTTAGAAAAACAGTATGTGTCCCATCAGTCATATAAATACAATATTTATTTAATCGCGTGTTTAAAATAATAGTATAAACAACTTGTGTACTTTTTGTGTTTTTGTACATATCATACAATCTTCGGGATCCAAATCATTTATGTGAAACGAACCAGCGTTGAAGAAGAAAGCCATGTCAATCTAAGCTACTTCAGACTTTGCTCTGTTTTCAGCATTTACCGCGAGCTTAAACACTCACCATTATTTTTTTAATTTTTTCTTTTTGCGTACTTTCTCCCGTTGGTCCTTTTGCCATCTTTCTTCTAATTGGACCATGATGAAGACGCATAATGAATATTTCAAGTCCCCAATTCACACTTTTTTATACACCTGATTTGTATGAACGCAAGTCTCGGCTCTATGCCTGGTATACCGATTTAATTGAACACTGATTCTACATTGTATCAGTAATATGCCCATAATAACATGAACCTACTCAGGTTTTTCATTTTGAAAATAAGACTTAGTGTGTGTGGCTATTAAGTTATGTGGTGGTCACCTATTTCACTACTGATAAGAATATAAAACACGTTTTCCTTAAATTGCTAGAAATACAGTAAAAAACGTATCAACGACAAACACAAACACAACTACAAATCTGAGAACTGATGAAAATAGTAATTATTATCGGCAATAACAGTAATATGATCGTATCTGCTATTGTAATAAAGTCAGTAATCCGTAACGTTACTGTAGCTATCAGCACTACTTTTATTACGGACACAAACAAAATAAAATATATGTTTACATACACAGTCTTAAGTGGCGTCACTTATATTATTACCGCAGAGGTCTGCCGCCACTTAAGTAAACACAAGGCATTATCCGTTTACATTCAAACAGCATTAACTTACAAGTGTTTACTCCAGTACAAACAATATTTATGTCTATTCATAGGCACTCACATAACGCACCTGGCAGGTAGGCACAGCGAGCGTTGCGGAAAAGTAGCAGTGTATTGTTTCAGTGACTCATTGCGTCCTTGGCTGTACTTGGTGATTTGTGACACAGAAGAGTAAGCAGGCCAAAATGGAAAAGCGCAATTCGTCTGCGTTTTAAGTGTAAAGCTATTCTGGCTACTACTTCCGTTACGCTGTATATAATCACAGTCATTGAACTAATCAAGCGGGAACTAATCGCAGACTGAGGGGTCGGAGCGTTTAATAACAACACGTTTTTCGGTTAAGAACCACGTTGTATTGATATCATTGCTGATTAACCACATTTGGCATCAACAGTGATATCAGTAAAAAAAGTCGTTAACCTAAAAAAGTATTGTTAGTAATAATCGCATGGTCTTTATCAAAGGGAATTTTGAATGCTGCCAGTCTATTATGTAGGTAGGTAGCCTATCTGCTAAATGTGGAATTATTATTATTATTAAGTGTCCTTGTTCTTAGTGCCACGCTTTCTTTGTTGCCCTATTTGAATTCTATGTTTCCAGCAGCTGAATTCCACAACATAGCCTGATGTTCCTTCCATCTTTCCCCTCATATAATGAGCAATTTCTTCCCACAATGAGACCGATCCAATTTCTTTGACAAACTGCATTCAGAATTGATCTCATATCGTTCACTCTTCTTAGGACCTATTTTAATGTGGAATATATTACCGTATAGGCTAATTTATATTACAGCACATGTGGAAGTTGTGCTATTTTTTACAAATGTACCTACTATAATTCCGTTAACATTGTGAATACTATAATTTCGACTACAATTAGCATAGTTATTAAATGAATAAAATCACTTTTTGTTTCATAATTGTTTCACACTCGCGCGCGGGTCACTCCACTGTTGGCTTCACCATTAGCAATATAATGGAGTTATATTGTTTATAATATTTATATTTATTTATAATATACAGTAATATAATATATATTTATAATATAATATTTATATTGTTTATATTTTCCACAAAATACACATAATTTTTCTGCTCTGCTGAACGAATGCCTCCTTCGTAGGGTCTCCAGCCATTTCTGAGTATACAGGACAAACACTGTTTAGTTCACTGTTCCACAGCACTCATACTGACCATTCCTTCTGGGTTGTTCTCGTGGGCCTCTTTACTTAAATTCACCTAAAATCTAACAATCTTTGTACCCAGCTGTCACCTTTTGCCTAGTCAAATGAAATGTCCAAATTAATTTTATTTTCTCGTTTCTGTAAATGACATCATCCATTCTTGTTCGATTGTGTGGCAAATTTTAATCGATTTTCTGTCTCCTCTTATTCCCGGCACAATTAGGAAGAGGTAGGATACGGTATTTCTATATCTCTTTGTGCAATTCTTAGTGTTTTTATCATTTTCATATTCTCGTTTTCATTGTCAATGTTTCTGGCGCGTAAGTCAGCCATTGTGTGAATCCCACGCTTATAAATACTTTCTAAACAAAACGGTAGCTACTATTCATCTTTATTTTTGCTCACCTTACCGAAGACTGTATATCTTAACCTTCTGAACTAACAGTACCTGGTGAATTCACATCTATCGTTTCTTTCTGTTTGCGTAAATACTTTTATTTCCTTTACATCTGACATATAATTACGTTAAGTTATCATCACCTCAGATAATTCGGTGTTGTTGAACATTATATCTTTGCCTTATTTGTCAACTGATCGACCTTTACGCTGACTCCATTGCGCTCATTACATTTTCTCCATCCTCAGTATTTTTAACTAAACAGAACTGCGTCATCTGTAAAATTAAGACTAACAACTTAGACAGTCCTGTCGTACTCCGTATACAGTACTAAATATTTTAATTGATAACTTGTACTTTTTAATTTGATTAGAACAGTTTTTATGCACATGAGGTATCATTTGCAAATGTTTCTTGCCTGTAGGTCTATATGATATTAACCGTCCATTATAGCTTTTATGTATACTGAATCAAAAGCTTTGAAGTAATCGATAAATCTAACGTCATTCAAAGTGGTTTTCCATTCTCATTTTTAAAATTTGTGTGTCGCTTCTCAGTCCTGCTCCATCGGGTATCTACTGATTGTCAAGTTCTCTAGTAAGTTTGTTAGAATCTTATTGAAACTTTTCATAGAGATACGGGCAATGAAATTGGCCTATAGTTGTTTAAACCTTGCACCTTCTGCAAAATTGGGACTATTCTTCTATTATACCAAGTGCCTTGGGGTTTTCACTTCTGATGGTCTTTTGTTTTAACAAATTTTGCTTTTGATTTTTTTATATTGTTTTCTGTTTTTAGTTTATCCTCAGGTTTGGTTCATGTTTTACAATTAAATTGCATAACTTTTTTTTCTGAGTTTAATTGTTTTTTGATATCTATTAATGTCTTGTTAGTTTTAACATCGTCTTTAAGTACTCGTAACTGTCTTCTTTGATTTTCGTTGATATCTTGCTTCTTCTAAGTCTGTGAATAGCCTACAGTACGTGTTAGTTCATTAGTAACTGACATTTCATTACGATTTCATTTGGATAGGTGTATCTTCCTCTTCTTTTCTGAGTATCGATTGGACTTATCCATATTTACTTTATGATGTTCTACTCTTCGAGGAATATATTGTAGACGTTTTCTATATTTTCATATACATATTTTCGTAATCTATCCTCTCTTTCACGCTTTTGCATTAAACACTTTCGTGCCTATTTTATAATTTTTATTAGAGTAAATGAACAGTTAAAAATCTCGTCTACTGCCACATGATCACCTTTACAATACGACGGTAAGGTTAAATAACTGTTGTTTTTAATCCTTCGCCTTGATTCTTCTAGAAAGACACGATAGAGGTAACATAAAGCTTCTCATTACTACACATGATATAATGGTCGTAGTTATTATGAGAAGGCTGGACGATTCTTGTGGGATCCTAGATCAGTAACAATCTGGTGATTAGTCTTTTTTGCAGGGAACTATTGTCACAGGATAATCTCCTTGGAATGTGACTGTATAAGCCACTAAAATGGCCACCGGTAGCTCTAAGTCTAGGGTACTCTTACTTAGACTTTTGTTGACTGCTCCCATGGCCCAAGGTGTTTTTGGAGCGACTGCCACGAGCCATTGGAGCTGGTCTTGAGTAAGTTCAGAGTACCGCTTCTTACTATTGGAAGCCATGTTTTGTTATAGCATCAATGTGTGAGTACGAAACACACACATATTCATAAACATATAATATTATATTATTTTAGCAGATACTAAATGTCTTTTGCAAGTAAGTGCTTTATATTATTGTTACCTTACGTGTACGTACTTTTCGGAGAGGTTATCTGCGTCGTCCGAGAGTCAAACATACATTAAGGAAAAGTAGATTTGTATGTCTGTAGAATTTTTCGATTATTGTAAAGTTTTGTTACACCATTATAAAATGTGAGTATACATAAGGCGACAATAATAATATCTGTTTACTTGCAGAAGGAATGAATTACCTCCTAATATTATATTATATTACTGCAAGGAACTCAAAATGTCAAGAGTTACTATCAAGATAAAGATAAACATACAAATATCATCATGCTTACTTTCTTACTTACTTAATATCATCATTACTTTCATCATCATACTTGTTTTATAACATAATCTTTACGGACGTTATAGTTTTATTTTCGCCCCCAGGTTTACACCTGCAGTGATTATAAGCGTAGGTGTAGTTTCCTGTACTTACGTAATTAACGCGTAACACTGACAATGAGGACTTCACTATTGGTATACCATTAAGTATTAATATTTTGTTTACCATTCTTTACGTTTACTGCAGTACATGGAGACGGACTAGACCGACGTACGGAATGTAGACCACAGTTTGGACTGTCAGTCAGCGTTTTATTGGTAATAAAATAAAATGATCCATTTGGAGGCGCTATTGGTACAATTTGAGAGACATTCAGGACACCTCCCCTCGACCCATTGCACCCTCTGGCAAGCATGTTAGTAATTGAATATCGATCTACATGGCTGCTAGTCCACTGGGAAATATGAACGTTTGCTTTTATTATTCAAATTTTAATTTAATACGCTTAAACTTAACTTATTTTATTATATTTTGTTTACATTTGCTCAGATTTTATCTCCCAGATATTTTGTTTTTATCCGGACAAAAATATACACATCGGTTCTCTACTGTTTACGATGGTATTGTTTCTTTCGTTTTATTTGTAATTCGTAGAATTGTTAGCTTCGCTGCACTTCAATTAGCGTAAAAGAAAATTTACCATCGCGGTATTTAAATACATTTCGTTTATACAACACAATATGCACAGCCGTATAAATATTCGTTTTTAGTAAGTTTTCGTATACTTATTGCTCGCTGATTTATTGCAATGTATTCCAAAAATTAAAAAAAGAACCGACTGCTAAAATTGAGGTTCCTAGTTTAAGAGTTTTAATAACAATAGATATAGTAGTGAAAACTTATAGTAGTGTAAAAGAATGAAAAGATTAACACTGAAAAAATAAGAGCTTGTTAACAATATTAAAAAGTATGATTCTTCTTCTTCATTGGCGTCACAGTTCGGAATCGAACTTTAGGCTCCATAATCATCCGCCTCCTAGTTTCTCTGTCCTTGGCGCTCGATGTCCATAAAACGTATGATTACTCCCATAATAATATAAAAATTCAAAGTAATTTTATATATACGATATATGTGCATATCATATAAATAGACAGACAGACTGGAAGACACCTTTCCAACACACGCACACACACACACACACACACACACACACACACACACACACACACACACACACACACACACACACACACACACACACACACACACACACACACACACACACACACACACACACACACACACACACGCGCGCGCGCGCGAATCTTTGTTAACGACTCTTTGGAAATTGTTTGTGTGAAAGTCATGTCAACCCAGTTTCCTATTGCAATATGAAGAAATAAAATTCTTTGATTTACGAAAAGCATATTATCATACAAACAGTATACTATACAACAGCAGGCTGCAGATCAGTAATCGCAGCGTGTGAATAAATGGTGCTCAACTTGCAGAAACAGAATAGTGATGCCATAAAACAAAATCCGAATATATTAAGGAACGATTACTGTAAAAATTATGGCGTAGCACTGTTACAGAGATTTGTAATGTGCTTGTAGGCCTATTTGTAGGCCTACTCTCGTCCGGATCTTCTCGGATCTTCTGACCAAGATATTCATCGCAGTGGAAACTCGAATTGTGGTAAAAATTTAGAAACCAGCGCACAATGTTTTGTCTGCCTGTCTGTCTGTCCGTCCGTCTCTCTCTCTCTCTCTCTCTCTCTCTCTCTCTCTCTCTCTCTCTCTCTCTCTCTCTCTCTCTCTCTCTCTCTCTCTCTCTCTCTCTCTCTCTCTCTCTCTCTCTCTCTGTATCTTCCATAGATAATTTTTACCCATTAGGGGCTATCGTCATTCTCCACCAAGGCTGTTAACGTATATTTATTCAGAAGACTAAACCAAAACATTCCGAAGAAGCTATTACATCTATATGGTAAGTGAAAAGTAATTTGGTGTCAAAGTTCACACCCAAATCAAAAACCGAATTTACACTACAACTAGGAATATGGTACTTATATTTCACCCTAATATTGTCTTCTGGAAAAAGTTATGACTACTGTCTTGTCCATATTCAGCTGCATGCTATTTGCAACTGACCATAAAATAAACAATAGTGGCCCCAAATTTGAGTCCAGTGGTACACCTGAGGTAAACTGTTTAGAAATGTCTCCATCTAATTTAACGTGAAAGGGTCTAATGGAGAGGGAAATTCTATATGTTAAGACTGGTTCCACGCTGATATGGATCCCATAATACCACAGCTAGCGATTTACCTTAGTAGAATATCATTAGGCACCATATCAAAAACCTTCCTAATAATCAAAATATGTGGTATTCAGCTGATTTCTACGTTCCACCTCAGGAGCCACAAAGGACATCATGTCGTTTAAGTTTGTGACTGTGGATCTTCTGATCATGAAACCATGTTGACGTGAATCAGTAAGTCTGTTCAGTGTCTTATAATCGTGAATAATTTTTTCAAAAATCTTTTGCAATTGTATTAAGCACTGACACAGGTGTATAATTCTCAATGTCATGCAGATCACCCTTTCTAGGACCTGGTGACACCTAAGTAACCTTCCAACACTCTGGAAAACTGCAGATTTTAGGCTCAAATTATATAGCCACACTAGAACTGGAACAATAAGTTCAGCAAGACCTTTGAAAATAAAAGGAGGAATGCCATCAATACCAACTGCGGAACGATCCCTAAGTGCTGCAATAGCTCATAATGTCTCTACTTCAGTTATTACAGGGACGCCTATATTGCCATTAGTGCAATCTTCATTAGTATTTAAATTATTTTTGCTGATAATATTCTGTTGATGTACAGATTTAAATTATACACCTCCTCACAAAAGTTTTCTGCATGCAACACTACTCTGTTATTGACGTTTAGTGGACACACACCATTAAAATCCTTCAAGAAGGACTTAACGTATTTAAAGAGGTCTGTGGGCTTTGCAAGCAGCTCTTCCTCCGCACACGCTACTCTTCTTAACTTGTCTCTTCGGAAAAGCATCTTTGCTTTCTCTCAGAATACCGAAAATGCTCGTAATGCGGAACCTCTCCCGCTTTCTTTAACTTTTTATGTTCTGTGCTCCTTTGGTTTAAGCATTTTATTACTTCTAAAGAAAATCAAGCTGGATACTGCTTGCACTTTAATTTTCTTACTGGACCTACTTGATAATAATGACAGACAATGTCTTGTATAAATAGGAATCTGCTGAGTTAACATCGCAAACTGTGTAGACTTTATTCCAGTCAGTAACAGCATTATAAATCCTGAGATAATCTCATTTCCGGTAATCTAAAAACTGCTTCTCCTTGGTGGAAGTGGTTACTGCAACCACAGTGGCCCGCAAAGCAAGGGGGGTTATGCAAAACATCAGGGAGAACAAGGCAGTCAGTTTCTCTTTTGACCTCTAATTCAACTTTTGATGAAACCAAGTCCAAAATAGATATTCTAGCCTACCTTAGACATACAGTAATTGGTTTGGCTCAAGTTAAGATCGTCCATGCAAGTGAAAAGTGCCTTAGCTTTCTTCCTTGAATAAAAGTGTGCCTTACAGTTTAGAAAGCAGTCATCCCAATGAAATAATAATAATAATAATAATAATAATAATAATAATAAATTAGGAATAAATAAATAAATAATATGAATTTTACAGTTAATTTACAAGTTTTAGTGCAACACCAACACTGCTAGTACACAAGTAACAGTAAGAGTATAGCCCTAAACTATTACTATACCATTAAATCCTGTTCACCTAAAAGATATCTATACTAACAGACGATCATTACAATACTAACAGTGAATAATTAGTATTTTCAATTGAGATTAAATTAAACTAAAAATTTAATTAATTACAAACAAATTACAAAATCTATTTTTCTTTCTATATTAACTAGTTTTACTTACTTAAGTCAATTGCAGTTTTTAAGATACACTAACAAAATTACAACATATTTAGAACATTTCCTGAAACGGGCATGTACAGCAGCGTGCTAGGCGCGTTATCAGTTTGTAAACCAAGACCTAAACACTAACACGTGATGTAAGCGTTCTTTGTGTACCAGCACGTTTTACGCTTTATCTTATCACAGGCTGCTGCCTTTAAATCTATTCACTTGGTATTCTTCATGAATATAGTATAGTATTGACAAATCTTGTTCCGCATCACAGGAAACGAACATTTTTGAGTACTTTCTGCAAAACTATGACACGCACACCAGGTAAAGTTACACAGCAATAAGAAGAAAGTTATAACTGATACTACTTTCTGACAGATTTACTATCAGTTTAACATTCTTTTTCTGTACTCAGTGAAACTCAGTAACATTTATTTTTTCTAGTTTTTTCTTGTCCCCTCTTTTTCATAAAGACTCCCATGTCTGCATTGTTTCCTGATGCAGTACATGTTTGTATTATTAAATACCTTTTCTACTTTCTTCTCTTCAATTAATTACCCGTACTACAATAAACGTGGACTACTCTTATATGTTCCAATTCCTAGTTGGTGTCTTCTGTCCTTAAGTATCTCAATCATGCCTTCCTTCTTTTCGCAGTCGTTTTATAATACATTGTGTTTCCACTTCACAGTTCTGACAGTCCTTCTCCAATTCCTGTGACCAATCTCGGTTTAAAGGCTCCGAATCTTGTAACTACCTACCAAGTACAACTTCATATGCATCCTATCACCAGGACTTCACGTGTTTCTAGTACTGCGAACATTTAATTTCATATATTTATTGAGGTCACGAGCTCATGAGCGAATCATGAGATTTGATTAACGCCTGCTTAGGTTCATGGCTGGTATTGCAACCCGTTTTATGACTGAGTTCTTTTTTCGTTTTAGTAACAATATAACCTCAATTCACCGCTCACAACAATACAATCGAAATAAGAAATTTATTTAAACTGGCGAAATCTTCAAACCAGTTGTTTGTAACTGTTAACTTACAAATACGTCGCTGGCAGACCATTTGTAAAATATAAAAGATTTCTTAATTGTAATTTATGGATTATTTACGAAATTGTGAATTTTTCCCTCAGAATTCAATTATTCATGATTGTCTATGAATAATAAAACTGATGTCTTCTTTCACTTTATAGTAATGTATATTAAACTAAATTTTCCAGTCTTGTTGATATATGAATTTAAAATTTATCATTATCATGAGTTCTACAGCTTTACATATGCTGTAGTTTTTAAGTTCCCTGAGATTCTTGTTTGCTCTGTTAATTATTTAGTTATTTTCTTTCATATATCTGTATGTACAATCGTATAGAGTGTTTAATTATATAGTATAATATTTAATTTTTCTGCAATTAAAGTACGATTTCTATTACCCGAACGAAATATTATGATAAAATAACATGTAATGTACAGATAAAGACAAAAGGGTTCCAGAAAGAAGGGAAAGGTGAGATAGAGTGCGAGTGGGTGGGCTTGATAAAGTAAGAATTAAAGTGAATACTTAAAAGTCTCTGCTTGCTGCGAGGGACAAACAGCGGACGTTATCGCATCTCTAATGTAATTCTCTTAACGCTCAGAATGCAGTACGACGGTGCACAAAAGACCGGGTCAAATGTCCTCTTTCTTTTAAACATGAAATGTACACATCTTTTATTATGGTACACATTTGACGACTGTTTCACAAAAAATAGGCCGACTGTTTTACACCTCCCTGCGTTGTAAAATAATTTAATTTTAGTTATATTATTTTTAAATTTTGTTTTACGCTAAGCGATTCAATAATGCAGTTTATTAGAGTTATAACTGTATTTTCAGGATTTTTAAAGTTTTTAGGATTTTCTTTCTATGGGAATAACACGGATAATGATTATATGACTCCCAAAGGTTTCTTAATCTTTAGAATGTAATATGTAAAAATATAAAAATTAGTTACATTTGTATATAAAAATATTCATCTAGGAAAGCCGAACTGCAAGTATCAAATGGCAAACACCTATAAGTCACGTTTGTGTGATTACTTATACACGTTTCTCTGACGTAATGCCGTTGTGTGACGTCTTACATACATACATACATTTATATCCGTGACAAACGACCTTTATCTATGACAAGGACGTACTGCAGTTTTCAGCTTGCATAATTCAAACTGTTCAGGTCAGCGTAAACAAATGACAATCAATTAAACCTGCCATATCAAAATTGAGGTTAATTGTCTTTCAATAATTAACTAATAATAAGCGCATGGTAACAGCGCAAGCGTCAGAAAATTGCCATGACCATCACTACCAATACACTTAAGCAAAAATATTACTGAATAGTTGGATAGCAAAGCTCAGGTATTTAATACTCTTCTGTACTAGTCATAACCTTCACACCATTATTATTCCAGTCATGTTTTAGAGTTACGTGTCCGTCTCTCTTGTCTTCCGGCGAGTTCCTTTCTGCTCAGTTTTTATAAAGACGAAGACTGTTTCGAGATGCCCTTTATTTTCTCGTTGTTCGCGCTTTTCACTTTTCTCTTTCAGACTCTTTTCTTTTCTCAATATACGTGGCTATATTTTTTACTACATTTTATTGTAAGACCGGGTTGAGACTGTACTTTCATTCAACGGAGAGTAAAATAAAGCGCACCAAGTCTAATACATGTAGCCTACTTAATTTTGTATGCTTCAAATATTTAACCATATTATCTAGGATGTGTCGCACGATACGGAGGACTCTGGACAGGCATTTTAGAAAGGAAACACAAATGAAGTTTTGCATGGCAGTACCAGAGTTACATGGGTACGAGACATGATGGGTGATTAGGGAGAATGATGAAACCAGTACGTAATCAGCAGAAGTGAAGTTTCTTCCATCTGTTAAAGATTACACTAAACGAAATCAACTTAGGAGTGACGTTGTAAAAAGAGAGGAGCTCGGCGATTCCTCTTTAGTCGCTCGAGTTAATGTTTATTGTAAGTGATGGCATGATCATGTGTTAAGAATTACAATAGACGACAGGTTGCCAGAGTTTGCCAGTATAAGTACACTTTTTGGAAGACGCAATCGTTTAGGAAGAGGTGGGTTGTGGAACCGAACAGGTCGAAAGGCCTTATTCTTAAAGTTAACGATGCCAAATCTGTGATGTTATCAGTATACATATCACTTATAATGTACAAATACATTGTTTCTGTAGATAGAAGACGTAGAAGGAAAAGCAGAAGAGATAAAAGATTCGCCAACGAGAAAAATGTTCTATTTCTTCAATATTGAAAAAACAGCTTTAGTTAAACGCCTCACACTTACAGTTTTAAGTAGAAAGACTTAAAATCCTCTGACAATAAAGGATAACATTACCGCACGAATTATTTCCTGACAGCGGTGTGTATCATTATCAACATCCGAGGTAAACCGAACTATTGGAAACCGTTATCAACTGCGTCTTCCGTTTGTTTTGGCACCACAGAAAATTTCTTAATAGGCTACTTACTACGTATCTCATCTTTTATTTTCTGTTATGTTTCCTCGTTCCGTTTTCTATCATTTAAGTTGCGTTGGATCTGTCCGGCGCTAAAAACTGTTTTTACGTAACCATTGTACATTAGCAATATACGTAGATTCTTGGTGCAGTTATTTTCCCTTTACAGGTAGGCCAAATCAAGTTTTATCTTCTTGTTTCATCTACCCTAGATTTATGTTGGATAGAAGTGACAGACTCTTTACTGCAGTAAACAAACGTATTTAAATAGTTTAGGTCGCTCGATTCTTGACATATTATAAATTATTGGATGAATTCATTATTTTAAAGTTGTCGTAAGTTGATGGTCATGATTTCTAGATTAATTGTTTCGTCGTTATTAAACTGCGTATGCTAAATCACCTTCTTTGAAAATGTAATACTGATGATTTGTTTTGTGGTCTCTAGCCTTTTCAACAGGCGATCTACAATCAGAATGCAATTTGTGAAATACCAGAAGTCATTTACTACAGAAGTAACATAGAATTGAAATAATGCTTTCAATCAAACAAAATTAAATGGTCTTCTATAATATACGTTTTCGTTAATTTGAAAATATAAAAAATTGGACGATGCTTTATAATTAGTTTCATACAACTTTACACTTTATTTTTTACAATATTAAAAAGGTTTACAATTTTTATGACAGTAAGAAGTATTTACAAGTAACATAAACCGTATGGTTTAAGTAAAGAATCATTTTATTTTAGGTTATTTTGAAATGCACTTCACAGTACTCTGTGCAACTGAATGAAAAACGTACCAAATGCAGTTATTTATGAGTTGTCAGCAAGATGCTGTATAAGTATGATAAATTGCTTGTGTCAAGATTGTAGAACACGAAATATATGGAACAACATTAGCTGTAGTGACCCATGTCTGGGACAGATTACAAGACCAGACTATTATCTGTAATGACATGACGAAACATTCTAAATTGTCTGTCTGGAAGATATGATTGGTATTTTAACGTTTGTAAGTCCACTTAATGTGTCAATAAGCAATGTACTATCCTTCACTTTTTTTGTTACAAGTTACAACTTACATGGTAAATTTTCTCTTTCGTTCCATAACTAGGCTTCAGTGTGTTCCAGGTAGCATTACGTTCTGAAATTCTATTGATCTAAAATATTTTGAAGTCAAGCCTGGGGAGTGTTATGTAAGATTCTACTTGCTGGTGGTAATGATAAAAAACAAATATTTCTTCGCCTGAATAAGACATATAAGCTTTCTTCCCCTAAACATATTCATCATATTCATTAATTCATTTTCTCTGAGTCTGGTTAAAATAAGTTAAATCTGCCGTCATTTGTTCTAGTTTAAACGTGTATAGTAAACGCAGTTCAATTGAAGTAACCATTGTTTATAATAGTGGAAATAAGAAGAGGACCCTTGACCATACGGCAAAACAGAGAATTATTTCTAATTATGATTTTAAATTTTAAAGATTTTTATTAAATGTATTTCTGAAAACAACAAAAATCTTTTCATAAAATTCTTAAACCAAATTCTATTTTTACTCTCTTTCAGTAATTTTTATTTCAGTTATTATAATGATTAGTATTGCAATATATTATTTTAATTTATATAGTATTAGTAATAATGACAAAAGGTTTCAGAAACTGCCAATAATGGAAATGTAGGCCTATAAAGGTTCGACTGCTTCTGATGGATTGTCTTCTAATTTGGCAATGTGAACATTCAGTTAACAGTACGTAACTTACAACACACACGCAGTGCACAACTGTGTATAATGTTATGTGCATACATTATGTGTATAACGTTAAGCAAATAACATTTTTACTTAAAAATTTTCACTTAAAGTATTTTTACTTAAAAGTTTAAATATTTATAATACAGATTAAATTAAATGTTTAATCTGAGGTTAATACAGAGTAACCACAGAATGTTTAATCTTAGGCTCGCAAATAAACTAATCACAGGTTGAAGGACAGTACTTCAGGAACCATTTACAACAATTCAGCAGCCTTTTATTTACTGCTCACGCTCATCGAATTAAAATTTTTACATTAATGTTTATCGAAAATATTCTTATTGTATGTTTTTATGGTCTTTTCAGGTTTCTGAAACTCTTTTTATGGTCAGAAAAAATTAGTAAAACTATTGTTTTTGAAAAATGATACGTAAAGTTATGTGCTTTTCAGCCTTGCATATTGAAATAACGAGCTTTGAAAGAAGACAAGAAGTGTCATCGCTAGGGTAACACTACACACGCGCATCTCAAACTCACACACACACACGCGCGCAAACACAGTCTTATTTGAGGACAAAGTGAGAATTAACACAGTTCCACTTGAGAAAGATTTATTTATAAAGTTATCTGTCTCCGGTTAGTTACTGAGTGTTCATGGGACAAATGTGTGTGTTACTATAATGTCACATTTCTCTATGAGTTAAACTACTTAGCGAATGTATTACACAATATTTATAATTGGCGAATCTGGAATGTAGATTTGTCATACTGTCAAAATTAATTGGTGACTACGTACACAAAGAACACGTGTGAGTAAAGTGTGATCGTTAAGTTAATGAACGAAGTGTAAATTTTACAGTGAATAAATATCTTCAAAGGCGGTTAGTCTTAATCTAAAAATATGTAGTAGGCCTACCCGTTGCCTATCAAGTTACCAGAGAAAGTCTTCTTCAGTACCTACTTTGACATTAAACATCCTTAGTAAATCTCTTTAGTGACATGAATAACTCAATTGAAATTATACTGTCTTGATTTCGTGACAATATTCACGATACATCACTCTTACTGTTAACTGTACGATACTTAGTAATAGTGGGCTGAGATGTTAGATGTATAAATTTTAACAGGAGGGGCACTTGCATAAAAAGGAACATATGCAATGTTTATGAAAATTTTTTTATATGCCTGAAAGTGCAATTGAAGATCTACTTTTCTACAAAATCCATACTTTATTGTAGCGTGACGCGAGTTTTAAGATCCACTTGCTGAACAACTTTGTCGCCGCTTCGCAAGGGTCTCTTTCATAGGTTCTAACACGTTTAAGTCACATGGCGCAAAGTAAGGAGGGAGTTCCCAGTCCTCCTCCTACTAAAAAGGTTCGAGGAGTTCCTTCCATGACTTTTACCAAATAATGCTCGCAAATTTTTGCTATTACGGACAATCAGAGATGATGTAATACACACTTCTATGCCAGATATCCAATTCAACCGCGGTTTAGTCCGCTGTGATTCGCCTATTTACAAGCAACAGTTGGTGAACTCGTCATCCGTTATCGAATTTTATGGCCTTATCTGACGGTAATAATCGTCAGTATCTGTGGAATCGTTTTTGATCAACACCGCATCATTTTGCGATGGAGTGGCGTAAAAAAGCTATGTCACCACACACTTCCCGTAACTGGCGATGAATTTCAGTAAAGTTACGTCTCTGTGCCCACAGGAAACGAGTCATTGCGCAGATTTCTAATTTGGACATTACTTGTAAATGACGCGACATGTTTCGCGGGAAACAACGGAGTAACCGTTATTGTCAAATGGTTACAGCTAACAGAAACGGAAGTTCCGGTGTTGTTTATAACTTTCATCAAAACATCTCTTTTAGAATAAAGAATATGGTTAAGTAATTCTAACTTTTGACTGCCCCTCGTATAACCGGTATTACTCTAACAATAGAACTGCAAACTTGGGTGAGTTGTACAGAGCAATGTTAAAGGAACGCATCATTATAATTGTCACAGTTATCAACAGCTATAAGCATGTTAGCAGCAAGTGCAGTATGTTTGTCAGGATAGGGTTACACGCGTGAACAGAGCCGATTTCGCACTCCCACTAACCGCCAAACGTCAGTTTATCCTAATATTGTTAATTACACACGGGAGCCATCACTGCTCGACGAATGTATTTAGTTTAGGAATGCCATTGGACGCATGCGTAGTAAGTCCATTGTCATCACTTTACCACAACATGCAGTGTTACTTGTCATGAATCAAGTACAATACATTTTGTAGCCTATCACGTAACGCAACCTAATTTAACCTGTACTCGTAACTTTGACGAATATTGTTTTGTGGCGTGTCAGTATTATTTTGTCTGTTAGTCAACATTTAACATTTTCGTTATTAAAAGCAGAGATACTAAGTCAAACAATGAAGCCAATTCTTACTTATTATTTTGGAAGGAATCCGTAAAAAACTGAATAATATGGAAATGTGCCTTTTAATAAAATTAAAAATAAAACAGCGATTAAATAGTATAAATACATCGAAATAGTGTCTCATTTCCTTTCACTACAATATATTATAAAAAGTGCGGGGGTTTTAATATTGCAACTTACGGATGGTCTGTATCTGCAAAACGTTCAAACATTAAGATCATTTGCATCAAACAGTCAAACCAAACCAATGTCAAACGTGCCAAAAAATACAACCCACGTAGGAAGCGATTAAATATAACATCAATGGTAGAAACGGCTCAACAAGGCCAACACAGATGGTTGGGACATGAGTGTTGGGTGGGAGAAGACAACAGGATAGCGAGAAGAGTTTTCGAAGGAAGGAAGAAAGAAAAGAGGAAAGGAGAAGTCTTCAAAGAATGTGGGTAGACGATGTTAGAGCCGTAGAGGAGAAAAGGTGAATCTAATCGAGGAAGCAAGTTGTGGACATGAAGAACTGGAAGGATTTAGTGAAACGCATCCTACACAGGATAAGGAGCAATGGTCTCTTGGATCTGCACTACTACATACGCGATACTGTGAAGAGATTTTAAAGATACAGGAATTTGATGAGACTTCAAAGACAGTATACCTGTGCTGACAAGTGATTTGTCCTTTTAAAGACGCTCAAATTGTTAATTTTTGTAGTATAATATCTAATTGTATTTTTACTAAATTTACATTTTAACATTGAAAATGTTTATAAGGACGTGTCGCACATTTGCGGCCGATCGCTGGTGCGTGATCGAAAATGGGAACCGGTGAGTTTCCATAGAAACTAGCCTACTTCTTTGTTGTCAATAACGTAGTACACATATAAAACTTCGCTTATGAATGCGACTACATTTAACTTATAATCTGTACATTGGTAAATGAAAAATGAATTAATTGATTGGTGAATGAAGATATATATATATATATATATATATATATATATATATATATATATATTTAGATTTATTGAAGCATTTTCAATGCCCTTCTCTGTGCATTGCATTTGTGCAATGCCTGTACATTTTTTAGTTGGCTTTGGGTATTTTGTAAAATTGCTTGATAAGAAAGGTCTTATTTATAACAAAAATTAATATGTGCCACTAAGGTTCTTTATTTCCTAAGGGTAATCAATTATGAATCGTAGTAACTGATACAGAAAAAAATTCGTTTGGAACATAAGGGATTTAGCTATTACTGGCATTTGTAAGCGCGGCAAAGAAAGAAGAAATATGAAAAGTGTGTACATCGAAGTCAGGTAGACATAAAATCATGGCAAGAAATATCTGAGGCATTAAACGCTGCCACGTAGGCCGTAAATCAAGACAAGAAATATCTCGAGTATTATATGCTGTCACGTAATAATTCAGAAATATCTGAAGTATTAATTACAGCCACGTAAGAAGCCAGTTGCCAAGGTTGTAATATTTGAATCAGAACGAAACACATGAACATAATTTTATGTATAAATGAGGTGAAAACTCGCCTGGAAAAGGGAAAACGAACAAGTAGCAGGTCTCATCCCATCGATTGGTCGTGTAGTAAAAATATCGATTGCTGTAGAGGAATGAAAACAATTGCCTGCCTTTACAAGTTATATTTCTGTTACAGGCTATCGTCTTGCCTTTGATACGTAATGATTATAGAGTTAGTTCATATTACGCTATAAGAGAATGTCTCAAATTTTCTATATGAGATACAAACGAACATCTTGCTTTTAATCATACTGGATTTTTCAATAATATTTCAAATCTCCTGAAAAGAAAAGAAATGCAAGAGAATTTTGTTGTTCTACTATAGTTTCACGTAAAAACGGAAAATGAGAAAGAGCGAGTAAACGTGAGGTAGCGTGGGAGAGACAGGTAGCGACAGTATGTGTGCGTGTGTTAGAGTGAGAGGGCTACTCAACCTTGAAGCTCAGCGTCTTCCTTACCCAACAAACGACTACGTCCTTCTTAATGCGCATTTATTTTCTGTTCTTAGGCAACAAGATTATTATTTCAGTGCCTTGTAGTGGTAAACATTCCACCGCACTTGTCTTGTTACTACATAAACAAACAAGTCATGACTGAGTGAAGTGTTTGTCCCGACAGTCTGTTCAGACAGTGTTACCCGAGTAATTTATAGGTGTGGGTACAAAATTATTTAATCAATATATTTACACATCAAATACACCCTTTGAATGAGATTTATAGATAACGTTTCTATCAAATGGAATGATATAATGATATGTTAAAAATGAACATTGTTGACATCTTTGTGACAGGTTGAAAAGTAACGATTTATGTTGAAAGTTTGATAAGACGGGTAAACTACCTGCTCTTAGTTAACTAGTAATAACCAGCCACCTCTTGTTGTGCAATCTAACGGGGAAAGACTGGAAATGTGAGAGGTTTGTCAATAAGCCGTAGTTTAGTTTACAGAGTAATTTTGCTAATTCCAAATCACACATTCACAGATATTGTATGACGACTAATATACGCAGTATAAGTATTAATGGCTGCTACTACTAGCACAGAATGTAATCACCAGCTTGGGATTATGGTCGAATTAATTATACGTCGCTTAGAAGTATACAAACAAGCTAACAGTAATTACCGATTCCTGGAGACGTTTTTCTTAAACATGATATTATATAGTCTGCATTATTTATTGTCTGTGTCTCGTGGGTTTGCACGTGTTGACTGCCAGTCGCAAACTACTGACCAGCGTGCAAACATTTATCCAACACTATCGCACGTGAACCTAGTTACACATACGTTGCTGATTCTTAAATTGTTAAACGATGTTCTTTTCTCAATACATTTTTAAGTTTTCAATTTAAAATTCTTCGAGGCTCGTGTAAGCAATAGTACACAGTACATGTATAGAAACATATATGAAATGGAAACGTACGTACGTCTTTAGGAATATATTACTTGGCGCGTGCGCAGAAGGCTTAATTAACCGATGGTCTTGCATAGAAGTATGTACCTTTTCGTACTGCTTAATACGTATAATAAAATAAAAGTTAATAACAAATATAAAATAATGAGAAATACATAAGCGTACGAGTAATGTGATGTTTCTAGATGACGTTAACACTTTTGTAAATAAAATGAATACCGTGATATTAACTAGTGTCACACTACTGTGCTATTCGCTAGTGTCGAAATAGATTTTAGAGATAAGTACATTTGAAGCAGCGAGTAAATTATATTTACACAGATATGTATAACGATTGCGTGGACAGTACATAAAGCTATGTCCGTTCAATGATGACAAATATTATTTATTAATATTATTACTATCTTAGTAATATAATTTGAGTCTAACAGAAAAACAAAACGTTTAACCCACATTGCATTACACCATCGCAGGCAGGCAGGGGTGCCCACAGCAAATCGCACCACTGGAATTTGGGGGGGGGGGATTTTTCAAGGCGATTTTTGTAATCAGTAATTACAAATCGGTGAAGAAAAATAATGTAATTACAAAATCAAGTTAGATTATCTTGATAAGGCCTAATATACTACTAATTATGTTAAGCCAGGGTTGACCAGGCTTTTACATTTCTCATAATTTAGTTAGTGATTAGCCATACTAGAAAACCTGTTGGTATTGATAAAAAGAATAACATTAGTTTTTTAATTCCAATACTTACTTAAATGGTTTTAGTTTTTCAAAACTTGGTGGATAAAGCCTCAAGATCCATCGTTAACTGACGGTTATTCCATACCCCCGTATTGTGAGTCAAATCAAATCAAACTTTGGGGGGAAATTGCACCATGGCCTTTGGGGGGGAAGGGCACCTCTGATCGTAGGTTTACAGACATTACCATCACTTACTGCCTGCGTAAAGATTACTTTCTATCGTCGCAAAGATGTAATTGATAACATTCCTTTCTTCTTTTTTTCCCTTAAGGTACGAGTACTAATTCTTAAAAATGTGATTGTATTAATGTTTAAATTTAAAAAATTGGTGTGTTGGAACTAATGTTTAAATAGTAATCCAAAGAAAATGAGAAATGAAACACCAGTAACTTCCCTGTCAAGTTTCTGATGAACAAACCGAAGTTAGGGTAAACAAAAAAAGCTAAAGAGCATTAAAATTAGTTAGTTTTGTAGATTAAATTTTATTAATATTGTTCACTGTAAGTTTAATGCATGTGTTGACGTAGTAAAAATATCAGCTCTGCAATCTTGGGGAGTTTTTTTTTATCATAAAAGAGCAAACACCTGTGTAATAGGCCTACCCAGGTTATGATGGTTTTATGATTTTATACCATTGGTGTTTTTACCAGAAAGTATTATGTAGCATTAACATAACACTTTTTCATTCTATCCTTATGTTAGGGTAACTGTCATTTAAGTTTCAAAGGCTTCGATACAATACCTATACGTAGTATTTTACAAGATGCATATTACAACTCTATAGTCTAAGAAAATTATCAAAACATCCGAGCTTGTACTTGACATTATAGATACCGTTGTATTTATACCCATTCTGGTATACTAGTTTTCTGTTTTTTGAATTCTATTCTCGTTTGCAAGATAGTAATTACTTTTTCATTTGTGAATAAATATAGCCGAAGTAGTTTTTGCCGGAATACTGTATAAATTGCGCAGTTAGGAAGATCCTAAAGCCTCCGTCATTTATCTTATAGCACTTCGATTTTTCAAGTAAAGGGATGAAAAAAAAATACATTAATTTCTGAGAAAAAGATACAACATTAAAAAAGGTTGGATTTATTTTTTTTATTTAAGTTAATCTGAGACCAATACTTTTGATGTGACCCAGAATCAACTAAGGAAAAATGTTTTTTTTTTTTAATTATTTAAAACTTATGTCAGAAGTCAAAATTTCTGCTTCCTACATAAGAAAATTCTTAATACTGAGTTGAAAGGTCATTCAAGTCGGTATAACTGGAGGACGTTTACATTCCTTTATGGTAGATATTAGCCACGTTATGGTAATATATCTGTAAATCGCACGGACCTTGAAAAATGAAGAGGATACTGGTAAATAATTTGAATATGCATTCAATCAAAATGTTTTGATTGCCTTTTTGAGAGAAATCACCTGCTATACCCGATTATAAATTATAATTTTGGACAATAAAATGATTTCTATGGAAACTGGTGTTTGTTTTTATATTTTCAAATAACAATCGTATTTAAATAAGTGAAATGTATAAAACACCTACTACGTATTAACTTATACTGCCTACTAAATTATATTTCAAACGCGAAGGCATGAATTTGAAAAAATAAAAAATATTTTTTTCCAAGAAATTCATAGTATAAAATAACCCAGACTTTTGATACACTAACTTTTACATGTTTAGTTCTAAATTTTATTTTAAAAACGCGTTTCACAGAAAAATGTAAAGATGTCTTTATTAAAGTGGAATAATATTCTCTAATTTTCTTTGTTTTTGTCACTTTGAATCTGTGGGTGAAATTACAGCTAATTGAAAAGCGCATAAATCGTATTTTCCATACTTCAAATTAGGTTAACTGTAAGCATTAGTACATACACCTGTAAACGTGCATGTTAAATGAACTACTCGTAGTTTAGCTGCTATATATTTGTAATTCAGATTTTTTGTTTTAAGTTAATACAAAATTAACTAGAGATATACAAAATTTAGGAGGCGATGCTAGGAGGAATGCCGTTAGGACTGTACAATCTACGATGTTGATTCCTATTATTATTTCTGGTATGTAACTTTTTTAATGTTTTATTTTCATGACTGTGTGTTTGAGTGCGGGTTCGCGTGATCTGGATAACAGAATTATTTTTGTATGAATGAAAAAAAAATTATGCCAGAAACGTACGTGCGTTGTTAATATGTACTACTACAGGTTCTGTACGGGGTCTACCGACGTATCTCTATAGCATGTTAAACCGGTAGTTTGTATAGCCTCACAAGCAATGCTGAAACGCTTATTGTCCGCATAGCAACTGATGTTTCAGAACTGCAATCGAAGTGCAGAGATTGGGGAAGATGTAGACTAGACAACTGTATTGATTGCATCAACTTCAAAAACAAGAAATTTTCATTAAAACCGACAGAACTAAAATTTGTATAACACGATAGAAGATTACGAAGTATTATTGGCTCATGCATTTATTACCATAGATGTGTGTTATGGGTGTTATACCATAAATTATTTTCATATAAGAAAAATAAAAAGTGTTTAATTTAATGAAAGAATATAAATCTACACCGTATTTCGGTGATGAATATTTTCAGGCCTATTATCAACTGATCATTTGACAAGAGAAGCTAGGGACAAACAATTGTCACATGTGCAAGTGGGACGAAACCAGTGAATCATTAACTCAGTCATTGGTTCATACCGACAACTGCGAACTGGAGCAGCTGCACGACACATTCAAAGATTTTCTACAAATCCAGATTAGGTGGGAAAAAGCACCGAGTTCTAGAGGCAGATGACAAGTAGACGGTTCTTTACCTAAGTAGTAACTCCCGCCTGAATTTATATTATTTGCAGATCGATTGGCTACGAGTATGAATTGGCCAAATAGCGACTTGCAATGGCTATATCTTTTTGGTTAACATGGAATAATTTGGTTAATATTTTTGTTAACATTAAATGCGTTAATTTATATATATATATATATATATATATATATATGTATGCGTGCCTGTGTGTGTGTGTGTGAGTGCGTGTGCGTGTGTACATACATTTAATGTAACATAATAAATGGAATTTTTAAATTCAAATTAACATATTTTATCTTCTGAGTATACCATCATCATCATCTTTATTAAAAGATATAACGATAGAACTATACTATAATATTATTAACAATTTTCATTTTAAAATACAGAATATACAATTTACATTTTGTGTTATATGTTTATAAAAAAATCTCTTGCTAATTATTTTCTGATTCTGTTTAGTCTATACAGCCAAAATGATACTTTATATTTTTCAAGCGCTCTTTGGAGATTTGTTAATAACGTATAAATTTAAAAAATAAGGAATACGATCAAAACTAAAGTGAACTAAATAGGTTTTAATTTTTAAAAAATACATTTTCTTTTTGAGAAATATCCTTTTCGACAAAACTTACCGTGTAAGTGGGGTTGAAAAAATTATCTTAGAAGCCTATTTTTCAAAACATTCTGTCTCGTTTAATTTCCTTCCAAATTAATTGTAATTTGTCTTAGAGTAACTGAAATATCAGAAACATAAAACGCGAATATTTTCTTCTTCTTCTTATTCTTCTTTTTATTATTATTGTTATTATTATAATTATTATTACTCTTATTTGGAAATTATTGTTTGTCCACATATTTGCAAAAAATCTGGTTTTTTAAATTGAGAATTTTGCCGTGGAGCTTTTAAAAGCCTTTAAAGAGTGTTTATCGTGTAACCAAGAAATATATATAATTGTATTTTATTACACTGGCGGATTCCTAATTCGTTTGGTATAGTAGTAGAACATAATAAAAGTATTGTTAATATTAATTGTGACATGTGAATTTATAAAATGACCTTGCTCACGATATCAGCATATGGCTGCCATCTGGTGGAAACGATGAAGACTACACTAGGGCGACTACCGCTAATCTCGTGCTGCGCTCTATGTGTGTTAGTTTCAACTAAGAAAAAATTATAGTTCTTGATGTTGGAGGCTCCAAGTTTCAATTTATATTTTCAATGTAAACGAATGTTGTATTACATTCATGATTATAATCATCTTCAGACTAAGTGTTATACTGCGTTACAATGGCATCAGTATTGGTACATAATCTGATTTACTCACTTTTCTGTTTATTGTATTTTGGATATTATTCTTACGATTTGGAAACAAAGGTACATTCAATTTATAATCTGTTATCTAGAAATGAACATATTTAATTACAAGGTACAAATTATCGTATTCTCATAATATAATTAAAGAAAATTGTAACATGATTATAAATTATCTCATGGATAATCATTAAGTGGTGTATTCACATTTACAAATATGTAAAATTTACTAATAATTTATAAATATTTTACACGGTGGATTGACTGTACGGTAGATCCTATATGCGCTTGTGAAGTAGGATCGGGTCAAGGTTGTGTTTATCGCTACAAGTATCTGACCTGTAGTATTATCTGTTCTTTATCTGTTCAGTATAGTATACAAGAAGCAAGTGATTAAGATCTGAAATGTTAGAATTTTAGCGTATGCAGAATAGGGATGACTATATACAAATCATTATGTTCAGATTTGTAGAGGATTCAGCTCTTTTGGCTAAAGGGATTTACAAGACGATTTGCTTTTGGGAAAGGAGACTTTATGAGTTTGAGAGAACATGAAAAGAAACCAAACAGAAGAAAGGGCACCAGTACAGTAAATGTTTTCCTGAGAGGTGCGAAGTTGAGACTTGGGTAAATTAACTTAAGATACTAATTGTAAAACAGCGTAGGAAAAATGTTTTTTTTTTATGTACAAAAGACTGGCGGCAACCTAAAGGAACATTGGACTCAAGCCAGAAACATGTATAGGCTAATAAAGAATTGCTGGAGCATTATTATATATGACCCAGAATCGTGGACCACTGGTAAGAGAGGTAAGCAGCGATAAAGGCTTCTGAGAAATAATAGTGGAGGAGAATATAAAAGATTTCGTGTATAGATTATGTAAGAAATGATGATGTTATGTTTGGGAGGACACATGAGAAAAGATGGAAAATACTCCTATGACTAGGCATTATGAGAATGCTGATGGAGAAGAGTGGAGGAGACTGAGTGTAAATGTTTCAGGGTTTTTAAACATCAACAGAGCGATCACATTTTTTCAGAATATGCTGACCTACAGATCCCGAGATTGATGTTCATTATGATAAGAAGAAGTAGAAATAGAAGTAGTAATAGTAGTAGTAGTAGTAGTAGTAGTAGTAGTAGTAGTAGTAGTAGTAGTAGTAGTAGTAGTAGAAGAAGAAGAAGAAGAAGAAGAAGAAGGAGAAGGAGGAGGAGGAGACATTAGACGAAGAATAGAATATGTGATGAGGAAGAGGAATGAGTAGAAACGTGATAGAATGGAAGAGAAGGGTAGAGGGTAAAGAAAGAATAAAGAAGGCATACCGGAAAAAATCTGATAACCATAGTGCTAAGGATAAAGTACAGATACAAGTCTTTTAAATTCTAGTCGTATGGCAAAAAGTATCGACGACGCCAAACGCTAATGATGGTGGGAAATTGTCACGTATGCGGTGGACAAATAATATAGTGTGTTGACGACGGTTTTAGTATTAAATTCTACAACGACGACGATGTTTTCGTGGTTAAATTCTGCAAGTTGGACTGAAGCTTGTAAGTACAGGCAATAGCGTACGTGATGTGTCAGAGAACCGTTACAGAGCGCAGAAATGCTAATTGTTTCCGGCACCAATATTATTCTCGTGGATATCGTAAGGTATTACGCACGGTAACTTTACAATTCTCGTCATTCAAGATCACTGCAATTGACAATGAGAAAAATTTAAATACTTTTATGTGCAAGAATGAATACATGTAGCAGGAACATAAGTCTGTAATTGACTGTCCGCTTAACGGAACACCACACCATTGATAATTCTCGGTAATGGTTATTACTTTCCTGGCAAATTGTCTGCAAGAGGAGAATTCCCATTCAATCGTGTTTAGGCAAAGGTTGCCCACTCTGCTCGATCGCTAGGTAATTAATCCTTGTTACTGTCAATGTGTACGTGTGTGTGTGTGTGTTGCGCGTGTCAAAGAAAGGGACAGACAGACCGACATTTGCGCGTGCGCTGTTAGATCGACTGGACAATACCTAAATTGTCAGCGGATACCCCCTGTAAATGCCGTGCATTCTGTTTCACATACAATGTGTAATTTACTTTCTGAGTGTTTACATTTGTAAACAAACGTGTATAGAAACGTCTCAGCAAACACGGCGCTGTTCCTGCACACCTTTACTCATATTACCAGACTGTATGTTTATACTGTTATATTCAAGTAAACTTCTCTAAGGTTATATAATAAAAAACTTAAACACACAGTTTAGCTGTTAAACGTTATGACTGCCTGTTTATGAAATAGCAGTTTAACGTATTGAACATAAGACACGGTCGTCCTAAACAAGTGAAGTTAAATGTCAATAAAAAGATACGTTAATTATTAAGTTAACGTCTCTTCCACTAAACTAATTTACAGTCATTACTAACTAGATTTAATAAACGTATGAGAATTCTAAAACAAAGATACATTTTCCAACTATTATTATGAAAAACGTATCGTATGGAATAAGCAGGTAGCAGTCTGCGGGTCAAATTTAAAGATTTATCATAGCCTAATACAAATACAAATGTTACCGTCGCGTCGTGGGGAGAACGCACTGAAAAATACAATTTTGTTGGTTCTAAGACTGAAAAATCAAGTGATAGCCTTCTCACCAGTCATGGCCTTTTATATTTATTGAAGAATATGAAGTTAACATTGTTAGACGGTGCAATTTTGTTCTATTGTTTTAGAATAGGCTACAAAAAGTAACTATTATTTCTCATAACAAATCATGACAAAAGAGATTGTCTCATAGGTACCTTTTAAGGCGCCTTTCTTAATCCAGAAACTGGGTCAATTTGTGCTTCGTCTCAAGGCGCGCGAGCGCGCGCGCACACACACATACACACAGACACATGTTATTTCTCACCTGGATGAGACTATTCAACACCTGGATTCTTACCTGGATTTCCACACGTGATTCAAATTCAGCTTCGCTTTACCATGCAATTCGCTTACCGCCGTTCTGTTGTATGGACGCTGTAATGAAAAGAAAAATAATACTGTAGTAGTTTTAAAAATAAATATTAATTGGATTTCAGATAATTCATCTGTTGCAGTTGCTGAGATACTCATATACAATGTTCTGCTATTTAAATATTCTGTTCACATATCTGGGTTTATATATCTGCGATGGTCTGAATTCATACACAGACAGACAGACAGACAGACCAGAATAAGCCGACTATTCTCTCTGTGTGATACACAGTGTCGTAGAGTTTCAGAATGTAGAACTTTACCGTGAGTTCCTACTTCGTGGCCTTATCCAGTAAACGATCTTCCTCTAACGGAGATATCTCTCACCATGAGTGCACGGTGACTACCATGTTGCTGACCGCAAAGGAGAAGCCCAAGTATATCTGTTGTCAGAAAAGACATAATTATATACTTTCAGCCAGCAAGTTTTCTTCCTGCTGAAGGCAATTAGAGGTAAATGGTCAAAGTGAAAACTGAAATATTCGGAAATCAAGATGTCAAGCCTTCGGAGATAATCTTGCTCACGCCGGTGCACGAGAAGTTCGAGTCGTGACTGACAGGCCTGCACACATATGGCAGGAGCATGATAGGTGAGAAGGCTATTACTTGATTTTTCAGTCTTAGAACCAACAAAATAGTATTTTTCAGTGCGTTCTCCCCACGACGCGACGGTAACATTTGTATTTGTATTATAAAACATATATGACAGCCCTTCGGGATAACTATGGCAGGAGCACTTTTTGGGGAAGTAGGACAGTCTGAACAGGGAGACACGAGTTGAACAGTGTGGCATGAATAAAATTCGTGTTTAGAAAAACACTTGAGAGTCAACTGTATGATAGACTCTCCCAACCAGAAAAGGAAAGCTAATAGTTCAGGAGGCTGTGACGAGTACACTTACGTGTACATTAAGGACTGCTGCTAAGTTTTGAACCAGGAATTTTTCTGATGAAATTTTTAAGCCGCTATCGCTAGAACAAGGCAAAGAGCTCAGTGGATCTCGACAGCGGTTGGCTCGGCATGATGAGCTGCGGTAGGATGAGCGGTGATGGCCTACAGAAACTTTCACCATGACGGCAATGCCTTCTTCTGATTGACCGGTTCTTCACCCCACACGTATATCATCGGGACTTATCGCAAGAATCAAATGCACCTTAAGGGAAGCGTGCAGTTGTTGAGGCAGGCTAGGAGCTTGAGGTGCTTGAGAACTATGTTTATAATACTCCAGACGACTACTAACAGATACTTTTTAGATATTTAAATTAGATACTTAAAAGACTCGGCTCTTAGAAGATCTACAATTATGGGTACTTCTACGGTAAGCGTATACGTTATATCTGCAGTTTGTAAGTATTCTCGAATAGATATGAAGGTCAAGGCCTCCAGTGGAATGAAGAATGAAGACCACTGCTGAGCAATATTTTCTCCGGATTGCTGGCCGGCTTGGTGGTAGAAAACTTGGTGGTGTAGCCTTCATGCCAGGTTTGACGATATTTGAAGTGGCGCTATTCTGAAGCCACAACATCTGACTTAGCGACGAAAGCTGTAGCTGCTGGATGGGGGCAGGAACTACAAAGACAACAAGAGAGTAAATCATATTTGTTGTACAGTCGGTTGTTTTAATCGTTGAACAGATCCCTCACGATGCTGTAGTGTACGAGACTGGCAGCTCACCCTCACTGTGGGGCCCGGAATATCAATTACGTGGAACAAACCTCATGTCGCGAGGCCTTTAAGCTTTCCTCAAACTTGTTAAATGTGCTTTCTCCCAATTGTACCTTATCAACAACCAGTCAGCCTCCATTTCTGTGTACCTGTCATTGGCGAAAAGCCAGCATTTTTGGATCTGCACAACCTGGGTTATGGCCAATCAAAAATCCGGAGGTTTAAGAGGCCTTAGACAATTTCTTATCCTACCTGTGTTTATCTTCGTCTCACCCTTCGTTAGGCTGTCAGCCTTTTACAAAGTTACCGGGATCTCTAGAGTTCGACTTCTGTTGTCTGAAATATGGTGACTATTGTTTTAGCGGTCGAGTCTTGATTGCTGCAATAGACCCTGATGGTTGACCGTTGGTGGTTGTGGAGAACGACTTCTCCTTGGCTTCTTCACCGGTGACCTTGGCCGCGTCACGATCACGGCTCTTTTATCCCAGTGATCCAAATTCAGCTTCGCTTTACCAAAGAATTCGCTTACCGCCGTTCTGTTGTATGGACACTGTAAAGAAAAATAATTCTGTAGTAGTTTTAAAAATAAATATTAAATAGTTTTCAGGTGACAGGTTGTGCTTAAATCAGGAATCAAACTAACTAAAATACGAATGTGGGTCGAGTTATGTATGAAAAACGCTCATGTTGTGGCTCCTGAGTTAAAAAGATAATATGAAAGCAATTTAGCATGTTTCCCATGTCTCTTGTATTGCTATTTCAAATTACCATTATTTTTTTTTACTTTTCACACTTTTACCAACTTTGTAAGTAATAAATGTGGTCTTATTACTTAGACGTTTTACAGAGTTTTATATTTCACAGAATTCACTGCAGTAAATACGAGATGTAGTTGTCTGAGATACTTTTCCCTGTCAGTTAACCATGAAAGTAAGAAGGCGGGGTACGTTTACAAAAAAAGCATGTAAGTTTACAAAACGAGTCCGCGGAAATAGACAGACCTGGTTTACGTCGGAGAGAGCCAGTAAATTTTATTAAAAGGAAAAGTATGGTATTTGAATTAATTATAATACATATTCAAACAATAATAATTTTTATTTGATTGCACAGTATACAATGAAATTTGTAGGTAGACGAAATATGAAATATAGGTACATAATACCATGAAATATGAATCTTACACACTCTGGTGGAGAAAATTTTTCGTACGGAAGAAACTTTTAAGGTACATTTCTGATACACTGGTTTGATTATTAAAAACGGTTTTCTAAAATCCAAATACTGACATAGAAAAATCTTAGCATCAGAAGTAGCGTGCAAGTTTGATGTATATAAAAATTTTCATTAAATCTCGACACTCGACACCCTTCACATGTATTGAGACATTTGTTAGTCGTCAGTATTGTCGATATAGTGACAACAAAGCGATTTTGACTGCGCTTACTATACTAAACGTCTCCGTGGTGTGGAGATGGTTACGTCTTGTGTGCCTGGGGCAATACATTCATGAAAGCCCATGAATATGGCGTAATATATAAACACCTTAGCGTTGATAAAAGTCAGTGTCATTGACTTAATGGAAAACAGTACTCTCACGTTAGAGTTACACATCAGTTTCTTGATTACCATCGTTTTGGGCAGATGAAACTGGAAAACTGCTTTTTCTTGGTTTCTGTCAGTCAACATAATTTTGAAAACTTCCAATTTAGATGTAATTTGTCATGAACATGCTGAACAGGAATCATATTTCATCGTAACTAAAATATTAGAAATGCGTTACTATTACAAATGATGGTTAAGAAAAACATGACATGTCAGAGGACACGGCAAAGTACGTCAGACGTGGTGGGAATTAACTAAGCTGAGGAGTGGATATCGGTCACTAATGAAAAATAAATAGAAAATAAACTGTTAAACAATTAACAAAAACATTTTTACGGGAAATGAAGTAGTCTAAAAAAAAATGTTAACTGAAAACACTTTGAATAAAAATTAAAGTACACGTTTTTAAAGTTAATTTAGATAAAAAGAAAATAAAAATGGAAAAATACGAATTTTGAAATGGTAGCAATAAAACAATATTATGACTAACCTCTAAACTATTTTGACTAATGTACTATAAATAATATGGAATAAAAATTACTTTACTATAGAATATACTATAAATAATATTTATATTATAAAACAAATAACTAACTATCTAAGAAACTAAATAATTAAATATTCAGTGTCAGAATGATTATATATTTGTGTGCATGAGAAAGAACAGAAACAAACTCTACGTGAATAAATTCAAAGCTCCAAGTTACATTTTAATTTTTCCAGTTCGGTACAAAACAAGCGATACGGTTTACCTGCTAAAAGTGCTTTTGTTGATCGCTAGATAGCGCTGTCTCTCTGCTATCGAGTGGCTCTGCAATAGATCGTTTGTGAACTTAACAGTTCAAAAGTCCTTTATTCTGAGGAAATAGGTAAAACAGGAAATAAATGTACTTTTATAAGTTATATGCAAATAGTAACAGAAGTGTAGGTAAATGTTAAACACGTTTTAAGATAAAAGAGTAACATAGGAAGGATTACGAGGACAGGTTGCATGGCTTTCAGGTGTAGTTTTACGCTGATAAAGCTTTTTTAACTATTGGCGTGATAAACAGAGAAAACTGACCAATTAGCCTTAATGTTCACATTAAAAATTCGTCAGTGTTTGGTTGTCTTCAGTTCAATGTCATGTCATTCACCACAGCGAATATAACAAAATTTATTCACGGTTGCAGAGATTACCGGAAAGATTTTAAAATCTAGGCCTGTATTCACTAAGCACATCTAATGTAATTCATGGCCTTATGCCAGCTGGTTTAAGAAATAAAGGTAGGATAATAATTTCTGTTACACGATTTTTTTTGTAATTTCAAGTAAAATAAACTAGAATATTGTCTCTTACCAACTTTTAAACTGGGACAAGCACTACCAGTATACGCTATATATTATCTTTTCAGAAATCACTTGCAATTTTAATGTTGTACTGTTCTTGTTATCTGAATGAATTTAACACGTAATAGTGACATCGAACTTCCACAGAATCTCGCATGGAACACTTAATTATAATTTTCAATTGACAATATTGTTGTATCATTATTTATTTCGTTACATGAAATGGTTACGAGTTTGATTCATTTTCAACGTTAATATCAAAATGAATTCAGAGACATACATAAAATCTCTTAATTGATTAATCTCTTAAGTTAACAGCATTACGTTCATGTCAACAATTCTAACTCAGAAATATAATTTGCTCGGAGAAATATTCACAGAAAAAATAATAATGACTAGTGTCCACAGTAAAACTTTGGACACTTAATTTGTGTGTCCACTAAAAAGTAATAAATAAATAAATTCCAACTTACGTTATAGCAAATTTTAGCTCTTTTCATTGAGTGATTAGTTGTGTTATTTAAATTGTCATAGAATTGATTTGTTACTTTATCATGGTTAGAAGAACAAAATACCTGGTCCGCTGCGTGTACTTTTCACCCCTTGGCGCACCAACATTTCGCTGTCAGTAAAGATCTATATAGAATTTGTACTTCGGTGTACGTTTTGAAAAACGGTTTGATAGGAGTGCATAGATGAAGACAATTAAAACAGAGAAAACTTTGATTTTTACAGTGGCGAGAAAAAATTGTTTCACAAAAAATATAACTTTTCTGTTAAAAGTGTTACAACGTTTAACTTTACAGTACATTTCAGAACATTCAGGACAATGAGAGGTTAAAGTTTTATAATAATCGAACAACGCTTTTTAAGTTGGGGTTTGAGAAAAGAAAAATGGTGCTTTTTTGTTCTACTACTACTGGTCTTACAACAACAACAACAACTACAACAACAACAACAACAACAACAACAACAACAACAACAACAACAACTACTACTACTACTACTACTACTACTACTACTACTACTATTACTACTACTACTACTACTACTACTACTACTACTACTACTACTACTACTACTACTACCCCCACCACCACCACCACCACCACAACTACTTCTACTACTACTACTACTACTGCAACTACTGCTAATACAACAACAACAACAACAACAACAACAACAACTACTACTACTACTACTACTACTACTACTACTACTACTACTACTACTACTACTACTACAACAACAACAACTACTACTACTACTACTACTACTACTACTACTACTACTACTACTACAACAAAAACAACAACAACAACAACAACAACAACTACTACTACTACTACTACTACTACTACTAAATTCAAACAGAATTAAATAATTTTTGCATATTTGCCTGAGTTATAGAGGACTCAAGGTTTATTGATTTCGGTGAAGATCGGGTAAGGGGAAGGGGTAGTTTACCTGCAACGTTTTATGTTTTAACAAGAGTAAAGTAGTTAATTTTGATAAATAAAGTATCCTGAAAAGAAGGTCATAATAATCCACTGTAAAAAGGTAGATGAAATATCTACAAAAGAAAAGGGTAGTTGAAGGGGAGGAGGTAATTTTCTCTAAATGAAAATAATAGTTGAAGGGGGAGGGGATAATTTTTTATATGTGTACTACGTTATCGGCAACAAAGAGTAGTTTGTTGTTATTGTTAAAATTCCTTTCCGGGCTGTTTGGCCGTGGTCCAAAGTTATCTGCAAAACCAGACGTTTCGGGAGTGCCATCGACTCCCATCATCTGTGAAAGTCTAGTGCGTTAACGGGAGATGGTATACGTTAGTGTCAACAATAGTATGGTTAGGGCTGAAGTAAGAAGTAGTTTCTATGGAAATATTTCATTTCGAAAATGATTTTAAATATAAATGTTAGAACATGGAAGCCATGTATGGTTCTCCATACCGATATTTTATTTTAATAATACGGATTACAGCGCTAAAGAAAGCAGTTTAATGTTTTGTAGATTTACAATGAAATTTGTCTGTCCGTTCTGTCTTTAGTGGATGTTTAAATGGATTATAAAAACTTTGCAACGGACAGTAAGGTCGTTCTTACTAATCGCATTTAACAACAAACACTTAAAATATGAGTCTCATAACGTTCGCAATACTTCAACCACACTTGTACAAACGTCAACCGCCGTAACACAACTGACATTCCAAACGATGCGACGTTGTTGGTTTCGTTCTATTGCATTAGTTACCTTTGTGCGTCGCCGTGACGAGGCGAATAAGTAAATGATAAGTATTACTATTATTATTACAATTTACACCGTTTCTAAAAAGCAATACTTATATGTGTGTTTGTGTTGCAGTTAATATTTTACAATTATTAACGAGACAACATATAATTAATCGGTGTCAAACATAGGGAAGATGAATAAAGACTGAATTTATCATTCATCGCTTTCTCAGTAGCTCATTACTACAATCTTTATTAAAACGTATTGATAAATACGTGTGTGAAGAGTGCGTTTGTAATGCTCGCCAAACGACGTCGTAAATGTTAGCGAGTCTATTCGATAATGTGAAGTATTCAAGAGTGGTTTCAATTAGCCTACCGTATGTATCAATTATATCTGGGACAGTCGATTTATTATTTGAAAATTAAATGTCATAAAGTACCACCTACCACTAGAAGTACCGGGTCATAGGTAAGTAGAACTCTGGTTCCTGTAAATGTCTATAATACAGGTTCTGACATTAAACTACTCACTACCAGTTTATGTTTTCTACATAAAAACATTTAGTCATCAGTCCATGTGCACTCGAATAATTATAATTTATTTTTAACCTTTCATATTGTAACTAATCGTTTGTCAGCGTGTGTGTTTGTGTTTACTAATATATAAATATGTGTTAGTGTAGAAATAAAAATTGTTTATTAAAATTTTTTTTAATTAATTTTTTTATTAATTAATTAATTAAGAACAATTAATTAATTAAGTTTCGTTGTGTTCCGACACGTTTATCACTTAATTTAAATGTTTTATAGGCTTTTGGGTATTTGTCAAAAACTCTAACCACTTATAGGATTGTCTCCAATAGCAATCGACCCTTGTTTATTTTCGGTTTGGAGGTGCAATCTTCCTTCTGGTGGTGAGATTCTTGTAGTAATTTCTTATTAAATTAAAGTATTGTGTTAATTGTCTATATTTAGAAATGAAAAAACGGTTTAAATATGAAATATATTAATAATTTTATTAACAATTAGGTATTTTGACTCTTGTCGATATGTAAATCGATTCTCAGGGTATCGTTTTGTTATTACAAATTTTTTATATAATGGTTCTTTGAACAGCTATGTTAAGGAAAGTCAGAGAAACAGGGCAAAGATTGAAAAGTATAACATTACAAGGTAAATTCTTAAAACTAACAGTACATATATTAAATTTGAAGTATAGAAATAAGTAAATAGGTTGCGAACCGTCCAGCAGGCTGTAGATGGCTGTGTTCAGTTGAGTTGTTGGAAATCAGCAATGGCCGCCGTCACGATTGAAACTCGTCGCCTCGCAGTTTTGGTGTTCAAATAAAGATGTTTTCCTTGTGAATTTACGTCCTGGTGTCTGCAATTCTTCCTTCTGGTGTTGGTGTAGTGTCTCTGGTTCAGTTTCGGTGTTGTGTTCGGAAAATTGGTGTAGTTATAAGTCAGGTTCACTTTTGTCGGTTAGGCACTTTTTTGGTTAAGTTTTATTTGGTTTAAATGTTATTTCCACTGGTGTTCTGTGCTGTATAATGTTAGTTCGGTGTTGTTATATGTTTATTTCACTGTGTATGACTTGTAAAATGTTTTTTACCGCAACTCCCGATTTTCACTTTCGTCTCAAACAATTATTCGCCATTACGGTATTCGTAACTAGGTTAATACGGTTAAATTGCTCGTGTCAAGTGTCCCGTACAACGTTCAATAATTAACTAACTTACTTCCTTCATCTCCGACTAAAACCTTAGCCAATGCAATATTATTCATTCCATTGTTCGAATTTTATTTTGCATCCTGTGCATGTAATAAAGTTACATTATATAATTGATTATACTTTGGTTATTCTTCAAATTTATTAGCTAGTTGTTACTTAATTTTATCCTTCAGTTCATTCGGCGTAATTTGATAACAAATAATGCCGTTTTATTAAGTTTTTGATCTAAAATTGATAATTTTTACTTCATTTTGTAAATTCTAAGTTCTAAAGTCTATACTATTATTAAAATTTGTTTGGTATTGACAGATGGAACTGTTGATTAAACAACTGACTGCTACGTGCCTCTCAACCAATCGCCGTACTCAAAACTGTAAACAGTAACCGTAGCAACGCACACTGTTGCCAATAATGTCCCACACGTGCTGTTATTCAAACCAGTGTGGAATGTCGCCCCACAGAGTGAACTGTTAGTCTGTTTGTTAAGAGTGCTGTGTTCTCGGTTACACTTGTTTGATTATTCGTGGGTGTACGTTAGTTTAATACTTAAATAGTTGTGTTGCAGATACAAGTTTATTGCTAATTAATTTCTAATTACTTAACTAATTTCTGACTAATTAACTAAGTGTAGTGAAAACGTGTGAATCTATTATTAACTAAATAAGCATAAGCATGTTTAAATTACATGTTTACCTAAGTATAAATTTACTTTATTTTGTTCATTTTACGGAACTTTGTGCGTGCGATTTTTATTTTAAAACAATTTGTATAAATATCTACATTCTTAAATTTTGAATTCTTTAAAATACGTAACAGCTTTAACCTATACGCGTTTACTTTCAAACAGAAGGTATGTCTGAAAGTGAGGAAACTGGGAAAAAGCGTGGTCGACCGCGAATACACCCGGTAAAAGAGAAAACACGTATTTCCGGTCGCGTAGTACCAATTAGAGGGCAGTCCAGAGAATTCGTTTGTTCTCTACGAGATTATTTCGAGAAAGAGAAGGAACATGGTGGGCCTCTGATTTCAGTTGGTCAAGTTGTTGATAGAACAGCAGCTGCACTCTCTATAAGTAAAAATACGGTCGTAACGATAGGTAAGGAGAAGTGTAAACAAAGCGAGGAAGCTGGCCCTTCTAAACTGGAAACACCAGGTAAAAAAAGACGGATAGAAAAACGTGTTACTAATCTGGATGCTTTTGCAGAAGATGGGATCCGTCGCCACGTATATGAGTATTACAGTCGTAAAGAGTATCCTACAATAAAAAAGCTACTCGTTACTCTTCATGATGCAGAGCTTTTCACTGGTAGCCACTCGTCTTTACGGTCCGTAATTAAAAATTTGGGATTTAAATTTACTACCGTTTCGGGTAGAAAAGTATTAATGGAGCAACAACACGTAGTAGCTTCTCGCTGTAGATTTCTTAGGGGTGTAATAAATAAAAATTTTAATAACGTCGTGTGGGTTGACGAAACATGGGTGAACGCAGGACATTCTTTAAAAAAGTGTTGGTCGGATGATTCTGCGGCGGGAACTATGCCAGTGCGAATTGGAAAAGGTGGAAGACTTATAATTATCCACGCCGGAAATTCTCAGGGGTTTATTCCCAATTGCCTCTATGTATTTAAATCGAAAAAGACTTCTGACTATCACGAAGAAATGAATCACAACAAATTTAAAACATGGTTTGAAGAATTCCTGTTAAAGAATATTCCTCCCAATTCAGTGATCGTGATGGACAACGCCCCATATCATTCAGTGATTAAAGACAAGGCTCCAACAATGGCTTCAAAAAAAGAAGAGATGGTTGAATGGTTAAAACGCCGAAACATTCCATTGACAGAGGATATGAAAAAGGCTGAGTTGATGGAATTAGTACTATTTAATAAACCAAAGTTTCCTGTGTATATTGTTGACGAGTTGGCTGAAAGTTACGGTCATGAAGTCATCCGGTTGCCTCCATATCATTGTCACTTTAACGCCATAGAACTAATATGGGCCAGGGTTAAAAAATACGTTGCCATAAATAATACAAAATTCACGATGACTGAAGTAGAAAAATTAACAAATGAAGCCATGCAAATGATTACTGGAGAAGACTGGAAGAAGGTAGTCGAACACACCAAGTCAATTATTGAAGACGCTTGGAAAAATGAAGGTATAGTGGAACAGCAGGTAGAAAATTTGATCATTTCTGTAAATTGTTCGAGTGACAGTGAATCAGTTGAATCTGAAGATAGTGATTGTACATTAAGCCGAGTTCACCCATTATAAACGTAAGTTTTTATTTTGTTTAATGTTAGAAGTAATGTTAAATATAAAATTGCAATACAAAAATATTTAATTTTATCTTTAACTAAACAAAAATTAACAAACGAAATGTTATAGTCCAATATTACAAATTTCTATCAATTATAAATTAATATTTCAATATTTATAGGCAGTTTCATTTATGAAGAATTCGCAAATATTTATGCTTGCTTAATACCAAATTATCTGTATTTATTAAGTTCATGATATAATAATAGAGTAATTATTTATCACGTTTTTCGAGTAAATTATTATGATATTAAATCCATACCAAAATATTAAGTAAGATCTCATATTACCATAGTTGGACTTAACTAGAATTTGCGTAACACGGTTCACGTCATTTCACAAAATAAAAGATTTTTTACGCGATGTGAACAGATTAATGTGCACTATGATTAAGGCAATGCACAGTATAATACGTACATGTTATTGCAACCATACATTAAATAATCGTATTCACTACGATATAAGCTACGCGACTTCACTACAAAAGCATCTCTGGATGCCTTACTGTAATTAAAAGTACATTAAGAGGTATCATATCATGTTTTAAAAGTAAACTGTTTTGTCTTGAAAATCCGTATTAAATGACCTTGAGCGTGAATGTGTTGTAAGTTGTTTGTATGTGAATCATTGTTTTGTGTTTATCAACTTGTAGAAGTCACGTGGTCAGAGTTTGGCAACATTGTTTCCCTTTCAGTACAAACGTCAATACCAAACAAATTTTAATAATAGTATAGCTTCCTGTTATTTTCCAAATTCTGCCATTATCAAGTTATATTAATAATTATTAAATCTCATATTGTAATAAAAGGTTTATATTCCCTTAATTTCTTTCAATTAGATGAATTGGTTAAGTTTTAAAATGTTATGTTGGAATATATGACTCCCCTCTCCAAATTTTTGAGTTCTGTCATCTCCATTTTTATCAATAATTCTGGCTATAATTTTACAAAATCTTTCTTAGTTATATTTCTTATTACATGGCTTTGTTTCTGATTTACATTATCTAAATCCCTTCAGTTTAAATGTATTTATGTACTTAGTTTCTTAGTTTTGATGATGTTTAGTTTTTAACTTTTGGCCTAGATTCCTAACAGTTTTTACATACAAATTTGTATAAATAATACATATTGAATTATACCCTCTCTGACTCTCATTGACATTGTAACATAAATTAAACATTTTCTTCTAGTAAACAAAATAACAATTAGTATTTGTTTCATACTATTAACATATAACAAATAATTCCTAATAATAGTTGTCTTTAACAAATCAGACATTTTTTATACTCACATATTAATAAGGATACATAACAAATATTATATATAAAGAATGTTGCCCCATTCTAATATCTTAATTAATTATTAACAATAATACCTATAATATATTTTATCACTAAAGAATGTTAGTGGTCCTGACCTGTTTAAATTTTCTTATTCCTAATACATTTTAAATATCTTATGCTACCTAAACAAAACCTTATTTACTATACTCTTATTCTCTATACTCCTTATACTAAGTTTTATTAACAGTTTTTATTTGTTTTTAATTGGGTTTTGGGTAATTGTACCCTGTCACTTCACTTTTTTATCCTGTGTCTGCTCTTGTTTTATTAATCATTCTAATGAATGTCATTTAAACAGATTGGCAGTTCTTCACTACAACACATGTATTATATTACCTCTGTACATAAATTAAGTCACTTCAAAGTTGCAATATTTCATTATTTACTTAGTTTGTGAATACCAATAATGAAACATAAGGTTCATTTTTTATAATACTAAAACTTGCACTGGTTCTCTTTACATTCCTTGATTCTATTTCTAAATGGTTGTATAGTCTTACTAAAATCAAGAGATCTATTTGTAGATTACAATGAAGATTTGTTCTTTGGTTTTATATTACTATTTCACCTTGGTCCACTTTCAACTCTTACTCTACACACTTTTTTGGCTTATATCTATTGTACATGTGGGTTTTTGCATTGATACTATGTTATACTTTTTTATTATTATTATTTTATTTATTTTGGGGTATGGGTGTTTATTTATTAATTTTTTTTTTACAAGAGCATTCCTTCTTCTTGTGTATGCTGTCTTCTTCTTGTTTCTTCATTGATGTCTTCTTTTCTTCTGGTTTCTTATAATTGTATCTTCTTCATCTTCTTGTGGATGTCATCGGGTTTTTGGGTTTCTTCTTCACCTACTCTTCTTGTTTCATACAAATGCATCACCTTTTACGGTGGATCTTGTCTTGTTCTGGGTTTCTTCCTTATCTACTCCTAACCTTCGTTGTGGGTTTAGTTATGTTCTGGGTTTCTTCCTTATCTACTCCTTACCTTCCTGGGTTATATTTTTTCACCTTTTTAGTTATTATTTTTGGTTTTGATGATTCATCACTTGTAACATTTATCTTATATGAACTTATATCTTTATATCAATGATTGTACTGCACGGTTGTTCTGAATTAATTCTTTATTATATTGCTTTCTTCGGATTTAAACATGTTATTACTTTATTTTAATGATCAATTCACCATTCATTTTTGTGGGCTTATCTGTCATGCTACACAATATACTAGTTTGTATCTATTTCTTTCTGCTTTTGACAATATTGATTTATTGTGACAAAAAGATTCGTTGTATCCATCTGGATCATGGATTCTACTGAAGCAGCGAATTGCCAGTAGTAATGCAACGTACAACTGTGCCGCCCCTTGGCAAGACAACACAAAAATCGGGAACTAGTTTAATTATTTACTAACAAACTAAACCAGCTGCCGTTGTTAGTAAAACGCTTACTAACAAATTACAAAACAAGTATGATATAGGAAACTGACAAGGTTTGCATAAACTTATTCACTCACTAGGTATTAGCTAAAACATCTCTTTATTGCTATTGAAATATTAATCAAACATTATTCCTGATTTTAAAGAAAGTTATTTTAGTAAATAGCGCTTTTACTGCTTCAAAGATCTTAATTATATTATTCTTGTTATATCAAAATTTATTCATATAACTGTTGCTTTTAATACCACGGATCCGGGTCTCAATTTTCTCAAAATTATTAATTTATCAATATATACATTACGGTTACTATTACTTCTTACAAAATTACAAAATATACAAATCTGATAATTTGTTCATTACATTGCGAAAGTTCTTTAAAGTTCTTTGTTACTTCTTATTAAGGGGAAATTTACAAAAGTTGTGGTTTGATATCACCTGAGGTTGTTGTTGTTGTCTTGGGACATCTCCAGTTGTCTTCTACGGGTTGAGTACGTTGTTCTCGGTGTATCTACATCGGGTTGATTTTTTGTTTACTTGAAGCTCTCGAAGATAGGTTGTTTACTTGAAGTTCCACATGTTGTAATTTCACTTTTCTTAGTGCAGATTCTTGTAGTTCACATTTTCTTTATTTTAATTACAGTTATAGTTCTCACTTTGCAGTACTACAGTCTAGTAGTTAACTATGTTACACTTACATTTGATTTTGTTTTTAAGAGATGTGTTGGCTACCTTTTTCTATTTTATTTATATATTTTCTCACAAACTCTAGACACTACATTATTCACAATAACACGATTTCACGCTGGATATACTTCTAGAGAACTTACACATAAGTATATGTGTACAACACCAAAACTCACGTCTACTCATTGCGACGTTATACGGCCGAATGCGCGTACGGTTTAGGGGAGAGGGCTCAGTAAGCTAGGGCGTATTTACACACTAAGAAAATAGTTCGTACTTTTCCTATTATTATTTATTCATTAATTAGAAGATAAATACTTTATGTTTATTTTATTATGACTTAGGGATTTCTTTATTTCTCTAGTCGCATTTTTAATTATTTAAGTAATTATTATTATTATTCACTACTTAATACTTTTCTTGGCGTGTTGGTACTGGAAGGTTTCAAGTTGATTCAGGAATCTGGGTCTAGGTAAGGGTGTATGATACTCTTACTTATTAAAATTAAAAAATTTTAATCTGTGCGATTTTTTGATACATTTAAAATCGTCACATCCTCCTGCACTTAACTATAAAAAACGGGGGGGTGTAATAATATAATTCTAATAAACAATTATATTTCATACTGAAATTTCTCTCTCTCAGCTTATTTCTATTCATCAATCGATTATCTTATACTTATGTCACATCTAAATTCTACTACATCTACTATATAAAATACACAAAACGTAAATCTACCTTATTTTAATTCTTATATCTACTACCGGTTTTTTCTTGAATTGCTCACTCGTTTTTACGGAGTTATACTCATGAGTATTTTACTAATAATAATACCGTATTGTAAGAACAATAGAATTACTTTTAGTTTACAGCGCTAAAGATTATTTTTCTTTCTTTCTTTCTCTTCATCTTCATTATACTTGTCATCAGATTTCTCATGTATAATACCATTCTCGCAGGACATTAGCTAAGGTTGATCAGGCCTCGCTTGTATTCGTACGAGGGGGTTTTGAGTTTATAGTTACCTATAGTATAGGATGTTACACAATCTTATCCTATTTCAGTATAAGTCTATACAACATATTTTATTCTTAATACTTAGATAGTATTCTAGGTTTTCTATCTTTCTCGTAGTCTTCCTTCTGTATCTTGACACGAAAAACATTTTTTTATTTGAGACAAATGACTTCTGCGAACGTAATTTTCTGTATTGGGTTCATACAGAGCTACAGTAACGGGGGTGATGAACTTACGAATTTGGTAGGGGCCACACCATCGATAAGATAGTTTCGAAGAGATCTTATCAACTGCTTTACTCATAGGATGAGTTTTATACATGACTAAATCACCTATTTTATACTTTATTAGTTTATTATTATTCTCATGATACTTCCTTGATTTCTGTAAATTAGCTCTCAGATTTGCACGAGCTTCGTTCCATATTTTTCGTATGTTATTCCCATTCACGTCGCGGGGTAATAACTCATTGATTTTCCACTTTGTGGTTAAAGGATGGTTGGGTTTGTACTTGTACAGTAAATCAAATGGTGTTGATTTATGACCTTCGTGATACGCTGAATTGAATGCAAATTGTATCCACGAAATATTTTGATCCCAGGTTGTCTGGTCTTTAGCATGATAAGATATTAATGCTGATTTTAAGTTACGCAAGTATCTTTCTGCTATATTTACTTGCGGTCTGTACTCGGTCACGGTAATATGATTTATACCTAATTTAAAACACATGTCATTAAATTCTTTCGATTTAAACTGGGGTCCATTGTCAGATATTAAGCTTAAAAGTGTGCCATAGTCTTTAAATAGTTGTTCTTGTAGAATTTTAATTGTCGTAGATGCTAATGCACGACGCATAGGATACATCCACACGAATTTAGTGAATGAGTCTACACAAATTAACAGCATAGTATTTCCGGATTTAGAGCGGGGATAAGGTCCAGAATAGGCGATGTATATTTTCGAGAAGGGAGTAGTAGGTATTTCGGAGATTAATTTTCCGACTTGACTGGTTCTTGCTGGTTTGCTCAGCGCACAAATTTCGCATTCTTTCACGAACTTTTTTATTTCACTATTCATGTTTTCCCAGTGGTATTCCTTGCGAATACGATGTATCGTTTTCCTAATTCCCATATGAGCTCCAATAGTAGATGAATGATAGTACTCCAATAACATGGGTTTGATTATTTCCGGGGCGATTATTCTTAGTAATTTTCCGTTTGCCTTCTTAAAACAAAGTACTCTTTTACTCAAGATATATTTATCAGAGTTATTTCCTTTTTCTATTTGTTCGATTATTTTACACAATTTCGGATCTTGTTGTTGGTGATATGCTATATCCTTAAATGCAAGGGGAAAGTTAGTAATTAGTGTATTAACGATAGTGGTTTCAATATTGTCTTCTCCAGATCTTGTATTGGGTAGTTGGAACATGCGGGATAGAGTATCGGCCACTACATTTTGAGTTCCACGAATATGTTGCACTTTGAACTTGTAGCAATTTAATCTTAACACCCATCGTCCGATACGACCTAATTGCTTTGGGTGACTTAATAACCATGATAAAGCTTGATTATCGGTTTCTAGTAGAAATTCTTTGTGTTCCAAAAATGGTTTGAATTTATCAAAAGCAAATACTACGGCTAAACATTCCAGTTCATAGGCTGAGAACTTCCTTTCTTGCTCGGTCAGTGTCCGGGATGCATAACTGATCGGGAGTCTAGTATTATTTATTTCCTGGTATATTACGGCTCCTAATGCTACACTTGAACTATCGGTCTGTACGATAAATGGTTTACTGAAATCCGCTAACTGCAATACAGGAGGGGATATAATACTTTCTTTAAGTGTTTCAAACGCTTCTTGATGTAGAGTAGTCCACTCGAATTTCGTTCCTTTCTTTCTTAAGACATTCAATGGGGCTGCTATATCTGCTAAGTGGGGTATATACTTATGAAAATAATTAATCATACCTAAAAATCTAGCTATACCTTTGACTTCTCTGGGAGGTAAAAATTCTCGGATTGCGCGTGTACGTTCGGGATCGATGGTAACCTTACCTTCGGCTGATACTATGTGACCTAAAAATGAGAATTGTTTCACTGCGAAATTAACTTTACTAGGGTTTACGGTCAGTCCGGCTTTCTTTAACCGGGATAATACTTCACGCAAGTGATCAATATGTTGATCCATTGACTCACTATATACTACTATATCGTCGAGATAATGATATACAAATTTAAATTTAACATCATGGAAAATTTTTTCTAACAGTCGACTGCATACTGAACTTCCTTGTGATATACCGAATGGTACTCTCGTAAATTGATATAGATTAAATGGGACAGCAAAAGCAGTTAAATGTTTTGATTCCTCAGGTAGTGGAATTTGATGGAATGCTTGGTTAAGATCCATTATGGTGAAGATTTTCGCTTTTGTAAAATAGTGAAACGCACTGTGTATGTCTGGCAGTGGTATCGATTCAAATTCTATACTCTTATTTAGTTGTCTATAATCCACGACTAGTCTATGTTTGTCAGTTCCTTTTGGTACTAGGAATGCAGGAGATGAATATGGAGACGTTGATGGTTCAATGACGTGCTGATCAAGGAGTTTGTTAATGTGGTTTCTCATGATTTCCATCTTGGGCGGAGATAGTTTGTATGGGTGAAGTCGTATTACTTTGTTGTCACTAAGATTTATTTTATATTCAATTAAATGAGTTAATCCTAACTTGGGGGTGAGTACAGCAGAAAAATCTTTTATTAACTTTTGGATTCTTAGTCTCTCATTTCCTTTTAAATGACTTAGACTCGATTCATTAGGCTCTGAATGAATATTTGCGGTTTCACTAACAGTGTCGTTACTTAATTCGGAGTCGAACTGATATTTTTGAGTACGATCAAATCTGAAAAAATATTGTTTTGCATATATATCAAGGATTAAAGCAGTTTTTCTTATAAAATCCGCGCCTAATATTAAGTTCTGTCCTAACTCTTCAGCTACTAGTAGGGGAATGTACCAAGTAAAATTCTGAATTTTTAATTTCACCGTAATACTGTGAGATATCTTTAGGTTTTGTTTATTTGCGGTGGTACACTTTATGTTCACCATTTGGCTACGTTTAATCATTTTATGATTAGCTAATAAGGTGGCTAACTGTTCACTAATTATACTACGGGTAGATCCTGAATCAATTAAACCAAGGGTTTTCGTTGCTCCAAGGTCTATCTGTACATAGGGTAGTTGGCATATACTTGTTTTACATGCACCAATAGAGTTGCACTTCTCGATAAATTTTGTTAAATAAGGATCTCTGCGTTTATTTTTACTCATCTTTATTTGACGCTTAGTATTGTTGTTACCTTTCCTTCTGATGCTTCGGAAGACGTAGGATTTTCGGTCTTCCAGCTTCACACATTTTTTGATTGGTCGGTTTTCTGTAGATAACGCTTTTGTTTACATAACTTGCTAATATGTCCGGCCTTTCCACAGTTATAACATCTTCTTTCCTCACTTACTTCGCTCGTAGGTTGTCGGGATTTTGGTTTAGAGTATGAAACATGGGGATAGTTTTGGGTTTTATGTGTACTTACGAATCGCTTATCGCGGTAGTTTCGGGTATCATTTCCAATAGGTCTAGTTTGCAATGAATTTCTTTGTTGACTCTGGGACATAGAAACACTTCTATTCTGGTCAGAATACCAGACGTCGGACGAATGTATACAACATAGTTCTAGTTCCGTAAAAGTTGTAGGTGGCTTGACGAGTGCTAGTCGAGATCGCTCCTCGGGGGATAGTCTTACTATGATATTGTCTACTAACTGTTGTTCGCTCCATTTAACTTGTAACAATAAAGCAGATTACTTACTTCAGAAATATAATGAGCTAGTCTCTCGTATGTACCTTGTGCACGAAGTACTAAGTTTCGCTTCAATTCTTCGTAAATACCGGTGGGAATGAAATGTCTTATTAGTGTGGTATGAAGTTCTTCTACCGATTGATTATACCTTAGGGATTCTAACACTCTATCTTTTAATGGAGATCTACACTTAGGTAAAATAACTTACAAAATCTGGTTATCTCTTAGTTGTTGCAGTTCCTTTAATTCTAAGATATGTTTGATAAAATTAAGGAGCTTTGTAATATTCAGCCCATCAGTGATTTGTATATTGGACAAAATACTTTCTACAGGGTGGGTTATTTTTCCATAGAGCTCGGGAGTTAAATTTATTTGGCTCATCATTCTAGGATTTTCCGCAGGTTGATTAGTCCGCGAATGAGAAGGTAATTCGTAGGTATGGGTCATATTTTCTAGTTCATTAGGGAGTGACGTAACGTTTACTGCTTGAATATTTACTTGACTACCACTTAACCGTTCCTTGAATGGATCTATATTGGATTCCTGCAGAATCTGAATTTTTGCAGTACCGTTTGGTTGTTCTTGAGTCGGCGATTGGGTAGGTGAAATATTTAATTTCGTCAGTGCTTCTTCAATTTCGTCTAATCTAAACAATTCGGATCGTCTACGTAATTCGCGTATTATCTCAGGTAATTGTTTTAATGCTTCCTCGGCGAATTTTTTTACATCAGGAGGGATACCTTTATCACCGGGCCAGGTCAACAAATTGGTGATACGACGGTATAGATGCTCAATTCTTTGGGTGGTGCGTAATATTACTGCGGGGGATTTTTCATCACGCAGGGTTTGTGCGTACGAAGTTAGTTCTGTATACTTACGATAACACGTTTCTTTTTCGCTATTGAAATCTAAAACACTCAAACGACTTAATAATGAAGGTTTGTCCGGTTTATTTTCGCGTAACGTCTTGCGAAGTTCCGCGACAGTTACATTAGAGTAGGGGAGACCATGCCATAATGCTTCATAGGTTAATTCGTCTTTCAACAAGAAATCGGGGTTAAATTGAGTCATTTTTGATAATAACCACTTTAAACACACGACGTATTACGAACGACAAATGTTATGTCACTTACTTTACTTCGTTTTCTCAATGTTTAAAAATAGATAACATTACTTCATTTAAACACATACACATATATCTTATTTCATATTAAGCTTTGGGATGTAATCTTATCTTAATTAATCAACATAACTTATTTCACAACAATTAAATTCTCAGTATTGACATATATAATTAATCAAAACAAAACGATAATACTATTTTAGTAGAGAGAAATTTCATATACGGAAAGTTCATTGATTTAACAAACAGCACAAAGAATCAGCTGTTTTGGGGTGTCGTCTAGTTGCATAGGGTAGTAATTCAGAACAATACAAAAACAGGAAAGAGCTTGTCTAACGTGGCTTTGTTTGCTTTAGGGAGGAGGGGTTATGAATGAGATGGGTTCTTACAAAGGGGAGAGTTTACATTCCTCAACACATATTTAACATGAACCAACTGGCTTGGAATTGACTTGTTTGGAATGGTTTCCCTACCAGCTATTACTTGCTTAACACGGCAAACTCGCGATACTAATATTATTATTATATAATTAAAATTTTACTCATTTATCTTTTTTTTTATTTCTGAGTGAATAAATTTATGTTTATCCTTTTTTATCGTTAACGACTTATAAACTTACACAACAACAATTACATAATTATGTTGCAATTTTCTGTACGTGACACTCTGTAAACAATATTTATTTTTTTTTACCAAGTAAATTACACAATTTTAAATTTAGCAGAGTGGCACAATTTTGTGCCGCCCCTTGGCAAGACAACACAAAAATCGGGAACTAGTTTAATTATTTACTCACAAACTAAACCAGCTGCCGTTGTTAGTAAAACGCTTACTAACAAATTACAAAACAAGTATGATATAGGAAACTGACAAGGTTTGCATAAACTTATTCACTCACTAGGTATTAGCTAAAACATCTCTTTATTGCTATTGAAATATTAATCAAACATTATTCCTGATTTTAAAGAAAGTTATTTTAGTAAATAGCGCTTTTACTGCTTCAAAGATCTTAATTATATTATTCTTGTTATATCAAAATTTATTCATATAACTGTTGCTTTTAATACCACGGATCCGAGTCTCAATTTTCTCAAAATTATTAATTTATCAATATATACATTACGGTTACTATTACTTCATACAAAATTACAAAATATACAAATCTGATAATTTGTTCATTACATTGCGAAAGTTCTTTAAAGTTCTTTGTTACTTCTTATTAAGGGGAAATTTACAAAAGTTGTGGTTTGATATCACCTGAGGTTGTTGTTGTTGTCTTGGGACATCTCCAGTTGTCTTCTACGGGTTGAGTACGTTGTTCTCGGTGTATCTACATCGGGTTGATTTTTTGTTTACTTGAAGCTCTCGAAGATAGGTTGTTTACTTGAAGTTCCACATGTTGTAATTTCACTTTTCTTAGTGCAGATTCTTGTAGTTCACATTTTCTTTATTTTAATTACAGTTATAGTTCTCACTTTGCAGTACTACAGTCTAGTAGTTAACTATGTTACACTTACATTTGATTTTGTTTTTAAGAGATGTGTTGGCTACCTTTTTCTATTTTATTTATATATTTTCTCACAAACTCTAGACACTACATTATTCACAATAACACGATTTCACGCTGGATATACTTCTAGAGAACTTACACATAAGTATATGTGTACAACACCAAAACTCACGTCTACTCATTGCGACGTTATACGGCCGAATGCGCGTACGGTTTAGGGGAGAGGGCTCAGTAAGCTAGGGCGTATTTACACACTAAGAAAATAGTTCGTACTTTTCCTATTATTATTTATTCATTAATTAGAAGATAAATACTTTATGTTTATTTTATTATGACTTAGGGATTTCTTTATTTCTCTAGTCGCATTTTTAATTATTTAAGTAATTATTATTATTATTCACTACTTAATACTTTTCTTGGCGTGTTGGTACTGGAAGGTTTCAAGTTGATTCAGGAATCTGGGTCTAGGTAAGGGTGTATGATACTCTTACTTATTAAAATTAAAAAATTTTAATCTGTGCGATTTTTTGATACATTTAAAATCGTCACATCCTCCTGCACTTAACTATAAAAAACGGGGGGGTGTAATAATATAATTCTAATAAACAATTATATTTCATACTGAAATTTCTCTCTCTCAGCTTATTTCTATTCATCAATCGATTATCTTATACTTATGTCACATCTAAATTCTACTACATCTACTATATAAAATACACAAAACGTAAATCTACCTTATTTTAATTCTTATATCTACTACCGGTTTTTTCTTGAATTGCTCACTCGTTTTTACGGAGTTATACTCATGAGTATTTTACTAATAATAATACCGTATTGTAAGAACAATAGAATTACTTTTAGTTTACAGCGCTAAAGATTATTTTTCTTTCTTTCTTTCTCTTCATCTTCATTATACTTGTCATCAGATTTCTCATGTATAATACCATTCTCGCAGGACATTAGCTAAGGTTGATCAGGCCTCGCTTGTATTCGTACGAGGGGGTTTTGAGTTTATAGTTACCTATAGTATAGGATGTTACACAATCTTATCCTATTTCAGTATAAGTCTATACAACATATTTTATTCTTAATACTTAGATAGTATTCTAGGTTTTCTATCTTTCTCGTAGTCTTCCTTCTGTATCTTGACACGAAAAACATTTTTTTATTTGAGACAAATGACTTCTGCGAACGTAATTTTCTGTATTGGGTTCATACAGAGCTACAGTAACGGGGGTGATGAACTTACGAATTTGGTAGGGGCCACACCATCGATAAGATAGTTTCGAAGAGATCTTATCAACTGCTTTACTCATAGGATGAGTTTTATACATGACTAAATCACCTATTTTATACTTTATTAGTTTATTATTATTCTCATGATACTTCCTTGATTTCTGTAAATTAGCTCTCAGATTTGCACGAGCTTCGTTCCATATTTTTCGTATGTTATTCCCATTCACGTCGCGGGGTAATAACTCATTGATTTTCCACTTTGTGGTTAAAGGATGGTTGGGTTTGTACTTGTACAGTAAATCAAATGGTGTTGATTTATGACCTTCGTGATACGCTGAATTGAATGCAAATTGTATCCACGAAATATTTTGATCCCAGGTTGTCTGGTCTTTAGCATGATAAGATATTAATGCTGATTTTAAGTTACGCAAGTATCTTTCTGCTATATTTACTTGCGGTCTGTACTCGGTCACGGTAATATGATTTATACCTAATTTAAAACACATGTCATTAAATTCTTTCGATTTAAACTGGGGTCCATTGTCAGATATTAAGCTTAAAAGTGTGCCATAGTCTTTAAATAGTTGTTCTTGTAGAATTTTAATTGTCGTAGATGCTAATGCACGACGCATAGGATACATCCACACGAATTTAGTGAATGAGTCTACACAAATTAACAGCATAGTATTTCCGGATTTAGAGCGGGGATAAGGTCCAGAATAGGCGATGTATATTTTCGAGAAGGGAGTAGTAGGTATTTCGGAGATTAATTTTCCGACTTGACTGGTTCTTGCTGGTTTGCTCAGCGCACAAATTTCGCATTCTTTCACGAACTTTTTTATTTCACTATTCATGTTTTCCCAGTGGTATTCCTTGCGAATACGATGTATCGTTTTCCTAATTCCCATATGAGCTCCAATAGTAGATGAATGATAGTACTCCAATAACATGGGTTTGATTATTTCCGGGGCGATTATTCTTAGTAATTTTCCGTTTGCCTTCTTAAAACAAAGTACTCTTTTACTCAAGATATATTTATCAGAGTTATTTCCTTTTTCTATTTGTTCGATTATTTTACACAATTTCGGATCTTGTTGTTGGTGATATGCTATATCCTTAAATGCAAGGGGAAAGTTAGTAATTAGTGTATTAACGATAGTGGTTTCAATATTGTCTTCTCCAGATCTTGTATTGGGTAGTTGGAACATGCGGGATAGAGTATCGGCCACTACATTTTGAGTTCCACGAATATGTTGCACTTTGAACTTGTAGCAATTTAATCTTAACACCCATCGTCCGATACGACCTAATTGCTTTGGGTGACTTAATAACCATGATAAAGCTTGATTATCGGTTTCTAGTAGAAATTCTTTGTGTTCCAAAAATGGTTTGAATTTATCAAAAGCAAATACTACGGCTAAACATTCCAGTTCATAGGCTGAGAACTTCCTTTCTTGCTCGGTCAGTGTCCGGGATGCATAACTGATCGGGAGTCTAGTATTATTTATTTCCTGGTATATTACGGCTCCTAATGCTACACTTGAACTATCGGTCTGTACGATAAATGGTTTACTGAAATCCGCTAACTGCAATACAGGAGGGGATATAATACTTTCTTTAAGTGTTTCAAACGCTTCTTGATGTAGAGTAGTCCACTCGAATTTCGTTCCTTTCTTTCTTAAGACATTCAATGGGGCTGCTATATCTGCTAAGTGGGGTATATACTTATGAAAATAATTAATCATACCTAAAAATCTAGCTATACCTTTGACTTCTCTGGGAGGTAAAAATTCTCGGATTGCGCGTGTACGTTCGGGATCGATGGTAACCTTACCTTCGGCTGATACTATGTGACCTAAAAATGAGAATTGTTTCACTGCGAAATTAACTTTACTAGGGTTTACGGTCAGTCCGGCTTTCTTTAACCGGGATAATACTTCACGCAAGTGATCAATATGTTGATCCATTGACTCACTATATACTACTATATCGTCGAGATAATGATATACAAATTTAAATTTAACATCATGGAAAATTTTTTCTAACAGTCGACTGCATACTGAACTTCCTTGTGATATACCGAATGGTACTCTCGTAAATTGATATAGATTAAATGGGACAGCAAAAGCAGTTAAATGTTTTGATTCCTCAGGTAGTGGAATTTGATGGAATGCTTGGTTAAGATCCATTATGGTGAAGATTTTCGCTTTTGTAAAATAGTGAAACGCACTGTGTATGTCTGGCAGTGGTATCGATTCAAATTCTATACTCTTATTTAGTTGTCTATAATCCACGACTAGTCTATGTTTGTCAGTTCCTTTTGGTACTAGGAATGCAGGAGATGAATATGGAGACGTTGATGGTTCAATGACGTGCTGATCAAGGAGTTTGTTAATGTGGTTTCTCATGATTTCCATCTTGGGCGGAGATAGTTTGTATGGGTGAAGTCGTATTACTTTGTTGTCACTAAGATTTATTTTATATTCAATTAAATGAGTTAATCCTAACTTGGGGGTGAGTACAGCAGAAAAATCTTTTATTAACTTTTGGATTCTTAGTCTCTCATTTCCTTTTAAATGACTTAGACTCGATTCATTAGGCTCTGAATGAATATTTGCGGTTTCACTAACAGTGTCGTTACTTAATTCGGAGTCGAACTGATATTTTTGAGTACGATCAAATCTGAAAAAATATTGTTTTGCATATATATCAAGGATTAAAGCAGTTTTTCTTATAAAATCCGCGCCTAATATTAAGTTCTGTCCTAACTCTTCAGCTACTAGTAGGGGAATGTACCAAGTAAAATTCTGAATTTTTAATTTCACCGTAATACTGTGAGATATCTTTAGGTTTTGTTTATTTGCGGTGGTACACTTTATGTTCACCATTTGGCTACGTTTAATCATTTTATGATTAGCTAATAAGGTGGCTAACTGTTCACTAATTATACTACGGGTAGATCCTGAATCAATTAAACCAAGGGTTTTCGTTGCTCCAAGGTCTATCTGTACATAGGGTAGTTGGCATATACTTGTTTTACATGCACCAATAGAGTTGCACTTCTCGATAAATTTTGTTAAATAAGGATCTCTGCGTTTATTTTTACTCATCTTTATTTGACGCTTAGTATTGTTGTTACCTTTCCTTCTGATGCTTCGGAAGACGTAGGATTTTCGGTCTTCCAGCTTCACACATTTTTTGATTGGTCGGTTTTCTGTAGATAACGCTTTTGTTTACATAACTTGCTAATATGTCCGGCCTTTCCACAGTTATAACATCTTCTTTCCTCACTTACTTCGCTCGTAGGTTGTCGGGATTTTGGTTTAGAGTATGAAACATGGGGATAGTTTTGGGTTTTATGTGTACTTACGAATCGCTTATCGCGGTAGTTTCGGGTATCATTTCCAATAGGTCTAGTTTGCAATGAATTTCTTTGTTGACTCTGGGACATAGAAACACTTCTATTCTGGTCAGAATACCAGACGTCGGACGAATGTATACAACATAGTTCTAGTTCCGTAAAAGTTGTAGGTGGCTTGACGAGTGCTAGTCGAGATCGCTCCTCGGGGGATAGTCTTACTATGATATTGTCTACTAACTGTTGTTCGCTCCATTTAACTTGTAACAATAAAGCAGATTACTTACTTCAGAAATATAATGAGCTAGTCTCTCGTATGTACCTTGTGCACGAAGTACTAAGTTTCGCTTCAATTCTTCGTAAATACCGGTGGGAATGAAATGTCTTATTAGTGTGGTATGAAGTTCTTCTACCGATTGATTATACCTTAGGGATTCTAACACTCTATCTTTTAATGGAGATCTACACTTAGGTAAAATAACTTACAAAATCTGGTTATCTCTTAGTTGTTGCAGTTCCTTTAATTCTAAGATATGTTTGATAAAATTAAGGAGCTTTGTAATATTCAGCCCATCAGTGATTTGTATATTGGACAAAATACTTTCTACAGGGTGGGTTATTTTTCCATAGAGCTCGGGAGTTAAATTTATTTGGCTCATCATTCTAGGATTTTCCGCAGGTTGATTAGTCCGCGAATGAGAAGGTAATTCGTAGGTATGGGTCATATTTTCTAGTTCATTAGGGAGTGACGTAACGTTTACTGCTTGAATATTTACTTGACTACCACTTAACCGTTCCTTGAATGGATCTATATTGGATTCCTGCAGAATCTGAATTTTTGCAGTACCGTTTGGTTGTTCTTGAGTCGGCGATTGGGTAGGTGAAATATTTAATTTCGTCAGTGCTTCTTCAATTTCGTCTAATCTAAACAATTCGGATCGTCTACGTAATTCGCGTATTATCTCAGGTAATTGTTTTAATGCTTCCTCGGCGAATTTTTTTACATCAGGAGGGATACCTTTATCACCGGGCCAGGTCAACAAATTGGTGATACGACGGTATAGATGCTCAATTCTTTGGGTGGTGCGTAATATTACTGCGGGGGATTTTTCATCACGCAGGGTTTGTGCGTACGAAGTTAGTTCTGTATACTTACGATAACACGTTTCTTTTTCGCTATTGAAATCTAAAACACTCAAACGACTTAATAATGAAGGTTTGTCCGGTTTATTTTCGCGTAACGTCTTGCGAAGTTCCGCGACAGTTACATTAGAGTAGGGGAGACCATGCCATAATGCTTCATAGGTTAATTCGTCTTTCAACAAGAAATCGGGGTTAAATTGAGTCATTTTTGATAATAACCACTTTAAACACACGACGTATTACGAACGACAAATGTTATGTCACTTACTTTACTTCGTTTTCTCAATGTTTAAAAATAGATAACATTACTTCATTTAAACACATACACATATATCTTATTTCATATTAAGCTTTGGGATGTAATCTTATCTTAATTAATCAACATAACTTATTTCACAACAATTAAATTCTCAGTATTGACATATATAATTAATCAAAACAAAACGATAATACTATTTTAGTAGAGAGAAATTTCATATACGGAAAGTTCATTGATTTAACAAACAGCACAAAGAATCAGCTGTTTTGGGGTGTCGTCTAGTTGCATAGGGTAGTAATTCAGAACAATACAAAAACAGGAAAGAGCTTGTCTAACGTGGCTTTGTTTGCTTTAGGGAGGAGGGGTTATGAATGAGATGGGTTCTTACAAAGGGGAGAGTTTACATTCCTCAACACATATTTAACATGAACCAACTGGCTTGGAATTGACTTGTTTGGAATGGTTTCCCTACCAGCTATTACTTGCTTAACACGGCAAACTCGCGATACTAATATTATTATTATATAATTAAAATTTTACTCATTTATCTTTTTTTTTATTTCTGAGTGAATAAATTTATGTTTATCCTTTTTTATCGTTAACGACTTATAAACTTACACAACAACAATTACATAATTATGTTGCAATTTTCTGTACGTGACACTCTGTAAACAATATTTATTTTTTTTTACCAAGTAAATTACACAATTTTAAATTTAGCAGAGTGGCACAATTTTGTGCCGCCCCTTGGCAAGACAACACAAAAATCGGGAACTAGTTTAATTATTTACTCACAAACTAAACCAGCTGCCGTTGTTAGTAAAACGCTTACTAACAAATTACAAAACAAGTATGATATAGGAAACTGACAAGGTTTGCATAAACTTATTCACTCACTAGGTATTAGCTAAAACATCTCTTTATTGCTATTGAAATATTAATCAAACATTATTCCTGATTTTAAAGAAAGTTATTTTAGTAAATAGCGCTTTTACTGCTTCAAAGATCTTAATTATATTATTCTTGTTATATCAAAATTTATTCATATAACTGTTGCTTTTAATACCACGGATCCGAGTCTCAATTTTCTCAAAATTATTAATTTATCAATATATACATTACGGTTACTATTACTTCATACAAAATTACAAAATATACAAATCTGATAATTTGTTCATTACATTGCGAAAGTTCTTTAAAGTTCTTTGTTACTTCTTATTAAGGGGAAATTTACAAAAGTTGTGGTTTGATATCACCTGAGGTTGTTGTTGTTGTCTTGGGACATCTCCAGTTGTCTTCTACGGGTTGAGTACGTTGTTCTCGGTGTATCTACATCGGGTTGATTTTTTGTTTACTTGAAGCTCTCGAAGATAGGTTGTTTACTTGAAGTTCCACATGTTGTAATTTCACTTTTCTTAGTGCAGATTCTTGTAGTTCACATTTTCTTTATTTTAATTACAGTTATAGTTCTCACTTTGCAGTACTACAGTCTAGTAGTTAACTATGTTACACTTACATTTGATTTTGTTTTTAAGAGATGTGTTGGCTACCTTTTTCTATTTTATTTATATATTTTCTCACAAACTCTAGACACTACATTATTCACAATAACACGATTTCACGCTGGATATACTTCTAGAGAACTTACACATAAGTATATGTGTACAACACCAAAACTCACGTCTACTCATTGCGACGTTATACGGCCGAATGCGCGTACGGTTTAGGGGAGAGGGCTCAGTAAGCTAGGGCGTATTTACACACTAAGAAAATAGTTCGTACTTTTCCTATTATTATTTATTCATTAATTAGAAGATAAATACTTTATGTTTATTTTATTATGACTTAGGGATTTCTTTATTTCTCTAGTCGCATTTTTAATTATTTAAGTAATTATTATTATTATTCACTACTTAATACTTTTCTTGGCGTGTTGGTACTGGAAGGTTTCAAGTTGATTCAGGAATCTGGGTCTAGGTAAGGGTGTATGATACTCTTACTTATTAAAATTAAAAAATTTTAATCTGTGCGATTTTTTGATACATTTAAAATCGTCACACAACAGCAAAATCTGTGATATCTAGTATCTTACCATTCCACTAACATCTAATATCTAATATTCCACTAACCAGCAATTTTTATACTGAATATACTAGATCTTTATTCTGCCTTATAAATAAAGCACATCATATTCTGAAGATACATAAATGAATTTTAACAATTAACTACGTACTTTATTTAACCTTTGACTCAGGCATATTATAAGTACGACATATCATTATAGGGAAACTTTACTAAAGAAAAAAACTTGTGAAATTCTTAACACTCGGGCTTCTTAGTTGTCTAGCATAAAAAAAATAGGACTTGTGTGGTAGAAACTGTATACAAGTTTAGTAAAAGACGTTGACGAAGGTGATTATTGACGAAGTGAAAAACATATAACAACCGAGATAGTGCACCAACAGACGTGTTCTTCAACACCATGTGTCTTCAACAAACATTGAAGATCTTACAAAATGTGATTCATCAGGTGTTGCAATAGTTCAAAAGAAAGTTTTTTGGAATTATGCTGCACATGGAAATCCAACATTATTAAAACTTGCTAAAAGTGATTACGTCCTCTGATAATATGCCTACAATTTTGCAGTTACACATATTTCGTTTGTCTAAGAAACCCAAAATCTTCATCATGATTCAAAAACAGACATACACTTTTCTTTTGTTAAAATTGTTCATTTAAAAACGTATCGTGCAGAAAATTGTATAATACATCTACGTGTAAGTGGTAATATACACTATTTAAATTGCACTTAAATAAAATAGCAGTTTATTTAGTATAATATGATAACAAAAACATGCAAACGTGAATTAAAGATATGGCACATGTATTACAAATTCGATAAATATAAATGTTACAAGTAAGTACGCAAACGTGAATACAAAATGTAAAATACGTGTTAAACAATTTAGTTAAATAATTAAATTAAATTAATTTAACATGAATCAGACATGAAACGAGGCTGCGAATACACTGTAAAATATCTGGAAAATTCCAATAATCGATGAGACCCCAGCGCCAAACTTGGCAAATGTCAGAACATTTAGGTAGTCACTCAGAAACAATACAGTAATGACATTTGTGCTACTGCTTTCCTTCCTAGTGCTACAACAACACAAATAGTAATGTGGTAACAGAATACGATTATATTGACAATGAGAAGGTGATAATAATAATAATAGTAGTAGTAGTAGTAGTAGTAGTAGTAGTAGTAGAAATAGTAGTAGTAGTAGTAGTAGTAGTAGTAGTAGTAGTAGTAGTAGTAGTAGTAGTAGTAGTAGTAGTAGTAGTTGTTGTAAAGCAGACAATCATACAATAAACACTAAAATTCGAAACATTCGTATTCGGTTATAATTCCTTTTACTATGACGACCCTGCTGTATTGTCACAATTTTTTCAAAATTATCATCTCTTTTTTGGGCCCTGGAGTCCCAAAATATTGAGATTTTAAAAACTTAACACTACATTCAGATGTTAGTTACAATTCTCTTTAGTTTGAGACACCAAGTGGAATTTTTCAATTATATCAAAGCTTTCACCCACTCTTTGGGCCCTGAGGTAAACATTTTTAAATTAAAAAAAAAACACTATATTCAGATTGTGGTTTAAATTCCCTTTAATTTGATACTCCATATAGTTTCGCGATTTTTTTCACAATTTCGACCCCTTACATTTTTGCTCCCATCCCTATTTCTGGAGGGATCAATCTAAAAAAACAATATGGTTCTATAGGGTAAAAGTATGAAGATACACGCTTGATTGGTATGGAGTTTTTTACGAAAATCGGTTGATGCGTTCAAAAGTTATCGTGAGACATACCCTAAACAAATAGATTGATATGTGATACAGACTGACAGACAAACGAATGGCAAACGGTCGAGTCAACACTGAGAACTCGCTTCTACCGTTCAATAACAACAACAACAACAACAACAACAATAATAATAAATCCAACCCTACGCTCGGCCTACATCTTGGCCTAGTGGGGGTGGGCGGGCAACAGCCGTTACTGTTGTAACCCACAATACACACCATAACCCACGGTGTAACCGATCGTGACAATGGGTGGATGGCTCTAAGTTAGTGAGTCGAAAACGATGGCCTCAGGGCATCAGGACGCACCCTGCTGTATTTAGTTAACACTCGAGCGCTCTGCCGCGGTAATCTGTTATTTCCCCGGTAGTCGTGGGAACAAGATTCAAAGTTCCCTAAATATTTCCCGGGTTTAGGGGTCCCTTAATAATCATCGTCTAGAAAAAAGCCCTCCTCAGAGGGTGAAGAGAATGAGACATTTCTCCTCGGTAGATACGGAAAGGCACTTGACATCGTCTGCTGCTGTGCCAGTGGTGTCGAGGTATCTGGTAATGAAACGGAAGGAAGGTGACTTCAGAAAAGTCAGTCCCTTCCTTACTGAAAATGGTGTAAACGGTTGCTCTGAATCAGCCGTACAGGAAATTAGATAAGCCGCAAGTGGACTACTTGTCGAAACCCTAAATGATCAACAGGGCTCGAGGCTACTGAAACTGCAGAAGATAGAGGTCATAGAAATAGAAGTCGTTCCTCATACCTCCCTGAACACCACAAAGGTGGTGATAGTTGCAGGGTTTTCTAGTTGTTTTGGACAACCCGAGTACACTCGATCCGTTACTACAACAGACAATGATGTTATGCCAAGCGTTAGAAGACCTTGGTTCATCTTTTACTTTTATTTGGTGTCCGATTCATGTAGGTGTTGGCCTTAGGGCAACAGGACGCACGTTGTTGTATTTAGTCCTAGCCGTGGTACACGAGGGCTCTGCCACAGTGGTCGGTTATTTCCTCGGAACTCGTGGGAACTAGATGCTAGATTATCAACAGAATTCTGGGGTTGAGGGATCCCTTAGAAACTCTCGTCCAGAAAAAGCCCTCCTAGTAGGGTTGAAGAGAAGGAGGCATGCTCCTCAGTGATACCGAAATATACGTGACATTGTCTGCCATCGCCGGCGGCGTCGAAGTGTCTGGGGGTGAATCGGGAAGCAGGTGACTTCGTAAAAGTGAGGTCCCTTTCTTATTGAAAAAGCTGTCACCGGTTGCGCTGGATCAACAGTACAGAACATCACAAAAATCGCAGGTGGAATCTTCTGAAGACCCTAAACGATCAACATGGTTCAAAGTTACTTAAGCTGCAGCAGATAAGAGACATTGAGGTAGAAGTCGTACCGCATACCACCCTGAACACTATAAAGGTAGGTACTGTGCAGGAACCTACTGAACTTTTCAGAGTAAGAAATTGTAACTGAGCTCGCCCCATATGGCCCTATCGCATTTAGGAGACTAACGGTGCGAGGGGATGGACAGACACTCCCATCAGCGTCTAATCTTCGACACGAGAACTTCACCGGATAAGGTGAGACCAGGCATTCGTAGGCTGAGTGAGAGCATTCATCCCTCAGCCGACGCAGTGTTTTCAATGCTTGAGTTTCCGGCACAATGGCTCAAGATGTGGTCAGGTCAAGACATGCAGAAGTAGTAAATCGGTTCATAGCGATCGCTGTGGTGAACCAATGAAATGTGTCAATTGCGGTGGTCAACGTTCATCTAGATCCCGCAATTGCCCCGTTTATAATCAAGAGGTGTGGAAGCAGGAAATCCATATTCAGGAAGTACGTAGCCTGAAAAAACTCGGCTACTTCGATGTGAAGAAACTTGTATGCCCAGTCAACTTGTATGCCCAGTCAACCTGTATGCCCAGTCAACCAGGGCAAAATCAGTTATACACAGGCAGTAAAATCAACTGCATCACCCCTTAATATACAAGATATGTAACCTGCAGTAACTGAGTTTCATGAGCAGTACTTTCCCTAAGAATATAAAAAATCAGACCCCAGAAGATTATGTGTCTGAGATAGACATGCAGACGATGCAACGAGGTATTCATGAAGCGTCTACTAACGGACCCATACTTCGTCCGCCAAGAAAGGCGGGTACAAGCCCTGTGGTTGCAACTGCACCCACCTCCAGAGGGCGAGACGGCGAGAGGATACCGTCGTACATCGCCCCGTCCTCCCAAGTATACCAGAGAAGACTTTTAAAACAGAAACGTTCACCTCGATTGCCGGTGCTAGTGATCTCACTAATCTCGGTGACCTGGGGGAACTCGGCAATCTTCAAGAAAAGAAAAATAAAAGCTGGCTCCAAAACGGAAGCCAAAAAAGTAAGCTTGGTCCGTAGCGACTGATTCTTCAACATCCAACATGAGGAGCGTACTTCAGTGGAATATCGACGCTTGCATTATTGAGAACGGAAAATGCTACTGGAAAAAACATTTGAGGCCACAAGAACTTTTTTCATGAGGGGATATGAGTCCTTCCGCTGTGATGCGATACAAAACATCAGAGTCAGGGGAGGCGTTGCAATATTTCTTAGCAACACATAGCCTATCCCGCCGAACGTATTCCTCTCGAAACGCCTCTACGTGCAGTAGCAAATAGTTTAGTATAACCACAGAAAATGTCGATCTGCTACTTCTATACTTCTTACCAGATAGAACATACTAAATCTGAGTGACAAGCAGAAGATCTAAGAGATCTGGTTGAGCAGTCACCATCTCCATTACTCCTTGGGGACTTCAGCGCCCATAGTAACACTTCGGGTTGTCATAGTACGAACAGATTTGGATTAAGAACTGAGGATCTATTGCTTAAAAACGGGTTTGTCTTTTTAACCACAGGCAAGAGCGCACATTTCAATGTTGGAAGTGGTACTTTGACGGCTATCAATCTTTGCACCTGTAGTGAGACTGAGCCCAGACCCAGTGCAATAATGAGAGAAGCGCGAGCCCTAAACAGATATAAACGAGCGCCGACCAAAGGTCATTACATCACTTTTAAGCGTCTTCGAGCCGCCGCTTGCAGAACCATACTTTCTGCAAGAAGATCGAGCTGAGAAAACTACGTCTTAATCATATAACACGGTCGACCCCAGTGACAAAAGTGTGAAAGAAGGTCAGAGCAATCGCTGGCACATCCGATCACATCATCACAAAACAACTGTGTGTTTAAGCGATCGCATGTATACAGCACGATGGTGAATTGATTTGAAACACCGATGACACAGCTGACACCTTGGCTGCGAAATATGACGAAAGTACAGAAAGTTATCCTCTCGATTCCCTCATAAGGAAAGGTGAAGTTGAACACGACCTTATCTTCAAAAGTGAAGTTTACAGGGCCTACAACGTGCCTTTCACGATGAGTGAATTGCAGTCCGCTGTCCGCGCTACCGTCGACACTGCAGCAGAACCAAACGATATTCCTTACAGCATTATACGTCAACTCCCGGATCTAGCTCTGGCTACGCTACTGGCACTCTGTAATACCACATGTGATTACCCGAACTACCCGGACTACCCATATAATACATGGGGACTATCCGAAACGCTGGAAAGAGGCAACGTCATCCCGCTTCTGATGGCCGGAAAGGATCCTCTCAAAGCAAAATACTAACTTCAAGTATCGTTGACATGCTGCCTAGGAAAATTATTGGAGAGGATTATAAACAATCGGCTTGTCTGGTGTCTCAAGGAACACGGCCTTCTGACCGTACACCAGAATGGGTACCAACTGCTGTGTCTGGAAAACGCAGTTAAACAGTTTCATCGAACGCAAACATATAGTTGCAGTATTCTTCGATTTAGAAAAAATCTTCGACAGAACTTGGGGATATAATATCATCCAACAGCTACAGTATTGGCGGTTCAGAGGTAACCTGCCTAACTAGATCTCCAGTTTTCTCACAGATAGGATTGTTCTTGTTCGGCTTGGACAATCACTATAGTACCCACACGAGTTGGAAAATGGAGTACCTCAGGGATCTCTGGTGAGCGGCACGCTTTTTATCATAGCCAACAACGGAATCTTTGAGAGTATAGAAACTTCAGTTGGGTAATCTATGTATCTGGCGAAGTGTATGTTCACGATCTTGCGCTACTCCACTCGGCCAAGGCAACGAGGATGATGAAGCGTACAATGCAAGGCGCTATAGACATGTTGGTAGAAAATGCTAACAACATAGGCTTTTCTTTCTCAGCGATAAAGGCGACCTGTGTCCGCTTCTGTCAAAAGCGAGGAAACCGATGTTAACCATAAATGGTGTCCGGCAGCGCTATAGGACCGTAATCAAATTTCTTGGCCTAACTTTCGACAGAAAATTAACATAGAATACGCATGTGGACGACTTGGCTGCGAGGTGCAAATTCTCGTTAAACGCCATAACGTGAATCTCCCATATGACCTGGGGAGCAGACAGAGAAGTTTTATTGCGGCTGTAAGCCGCGCTATTGCTATCCAAAATGGATTACGTGCGTTGTACTCTTCAACCAGAAGGTCGTGCTTGTAAAAACTGGATCCTGTTCACAACGCAGGGGTGTGCTACGCCACAGAGGTGCTCCGCAGTAGTCCTGCACAAGCTTATATTGTGAAGCAGAAATGACGTCCTTACCTCTGCGACGTCAACTACTGTTGCTGAGATATGTGGCTACAATTTTGTCACTACTGAACCACATAAAACAAGAATTGCTTGCGATCAACATGCTTGCTAGAATATACGACCGCCGTTCGACGTTCACCAGACCAGTTGACATCCGTGTGCTGGAAACAGCCCCGCGCCACAACATTCAGGCGCCTATGGTCCAAGCAGACGTTCCATGAGAAGTGCTCTCCTGGCTGCTTCGCAAATCCTGACTGCTGGATGTCGCCAGTAGAAGCAAGAAATCGTGCCACCCAACTGAACTGAAACTCCTGTTTAGATCAGTCCCGAAGGAATACTTCGAGGAACACACCATTGTGTGCACTGCTGAGTTGATGACGGATAGCGGAGTGGATAATGCGTTTCTCATCGAGGGCGCCTCCTACTCCTAAGCACTGCCCAAGGCAGCAAGAGTATACACCGTCGAAATGTATGCGGTGTGGAAAGCTCTTTGTTTCTGTGATCACCTAGGTGAAAGAAATGTTGTTATCTGTACGGATTCACTGAGTTTTCTAACTGCCTTGGACAAGCCGAGCACAGTGGATCCGTTATTAAAGCAGATAATGGCGTTATGCGATGCGCTATAAGACCTCGTTTCATCTTTTAGTTTTTTTTTTTGGTGTCCGGGTCTTGTAGGTATCGAAGGTAACGAAGAAGCTGACGCTGCAAGAGAAACGCTGCGGACAGCGCACGAGTCGATGCGATTGCCATACGACCTGATGACGCGAAACTAGTTGCCACAAGCACCATTATTAATGTGTGGTAGCAGATGTGGAACACACGGCAGAGCAAACGTTTTGTCGTGAAGCGTCCGTAAATGGCAAATAGCGGATGATCGCAGTCGTCGTGAACAAGTACGACCCGTCTGCACTTGTGGCGCAGCACTTACTTACAATGAAACACATAATTGAAAACTGTAGTGCTCTTGAAGAACTGTGCCACAGACACAGAGTAACCTTAAAGAAGACCTCAGAAACAAATAGTTAGCGATCGCCAGAATTTGTGCTTCCTAAAAGCAGCAAGATACGCTTTGAAAATGTCGTTTTGTGTTATAGTGTACACGACTTTCCACTTCCGTTGAGTCAACTCAACGGAATGTAGGCGAGAAGAAAACATTCAGTCGAACAACACTCCTGGTAGATGTCGTTGGGCTAAAGACTTTAGCTACCGAGTCCCCAAAACATAAACAAAAATAAAAATAAAAAATTAATAATAATAACAAGAAAGAGAACCATAAAGCAGCAATAATAAAATAGTTGAACTTATGAATATTATTTAAATAACATCACAAATCTTTGTCGCAGATATCTTTATCACAAACCGTCTAGTTTTTATGTACATCGGAGGTTTGTATAACAATTTTCAAGAGATAGGGTACAGGATGTGGGAATCGGAGCCCATCATGTCGGATGATGGAAATCAAACAGCCAGTCTGCTTAGAACGAATATTTGTGGACGTAAAACAAATGGATTTATCACGTAGAAAAGAGAACAACGGTCAAACACCTTAGACATGTACGTATTTGTCGGCGCCATCATTCAACTTGCTTTACTTTGAAGAAATTCCGAGGACCAACAGTATGCGTATTGCTATTTCCAAGTTGATAAACGTTAAAAAATAAGACTTTCTTCGAATCTACATCGGATTCAGAGCCACACATTTATAAATCTCTTACTCTACGTACCTGTTAATGTTGTTTTCCACTTTTTGGCTGTGAAAATATATAGCCATAATACTTTTTGTAACGGTGAATAAATAGATGACGTTTAATATACTCGGTTTAATAAGAATTCGCAATTGGTGTAGTAACAGAGCAGTTCCTACATATAGGAAATTATATTATACGCATATTTGTAAGATTTATGTCTTACAGTATATTCAGTTTGTAGTTTTAAATTATATTCAGTTTGTAATTTTAACTAATATGTTATAAGTAAAAAAGCGGCCACGTTTTTGACTGTGTAGGTATTATTAATTTAAAAATTTATCTTTTAAAATTAGCAAAAGGGTGACATTGTTAGGCCTATAGAGAGGTCATGTTTTTAGGCGCTTATATTTAGCTAGAACTGAATACTGAATACTGGGTACAATTCCCATTAAGAGACGAGTAAATGTCTCAAAGGGCGCATTTGAGGTTTCATTTGACGCAGACGAAAATCTAGACTCGACTAATTCTCGGTTTTGGAAAAATTTTTAGTTTTCACTCTGTTAATTTTACTAAAAAGATTTCTCTTTTAGTCCCAAAAAATGACTTTGTAAGTTTTGTAAGTTTTGTCTCGACAAAACTTTGTAAATTTCATTGTAATTTTAACAAATTCTGATTGCCACCAGAGACGGTAATAAAGTCGATTAACCAACTGGTCTCCTCTTCTGCCTTTCCATTGTCTCTCAGTGGGTTACTGAAAGCTAAGACCAAAGCTACATTTTGCTAAAATATAAACTTTCCAAGCTTTATGGAGCAATTGGGTCAGAATTATCTTGACTTGCAATGGAGTTCAATAGACATCACGGAGAATATACTCAAACAAATGTGAATTCCGTGAAGTGAAGTGATCAGAACCAATAAATAAAACTTCTTTTAATCATTATTTTTTCTGCGTAGAAAAAACAAATTACTTTATAGCAACCAATGTAATCTTTTTAAAGTTGTATAGCCTACCTTAAACAAATATCAGATAAACTGTTCTTGTATCTAAACTGAGAAATAATTTCCAATGGGATTTCTAATAACGTTTTAAACTACATATAAGAGTTCCTCAGCAAGGGATTAGAGAATAGGCTAGACCACCGCTTCCCCCGTAAAAAGGCCACATGATAAGCTAAAGTTCAAAGCGGGCGCTGTGAAAGGAATCTCTCCTAATGGATATCCGACTTATGTACATTATGCAGACCATTATAATTCATATTGTTGTATGCATGAAAGTAAATTTGTAATGAAGAACAGAAGTATACATGACAGATTTACTTATACGCTCGCATACTTATAAGTTATAGATATATATCTGTGTGTGTGTGTGTGTGTGTGTGTGTGTGTGTATGTAACTCGTCACTTTCTTGTATTTTTTATAATATCCCAATTACAAAATAATGAATCATATCTGTGCAAGTATTAAACAAATACTTCCACGAGAAAGTCATTATTTTGTAACACAGGAATAAATATAAACTAATAACTAACAAATAACTAACTTCTAAAATATTGTATCACGAGTAATTTTGGTTTACTATTTATTTTAAAATTATTTAGTTAATTTTGATGACAGCTGACAAGATATCAATTGCAAAGGCCATTCTACATACTAAAGTTGCCTCCTGCGTGCACGAGCGCGCACATGCACTATAAGCTATGTGACAGATATTGTGAATGCATTCATTGGGCTCAACTTTCGTTATTCAGCTTCAGCGATAACTGCATTACAGTGTGATTGTGATCTGTACAACAATTCAGGCCTTATAATGTGGAGACCTAAACGATAAGTTGGATTTCACATTGTGGGAATTATTTACTGCTGTTTTAAAAATATTGTAAAATTATTCAATATTCTATTTGAATTATACACGATAAATTTTTGGATTCTGTTTAAATACAATAATGAAATCTCTGTGCCCTTTCACATCAGTTTTCAAACTAATTATGTAAATTTTAATTAACTGCTCAACGTTAAAAATATAATTTTTATATTCTCTTCCTCTAACTGTATTAATTCTTTAATATTACTTGTACACGCGTTTTCCAAAAAGTCAACAATGTTTACTTAAATTTACGATTTTGTCATCATATAAATAAGTACTCGCGGGAGATAAATATATAGGATAGATACGTATAATTTATATTAGTTTTTATAGTATAGCATACCAACGACTTGCGTAGTTATATTAGTGAGGCACACTTCCTTTTCTTCACATATTAATTAATACAAAAAAGAACTGGTAAGATTTATTGTAGGCCTAATCACACACACTCATATTCACACACACTCATACGCACACACAATATGAAATTAACTTGTGTACCTGTTACGAAAAAACAGACGGCTCTGAATTTAGTAAACTCAAAAGTATTTCAAAATTAGTGGTAATTATAACTGTATTCCTTTAAGCTCTGTGTGTGTGTGTGTGTGTGTGTGTGTTACGTTTGAATGTCAAGTGCCTGGTATCAGATATCGCATAAATAAAACTCCGCGCACCAAGGACAACACCTCTGAAAGCCTTATTTGTTTCTTCATTTATAGGCCTAAAACCTTCCCGTTTGCATAATAAAAACAAAACTTAAGTTCAGTAAAAAGTTCAAGATACTTTTTAAATAAAAGAAATATTCTAAAAAATATGAGCACAGGTCTAACAGTGTAAATGATGATATGATTTTGTTTTATATTTTGAAACGAATCTAAATATACCAGTAGCAAAACCTCTGTTCACTTACGTACCGACACTTGGAGAAAGTGCTCGGCTATTTACGCAAAGTAGAAACCAAAATGTGAAAAGTATCATGTAAGCGTATGTTAAAATCTGAAATGTAACACTTTATTATCTCTGAGATGTATCTCTTTCTCTGAGATGTGCGGATTAACGATACCACATTATTCGTAATTACTACATGTTGTCAAAAGGACGATAACTACACAGTAGGCAATGCTGATGGTTTTGACGAAGTACTGACCTGAAAGGCAAAACATTTTTATTCTACAAACACGGCGCTTGCACTGCCGGCAACAATTTGTAGGAACGGCGCTGAGTGGACAAATTCCAGCTGAACGCAGAGGTGGCGGTAAGCCGTTTATATCCATCAACAGTTACTCACGGCAATAAGTAGTAGTAGTAGTAGTGGGACAAGGCAACAAATTATAATTAAAGATTTCCACAACGTCTTCTCTTTCTTCTAACAACAATGATTAATTTATGCATTCTGCATATAAATTAGTCTCCACACAGAGGAAACATTCTGCAGCCAACGTGGCTTTTATTTCCTATAATGGTCTGCACTGATAAATGTTTCTATTTTCTTGGATCGCCGTTGTTAACAGCCGGTTTAGAATTCATTAATAAATCCTCAGCTGATAATATTATCTTTATGTGTTCTTGCTGCACATTCACAACGGTTTTTACATTTCTCCAATTCAAGTACAGCCCTTCTCACTTCCCGATTGTTGTTGTTGAATATTAAACAACACCTAATTACAGATTGTCTATTGCCTGCTGACTATTTGTTGTTGTCTCCTGCACTTTCCTGTATGGCATTCCTACACAGAAAACTCAACATTAATGTTTTATGAACTCGTGTTTCCAACAATTTACTGTTTAGTCATTTTGCATATATGGCAATATTTCAGCTTTGAACACAAAATCTATCCATTGAAATCCTTACGGCATAAATCACTTTTATTGTACTCAGTTTTTCATCTTTACGAAACGCTACAAGAAGAAGAAAAATTATGGGAAGGAAATAGCAAGAAAGGTTTAGTAATAGTGATACGCGTACAAAATACTACAGGTCTGTGTTAAATCGTAACTTATTTTTAAACATTATAATAATAGCATCCAATATTTATGAATATTAATTGTACGTTTATAGAAATATTTGTTATAAATATGTAGGCCTACTTTCAAAAATATATTATATAAATAACTACAGTATAATGAATATTTTGATATTCTTGTACGAGCACCTACAAAAACTTGCCTTTGAACAGTGACAATCACAGAGGTCGATTTTTGTAAAAATTACAATTTTTCAGTTTTATTACCTAATTTGTTACTATCTTGCTGTTTTTTTTTAATAAGCGATGGGCATACTTTAACCAGCTTGCTTACAATTGACTAAATCTTTTAAATCATACATGTTGTTTCATATACCCCACGAGTAATCTTTTAATACAGACATGCGTCACCATCGGATCTGTACCAAATGCGGCTACAATTGTAGATACTTGTAAATAAAGCCAAAATGCAGATAATTTAAATGAGAATAATGTGACAATACTTTATTACAAATGTTATAAATGTTGCTATAAGTTTTCAGTGGCGAGGCGTGGGTACATAATACCTGTTGCCGGTTGTGATAGGCCTAAAACTTGACCTAAAAATTAATTGGAATTTTTTCTTGTACCAAGTTTTCTTTTTAGAGCATTTTATATCATTCGCTGGGAGAAGAAGAGGGTTCAACGTGATCTAACTCTCATTATACTTACATAGAATAAATCAGTACACAAATAGTCGAATTAAAAATAATAAAGACAAACAGAGAAACACATGACTAAACGAACAAATCACAAATACAGGTACGTAGTATCTGCTGCATGTCAGTTCTGAAAATGAACATAGCTGCTAACTGAGCGTTTTGTCGGTTTATACACCGCCAACACATTGGGTGGGCGAATAAGTCCCCCCACTCCGCAGTTTGTACAGTGACAACTACTACGAGGTCAGTGACCGTAGCAGTAAAACATTGCCGATGTCTGAGCCGGCAACACAAGACGGTGTAAGCGCTCAGCAGTTCGAAAGCAATGCTACGCTTTTCTTCAAGTTTCCCTACTAATATTGTTCGGATTTAAAATTATTCAATAACTATAGTATTTATTCTGTAATATAATGAATATTATTTTCTCTTATTTCCAGTACTGTTGCCGTCGGCAACAGCGGTTACATGGACGCCACGGTACTGTAAGTTTTTATGGGCGTAAAATCGATCTTAAACTTCATATGAATTTCTCAGTATGAAACAATTCTGTACGGAAACCTTTTCATTCTTGAAGAGAAACTTCAAGGTTCATGTACAGGGAAGAAGGTCATGTCTGACAATCAGAAGAAGGAAACTCAGTAGAAACCTGAATAAGTGGTTATTGTGTTCAGTCGTATCGAGATTCTTAACGCGATAGGCAGAAGCATGTATTCAAACGATTAGTCTATCACATTAACAGCAGTTGCGCGAAATACCCACACATTCCGAAATTACAAGTAGTACCCGATGCCACCCTGTGACCGTACAATAGTTCACAGTATTTGCTACTGCTGAAGAGCAAATAACTTCAGACGATAGATTACAGGTCTCTCCTACGTATTCTCAGTAAGACTCTACGACAATGTCACTAATCAAAACGGTTCAAGCCATGAAATCGTTATTCATTACACTAACTTTTAAAAGCTACAAAAATTTTAAAACACTAATATTTTTGTAAGACGAAGTTAAGATGTAAATTCGTTCAAAAACAGTTATTTGTTTAAATGTTTAATAAGAGTAAATTTGCAAGAAAACAATTTTTAGATAAATTTAAGTATTGCACTGTTTCTAATTATGGAAGACTAACTTTTAAATAAAAATTCTGATGAAATTTTACCTTTGCCTGAGCCACATTTTTCTCATTAGAGATTAATCAGAAACTAAAACAAAAGAAACTTAAGTTTATGGAATTACAAGAAATTTTTAGTTAATTTTTGTAGAGGTTAGTAGATTCAAGTAATAATAGACATATAAGTAATAAGAACTTGGTTATGTTATAGAAACTGTATTTGAATGGATACATTATTCCAGATATGAATTTCTGCTATATTAATGCTATGTGAACCCGTAGCAGCGCAAACATCTGTTTAAGTACTCCCTGTTCGGTTCTATAATACTATCGGAGTTGCTGTTGAACGTACGGGTGCAGGAGACAGTTAAAACTCAACGGGAAAAGAACTTCTTTGAATCCCGTAAACTTTAGGACATCTCACTATGGAAAAATAACAGAACTAAATTAGTTTATTATTTATAATAATAATGGCTCCCATGTGTACCACCGAACTAGCTTATGAGTAGGCAGGGTAGGCTGCCTTATGTGAGCCGTACGGCATACAAGGAAGGCAGTGTGGCCAGCACTGTGCTTCAACCGCCCATTATTACCCCAGGATGTTATCCCAGGTACTCATTTTCAACAGGCTGATTCGACCTGGGCACCTTGATTTTATGGTGCGGGCCCGGAAAATTTATTACTTCAGTTGCTATAAAAACTCAATTCATTTGAATATAGTCAGACCCCGTAATAAACGCTGAGTTTTGACAGTATAAATCATAATTTTAAAACAATTCATTGTATATTCCTGTATCAAGGCTTGTAGTATATTTTGCCTGAAATTCTTCACGGTTCGTTTCCTTCGCCGGTAATAAGGATGTGTTATTAATTCATGCGCTATGATAATGGCAGATTATTTATTTAAACTACGCAGTATTATTTATAATTAAAATTATGTTGGCTGTTATAACAGCGAAATACATGCGTGCTGAAGATTCTATGATTCTACACGACATGATGTAGTGATATATTTTTGTTAAATATATATATATATTTCAAACAAGTGCCATTATAAAGAACGTTATATACAATGCGCGACTGGTCTATTCATTGCCGGTCGGTCTGTTCTGTGTTTATAAGAGGGTGGTTTTGTCAACTCGGTTCAACATACATAGATCTGACTAGTTTTGCATTCAATGCAAAAACCACTACCACAAATAATTCTGTCCATATAAACTAACCATTGTCCATACAAAGTAGATTGACGCTGCTTATTTCTTAGCTTTATTTACGGTCTTTTTTTAGTTGGTGCCTGAATGAAATATCTGACAAAAAGAAGCTGACAAAAATCATTAGTTAAGTTTTCTTCTAATCTGTATGCCAGTACGTATGTTTGAGCAGCCGTTCAATTCAGACAATTTTATTGACATTAATAACTAGAAAAAGTTATACTGCAAGACATGGGTCTACGTCGTTAAAAAATTGATTCGTTTGTAATCGAAGAATGTATTTCCACACACCCATACGCAAACAAACTGAATTATTTGAAACAATTCCATTTTGAACCGATGTTAAGATTCGTTTAATGTTGTACAAAATAATAAAAATGAAAGAATACCACATAAAGTTTAGCTGTTAAAAGTAAAGATGTATTTTATTAAAAATTAAGGTGTGATTGAACTTTATTTACAACACATCTTTATACCACAACAGTAAGAACAAACAGATTCCGTGCAATGTAAGCTTAACAAGTATGCAAGTTTTGGAACAAGTATTTAACGGAATACACTATCATAAGTTTTTCTTTTGCTACTATCCCGCATCTAATAACGACGGACAGACCACATTGTGATCTCTCCCCCACTTTCTCTCCCCCACACGCGCGCGCACACACACACACACACATTTCAAGTGATATTAAACATTTAAAACGACGCAAATTTTAGTAATACGTTAATTTTATTCGTGTAACATGTTAAGAAACTTGATTTAGGAAAAAGAATTGCAGCTGTCAACAATTTTTGTCAGCTGTCAAATGTCTATAAATGTCATGATCTTTAGTGTATAGACATCGTCCTGTTATCATGGCAAAGTAATGTCAGTGTATTATATTATTACCATAACTAATATCATACTAACAACAAAGACTGTATCTGGTTTCACGACTTGTCTTCGTTACTTCCTTCTGGAGACTGACAAGGATGCACGACCAGTGTCGGATTGTTGCTCAAGAGCTGTGGGTAGTCTATTTAAAAACAGGACACTACGGCCCTAGAATATCTGCAGATTTGAAAGGTATTAATTGTATTTAAAGTCATTCTAGTTAAGTTTGTACAGAATTCAACTGACTTTTAAAAACATTTTGTTAATTTTAATTTCCAGATCGTACAGACAACATTAAACTAATAAGTTATAGAGTACTTGACGTATACTGTGAGAAATAATACTTTTTAAACAACTCTAGTAGTTGTTTAAAATACATGAAAAATAAACTACCGTAGATGCGATTTGAATCTTCTAATATCCTGAAAACATGTGTACCTTCGATAATGCGATAGTAACTTTGGTTTTTTATGTTTAAAGGAGACAGGTGTTTTCAAGTTCGTTAATTTCACGTTTGTACACAAAAGAGAGTAAAATCAAGTACTTTTGTAAAACCAAGAGAAGGAGACTGAGAATATTCATTTTTGAAGATATTAATATATGGTTTACTTTCGAATGACTACGTGTAGTCATAAAGTGCAAACACTTAAAACGTTTTGTATCAACAGAGCAATCGTTAGGATGATTATTTTTTAAAACACAAGTTATATAAATAAACTAAAGTTTACTGAAACCTTGTTTTAAAAACAAATATGTGTGTTACTAGTTTACTCCTACTTAAAGCTAAGCAAAAATAAAACGAGACATTTAAAAATTAATGCACTAAACCAGCAAAAGCTTTAAAACCTGTTATTCACTTAAGCAGTCAGTGAAAAATATCGGTTTCAGTTGACATAGTTTGGGCTTGTTTCTATCGCTAAAAATATTTGTGATATAGACTAAACGGTGGTAATTATTCCAGTGTGCTCTGTTCTCCGTTTATTTCACACGGGTCTTTTCTGCACATAATGAAGTACATACTGCTGTAACAATGTACACAGAACAGCAGTGCCAGTACACATAATAAAACTGAAACTTTATATTTAAAGAAAAGAAAATTCACTAATTGAAACTAAAATTACTAAAATATTGCAAAAAAGCGGAAAATTTGAATTTCCTTGGGGGAAGGGTCACTGAACAATTGGCACACACACACACACACACACACACACACACACACACACACACACACACACACACACACACACACACACACACACACACACACACACACACACACACACACACACACACACACACACACACACACACACACACACACACACACACACACACACACACACACACACACACACACACACACACACACACACACACACACACACACACACACACACACACACACACACACACACACACACACACACACACACACACACACACTAACAGAGAGGGAGGGAGGGAAGGAAGCAGGGAGAGAGAGGGAGAGAGAGAAACAGCCGCGTTACTGATACAGAGTGTAGATTAGGTATGGGATTGCCAGAATATATATATATTGTAACGTATCGCGATTTTTCTCTCTTGCTATCGTCTCCGTAATATTTAATGAAAATCTATGTTTTATTTGCTCCGAGTTGTTAGCATCATCTTGTAACGTATCGCTAATAATCTTCCTCGGAGTACTTCTTTTCCCAACGTGTGTTTTACGTCTTATTATTACTCTTCGAAACTCTCGCTTAATTAATAGTTACAGAATTTGTTATCTTTTGGTGTTATATGCCTTCAAAAATCGAGTATGTGTAATTATGAAAGAATATTCAATGATTTTCTTAAATTTGTTTGTATTAAATCAATACCGTTGTTTGAAAGTAGGTAGGAGAGAGAGTAAAGAGAGTCAAAGAGAATTACTCTCTTTGAACACAATCGGGTAATTCAAATTTTTTCCGCTCGTGGCATCAGCTGTTTTCTCCTTTTACGAACCCATTTGAGGTTAAATGACTAAAAATAGTACGTAATAATTTCTTGATGTCCGTACTGATTCCCTTTCTCTTCTCGATTTTCTTATTACCTGTAACCAACTACCATCTACTAGAAATAATACACAGTTTATTATTTAAACGCAAGGCATTCCTTGAATTTATTTAATATTTACGGGACATTATAGTCTCCCAAAACATGAATTGACAATCGATTACTTCATAAATCACAGAGTTACTTCGATCTTAAGTTTACGAACATATATCACATAACAAATATTTTTTATTACAGTTTTAATAAAGAGAAAGAAATAAGTAATTAATTTCCCAGTGTTATTTAAGGTTCTTTGAACTTTGAGGAAGTCAGAAATGCATATGGGTCAGTATCAAACTTTACATAAAATTATTTTAAAATTTGTATAAGCTGTATCATTCAGTTGATTTTTGGACCGCTAGAGCGCAGGCTACGTTTCTTCACTGACAAAACGAACACTATTTAATGGAGTCTGCAATGTTATTAGCCAAGCCACGTTTTTCTGTTTTTTGGTTAATTAAAATAAAGTTTATGTTCACCTTGTTTTCAGATGGATTTAAAGAGATGGTGCTGTTTCTAGTGTTTTAGATTTATAGTTGAGGTGTAATTTAGTTAAATTTTAAATGGAAGCGATCTCACCCAATGGTTTTCAATGATGACGTCTTGGTTGAAATGTGGTCAGCAGGATTTTTTGGTTGTTCCTCGATTTTCTGGAGTGAATTAGTTTAGTTCAATGGACATCTCGGATGTAGTGTCTAGTGCTGACTCGTTTTCTTAATTTAGGAGTGGTTTATTCCGAATACTCTTTTAAATTTATTAAATTTTATAGGACATTACACTTTTCATCAACTTCTCACATTGAATTCCATTTAACAATTAATCAATTTCTTGTTAGCTAGTTACTCCTAGTAACCAATAAATTGATGGTTTTTTATTGGCTACCCTAGGTACCGTTTTAGGTAAATAGGCTAGTATATAATATTATTATTTCTTTTCTTGGCTTTAAAAATACTCCTTTACAAATCTTAGTTATTATTAATTTTAATTTATATAAGATTTTTCTTCATGGATTTATTTAAGCTTGACTGCAGGCATTTTATAATTTAATGATTTTTTAATTGAGTTTATTTATTACTTATATTTCATTGAAGGTATCCTTACTCTATACTACTTTATTTTCTCTTCCATCTTTTTAGTATAGTTTTAATTGGCCTTTATTATTATTTTATATATAACCCTGGATTATTTTACATCTAAACAAAATAATTATGGTAAACAAAATATTAATTCTAATTCTAATGCCTTTGTGACCTACACAATACAAAATTACAACAACTTGTTAACAGTAATACAGTTTATTGCTATCATACTGCTCCTTTCATCTCCAACACAAATTTGTGAAAAGCTCTTTTTAAATGTTAGACACTTTCACCGATCATTCTATGTTCCACTTTGTACACTGCACTTTTATGGTTACACTTAGTATTGTTTACAAAGTTTACAGTGTTTTTAGAGTACAAAGGTTCTCATAGTTTGATACATAATCCCCATTTCTGACTTTTAAAATTGGGTGATTACTGGTTTTTTACTCTGGTGATTATATTATCATATTTATTTATTTATCATATTTGGGCAGGGGTTATGTAACATTACAATATATATTGTTACATGCCATTTTGCCATGCATCTTGTTAACATAAATATACTTTAATACTCCTACCAAAAGTACGAAGAAACATGATAGTTTTGTTTCAAGAAATAATTAATTAAATACTTAATGAAATATTGTTTATGTTATTATTTAATTCATGTTAGCTAAGACTAATAATTATGTTTATTACAGTTAAAGTAATGTTAATAATAATAAGTAAGGAGGACAATGTTTAGGAACTTACTTATAAGGTTTTGTTGTATTTATAAAAACTGTATTGTATACAGGAAGTTAAGAGGAATTGTTATCTATTACTAATAGTTATTAGTAATTAGTTTGGGTCATAGTGATTAATATTATATGTGATAATATTAATAACACTAATGTTTATATTAACAGGAAAGTACCAAAATAATAGTAATACAGATTTGTAAAACTAGGCATGTTAAGCTTAGACAGTTAAGGTATTTTTAATAAGAATTTCTATTAAAATTATAATAAACAATGTCAGGTTAAGTTATATGATAATTAATGGTGTCAAATAGTTTCAATAAAGTGAAAAGTACAAGAAGAACTAATAATAAATAATTTTGGGACAAATAATTAAAAGTGTAAAATGGTAACTCAAGAAATATGTAACAGAAGATAATCAAAAGTGGTGTCAAAATAATCAGTGTTTCATCAGAAGATCAAAGAAACTAATAAAGTGAAGATCAAAGATCTTATAAAAAAGTTATAACAGTTTAAAGAAAATGAAAGATAAAGTATTAGAAATTTGTTTATGTTGATGCTAAGATAGCACCATAGTAACATAAAATGTTACATTAGATACCAATAAAAGCTGAGATACACGTAGGCCTTAGGAACTGAAATGTTAGAATACATGAAATAAGGAGTTGATTATTGGATCTGAACGAGAAAGGTTGACATTGAAATAAGGGTGACTAATCTAACAAATTGTAATTTTTCTATCAGTGAACATAAAACTAAATTAAATAATACTGCTAGACAAAATAAATAGAAGAAAGAAGTACAACACTATTCTAAAGAAGTAAACCAAGGAATCTCTGAAGAAATACCATCAACCTATCCAGGAAGAGACGTATTTTTTTGATAAATTATTAAACTGAACAATTTTCTTCAAAGGCCTAGGCCAAACTTCTCAAAGACATTGTTTACACTTTTAATTAAAACAATTTTGAACTGTTACTGTGAAAATAATCAATGAGTAACATTATTTTCATTATAAAAAACTATTAATATAGAGGAATACTCTCATCTAAAGTGAACTAGGTCTTAAAAACATTTAACTCAGCATAACCTAAACACTGAACATTGTAAAACTCTTAATATAATCTTGTTAAGGCACTGTGTAATTATTTATAATCCCATGTATTTTGGTACTTTTCCTAACATATCTGTCGTTTATATCGTAGTCAAAAGGACCTAACTTAACACATTCTATTTGTATTTTATTTAATAAATGTAAAAATATAAATTTGGGCCTTGAGATATAAGAATTATTACTGCTACTGCTGCCATACTGAGCATATGTAAAGAACAGCCGGTCAGACTTTGTTAATGATTATATTTGTCTTTGAAAACAATTTAAAGAAAATAATAAAAGGATTTGAATTTAATAAATACAGATAAAAGGTTTTCATTTATTTATTTAATGGATACAAAAATGAGTATGATATAATAAATACTATATCCGTGACTGAATTTGCTTCATCAACTAGATTAAGTTGGCAACACTCTCCACTAAGAAATATGGCAGACTATTCGAATCTGCTTTGATGAGCTTTAGTTATCACATTCGTCTATTAAATAAAAGATTAAAAGAGATTGAATCATAGCTGAAATAGAGACCTTTATAATATTTTAACAAAAATAATAATTACTATTTTACAAATAAATTTTATTTGCAACCTGTGATTGCAAATTGGCGCTCAACAAATATTACCCTGACCAGATACTCATCCTATAAAATATTAACAAGGTATACATTAAATAACCATTTATCAGTGAAAGTACACATTGAAAAGGAACGATTTTTATTGTACGTAAAAAAAATATATATATATATATACATACTATATTACAAAAGACAATAAATATACATTAAGACAATATAAAATATAAAAACAATTTTAGAACAAAAAATATAAGAATCACGCACAATTCAAAACATTGCAAAATTTAATTTATAACACAATAATGCTCTGACAATGTTTAACATATAAATTCTACCCCACACATAAATACTTCAGCAGAAAGAAACAGCACCAACAGAAGACAATAGACAATGCCGATCCGAAACAATTTTAACTTATAAAATAAATAAGCGCGAACATATCTTGTCTCTCTTGATTATGTAATTCGTTTAACAGACACACACGCACATACATTTACTGTATACTAAATTGTTTAAATGGCCATGAATATTCTCCGCTATGAAAACTAGCTCCAGGTGTCAGTACTCAGGATGAAACCTAGCTTCTCTACTTAGCGGCCCTACCAAAAATTGTTACACAATAACTCGTTTTTATATTTTCTGCACACAGAACTTAGACATAGAACAGTTAACACTTATTTTGGACACTATAGCGCTTTCACTGATCCTTTCAGGTGCAGATATTCCTGTAGGCAAGGCAAGAGTGTGGAGGACTCTCTAGAGTTAACTTTCTCTGTGGCTGCGAAACCAACTCCTGATGTAAAAATTCCACAACCTGGCTTTTTGCTAAAGACAGGCATTTACTCGGCCACAACGGTAACATTCAGAGAAGGCGCGGAAATTTTTCGACGTATCCTCCCAGAGATCGACATTGAATCTTTTGGCGGATCGCTGTCAGATCTTCTGAATTCAAGCACATTAGAGTGTAGATGACTAGACTTTCTTTACGGGATTCGCAATATCCTGCAGCCCCCAGAACAATCCTCAACCAAGTCATGCCGAAGAACTCTTCTGGCCTAGTGGCCAGAAAAGGCAAACTGTACCGGTCGTTCAGGTACATTGGTACAGTAAGTAGGCTTACTGTTTATTTATTAACCAAACATTTGATTCTGAATCTACGAGTACTTTATGAAATAAAGTACTTTATTGACCAGTAAAGTATTTTCTGGACACTTTATGGACATATTACACTTTATGAAATAATTACTAATATAAATGTTTTCACATACTTCTTTAATACTAATTCCAGATCCACGGTTGAATAAATAAATAATAAACGCATAATAAATAACGACAGATCAGCTAAAATATTGTTAACTTAGGACTGGCAAAAACTGTACGATAAAAACGTTTCTTTGAAGGTTACTAAAGCTGTTGCATATCAATTGTGTGGAGTTTAAGAGTTTTTCAGACACTATTAACAACTTATTTAACTAAACCTATTAAAGTCAAGCTATTAGAAGATTTTTATTTTTGTAAGATGTTTAATCGTGAGATGGAAAATACTGCTGCACTGAAACTCAACATCATGTTGCAATCTTTATTATAAGTGTGAGGCGTCATTCCACATTATTGTTAAGACATTAAAAGTTTATTGTAAAAAATAATTTATAAGTAATTATAATTAATTAATTAAAAAAAAATAAATTAATTTATAATTAATAATTGCCTTAAATATTTTTTGTGCGAACCTTATAATACAAGACTGTTATGGTAAACATCACGAAGATTGTTTGTTTTTGTACGTTGCAGTTACATTTGGCTCTATTAGGAATACAGCATGTTTCTTTGCCCGTTGTTTTAGGTAACTTTGGTAACTAATGCAGATAAGAAACGAGTGGAATTCGCAGTACACGATACAAAATGAAGAAAGTTATGGAAAAACGCTTAGAGAGAACTGACGGTTTGGTTCTATTTATTTGAAATACAATTATTGTTTTATTCTTTTAAATTCTGTTATTTTATTCTGTTATGTTCTGTTATTGTTACTGTTATGTTCTTTTGTTTTAAATTTAGGTGTTTCCTCAGCATAAAATGTATACTACGTAAATTTGTAATATATTGTTCATGGAACGTCATCTTTATCTTAGCGGTAAAACTAAAATTTTTCGTGTGTTGTAAGATTCTTATAAACACCTATTAATTTACAAATCTATCTACCTGTTTATTCACTGTTATCATCTGTTCAAAATTTTTTGTGCCTCGCGTGTTGGAAAAATGGTCAAAATCAACATCGTGCTGTGATTGAATTGTTTGATAAAAAACGTATAATAATGGTTTTTTAGTGGACACTCGTATTTAAACGTAGTCGTACGGGAACTGAAGATGCTTCTCGCAGTGGAAGCCCAAAAAGGTGAAACTTTTGGGTACTGCATTTGGAGTCGTTGCAGTTTTGGGCGTCCAGGTGGGAATCATCTTCATTGCTCGTTGACCACGTTTCAACTCGAGTGCCCACTTATAAACTACGAGGGTAGGGTGAAAAATTCTGGGCCTGGCACAGAGATAGCGCTACTGCACTCATTATTTTGACCGTGTTGTATGATTTCATCCTTTGTAGGCTTAGATTCGATGATTTCAAGTCAATAAGTTGTATATTATTAGTGGCATAGTACACCATTGTAAGCGCCTCGGGCATCATTGAATAGTCTTGATATTCCCGCTGTGATTAAATTTTGTTTTGAAAGGCAACCGATATAAAAAAGAAGCTGGATTCAACCTTGTGGGACAGAGGACTCTTCCCCATCGGATACCAAGGTGTTGTGTGTTGCTGAATTTAAAATGGGTCGGACAAGCACAACTGACGACCCATGTGTTAGACGTTTCATTGGAGAGACGACGACAGAAAAAAATCTAAAAATCCATGAAATCGTTTTGGTAGACCGTAGAATGAAAGTGAGTGGGAAAGCTGAGACTGTTGGTATATCAACAGATATTGTGCGCAATATTTTACACAAACATCTATGCACGACAAAGCTGTGTGCTAGGTGGGTGTCACATTTGCTTAATCTTGACCAAAAACAGTGTCGAAAGGATACTTCAATCGATTGTTTGGCACTTTATACGCGCAATCCAAGCAAAGTGTTGCGTCGATTCATAACCGCTCATGACACTTGTGTCCAACACAACACTCCTGACACGAAACAACAGTCAAAAAAATGGACCGCGAAAGGTAAACCAACTCCAATGAAGGCAAAGACAATTCCTTCTGCTGGTAAGATTATGGCGACTGTTCTTGGGGACACAGGTGGAGTAATCTTCATTGACTACCTTGAAAAGAGGAAAACAATTCATTCATGGCGAGTACTATGAAAACCTACTGCACCTTGTAAACGACGAAATCAAGAAAAACGGCCACATTTAGCGAAACTCACCAAAGTGCTGTTTCACCAAGACCATCTCACAAGTTGCACGATCTCACACGTCAATTGTTACGATGGCTAAAATAAAAGAATTGAAATTCGAATTTCTTCCTCAACCACCTCACTCACCTCGCCCTCTTTAGCTCCGAGTGACTTCTATCTCTTTCTTAACCTCAGGAAATGGCTCGGTGGAAAATGATTTACTGACAACAATCCATTCAGCGATCTGTAAATGGTTACTTTGAGTACCAAGACAAATCGGCCTATCAGTCTGGCATAACCTCTTTAGAACACCTTTGGAACAAGTATAAAGAGCTATATAGAAATTACTTTGAGAAATAAATGCAAATTAATTGAAAAAAGTGTAGTTGTTTTATCTAGAACTTTTCACCCTACTTTCGTATTGGGCGCAGCATCTCCTACAACATCTAACAATGCGTTGTGACTTTCCATTGGCGCTAGATCTTTTTACCAAAGAATTCGTAATTTTGTCCATTTTTCAAAATACGCATGAGACATAAATTTCGAACAGACGGTAAACAGTGAATACACTGGCAAACTGATTTCAAATTAACAGGTATTTACATCATATGTGAATCTTACAACACACGAAACTTTTAGCTCTACCGCTGAGCTGTAGATTCTCTCCAAAAAACTGACCCCCACTTAATTGTGAGTAGCACATTAAAATATGATAATTCTTGACATAACGACAGTAGTGACGATTTAGTCATAATAACAAAGAATCTAAGCGTGCATCACACACTGATATAAGATGCAGATATAATATTTTCATATCAGATGCATTGTTACTCGTAGACGCCTTTTCGATCGGAAAGGCATTGAATAATGTAATAGTATTTTTAACAATTCGTGATCACCATATGTTAAAAGTAAAGACAAAGTAAACATATTATTAACTCTTTATTCGTGACATTCAAAGCTTTACCCTTACTAAAGGGTACAATTTGTAAGAATTTTATGAAGTGGTATACTTTTCCACATATGTGTACAAAAATACTTAAACTAGCTTTCTCTCTAAATCTGTCACACCACAATATCTACTAATTTTCCAAAATGACGTGGTAATTTCTTTATTAGCTAAACACCTAGGGCGATAAACATGATATGTAGCTACACTCATAAGTCGTAGTAAACACAGTTTCTTGTTGTATTAATGGAGCAATAAAGAAGATTCACAAAAAAGACGACAACTAACTATGACAGCTGACAGTACGAAGTCATATTCTTTTTCTTCCTTTTTTTGGGGAAATTTTGTGCACACATTCTTTCTATTATTTGTTTTAGACAATTGACTGAACAAATATTCAGTGTTTCTCTGAGTCCCACAATTCAACAAATGTTTCCTCATACGCATTCCTTGGCACAATGAAGAAGTGCCATTTCTGCTGTCTGAATTCGAGTAAGATATAGTTTTGCTATGAACTAGGTTTTTGGTCCATGCAGAAGAGTTGCTACATTTAATTTGTGGAATTTCGATATGGTTGCTTCCAACCATTTCCTTTGCAGGCTGTTTCTAACAGTATCATGAATTAACTGATTTTGCTATTTTATAATCTACATTGGTATCATATCATCATTATAAGAACTATAAAGGCTAAATACTGGAAAAGAGAATACACATAATTTATCTATAACAATTTGTATAAATTCAATTACCATATTTAAAGTAGAAAACGGAAGGGTTTTTTTTTCTCATAATACGTAATTATTTATAACACGTAAAACGTAAGGAATAATAAAACACTAAGTAGATTATGGGGCAAATGACTACAGTTCAGCCGGTTAGAATCATAGTTATGTATGTGAAATTGTTCAAAACGTTTAGTAGCAGTTGTAAGATTACTGAGAAAAAGAATTGTGAGATGTTGTGAAGGATTTTGGACTGCAATGGTAAAAGTATTATGTTGAATTTGATATTTGTATTTTCACGAGACAGTATGGGAAACATTAGTTTACACAAAATTAAAAGACTCAGCTTACACCACTACTATTCAAACCACCCGAATTGATTAATATGCATTTATACGCATTAAAATTGAACGTAGGATATTCAATGAAATATACTCTATTGTAATTATTATAGTAAATAGATTTTTATTTATAATTTCATTTAATTTCAGTGATATCCATTTGAGTCTAACGATTTATAAAGTATCGAAGAAAATTAAAAACCATTTTAAATCGAAAACTCTAATTCATATAAAGTTGAAGTTGAGAAAATATAAGCCTAGTAAATTGTTTTGCGAGAACGTTCAGTTGCTATAGTAAAATTCTTTCCTGTAAGCAGGTGATATAAACAAATACATGTGAAATGAATATCACTATTTGTTTTAAATTTAAATTCAGGTTAAAACAAAGACACGGAGAAATATTAATAACAGAAAAATACTAAACTTGTTAACACGAAACTATATGTGAGGCAAAAGCGTCCCACTGTGACGTATGTGTCAGATATTGGCAAACGTGTCTTACATAGAAGCTTTTATAATTTCAGTCTTAACGAAGGTCATGTTTGTAATTGAAATCTGCCTTATACGTCTCTATATAAATAATATCACACTCCGTATAATCAACTTACTAAAAATATAAATATGTTTACTGTGTAAATAATATTGTTTTTAAGAAGTAAGCTGAAGATATATTTTTTCAGTGTAAATTCATGAAGTGCAAAATAGCCGTAAATTCAGGAGATAGACGTTTATATTTGCATGAAGTTCAGTATTAAGCAAAAATTATAAAGTCATTATTTATTCATGATAGATGAGCCGCAACAGAGCCCACATGAGTTGTCCGTCCCGAGAGTTGTGAAGAATTTATTAAAGCGAAAGCAATATTCCGCTAGCAACACGTAACAGATTATATTCCATGTTTCTTAAACAGCAGTTTACTCACGTATACACGCATCCAGCTGATGAACTAATTAAAATTCAGATGTAGAAACAGGTAATTGATTTTCTTCTGTCAAACATTTAACTCACTAAACAGAACCTTGGCGCATTCTATGATGAAAGCTATTTATATTTATGTAAGTTTTAAAAGCTTAAGCCAGCAAACGACTAGTTCTAATTATGTAAACGTCTGCTGTAAGTTTTGTAACGAAAATTAATGTAGGTTTCAAATGCACATATAAAGTCTCCTATTTTTATTTTTATAAGTACAATAATTACTTATAAAATGTATGTTCTGCAGTACAGAAAATAACCTTTAACGAAATTACATTTAAAGCATCAATTACATGTATGTCAATAACGTTATAGTTAACATACCCGTGGCTACGGAACAAGTTACTTGCCTTTTGCGGTATCACGTGGTACACTACAAGTTATTGCTGGTATTTACTGGAGAATAATATGTAAATGTCTTAAAATTAATTCAGATATCTTACCGTCGAACTGACAATAGACCAGTGCTTAAGGAAAACTGAGCATAACGTTTCCTGATAGTTCTAAGTCAGTACTTTCCTATATTTCGTTAATCATTTAGGCCTACTTGTACTGTACACAATCTTTTATGTTGATCGGCGTCGTCTGGCCATTCTGATGTATTTAAGTACGCAAGTATTGTTTTTAGGGTATTGGTTAGGGGACAATTTTCCGTTACAAACCACATGCGTAAGAGTACCTATGGGCACAGACGAGGGTCGAAAGAAGCTGGAAGAAATGTAATGCCTGAACGGAAAATGACAATGATCAAAATAAATGATATTTTTTTATGTTCATGTTTTTCCAGAATAATGGAAAATGAAATTTCCATGGTGATGAGAATAATGAAATTTGTTGACTAATCGTTTTCATTCTTTTAAGTATTGAAATTAATTTTTGTTAATATTGGTCCCCTTCGTCTTACGTGATTGTGGGTAGTAGAAAGTCTGTAGAACGTATTCAGTCAGATGAAGCAGATATAGGCCTACCTTTTCTCAAGAGAGTCTCAGTAATGGCTTAGAGCAGTGGTTCCCAAACTGTGGGTCGCGACCCACTAGTGGGTCGCGGGATCTATTCAGGTGGGTCGCCGGCCGACTTTTAAAATATCTAAGTAAAATATCTTACCGACTGAAAAAAATATGAAAGTGTATTTCAAGAGGAAAGTTTTATAATCTGAAAAATCTGGCAGTCGTGGGACTGCCGACAGAAGTGTTAACTTAAATAACATGGTTACTGAATAATATATGTTGTCTTTATAAGTGACCGTTCTGCAATATTAATAATTAATATAAAAACTCTTGTGCATAATAAAAATCTTTTTTCTGTACTTGTGCACAAAACTTGGTGCATAATTTTTAGTGTACAATTCTCATGTGCACAAACCATACCATGCCTTCGGAGTTATGCGCGAACAAACAGAAAAAAATATATACAGGTCAAATTTAGAACCTCCTCCTTTTTCGAAGTCGGTTAAAAATAACACTTTTGTTTATTATCTTACATTTTCAATATACTTCTTACTGGTACTGGTGCACAGAAAGTTTTTCATCGCATAATTATTTAATTTTATTTTGTACACTTAACAAAAATAAACAAAATGAATTATACACCGTGCACGAATAAATGTGCACGAGCAATTATTAAAGTGAAAAACTTTCTGTGCACAATATTTCGTGCAAAATGTGAAAAAATTATTAACTCGTTTTTAAAATTAACTGAACTTTTTCTTTCAACAAATTAAATTTTGATAGCCATTTTGATTATTGAGACAAAATATCTTGTTAAACCTTGAAAATACTTTTGGTAAAATTTACCATTCATTATTTGTAATCTCCTTTATCATTTGCGCGTATACTTTTAGTCCCTAATTATTCTCTAAATTTAAATTTACATTCCCCGCTAAAGAATTCAATTTTTCCCTCTCCTCTGCTATAAGAAGAGTGGGAAAGAACATGAGATAGAGAGAGGGGGAAATTGTTACGGATTCTCGTCGCATTCCTTTCTGATGACGTCACACTCTACCGATTCACTCCCGTGTAAATTTTTCCCTCTCCTCTGCTATAAGAAGTTAACACTTCAAAAGTTATGTACAAAACCCGTTCTAAACAAGAAACCAATGTGGCTAATAACGCGCAGCCGTAGGATTCGTTCGTAATTGCGATATGGCAACGCCGCGTCCCCTTCCACTTGCGACAAGTGTCAGATGAGTAACCTTGAGTTGATTTAGTCTTTCTCTGACTGTGGGATCGTGCGTTATTTGCTTGTTGTTTAGTCAAGTGTGTTCATGCGTGTTTATAGTGGCGGTTTGTTTTATTTTATACTATATTTCTATTTTCTATTTATTTCACTATGGACGCGTGGATTAAGACTGGATCGTGCCGTAAAAGACAGACTTCAGCTAATTATGACGAACCTTCCACATCCGGTACCAGTGCTTCATGTAATACACCTGAAGGTGACAGTGTTAGTGAAGTTAGCAAACTGAACTCCTTCCTGTAGAAGGCAAAACCCTGCTTTTGTAAATACAACGCTGACTATTTGAAATACGGGTTTATGTTTTGTGGCACAGAAGACGAGCCGCTTCCTCACTGTGTTGTGTGTTTTGAAGTACTTGCTAATGAAAGTATGAAACCCTCAAAACTGGAAAGACATTTATCAAGAAAACATGCTGAATACGTAAGTAAGCCAATCGATTTTTTCCAGAACAAAAAACGAGAATTTTTTAAGTCAAAATCAGTGATGACAAAATCGACTTCTGGTGAACAAAATAAGCAAACTACAATCGCTTCATGTCGACTATCCTTATTGATAGCAAAAAAGGGGGCAGCTCACACCGTAGGAGAGGATATTATTTTACCAGCGGCTAAAATAATATCTGATGCTTTATTTAGCGAAAAGCAAACAAAACTAATTGGTGAAATACCTCTATCAAACACAACGGTAAAGAGAAGAATCGATGAAATGTCAGATTTTGTGAAACAGTCCATGATCACAGTTTTAAAGCAAAGTGAGTACTTTTCACTTCAGCTTGATGAAAGCACAGATGTAGCTGGCGAGGCTATTCTGTTAGCTTTTGTTAGGTTTGAATTTGATGGGAGGATAGAAGAAGAAATGCTCTTTTGTAAATGTTTGCCATCGACAACAAAGGGGGAAGAAATTTTTAAATGTCTTGATGGCTTTATACTAGAAAATGAAATAGAGTGGTCAAAATGTGTTGCACTGACGACTGATGGTGCCCGTGCTATGTCTGGCATTTACTCAGGTTTGATTGCCAAAGTTAGGGCAGTTGCCCCTTCTGTTCAGTGGACTCACTGTAGCCTGCACCGAGAGGCCCTTGTACTTAAAGGTCTGGCCGAAAGCCTAAAGAAAATCCTTAATGATGCAGTGAAAATTGTGAATTTCATTAAATCAAGACCTAAAAATTTAAGACTGTTTGCCGTACTGTGCGATGAGATGGGCAGTGAGCACAAAACACTTCTCCTGCACTGTGAAATACCCTGGCTGTCAAGAGGGAAAGTGCTATCAAGATTATTTGAGCTTCGAGATGAACTGAGAATGTTTTTGTTGGAACACAAAAGTGATGCGAAATCTGTGAGCAGTTTTTTGGAAATGTTAAATGACGAAAACTGGCTAATACGGCTTCCATATTTGGGTGACATATTCAGTGCTCTCAATATCCTCAATTTATCGCTGCAAGGGAAGGATGTCCACAAGTTCTATGTTCAAGATAAAATAGAAGCAACTATTAAAAAACTTGAAAGATGGTCCAGTAAAGTGAAAGACAGTTGTTTTGATGCATTCCCACTCCTCAATGACTTCTTAGAAACATATGGAATCAAAGTTAACGAGGAAACTGCAACTGCCATGAAGGAACATCTTGAAGCGCTGGCCTCTAGTTTCAGGTAATTATTCTCAAATGATTTTACTAATAACCACTTAGATTTGAAGTATTTCTTATTAAACATAAGTCTTATTATTTTCATGATATTATTTTTCACCCAATAAAGAAAAGTAACAATTAAGTTCTACCGCTTCTTTATTTAAAATGATAATGGTTACTGGTTACTGTTTTAAGTTTAAGGTTTTTACGAACTGATATTTTTACGTTAGGCCCACTGAAAGTTGTTTATTTATGCAAGAGTATTACTTAAAATTGGTTCTTGTTTTAGGAGTTACTTTCCAAGAGTTCCTGATGAATTGTTATGGATAAGATAGAGGATATATGGATACCGTTTGTAGAGGACAACCTTAAAAAGCTAAAACTGTCAGCATCTGAGGAAGACTCCCTGATGGAACTATCATGTGATTCTTCTTTGAAAACTTTCTTTAAAGACTTAAGCCTAATCCCATTTTGGATCAAAATAAAGGGAGAGTATCGAGTGCTTGCAAATATAGCTTTGAAGGAATTAATAGGATTCACAACTACTTACTTATGCGAGCGTGCATTTTCTAGTTTGTTTTTTTTAAAAAACAAATATAGAAACAAACTTTGCGTGGAAAACGATTTACGCCTAAAACTAACAAGCTTCAATCCAGATATAGAAAGTATCATTAACACCAAGACTAAACAATACCACAAATGTCATTGAGTTTACCATTTAATTTGTATAAAATAAATTTCTTATTGGACAAAATATTGTTTCTTTTCTTTAATAATGTTCCCTTCACCATTTTAAAAATTCTTACTCAGCAAAGCATTTGCACATATAATAATAACTTCAGTTTCATATTACATATAATTTTACGTGTGTGTATATATATACACAACGTAGTGGTAGTGTATTTATATATATACTGGGTCACGAAAATTTTTCCAGAAAGATTGTGGGTCCCATTACAAAAAAGATTGGGAAGCACTGGCTTAGAGTCTTTCCGTAGACTGTACTTTCTGTCGAATACCGTATGTGTGTCATAATGATCTAATGCTCCTTTTCTAGTCATTACGCATATGCCATTCTGTGATAATTCTACACATTTAATTTTTTCCTTTATTAAATTTTTGCTTTTACATTTATGCCCGTCGTCGTTTGATGACTTGTCTGCACGATTTATGGCTCTTTTGCATGATTTTCGATTACAATTTGCACAGACGTTAGTATTTTTTGTTTTGTACCTTTGAATTTCTTGTTTCAAATTTTATTGTTGTTTAGTAGAGCACTGTATGTTGTATTTTCCATATTGCAATGTTCTTTTTTCATTTAATACTATTTAATACTTCACAACTCTTACCTGCATTTATATTTTTGACTGTAATGGTATTTTTTAATTGTTTTCTAGTGACGATCCGTTTAGTTCTTCCAACAGTAGGAGAAAGTAGTCTCTACTGTTGTCTCCAAACAATACTGCCAATTTGATCAAGCCAAAAGTCTCTAAACGCAACTCGAAAGACTTAGATTGCAAGTAAAAATCCCCTAGATTAAAAACAAAAATATTATTCAAGGTTCTGAATTGATTTACCACAATTTGTTACGAGTTTATAAACTCCCTGAAAACTATTAATAAAACATAATATTAATATTACTTTTCAACAACTGTATGCATATTATTGCTCCGATGTGTTATGGAACTCAAAGGTAGGCTTACTTCATGAATATTTTAGCTCTTACGTATTACAAAACAGAAATAAAGTTATGAAACTTATATCTGAAACGTTATAATATCGCTTAACTGTTACAAAATATAGTTATAGACTAGCAAAACCTACATTTCCATCGTGTCCTTATCTTCACTGTCGTATTCCACCACTGTTGATGATGAACAACCGGCACCATAATCAGGTGACTGTACCATGGTAGCACTGAGTTAGAAAGTTCATAATTTTAACAACACTTTCCTGTACATCGTAGCCCACTTCTGGCAGTCAGAGTAGCGTTTAGGAGACTGTTACCCATCCTGTTATCAGTTTCGTTGTTGGATTCTCGTTTGGTCGGAGATCCTTTCGATTTCTGCATTTTAGGAAGGAAGACGTAACACTTTGGTCACCAGATATTAGGCCTATAATTCTGAAAAGTATTTATATCTACAGAATTTTTATTTGAACCTACTTCAGCTCAAAAATTCATGATAATTTTCAGTATTGCACCATTTTACAAAACTAATGTTGCACCACTGCTTTACAACGGACTTAACAACTTGAGGGGCACGTCCGAATATTTCAGCTATCTCAACGATATGTTCTTTGACAGTTTTGAGGCCATCGTTTACTGAAAACAAGTTCATATTTTAAGGAATGTTTGTTAATGGGAACCCTGTTTCTCAGTTCTTAGCTGAATTTAACTGTGAAGTTAATGCAACGTTTTCGAAGAAGATTTTCACTTTCAGGGTTCAGTTTAACATCAGAAAGATTTTCAAATCTATACACCAAATATTCAAGAGTCCACATCACTAATAAGAAAGTCTATTCTTGCTGTATGTATTAGTACTCTCCTACTCACTGACTGGATGGGATTAGTCAAATATAGAAGTATTTTTGTAGGGTTAGCGTTTTCGCTTTCAAAAGCCTTGGTCGTCTTCTACACTTGTTGAAGTATTGGCTTTAAGTACAGCAAATTAATTTAGTAACGGGGTCACAGTACGTTTGTACAACATTTAAGAGTAAAGTATTTTTCTTTGCTCTCAGAATTTGAGAACGATACTGTTATTCGTCCCACTGTGAGACATTTCTACTATTTCTGTAAGCCATTGAGTATTACAGACTATCGGTATTTTCAAAAGTTCATTCATTTATGCCTTATAGATATCCCTATAAGCTGCATGGTGCTTGGCAGAATGGAAACCCAGCACTATGTTCCTCGAAATAAGAAGTCAGAGTATTTCTTGGTAGTGTTTCTTCCGTAGCGTGAGAGACTAAAAATTGCAAAGGAAGGCAGACACAGAGCATCATTACTAGGTATGGTATATTCTACTAGACTTTCACTAGCCGTTCACATACGCGTACACCTTTGTTAAATCCAGTATTCATAAAATCATGTTATGGTGTTTAATTTGTGACTAGCCAAGCAGATTGTTCAGCGAAACAATAACGGTTCAGAAGTACCTGATTCTAATTCTACTAATCCAAAAAAATGAGCACACGTTTTTGCATTGTTACGTCAAATAACGTAGACAAATACCAAGTATCTTTGTAACACATATACAAGTGTTTGCATGGTAATGCAGTTGCCTTACCCCCAAGAACGTGTTCGGTGATTGCCGACATTGCCACAGAAAGGAAAAACAGAACGCAAATGAACAAGTTCAAGCCATCACTATAGATTTCTTGTCAGACGGTTGGAAGACACAAGATTTCCGACAAGAACAGATGGATGATGAAGATATTGGACCGATCTTCACAGCAAAGGAGGAGAGTCGTTTCCTTGATTGGCAAGATGTCTGCCAGGGATACGAATTGTTGAAGGGCTACTGGGCACAATTCGAATACCTAACCTTGGAGAAGGGATTGCTGTAAAGACCTAGGGAAAGTGCAGATGGACGAGATATGGTCAAGCAGCTGATAGTTTCCCGAAGTAAAGTGGAGTCTGTTTTGAAGGAAGTGCATGATGGGGTACCTGGAGGTCATCTTGGTGTCAATAAAACAATTGACAAACTAATGAAAAAATTCTATTGGCTTCATCTTCGCCAACGGTGTAGAGGAATGGTGTCGGGCTTGTGATATATGTGTTGCAAGGAAAAGCCTACAAACCAGAAGCATGGGGAAAATGAGACAGTTAACGTTGGACTGCCATAGACATTCCTGGACTTTCCCCATTTGCTGATGATGGAAACCGGTACGTCATGGTTACAGGTGGCTATTTTACTAAGTGGGTGGAAGTTTATGCAATTCAAAATCAGAAGGTTACCACTATGGCAAAGGCATTAGTTCAAAACTTCTGTTGTCGTTATGGAGTCCCTATGGAAATCCATACGGATCAAGGGAGGAATTTCGAGTCAGAAGTGGTTAAAGAGTTAAGCCGTCAACTCTGAATTCGAAATACCACGACTACGCTTTTCCATCTTCAGTCCGACGGAATGGTTAATAGGTTCAATAGGATACTTGAGCAGCGTCTGTCGAAGGTTGTTAATGAGAACCAAACAGACTAGGACCAGCGTAATAATAGCATAGCAACTGGAGTGAAAATCTCAAAATATTGGTAAAGAATGATAAATGCACTTTCGCTGACTCGTCTTGTTCTGCTGTGACGATAGTTATAACGTGCCTTTCTTTCGTCCACTATTCGTACCATTATTCTATACCATAACATTTCTATACCATATCATTATGAAAGAAAGTCGTTCTTTCATTAATTCACCATTTTCAGTAGGTGTAAAACTTCTAATAGCTCCTTCGGTAACTTCGGCATAGCCTTCCGGCGGCAGTTGTAAATATTTCGGCGTATGCAATTGATACCATTCGGCCTCATGTTATCAAGCGTATGAAAGTAGTTTTCAATGGTGCAATTGGTGATATTTCCAAAATGTCATCTGCTTTCTTCTTTGTTCGACTGCTTATGACTTATGATTCGCCGACTAATTGCACAAGTTTGTCATTTTTCGTGGTTGTGTTGCAAATTATGTTTCACGATGACGGTGAATTATGCCTTGCAATCACTTACTGAGCACCGCTAAAAGATAGTCTCATCTTGCTACACTCTGCGCTCACGGGAAGAATTCCCATTCACAATTACAATCGGTTTACCACGGATCGATAAAAATCGAGACACATCCATTATTTTCGAACACGGTCACAAATGTTACGACGACACGAAAGAATGAGACACAAGACTCAAGAAAAGAGACGTTTTTCATATGGAGGGGGAGGCGTAATGTTAATCCCTGGCCTAGTGCGCAGTTTAGACATGTTTCGGACGCTATCTGCGTTCTGGTACGAAATTACCTACGCCCAATTTTTCAGGTACAGGCTTTTGTTTTGTTATATACGCAGTTAAATTACATCTCAATTCCTTTGTGTCTATTCAAACATATGTCTACCGATTTTATCAAACTTTATAAGGTTTTGATCCTACCGATTCCTATCTATTTCTTTCCCCTAACTTGAGGTAACTATTTTCATAAATTCTCGTATATATTTCATGGCAGAAAATGACTCATTAGCTCCCATTAGGTTGTACATAGAAACACATGAATATAAATTACTAAATGTTTTGTTATTTAATATATTTAATAAAAAGTCAGTGGCAACAAAAATAGAACCCTAAAAAAATTAAAAGCTAATATAGAACACATGTTAACGTACTGCCGGATATTAACAGAAACGTTACAAACAGCTGATGTAGAGTAGTAAATCATACACAATGTTGCTGAAACAGATAAAGCTGATTTTTTGTATGTATGTCCCCCCCCCACACACACACACCACTTGATATGTAGAATCAAATATTAAAGCTTTATATATTCGTTGAATGTATTGCTTGACAGTAAATAAAGCAAATAGCATGAAACCTAGCTATAAAAATTCATACAAGATGTTATTAACATGGAATACGTTATATGGAGGAGCTACCTAACGGGTAAAACACTGTATGAAAATCTCAGACGTTTTTCCACAAGTTAATAATTAACGAGGATGTGTCTACTAGGTACCTCAGTCCACGCCCGCCACATAATCTCACCAAACGCGAAACTCCGGCCACACCAACTAAGTAGCTCAGTCATCTCTCGTTGAGTAGCTGTGCCCTCGACAACCAAGCAGCTCCAAAACGCCGACTAGGTAAATTCGCCAGGAACGTTCGGTCACTTACGCCCAACAACTAGCCCTGAACCCAACATCAGGTACATCCACTACCAGGTAGCTTCGTATATAAAATATTTCATTACATACGCCTACATAATTTATACATACATACATACATACATACATATATACTCGTATAAACATTACTTTTCCACATAATCACACCTGCTTACAAGAAATTATTATATATTTGCCTCAGCATTTGAAGTTCCACGTTGAAAAGTACTGCTTCTACATTCTTATCTTTTTGTTCATACTAGTTTTACTCTGGAATTTTTTCTTAAACAACTCTTTCTCGTTCTTGAATTTTATGTTATTTTTATTATAAACGCCCCGAAACTGAATCGTGTAGAATAGTAACCATTTTCCAAAAAAAGGCTCTTAATATATCTTCTAACATTTTGTTTCTGTATTAAGAAGGCATTATTTTACTGTAGAACAATCTACTGATGGTAATGTTGTTCTCTTAATTTTTACCCAGTCTGAAACTTGTGTCATTTTTACTTAAATTTCTTCCTTCTAGCCCTTTTTAGTTCTACTCCTATTATTATTTAATGCTAATTACTTTTCTTCCTGGTATGTTTTTTTTCTTAACTTCATGTTTATTTTCTCAAGGTCTTCCCCGGTGTTTAGAAAATTTTGATTCCTGTGCATTCATCTTGAGTTATTATTTGTTCCGCGTGTACTGTGATGAGGTGTCCTCCATCGACGGGCCTCTTCAATTGTTTGTTACGTCTGCTGGCCAGTCCTCTTCCGTCTTCTGTCAGCTATTTGTTTTACTTCCATATTCCTTAAGGAATGGAAGTATGGTGATGGCAAAAAAAATCGTGTTCGAGATTATTGCAGATTCTGATTCTACTACACTCAAAACATGAAAAAAAGTCGTTTTCCGAAAAGTGTCTGTGTGTGTGTCTGTGTGTCTATCTGTAGATTTTTTTTCTATGGCAAACGATAACTGCCGCAAATTCAAACAGAATCAAATAATTTTTTGCATACAGCCCTGATTTGCAGAGTACTCGCGACCTATTGTTTTTGGTGAAGATCGGTTGAGGGAAAGGGGTAGTTTACCTGCAACGGTTTTTTTTTAGCAAGGGTAATTTTGTTTGTTTGGCAAACGATAACAGCCGCAAATTCAAACAGAATCAAATAATGTTTCGCATACAGCCCTGAATTGTAGAGTTCTCAAGATCTGTTGTTTGTGAAGATCGGTTAAGGGAAAGGGGTAGTTTACCTGTAACGTTTTATGTTTTAACAAGGGTATTTCCTATGGCAAACGATAACAGCCGCAAATTCAAACAGAATCAAAAGATTATTTGCATACAGCCCTAAATTGTAGAGTTCTCAAGACCTATTGTTTTTAGTGAAGATCGGTTAAGGGAAAGGGGTAGTTTACCTGCAACGTTTTTTTAACAAGGGTATTTTCTATGGCAAACGATAACTGCCGCAAATTCAAACAGAATCAAATAATTTTTTGCATACAGCGCTGATTTGCAGAGTACTCGCGATCTATTGTTTTTGGTGAAGATCGGTTAAGGGGAAGGGGTAGTTTACCTGCAACGTTTTTTTATCAAGCGTATTTTCTATGGCAAACGATAACAGCCGCAAATTCAAACAGAATCAAATAATGTTTTGCATACGTCCCTGAATTGTAGAGGTCTCAATGACTTTCGATTTTGGTGAAGATCGGTTAAGGGGAAGGGGTAGTTTACCTGCAACCTTTTACGTTTTAACAAGAGTAAAGTACTTGAAAATTTATTTAAACTTTTTGAAACAATGGTAATTGTTAAAAATAAAATAATTTTGTTGCCAGGCAATAAAATTATAATTTTTTCATTTTAATGTAAATCATGTATAAGAGAAAATATATCGCGCTTGGCAGGCAAGCGTATCTCAGTTATGTACTGCTTACGTTTCCATTTTATTATTATGACTACTGCAGTAAAAAGGCAGGGAAGACACACACACACACACACACACACACACACACACACACACACACACACACACACACACACACACACACACACACACACACACACACACACACACACACACACACACACACACACACACACACACACACACACACACACACACACACACACACACACACACACACACACACACACACACACACACACACACACACACACACACACACACACACACACACACACACACACACACAAAATTCGCGTTATTGATTATAAAATATAAATATTTACAACAAGAAAAGAATTTTCAGTTTTCAAAATTTAAATATATTTTTATAAAACAATGGGTTCTTCATTGAGGTGGGGACCATGTCACTCACTCCATCTCAAGCCTCTCCCATTTTGCAGAAAAAGAGGACCCTGTCAAGGCTGATACTTTGACGACAGTGACAGGGCTTTCCACCAAATTCAGCAGAGTGACAGGTAGGCCCAATTGGCTCCTCAGATTTCCCCAGCGTTAGTAGGTTCTATGAAAATATTTTATTTCAAAAATGATTTTAAATATAAATCTTAGATATGTTTTATAAATCTCATGTTGTATGTTTTAACATGGGTAATTTTTTATATGACGAACCATAACTGCCGTAAATTCAAACAGAATCAAATAATTTTTTACATATATGCCTGAGCTATAGAGAACTCAATGTCTGTTGATTTTGGTGAAGATCGGTTACGGGGAAAGGGCAGTTTACCTGAAACATTTTTTGTTGTAACATGAGTAAAGTACTTAATTTTGATAAAGTATCCTGATAAGATCTTAATAATCCACTGTAGAAACATAGATGAAATATCTATAAATGTAGAGGCTAGTTGAACGGGCTGGGGGTAATTTTCTATAAATCAAAATTATAGTTGAAGGGGGAGGGGATAATTTTTTTTTATATGTGTACTACGTTATTGGCAACAAAGAAGTATTTTTTTGTTAAAATTCCTTCCCTGGCTGTTTGGCTGAAAATGATTTTAAATATAAATCTTAGAATATGGAAGTCATGTATGGTTCTCCATACCGATATTTTTCAGATGCAACCGTTATGGTATCATTTGATCTTTGATTATGTTTGATTGCATGAAGTGTTTATCAACGTCTGGGGATTCATAGTAATTGATATTGCGTTTCATAAATATTTCTAATTGATTTTGCATGGAAGGCTTATATTATGGCATAATAAAATAAGTTTTATCCGTAAAACGAGTTTACTTTATTGAAAGTAGATCTACAGAATTGTGATGAAAAAATATATTGACCCAACGGTATTTTTTAAGGAACCGTTGCATAGCAAATAATCCTCAGGTTTTGAAAGTTGCTTCTGATAAAAATGTTCAATTTTAATTAAGTTTTCATTTCATAATTGATATCTTGTTCAACAATTCACAAGAAGGAACATACTCTGTTATTATGATAGATAAGTAGGTAGGTGTTAAAACAGGTAAATAAGTTTTAGACAGGTGTTAAATCGAAAAAATTAAAGTTATTTTAATATACTTTTAATGTTTTTCACTTAAAACTTACTTCCTTAACGTGAACGCTAAGCTTGCTAGAGCAACTTGATTTCTGCATCATAACACAACTTAAAAAAAAAAAAACAAGAGATTGCGATGCTCTCAGGCGGGATGACTAACGTACCTTGTGTGTAGGAATCTCAATTTTTACTACTATCGATTACATAAACGAACGAACAGATGTTTCGCGTTTAGATAAAATCGATATTGCTGTTAATGACTTTGTTCAATTGTACAGGCACTACCAGCAGCAATGTGCCCCGCGTGATTCATTATTCCGCAGTAAATTACTAACTTATCATTATCACGATTGCATCCAACAAAGTTCATCTGGCAACATGTTTTGGCCGCTAATCGGTTTACGTTCAGTTACACCATCAATTAGTGGGAAATTACATTTATAAAGTAAAAATATTTTAACACATGGAGGGATACTGACGAACGAAACTCATTAAATTGTAAACCTGTATCATTTGTTATTAATTCGGTAAATGCCGTTCCATCATAACGACAACACATCCTATCATACGTTCCAGTATGGTTTTTAGATACTGTGTAATCATTCTTATTGTTACTAAAAAGCACTGAATATCATATACATTTTGAAAATATATGCTAAAGCAGATTTTTATTTAGTATTTGTTTACATTCAGTATTTATTTGTATTTCTTTATTTAGAACGAATATGTCATAAAACGGAAGAATTTAATGTTTAATGATAGCCTAACGATGGTTTGCTCTTTAACAGTGCAAATAACTTTTCTGTATAAATGGGTTAACAATGTTTTCCTTAATAGTATTAAAGATACTTTTTTCAGAGTAAATTTTTGTCAAAACTCACTTTGAGTAGTATTCGGTGCACATATTATTTTCTGCACATGAAAAGTTTGTTACCACAAAGTAATATATACTTACAATACACAAATTTAATTACAAAAGTAAAAAACATAATAATAAGAATACATTTTTACTTTATGTATCCTGAAATCTGTTACGTACTGGTTTGATAATATGCGAAGAACTGATACCAAATTTTTATAACAAATTTATATAATTAGTGGGCCGTCAGGTTGCAGCCGTTGTGTTTCTCAGCCTTCGAATTCGGTTTAAGCAACTATTCCTGGCACGGAGTTTGAGTATGAATAGTTAATGAAATAAAAATTGACTGAAATAGCATTGGTGTAGTGACTGTTTAATAAATCTTGTTTGGTTAACATTCGCACAGGCAGGATTCAACTTGTGAAAATAAACGATTGAAATTTTGAAAAAAGCGCATGTATGTAACTTATCTTGCAGTACAATGAGATAATATTCATTTTTTGCATTTGCATGCGTGAAGAATAGACACTTGTGTACTATACGTTACTTCAACATCAACAAAACGTTCGTAACTCCAGTTATTTAATAATTTTTTCCCGAATGTGACTACTTTGCAAAATGTTTGCAGATAAAATTGTTACCATAACATTAAAGCTTTCACGGGAGGAGTCATCACCAGTAAAATTTTGTCCGGGCAGCTGCACTTATATAACCGTCGACTGCAGCCCGCACTCAGACGGCTGTATACGTGCGACGGTTTGGAGTGTCGCAGAAGAGATGAGCAGAACAGAAGACCCACTACCGCAGCTGCAGTCGAAACGTTTGGTTTTACAAGAAGAGGACGAGGGCCACAATAATGGACGAGAGCCCGGACAATAATGTTACTGGAAACAAAGTTACCATTTCACAACATGTTATTTGTTTATTCTCCTAGCTTATATTACAGAGAACGTTGAATAATATTTGCACGTACTTCCAAGAAAAGCGACTTATCTGGATAATTTAACAGACTCAATTGTGTTATTTACGGAAAACATTCTGTAATTACTTATTGTAAACACAAAACAAAAAATTATTTGACATATTAAAACCGTGCATAGTTGACGTATCAACTCTGTAATCTTGGAAATAAGGAGCAAATTCTCCTATTTTTATTTTGCCATGGATACCACAATCTGCTCGAGGGGGAGCACACCACGTTCATCTTTGACATCCGACACAAAAATGAGTTCGGTACTACTAGTTTTGAAGATAACGAATCATGGCGTGTTTTTTGCGGAAAATCTCTCAAAACACTTCTAATTTTCAAGAAAATTACAAATAAATCAAAAGACACAACTACATAGTAGCGTAGCTATGGGGATCAATCCCTCCTCAGAGCTATTTGACATTGCAGCAAAACTCAGTATCACTTCCATAAGGAACTCCTAGTTACGTTACTGCTACATTTCTAGGCACCAAACTATGCATCGCCTTCCATTCGATTTCTGCAACGCTTTGAATTTGAACAAACATTTTTTACCTTTCCGAAAACGAATAAACGACGTTTCGATCAGGCGGTTATCTGCTGTACAACTGATATTTCTACTGGTAATGAAGTAGTAATTGTCTTCTGTAATTAGGTACCACTATTCAATGCATTAAATATTTAAACTATTATGTCTTAGTTGGAGTTAAAAGATGTTCTAAACCTGATCGTATAAAGAATGAGGCCGTAAGAGAAGAATTAAAAGTTTTTAACTTGAATGAAAGATTACAAGATTTTAAAAAACCGTGGAAAGAATACTTAGAAAGAATGTCAAATTCGTGACTGGTCAAACATATCTGGAAATATAAACCTAATAGGATACAGGTGTGTGGGTAGACCAAGGAAAATATGGTTGGGAGATCTTTGAAAGAGGAACAGGAAGGGCCTTGCCTATGACGTGATGTGATGTGAAGAAGAAGAAGAAGAAGAAGAAGAAGAAGAAGAAGAAGAAGAAGAAGATGATGATGACTATTATGTCTAAACATTGCAAGGATTATTATAAATTAAAATATGCATAAGTACGTTATCACTATATTAGACTGTGTACACAACAAACGTATGTGCTTGTATGATTTCCAACGTTTTCACTAACGTGAGCCCTACTATTTTGCCGCAAACGAGGGTCCTAAACGTGTCCGCTGTAATAGTGTTTTCGATTAGGTGCTGCGCTATTCACAAAACGTGCGCATTGTATACAAATAAATTATACGGTTGGCTGGTAGGTAGAGAACAGCTCAGGTATTTCATAAGGAGCAACTTTGCAGAAGCTTTACTGTCGGGACGTGGCCGACGTGCGCTTACAGCCTCCCATAAGGCACGTGCACAGAATCCCTCCCATTCTTATCATTCATTATCTTAGTAACGCCTTCATATTTAGAATTATTACATTCTGTTTAGAGATTAAGCATACACTTGTGTTTCACGTATCGCCTCAACGTTCTTGTGTTCCGCTGTCGGCGACTTCTCAAACACAATAATCACAGCTATAAATATTTCCTTGTTTATCATTTGTCGTTTTCATCATATAATCATTTAGAATCCTGTCTCTTTCAATACAGCAATATATTAACTTGTACATAATACTTGTTATTATCATAATTATAATTTCATTCTGAACAATCGCTTAAGCCATATTTTTATTATGTTATGTATTCTCAGTGGAATGTAACGTGCAAGTACGCGCGCGCGCGCGCGCGCCACACACACACACACGCACACGCACACACGCACACGCACACACACACACACACACACACTAGCACCCACACATTCAACTTTTACAAATAACATCAACATATTATATACTTTACAACAGAGTCCGAACCCAGGCCATTAATCTAATTCTGCTCTATTACTAGCTGTTACCCGCGGCTTCGCACGGGAATATTTGACTTTTAATAAGTACAGTATTTTAATATAATTTTTATTATCTATGTCTATATGGCTTTCTGTCAGCTCGTACAACAATTTTGTACTCATTAGTCAAATTCTCTCCAAAGCTGTTTTCAACACTTGTACTATTTTAACTTGTACTAAATTATAATGTTGGTGCAACAGCCTTTGGAGATTTAAAAGTACCCGTTTATAAAGCTTTTGAAGATATTTATAAAGTAGGCCTACCTGTGAAATCAAAAACGCTAAATTCTTTATTTTAAGTTTTACTGTGTTGCAAGCATTGTATAACACATTAAACGTTATGTTTAACCATGGCTTTTATTTATTTCAGCAGTAAACTAAAAACCAAAAACCGTTGTCACCTAACCTCACAAATGAAAACAACACGTATTTTCGCTTTGCATTAAGTAATAGGACAATTTACAATTAGTACACTTCTTCTTTTCCACATCGTAATATATCGATACCATCGCACATTATATAAAACATCGAAAATGTACTGCAGAATGGATAACTGTACAGTTCCGATGCCGCTAAATAGCTTTAGTTTATTTACTTATTACTATTGTAATTAATTGTGGTCTCCATGGTGTTGTGACATCTTTAGTAGTAGTAGTATTTAATATATTTCATTACTTATTCATTGCATAATCAGAAATACGTATAAAAATAAATTTTATAATCGTTAAGACAATTACAAAGTATATAGACGTATCTGTATACAAAATTACAAAATATATCGATACAATCGCATATTAAAAACATTAAACATTGCAGGAACGGATAAAGTTACAGTTTCGATGCTGCTAAATATCATTTGTTTATTTACTTGTTACTATAGTAATTAATTCTGGTCTCCATGGTGATGTTGATATCTTTATACGCGTCAACGAAAAGGGATAATTAAAAGGGCTAAATCGTGCGAACGGGACAAAATATCAAATTCCAAGTTAGACCTTGTTTTTTGCCTTGTGTCAAAGGTTACCTGTGTAAAATTTGGTGGCAATCGGTGTAACGGTGTGGATTTGTATTCAGTACACATAAATCATCAGACATTGAGTATATATATATATATAACACTTTATTAAATGTATATTCAAACACTTTTTGCTACAGTCCGTTTCTTGATATATATATTAGGCCTATATTTAATTTTTATAATGAATTTACCTCAAGATATTTCTTTCCTTATTAGGAACATGTTTCGGGTACCATTGTGTACCCATCCTCAGCCTTCCGGATTTTGTGTCTGATGAAGTATATGTATATGTGTTGGCTGGTTGTTAGTGTGGGTTCCTGTTGGCTTCTGGTATTTTAAATTGGTATTATTGCGTGTGATTGTGGTATATGTATTAGTATTTTGTGTATTTTCGATGTTGAGTGCTTTGAAAATTGTGTCATGTTTTGTATTGATTTGTATTTGTTCAGGTATTAGTTTGTTTTGTGTTTTATGTTTGTATATTTGTAAATTTTCCCAAATGTTCATTACGGTGCCTTTGTGTGGTATGTGTTTTATTAGTGTCATATTGGTTATGTTTGGGAATTCATGTCCAGTGTTTATTGCATGTGTGGCCAAATTAGATTTGTATATTTCTGGTATTTTGTATTCGTTTAGGTGTTCAAAATAACGTTTTTTCAGTTGTTTTTTGTTTGTCCTATATAACATTAATTACAATCTTGGCATTTATTGCAAACTAATACCTGAACAAATACAAATCAATACAAAACATGACACAATTTTCAAAGCACTCAACATCGAAAATACACAAAATACTAATACATACACCACAATCACACACAATAATACCAATTTAAAGTACCAGAAGCCAACAGGAAGCCACAATAACAACCAGCCAACACATATGTACTTCACCATACACAAAATCAGGAAGGCTGAGGATGGGTACACAATCGTACCCGAAACATGTTCCTAATAAGGAAAGAAATATCTTGAGGTAAATTCATTATAAAAATTAAATATAATATATTGCAACAATACATATATTTGGATATTTGCCCAGGGCGGTATGTTTTATATTGTAATTAGTGTAAATAGAATAAGGAACAGTTTTATACAATTTTGACCAAGAAAATGCAGGCTCTGTCCTGTCGAGAGTACACCTGCTTCGATAGTTAAAAATACGGTGTGTGTGTGTTTGTGTGTGTGAAGATGGGGTGACAAGAATATTCTGCGACAAGAATATGGGGTGACGCGTACGAATTGTTTGTTGTCAATTAATCAGGTCTTAACAGGATTATAATAAACTAATTAGTTGTTAAACCTGTAAACAAAGACTTACACCAATTATAAAGACACCATTACATTAAGGGATTTTTAACGAGTATGGTGATGTAAAATTTATTTCCAAAGGCGCAATATTAAAGATGCTAACAAATTAATATTAATTACTTGTGTAATTGAAGAGTAATTAATATGTGTGGTATGTGTGAGTGACCAGAAAAAAATTACACAAACAATGATATCGCTCATGTGACGAGTATGTTCATGAGTTCGCGATAATTAACCAAAAAGTGAGTGTAATAGAAAGGACGCTTTGGCGCGAACTGAACAATCCTAGCTTGTCGAAAACAGGCCTGTACCTGTCAAATCGCCACCAGTATAAATACCACTGGTAATTTTGGGCGATCACACACTCAGACTCAAGAAATCTACACACTACGTCACGCTGCCCGATTGCAGATCGACCAGGACACACACACTGTGCCACACTCACACCAAGACGTAAGGAGGAACGATGGAGCATCACCAACAGCAACAACCCATAGAGACAACAAACACCGCATCAGCATAGTCATCATCATCAGCATCAGCATACTCTCAGGATTCTGGACACACACACACACACGCGCGCGCGCGCGCACCGGTAACGGCAGATATACGCAGGTGATAAAAAAAAACAATTATATTTTATTGTGAAGAGAGCTCTCGAAAAGAACTTAAATATGAACAGATAATAATTAGAGTTTTTAAAGTAAAATAGTAGTTCGATAAGAGAGTGTAATTTAACAACAACTTGTAGAAAAGAAATACTAATCTTTTGTTGTATTTTTGGGTGTGTCAGTATAACTCAATGGGAAGTAAATGTAATATCATTTTTATTTGTTTATAGCAACAATAAATTCATTCTTGAATCTTAATATTATTTTGTTGGTAAATGAGTTGCTATCATTAATTAAAATTTGAGTTAATTTCAGACACACAAATAAAAAGAATTTAAATAACTTGTTTAACATGTTTGGTTAGTTAGAAAGATTATATGGGTGTTTATTTTTGTTGTATGTTATGAATAGTATAGCAGGTTACAGTATATTTGTAAAGCCTATAAAGGTGAATATTTATTTGTTTAACGTTGAAATTTTAATCAGAATGATCAATATTGCACACCACTAATAAAAATTATTCCGATTATCGCTTTCAAGCTTCACAGCTCATCGTCAGATCAGGAATAGTGTCAACCACTAACACAAATTTCTTCATTAAACGTTGAAATTTTAACATTTGAATATTTTTCTCTTAATTAATAAATCTTAGAATGATTATTTTGAAACGGTTTTAAATGATTATTTCATGTCAACATCTCACTCCTCTTTAAAATTTATATAATTATTTTGCAACCACATATACTTGACGCAACGAGAAACAAAATCCTGCGACCTGGCCGGTGTAATACATATTATAGTTGCGTTGAGAATATGATAATATATTTGTACAATTTATTGTTGTATTGAAGTGTTAGTGGTCTCAAATATTTCTACTAATAATTTTGTACAAACCACTATGTTGTCTTTGGTATTGACGAGCGCCTGAAGGTTGTTAAATTACCTGAAGATGGCTTGACTGCCGAAAGCGCTCATCAATACCAAAGACAACATAGTGGTTTCTACAAAATTACTAGTAGAAAAATTTGTATAATTGTTGTAACGTTGCAATATATAGATGTTATTACTTTTTCTATTATTTGAAATCTATTATTAGTTTTGACGTGAATAATATCGGTAAGTTGTAAACTCAACATAAACAGCCTTTGTTCAATGAATACGTTTTTCGTAGTCTTAGAAATGGTTTGCCAGATAGAAATGTAGTTGTTTCTAAAATAAAATTATGAAATTTCATTCAGTTAAAGAAAACAATAAATTTGTCTCTCATTTAAGGCACTAGTTCGTTTGATCTCAATAGTAGTGACATTATTTCGTTATTTTTGTTATACTAAACAAAGCACGCTTAGACATTAAATTCTGGACTTACTGGCTGTATCTGATGGTATAATGTTATATCTAAGTTTTAGTTACAGAGCAAAAAATACTATTTAGTTAGGGTGTAAATAAAATTACCGAAAACCGAATACTGAATATGCAAAAAGACAAGGACATTTCAATAATTTTCAAACCACAACCACGCCTTTGTTGTTTTAAAATCAATGAATGTAAAAGCTAAATTTCATCTTCAATGTAACAAGGACTTAACGCACAGACAAGGTGTCCGTCAGTACACTGCAGACGGCCTCCAGATGTACATTTTGATAAAATGTACAGGTCTATCAATCAGAATTGCACACATAATATTTTTTTTTAAATTATATAATAACTACAGCGGCGATATAAGTCACTAAACCTTTTATTGTGTTCACCATTTTAGACCAATTGTCGGTTCAAGAAAACAAATAAATAAAAAAGAAAATGTCAAGTACTGCGGTGGTATAACGGATTGGAGGACATGATTGGTAATGAGATCTTTTAATGCAGGGCTGACAAAATGCAGCATACAAAAATCAAGACGACTTTGTCATTTTATTACATAACTAAATTATTATAAGAAAACAAAATTTGTAACATAATGAAAGAAAGCAAACAAATTTTAAAGGTGGCTTTGAAATTGTCGATGGCCCACGGATTTAATGTCGTTAGTAGTATGGCTAACATTGACCACTGACTAGGAATATTTTAATATAAAGGGATCATTTCCTTAGTACCATCTATACTAGTGTTTATTATCTAGTCTATTTAACGACTACTTAGAGTAAATGACTGGCTTGAATGTTATAGAGAAAATTAAGGCTGAAGTTATTATATAATTTAAAAAAAAATATTATGTGTGCAATTCTGATTGATAGACCTGTACATTTTATCAAAATGTACATCTGGAGGCCGTCTGCAGTGTACTGACGGACACCTTGTCTGTGCGTTAAGTCCTTGTTACATTGAAGATGACCTCCAGAGGTTGAGGCCGAAACATCTGTTCGAGTTAACACCTTTCGACACGAAGAAAATGGAAGACCGCGGCCTTACGGCTCGGATAGTAGTAATTTTAATATTATGACTGAGCCGTGGAAGCCTAAGAAACGTCTAACCACTACAAACATATTCCTTGATTATTTTTCAGGCGAGTGAGGGCTGAAGGCTCTTTGTATTCTTTGTACAAGTGTTTAAGAATGAAGGCTTCTGTTAATATTTTGTCGGCTTTTCTAAGTATCGAGCAATTAAAAGAGAACTCTACTCCCATCACGTATAGAAACACGTATTGTAAACACTGATAACAGTTTGTTAGACACACTTAATTATTACCAACAGCGGGTCGAATCGACTGATGACGGAGAGCGGGTCCATAGACACCGGTATACGGTATACCTATATGTGAATGGCACGTGTTAAATTGGGCGTCCGAAACCTTATACGGATAACAGTGTACATCATTAAGCAGCACCGACACAACAACTAAGCAATGCCTGAAAATAAGACACTATCAATTGAATTATTAAGAGAGTGACTCGACCGCTGCCTCTAGATCTGGTCAGGTCTTAATTAAAAGAGTTCAGCGTTTATGACCTGCACATGCTTACCAGTTACATTTTTATAGCCTTCAAGATATGTTGCCTTAACTAAACACACCGCCAGCAAAACATATGCCCACAAAAACGACGACTCTAACGAATACCAGACTAACGTTGCATGCGTTATAACGGAATGCATTGGATCAACTCTAATCACGTCAAGTCCCAAATATCTATTGTACATGTTTATGAAGGCGTCTGCGATTTATTTGTACCGAGATCTGTCTTACAAGGAATAAAATTGTTATAAGCATAATTAGAAATTATTTCTACAGTTACTAACATTTAGTACAGCTCTTCATATTTATTAACGAGTTTACCTGTCAGTTGGATAAAACATTGTCATTTACTGAATTGGTTATAACATTTGAAGTTTCATTTCCAACAGTGGATTATCCCAATTTCAGTTTGAACTATTGTATTGTAACAAAACGCGTACATAATTAAATTCTAAATTTAATGCACTTTTTGCTAAAATAGAATAAATTAAATTATTTGACATGGTCCTTTCGTACTAATATCAAAAATATATTAGTAGATAGAAACCAACCTGGCTCACGCCGATTTGAACTCAGATCATGTAAGAAATTAAAGGTCGAACAGACCCAGAATATTTAGATTTTGCTCTAAAATCTTTTCTTAATCCAACATCGAGGTCGCAATCTAATTTATCGATATGAACTCTCCAAATTAATAACGCTGTTATCCCTAAGGTAATTTAATCTTATAATCAAAAAATTGGATCAATTAAGCATTAATTTATGAAAAGTTCATTTAAAGTTTTATTTATTATAATGTCACCCCAACAAAAAATAAAATAATTTTTTCAGTTGTTAATTCTAAATTCTAGTAAAACAAATTTATTTAAAATTCTATAGGGTCTTCTCGTCCCACTTATTTATCTAAGATTTTTTACTTAAACTCTAAATTCAATCTATTTTAATTAAAAAAGAAAATTTTTCATCCATTCATTCATACAAGCCTTTAATTAAAAGACTAATTATTATGCTACCTTTGCACGGTCAACTTACCGCGGCCATTAAAATATCATTGGGCAGAATAGACCTTTAATATTTTTCTAAAGGACATGTTTTTGGTAAACAGGTGAAAATTATATTTGCCTAGTTCTTAAATACAACTTATTATAATTTACTAATTTAATCATTTTAATAAAAATATTTTTATTAATTTAATTTTCTTAATATATACCTAAAATATATTAAATGTATTAAAATAAAAAATAAAATTTAACTTACTCATATAAAAAGGCTAATTGCAAGCCTATTTAATTAATTAAAATCTAAAATATTATAGAAATTATATTTAGCTTATCCTTAATATAATTAAATAAATATAAAACTTTATATTAAAATATAAGTTATAATATTTATTTTAAATTAAATTTAATTCTTAAGAAACCAGAAATATTATAGTTCGAGAGAAGTTTCATCACTAAAATCATTTTATTAATATTTATATTACAATAATTAACAAATAACTTTAAATCACTATAATTCGGGAAAAATAAATTTTTATATACAATTAATTAACCCTGATACAAAAGGTACAAATTATAATTTTACTTATTTATATTTATTGTTTGATCTTCACAGTTCAATTAAAAATATTTTTTCCATAAATAATACTAAAACTAAATAATTATTTTTACTTAAAATAATCTCAATAAATTAATTTTAAATTTAAATTATTATTCAAATTATATTGATAAATCAATAATTTTTATTAGTGTAAATAATATGCCTTAAGCTTTAATTTGCACTCTAGCCACACTTTCCAGTACAGCTACTTTGTTACGACTTATCCCACTTTATAGTGGGAGTGACGGGCGATATGTACATAATTTAGAACCTAAATTCAAAAAACTATATTTAATAAATTTACTTTCAAATCCAATTTCATGATTTTCATTATAGAAAACAATTCATTTTTATAATAATGTAATCCATTCTTTCTTTAAAATTAACTGCACCTTGACCTGACATTTTATTAATAAAATTAATGAAAATTATTCTGATAAAGCATTCTTGACAGAGGTATACAAACTTATATAAAGTGAAATCTATCGTGGGTTATCGATTACAAAACAGATTCCTCTGATTAGATAAATTACCGCCAAATTCTTTGAATTTAAAGATCATAACTATTAATAATCTAGTTATTTTATTTACACTTTCAATAATAGGGTATCTAATCCTAGTTTTAGATAAAAGTTTATCAGACATAAAAGTAAACACATATTTATACATTATTTCACCAAAATTTAAAAACCTTACTATTAATTTATTTTTTAACTGAAACTAATATAATTAAATTTAGAGAATCGTGTAACCGCAACTGCTGGCACGAATTTTGTCCTCTATAAATAAAATTATTATCTCTAAAATTAATAATTAATAATACTTAATACTGCGCTATAGATAACTATCATTTAGATAGTTTTCAATCAATTTAAAGTTATGCATGTAATATAATTAAATATTTAATTTACAAGCTAGAATAAAACTCCTCCTTTTAGTTATTTATTAATAGCATAGTTTTCCAAAATGTCAAACAATCCCTTTAAAGCAATATTCACTCAAAAATGTATTATTTTTAATCGATGTTTCCTCACAATAAAAATAAGAATTCATGGCTGGTGAATTTTTTGAAATATACTATTATATTTTTACATTAATTTATAAATCATGGCATCAAACCTTTGTAAACAGATCTTTTACAACAATATTCACTCATTTGAGTAATTCCGGTTTTTTAATATTTATGATTTTATACAGTATATTTATAGTTAAATTAAAAATATTAATGTTAATATTACTGTATTATCACATTAATATATTCATATATAATAAATATATATATATATGTATATATATATATATAATAGTATGTTTTTCTTTTTTTTTTATTTAGATTAAAAAAAGAAAAACATACTATTATTATTATAAATATTTATATATAAATATATATTAATATATTATTTATATATATATATAGTAATATATATATATATAGTAATATATAGTAATATATATATATATACATATGTATATATATTTATTATATATGAATATATAAATATGGTAATACAGTAGTATTAACATTAATATTTTTAATTTAACTATAAATATACTGTAAGCATATATTTTATTAACCGGATTTGCAAAATGTGGGTGTACAAAAATTGATGTAATTATTGTATTTTAACTAACTCTTTAACTGTTACTAGTTATTCAGTTCCGTAATTTTATTTTAATCAATAAATAGAGATAGGAAGAAATGAAGGAAAGAGTATATAAAGTTGCGAATCTAGTATTGGCTGTAAGTCTATTGTATAATAAACCGTACACCAGATATTATAAGCCATATATAAAAAAAAAAAAAATAAAAAAATAAGATGCCTGAGTGAAAAAGGGTTATTTTGATAGAATAAATTATGTAATATTATACTCTTATTATGTTAACAGAATTAAACTGTCTTTTAATATCAAAAATTAATGTTCTTCATAAACTACAACATATAAAAGATAAGCTAAAATTAAGCTAATGGGTTCATACCTCATTTATGGAAAATTATCCTCTTTTTAATTAAAAAAAATTCTTCTTATATAGTATTTGTGGCATTCTTATTTTTTGGTATTATATTGGTGATTTGTTCAAACAATTGGCTGGGTTGTTGAATAGGAGTCGAAATAAATATGGTATCATTTTTGCCTTTTATGATAAATAAAATAAGAGTTTACTCATCTGAGTCAATAATTAAATATTTTATTATTCAGAGAATGGGTTCAAGACTATTATTCCTGTTTGTTGTTATTTTAGGAATATTATTTCAAGTAAAATATTTTATTATAATTAGTTTAATAATTAAAATTGGATCTCCTCCATTCCATTATTGATATGTTTCAGTAATTGATGGATTGTCTTGACTAGTGTCTTTTTTAATTATAACCGTTCAGAGGATTATTCCCATTATTTTATTGAGTTATTTAGATATAAGATTGATTTTATTTATTGTTTTATCATGTATTTGAGGCTCATTAGGGGGACTGTGTTATTCATCAATTCGAAAAATTTTAGCATATTCATCAATTTACAATTTAAGTTGAATTTTTAGAGGGGTTATATTGATAAATTATATATGGCTGGTATATTTTTTAATTTATTCCCTCTCTTTATTTTTGACTTGTTATCTGTTTTGAATAAATAATATAAATTATTTAAATCAAATTTTTATTTTGTTTAACAATAGGGTTAAATCATTAATGTTAATAATTATTTTTATGTCAATAGGTGGATTACCACCATTTTTAGGGTTTTTCCCAAAATTTATGATAATTTATTGTCTTTTGGTTAATAAAATGTATTTTTTATGTTTAATTTTAGTAATAACTGCTTTATTAGTGTTATTTTATTATTTGCGAGTTGTAATGACAGGGTTAATGATAAACAATATATCTTTAAAGTTGTCAACTTTTAGATTAAATAATACATTATTTATAGTAAATTCTTTATTGATTGGATTTATAGTTGTAACCTTATTTAATGTTATGAATTAGTAAGGTTTTAAGTTAATAAAACTATTATCCTTCAAAGTTAAAAATATAATTTCTTGTAAGCCTTAGATTTATTTTAATCACCTTTAAATTTGCAATTTAATATTATTATTAAATATAAGACTAGATTGAAGAAAAAAATGAGAGAATAGGGAAGAAATATTAGATTAGATTAGATTATTGAGAGGAAAGCATATCCATAAATAAATTTACAGTTTATTACCTAATTCAGTCATCTCAATTGGGAATAAATCAATGATTAGTTATGAATAAGTGATTTTTCTCAACTAATCATAAAGACATTGGAACATTATATTTCATTTTTGGGATTTGATCGGGAATAGTAGGTACAACTTTAAGAGTTCTTATTCGTGTTGAATTAGGCATTCCTGGATCTTTTATTGGAGATGATCAAATTTATAATGTGATTGTTACTGCTCATGCTTTCGTTATAATTTTTTTTATAGTGATGCCAGTTATGATTGGAGGATTTGGGAATTGATTGGTTCCTTTGATAATTGGTGCTCCTGATATGGCTTTCCCTCGAATAAATAATATAAGTTTTTGATTATTACCACCTTCATTGACATTATTATTAATTGGTAGAATGGTTGATAGAGGTGTAGGTACTGGTTGGACAGTTTATCCTCCGTTGTCAAGAGGCGTTGCACACTCAGGATCTTGTGTTGATTTAACTATTTTTTCTTTACATTTGGCTGGAGCTAGCTCAATCCTAGGTGCAGTTAATTTTATTAGAACAATTTTTAATATACGATCAGTGGGAATATACATGGATCGGTTACCTTTATTTGTGTGGGCAGTATTAATTACTGCTTTTTTATTATTGCTTTCATTACCAGTTTTAGCTGGTGCAATTACAATATTATTAACTGATCGAAATTTGAATACTTCTTTTTTTGATCCTTCAGGTGGAGGAGATCCAATTTTATATCAACATTTATTTTGATTTTTTGGACATCCTGAAGTATATATTTTAATTTTGCCTGGATTTGGACTAATTTCTCACATTATCACTCAAGAGAGAGGAAAAATTGAATCTTTTGGATCACTAGGAATAATTTATGCTATAATATCAATTGGTATTTTAGGATTTGTTGTTTGAGCACATCATATATTTACAGTTGGTATGGATGTTGATACACGGGCTTATTTTACTTCTGCTACAATAATTATTGCTGTTCCAACTGGAATTAAAGTTTTTAGATGATTAGCAACTTTGAGAGGAGTTAAAATCAAGATAAGACCTTCAATTTTATGAGCAGTAGGTTTTGTTTTTCTTTTTACTGTTGGTGGGTTGACTGGGGTGATTTTGGCTAATTCATCAATTGATATTGTATTACATGATACATATTATGTTGTAGCTCATTTTCATTATGTGTTATCAATAGGTGCAGTATTTGCAATTTTAGGAAGATTTATTCATTGATATCCTTTATTTACTGGATTATCTTTAAATTCTAATTGATTAAAAATTCATTTTTTGATTATGTTTATAGGGGTAAATTTAACCTTTTTTCCCCAACATTTTTTAGGATTGAGAGGTATACCACGTCGATATTCAGATTATCCTGATGCATTTATATCATGAAACATTGTATCTTCTATTGGAAGAAGAATTTCATTTATTGGAATTTTATTTTTATTGTTTATTATTTGAGAAAGATTTATTTCACATCGATTGATTTTATATTCAATTAATATAAATTCTTCTATTGAATGGTTACATAAACTTCCTCCGTCTGAGCACTCATATAGTGAGATTCCATTATTAGTTCAATTCTAATATGGCAGATGAAGTGCGATGAATTTAAGATTCATATATAAATAACTTTTGTTAGAAATTTCTAATTGATCTTATATTAATATGCAGGACGCTATATCACCATTAATAGAACAGTTAATATTTTTTCATGATCATACTTTAACTATTTTAATTATTATCACTTCAATTGTTACTTATATAATAACAATTATCATATTTAATAATATTGTTAATCGACTTTTATTAGAAGGACAATTAATTGAATTTTTTTGAACACTTTTGCCTGCCTTAACATTAATTTTTATTGCATTCCCATCTTTACGATTATTATACTTATTGGATGAAATTAATAAACCTTTAATAACTTTAAAAATTATTGGTCATCAATGATATTGATCATATGAATATTCAGATTTTTTAAATATTGAATTTGATTCTTATATAAAATCTCAAAATGATATATTAATTAGAGAATTCCGTTTATTAGAAGTAGATAATCGAACGATTTTACCTTTTAGTACTCAAATTCGATTATTGATTTCATCATTTGATGTTATTCATTCATGAGCTATACCATCTATGAGAATTAAAGTGGATGCCGTGCCTGGTCGATTAAATCAAGCGAGAATATTTATCAATCGACCTGGTATATCATTTGGTCAATGTTCTGAAATTTGTGGAGCAAATCATAGATTTATACCTATTGTTATTGAAAGAGTTGATATAAATTGTTTTATTAATTGATTAATAAGCTATTCATTAAGTGACTGAAAGTAAGTGATGGTCTCTTAAACCAATTTATAGTAACTAACGACTACTTTTAATGATGAAAAGTTAGTTTATTATAAAAACATCAATCTGTCAGATTCAAGAAACTAAGAATGGTATTTTTCTATCCCACAAATATCTCCAATAAATTGATGTTTTTTGTTTTTCTTTTTTTTATTAATTGTTACTTTAATTATAACTTTTATTTATTTTTCTTTTATGAAAATTCCAAAGATAAATTTGACTAATAATTTTAATAATTTATATAACTGATTATGATAACAAATTTATTTTCAACTTTTGATCCATCAACAGGGTTATTTTCATTAAATTGATTAAGTTCTTTAATTTTATTATTATTCATGCCTATAGGGTTATGATATATTCCTAGTCGTTATGTAATTTTTATAAATAAAGTTTTAAATACAATAAGTTTTGAATTAAATTTATTAATAAGTTCAGGATCTTTTGGTAGATCATTATTATTTTGTTCTTTATTTATTTTTATTCTATTCAATAACTTTCTTGGATTGTTTCCATATATTTTCACTAGATCAAGACATTTAGTATTTTCTCTTAGTTTAGCTCTTCCTCTTTGATTGACTTTTATTTTATTTGGATTTATTAATAATACAAATCATATGTTTTGTCATTTAGTTCCAATAGGAACTCCAATAATTTTAATACCTTTCATGGTATGTATTGAAACTGTCAGAAATTTAATTCGACCAGGGTCCTTGGCTGTTCGTCTAACAGCAAATATGATTGCTGGTCATTTACTAATAACATTATTAGGAAATAGATCAACTAATTTAGAAATTTATATAAATTTAATTATTTTAATTCAGATATTATTGATATTATTTGAATCAGCAGTTTGTATAATTCAATCTTATGTTTTTACAGTTTTAAGAACTCTGTATTATAGAGAAGTATCTTAATGAATAATCATCCGTATCATTTAGTTGATTGTAGACCATGACCTCTAACGGGGTCAATTGGGGCTCTAACTTTTGTTTCTGGTATAGTAATAATATTTCATATACAAAATTTTATTTTATTATCTTTTGGATTTTTAATTTTAATTTTAACTATAATTCAATGATGACGTGACATTTCGCGTGAAGGGACGTTTATAGGATTTCATACAATAGTTGTAGTGAGAGGTCTAAAATTAGGAATAATTTTATTTATTGTGTCAGAAATTTTATTTTTTATTTCTTTCTTTTGGGGATTTTTTCATAGAAGATTAAGACCTGTCATAGAAATTGGTATAAATTGACCTCCTTCTGGAATTATGCCTTTTAACCCAATACAAATTCCTCTATTAAATACTATAATTTTATTGTGTTCTGGAGTAACAATTACGTGAGCTCATCATTCCATAATAGAAAGTAAATATAATGAATCTGTTTATGGTATTTTATTAACTTTAATATTAGGTATATATTTTACTATTCTTCAGGTATATGAATATTTTGAATCATCGTTTTGTATTTCAGATTCTGTATACGGATCAACGTTTTTTGTATCAACAGGGTTTCATGGAATTCATGTTATTATTGGAAGAACGTTCATTATAATTTGTTTATTACGTCAATTGAAATTTCATTTCTCTAGAACTCATCATTTTGGTTTTGAAGCAGCTGCTTGATATTGACATTTTGTTGATATTGTTTGACTATTTTTATATATATCAATTTACTGATGGGGTAGATAAATATTCTATTAGTATATAAGTATATTTAACTTCCAATTAAAAGGATTAATTTTTAAATAGAATAATTTTCAATGTTGTAAGTTATTGTATTATGATATTATTAATTTTATTTACTTTAATAACTCTTTTATATTTTGTGTCAACTAAATCAATAATTGATCGTGAAAAATCATCTCCATTTGAGTGTGGATTTGATCCTTTTGAGTCATCTCGAATTCCTTTTTCAAGACATTTCTTTATAATTGCAGTCATCTTCCTTATTTTTGATGTTGAATTAGTGATTATTATACCCATAGTTATTGCAATATCAACTATTAATATTATTGAAATTTATTTAGTGATATTGTTATTTTTATTATTTTTAATATTAGGCTTATATCATGAATGAAAAAATAGTATGTTAAATTGAATTTAATGGGAATGTATTTAATTATAATTATTGGATTGCAATCAATAGGTGCTCATACTAGCCATTCTTAAAAGCAATGAAGTAATAAATACATTTAGTTTCGACCTAAAAAAAGAATCTTTATTCCTTTGTTTATTAATTGAAGCCAAAAATAAGGCACTTTATTGTTAATAAAGTTATTGAACATATAATTTCCAATTAAAAGGAAATAAGAATAAAAGCAGCTGCTAACTAGCTTTTAAAGCGGTTAAACTCCGTTTTTTCCTTATTTATAAAGTTTATAAAACATTTCATTTTCATTGAAAAGAGAGGAAAATCCTTATAAATATTTAAAAATATTTATTACCTTAATATCTTCAATATTATGCTCTAATGTTTAAGCTATTTAAATATATCATAATTAGAAATCAAGCAATAAATGTTATTATTTGAATCTTGAAATTATTTTTTCTTATATTAATATTAAATATTATAATTAATTTTATCAATTCAATCATGCCTTGAGGCCCAATTTTTTCTCCTCATCCCAAATCAATTGATTTTTGAAATATAAGTGAATTTTTTAAAAAAAGAAATTGAGTATGAAAGGTTGATAGTTGTTTTAAAAATCATATGGAATTTATGAACTCTCTTGTAAATTTTTTTACTATGGATGAAAACATGGATATTTCATATCCAATTAATAACCCTAGAAAAGATAAAGCCATTGCTATTAGTTTCCCCTCGATGGGGAGAATAATTCTTACAGGATTATTAAATATGATTCATCTAAATATAGACCCTGATAAAATTGAATAAATAGATAAAACCATGATTCTCTTTAATATACTATTAAATGACTCGTTTTGTGAACTAAAATTATAATAACTAAAATTTATGTTTATTGAAAAATATGTTAATCGGGCAGAATAGAAAGATGTTATTCCAATTCCAATATATATCAATAATAAAATTAAAAAGTTAATATTTCTGGAGCATATTATTTCTATAATTAAATCTTTTGAATAAAACCCTCTCATAAAAGGTATCCCACATAATGATAAATTTGCAATATTTATGAATGTTCTAGTTATTGGTATATTATAACTTATACAGCCCATTATGCGAATATCTTGATTATTCATTAATCTATGAATCAATACTCCAGCACATAAAAAAAGTGACGCCTTAAATAAAGCATGAATAATAAGATGAAAAAAAGATAATATTGGATAACCAAATATTAAAATTGATATTATAATTCCTAATTGTCTTAAAGTTGATAATGCAATAATTTTTTTTAAGTCAAATTCAAAATTTGCAGCTAGACCTGATATAATTATTGTTAGTAATGATAACATTAAAAATACTTGAATTAGATTGAATGATATAATTAAATTTCTGAATCGAATAATTAAATATACTCCTGCAGTAACTAATGTTGATGAGTGAACAAGGGCCGATACTGGAGTTGGAGCAGCTATAGCTGCTGGAAGTCATGAAGAAAAAGGAATTTGAGCTCTTTTTGTAAATCCTGCAATAACAACTAGCATAATTATTGGACTCATTATTATCTTATTAATAAAAGATATAAAATTTCAAGATCCAAAATTTATTATTCATGCAATTAATAAAAGGATTATAACATCTCCAATACGATTTATTAATGCCGTTAGTATCCCAGCATTTCTAGAATTTAAATTTTGATAATAAACAACTAAACAATATGATACTAATCCTAATCCATCTCATCCAATGAGAATGCTTACTATATTAGGTCTAATAATTAATAATACTATTGACATTACAAATATTATAATAATATAAATAAATCGATTAATATATTTATCATTTATCATATATATACCTCTATATAATATAACCATTGATGAAATAAATATAACAGTTGAAAGAAATAAAGTTGATATAAAATCAAAAATTAATGTTATATAAATATTACATGAATTAATTGTAACAATTAGTCATTCTATTATAATTGCATAATCAAAAATAATCATATTTATTGATAAAATTAATATTATTAATCTTAAAATCAATAAAATTAAGAAAATATATATATTAAGTTTATTTTTAGTAATGATCCAATATAAATTTATATTTTTAAATCCACAATTTAATGTTTTATTTTAAACTAATTGAATTATATCAATAATGTTAATTTCAAAATAATTAAATTTAATGGAATTCAATGTATTATAATTAAAAAAAATTCACGTACGTTCCCAGAATTAAAAGAGTAACAACCCGAGAAAATTATTCCATGTTGGGTATGAGAGTATAGATATAAACTATAACAAGCTGATAAAAATGAAGAAAAAGATAGGAAAATTATACACAATGGATTTCAAGACATTAATCTATTTAAAATTATAATTTCTCCTGCTAGACTAATTGTTGGAGGACATGAAATATTTCTAGAAGATATTAAAAATCATATGAGAGTTATTGAAGGCATAAATCTTAATATTCCTTTATTAATTAGGATTCTACGTCTTCCCGAACGTTCATAAGAAATATTTGCTAAGCAAAATAAAGCAGATGAACATAAACCATGTCCAATTATTATGAAATATGCTCCGACTATACCTCATATATTTATTGTTATAATTCCTCCAATAACTAATCTTATGTGAGCTACAGAAGAGTATGCAATTATAGATTTTATATCAATTTGCATTATACAAGATAATCTAATCATAATTCCCCCTATTAATGAAATAGAAATTCAGATGAATCTATAATTGATAAATATTACTGGTATAATATATATAACACGAATTAAACCATAAGTTCCTAATTTTAAAAGAATTCCAGCCAAAATTATAGAACCAGAAACAGGTGCTTCGACATGAGCTTTTGGTAATCAAAAATGACATATAAATAATGGAACCTTAATTATGAATGCTAATGTTATCCCTAAGTAAATAAACCTATTATCTGATCTCATTAACATTATAATATTAGTTATATTATTTCTATACATATATATAATTGAAACTAATATGGGGAGAGATGCGAATAAAGTATAAAACAATAAATAATATCTAGCATTCACTCGTTCAGGTTGATACCCCCATCCTATAATAATAATTATGGTAGGGATCAAACTAGTTTCAAAAAAGATATAAAATATTATATTATTGTATGAACAAAATGATAAAATTAATAATGTTATTAATAATAACACTATAAACAAAAATAAATTTATATTATTATATTTATATAAAGGACTAGAATTAATTATTAAGAAGGTAATTCAAATTGTAAGAATAATTAATCTATATGAAATATTATCTATATGTATGTTATATCTTAGTATAATTAAATCTTTTCTAAAGAATAAGATGATAAATAGAACTAAAAGAATTAGTATATTTCTTAATAACCATATGTTAAATAATAAAGGGGTTAAAAATAATGAAAATAAAACTAATTTTAACATGTTTTTAAAGATATTGATAATAGTTGATCATTACCATGTGATCGAATCATATTAATCAATCTTGATAATCCTACAACTCCTTCACAAACACTAAATGTTAGCAAAACTATTAATATATATATATCATTTAATTCAATTGATAGAAATGCAGAAAATATACAAAATAATCTTAAAATTATTAATTCTAATCTTAATAAACTTATTATGATATGTTTTCGATTTAAACATAATGAGATAATGCCCGATATAAATATAATTAAATACAATAAAGGTAATGACAAATTCATTCGTTTTAATAGTTTAAAAAAAATTTAGATCTTGTAAATCTAAGATAAATTAATAATTTTAAAACTTCAGAAGAGAGTAAAGAATCATTTTAAGCACCCAAAGCTTACATTTTTATTAAATTATCTTCTGTATGAAAATTATAATATCAATTACAATTCTATTATCAATAAATTTTATTTTTATGAAGCACCCATTATCAATAGGATCTATTTTATTAATACAAACAATACTAACCAGAATTATTTGTATATTTTATATAAATTCTTATTTTTTTTCTTATATCTTATTTCTTGTTTTTATTGGAGGAATATTAATTTTATTTATATATATATCAAGAATTGCTTCAAATGAAAAATTTTATTTTTCAATAAAATTATTAATATTAAACATAATTATTTGAATTTTGATCATAACTATAAATACTATTAGATTTAAGATAGATAGAGTTAATAAATTATTGGAAATGAATAATTTATTTGATAGATTTATAATTAAAAAATTATATATATTTCCGTCAGGAATAATAACTATTATGTTAGTTATTTATCTTCTATTTACATTGATTGTTGTTGTGAATATTATTAGAATTAAATTGTCTCCTTTACGAAGAAAATTTTAACGAATGTTAAACATCACTCGACGTATACACCCATTAATTAAAATAATAAATAATTCACTAATTGATTTACCGGCAGCTACGAATTTATCATATTGATGAAATTATGGATCGCTGCTAGGAATATGTTTAGTTGTTCAAATTTTAACTGGATTATTTTTGTCAATACATTATAATGCAGATGTAGCAAGTGCATTTAATAGATTAAGACATATTTGTCGTGATATTAATCATGGATGAATATTACGAATTTCACACGCAAATGGAGCCTCATTGTTTTTTATTTGTGTTTATTTGCATGTTGGGCGAGGACTATATTATGGTTCATATAAAAATTTTGAAACTTGAGCTGTAGGAGTGATCATTTTATTAACTTTAATAGCTACTGCTTTTATAGGTTATGTCCTTCCATGGGGACAAATATCATTTTGAGGAGCAACAGTCATTACGAATTTATTGTCAGCAATTCCATATCTTGGAACAACTTTGGTAAATTGAATTTGAGGAGGATTTGCTGTTGATAATGCAACATTAACTCGATTTTATTCTTTCCATTTTATTATACCATTTGTTGTTTTAGCATTAACAATTGTACACCTTATTTTCTTGCATGTTTTGGGGTCAAACAATCCACTTGGAATTAATTCAAATAATGATAAAATTCCATTCCATCCTTATTTTTCTATTAAAGATGTACTAGGATTTTTATTAATTTTAATTATTTTTTTTTGTTATATGATACTTGAACCATATAAATTAAGTGACCCTGATAATTTTACTCCAGCAAACCCATTAGTTACTCCAAAACATATTCAACCAGAACGATACTTCTTATTTGCATATGCAATCCTACGATCTATTCCTAATAAATTAGGAGGAGTAATTGCATTATTCATATCAATTTTTATTTTAATTTTTGTTCCCTTCATAAACAATTCAAAATTTATAGGACTATTAAATTACCCTATTAATCAGATTTTATTTTGATATTTATTCATTGTTTTAATTTTATTAACTTGGATTGGAGCTTGTCCTGTTGAATACCCATATATCAAGATCGGGATACTTTTAACAATAATTTATTTTATATATTTTGTTTTAGACCCTATAATTAAATCTTTTTGAGATAAATTAATTAAATAGTTAATTAGCTTATAAATAAAGCATTTACTTTGAAAGTAAAGAAAAGAAAATTAAGTTCTATTAACTTAATATTAAGACAATTTTTAATGAACTAAATAATAGATTTAATCATGAAAAAAAAAATCAATAAATTTAAACTTACTGGTAAATATGATTTTCATGCTAAATATATTAATTTATCATAACGATAACGAGGTAAAGTACCTCGAACTCAAATAAATAAAAATGAAATTAATGTTAGTTGAATAGGAAAAACCAAAGAATTAATTTTTCTACCTAGAAATATTAAACAAAATATTATACTCATAAAAATAATTCTAGCATATTCAGCTAAAAAAATAAATGCAAATCCTACACCTCTATATTCAACATTAAATCCAGAAACTAATTCTGATTCCCCTTCAGAAAAATCAAATGGTGATCGATTAGTTTCAGCTATTGATGATGAAATTCAACAAATTCTCAAAGGAAAAAACAGAAATACTAATCATATAAATTGTTGAAAAAAATAAAATTCAATTAAATTAAAACTCTCAATCATTACAATAGGGCACAAAATAATTAATACGAGACTGACTTCATATGAAATAGTTTGAGCAATTGATCGAATACAACCCAAATAGCGTAATTAGAATTTGATGATCAGCCTGTAATCATTAAACTATAAACCCCTATTCTTGTACAAAAAAAAAAAAATATTATACCCATATTGAACGAAACACAATTGATTAAGTATGGATAAATAACTCACAATAATAAAGAATTAAATAAGCCTAACACAGGTCTAATTATATAAATTAAATAATTGGATAACATTGGTATATTTCTCTCTTTTAAGAATAACTTAATAGCATCTGAAAATGGTTGTAAAATACCGATAAATCCTACTTTATTTGGACCCTTACGAATTTGAATATATCTTAAAATCTTACGCTCCATCAAAGTTAAAAATGCAACACCAATCAAAATAAACAAAGCAGTAATTAAAACAGTAATTATAAACATTTTCTACATGTAATATTATTACATAATTAAATTCTAAATTTAATGCACTTTTTGCTAAAATAGAATAAATTAAATTATTTGACATGGTCCTTTCGTACTAATATCAAAAATATATTAGTAGATAGAAACCAACCTGGCTCACGCCGATTTGAACTCAGATCATGTAAGAAATTAAAGGTCGAACAGACCCAGAATATTTAGATTTTGCTCTAAAATCTTTTCTTAATCCAACATCGAGGTCGCAATCTAATTTATCGATATGAACTCTCCAAATTAATAACGCTGTTATCCCTAAGGTAATTTAATCTTATAATCAAAAAATTGGATCAATTAAGCATTAATTTATGAAAAGTTCATTTAAAGTTTTATTTATTATAATGTCACCCCAACAAAAAATAAAATAATTTTTTCAGTTGTTAATTCTAAATTCTAGTAAAACAAATTTATTTAAAATTCTATAGGGTCTTCTCGTCCCACTTATTTATCTAAGATTTTTTACTTAAACTCTAAATTCAATCTATTTTAATTAAAAAAGAAAATTTTTCATCCATTCATTCATACAAGCCTTTAATTAAAAGACTAATTATTATGCTACCTTTGCACGGTCAACTTACCGCGGCCATTAAAATATCATTGGGCAGAATAGACCTTTAATATTTTTCTAAAGGACATGTTTTTGGTAAACAGGTGAAAATTATATTTGCCTAGTTCTTAAATACAACTTATTATAATTTACTAATTTAATCATTTTAATAAAAATATTTTTATTAATTTAATTTTCTTAATATATACCTAAAATATATTAAATGTATTAAAATAAAAAATAAAATTTAACTTACTCATATAAAAAGGCTAATTGCAAGCCTATTTAATTAATTAAAATCTAAAATATTATAGAAATTATATTTAGCTTATCCTTAATATAATTAAATAAATATAAAACTTTATATTAAAATATAAGTTATAATATTTATTTTAAATTAAATTTAATTCTTAAGAAACCAGAAATATTATAGTTCGAGAGAAGTTTCATCACTAAAATCATTTTATTAATATTTATATTACAATAATTAACAAATAACTTTAAATCACTATAATTCGGGAAAAATAAATTTTTATATACAATTAATTAACCCTGATACAAAAGGTACAAATTATAATTTTACTTATTTATATTTATTGTTTGATCTTCACAGTTCAATTAAAAATATTTTTTCCATAAATAATACTAAAACTAAATAATTATTTTTACTTAAAATAATCTCAATAAATTAATTTTAAATTTAAATTATTATTCAAATTATATTGATAAATCAATAATTTTTATTAGTGTAAATAATATGCCTTAAGCTTTAATTTGCACTCTAGCCACACTTTCCAGTACAGCTACTTTGTTACGACTTATCCCACTGTATAGTGGGAGTGACGGGCGATATGTACATAATTTAGAACCTAAATTCAAAAAACTATATTTAATAAATTTACTTTCAAATCCAATTTCATGATTTTCATTATAGAAAACAATTCATTTTTATAATAATGTAATCCATTCTTTCTTTAAAATTAACTGCACCTTGACCTGACATTTTATTAATAAAATTAATGAAAATTATTCTGATAAAGCATTCTTGACAGAGGTATACAAACTTATATAAAGTGAAATCTATCGTGGGTTATCGATTACAAAACAGATTCCTCTGATTAGATAAATTACCGCCAAATTCTTTGAATTTAAAGATCATAACTATTAATAATCTAGTTATTTTATTTACACTTTCAATAATAGGGTATCTAATCCTAGTTTTAGATAAAAGTTTATCAGACATAAAAGTAAACACATATTTATACATTATTTCACCAAAATTTAAAAACCTTACTATTAATTTATTTTTTAACTGAAACTAATATAATTAAATTTAGAGAATCGTGTAACCGCAACTGCTGGCACGAATTTTGTCCTCTATAAATAAAATTATTATCTCTAAAATTAATAATTAATAATACTTAATACTGCGCTATAGATAACTATCATTTAGATAGTTTTCAATCAATTTAAAGTTATGCATGTAATATAATTAAATATTTAATTTACAAGCTAGAATAAAACTCCTCCTTTTAGTTATTTATTAATAGCATAGTTTTCCAAAATGTCAAACAATCCCTTTAAAGCAATATTCACTCAAAAATGTATTATTTTTAATCGATGTTTCCTCACAATAAAAATAAGAATTCATGGCTGGTGAATTTTTTGAAATATACTATTATATTTTTACATTAATTTATAAATCATGGCATCAAACCTTTGTAAACAGATCTTTTACAACAATATTCACTCATTTGAGTAATTCCGGTTTTTTAATATTTATGATTTTATACAGTATATTTATAGTTAAATTAAAAATATTAATGTTAATATTACTGTATTATCACATTAATATAGTCATATATAATAAATAAATATATATATGTATATATATATATATAATAGTATGTTTTTCTTTTTTTTTATTTAGATTAAAAAAAGAAAAACATACTATTATTATTATAAATATTTATATATAAATATATATTAATATATATATATAGTAATATATAGTAATATATATATATATTACTATATATTACTATATATATATATATAGTAATATATAGTAATATATATATATATACATATATATATATTACTATATACATATATATATCATTATATACATATATATATATTACTATATATATATATCATTATATACATATATATATATATAAATAATATATTAATATATATTTATATATAAATATTTATAATAATAATAGTATGTTTTTCTTTTTTTTAATTCTAAATAATACTATAATTTATAGTAGATTCCGTCTGTGTCATACCAATTCTACTCGTCTGTCCCGCAATTGTTGATTGGAGAGTCTGTCTAGCTTGCCTGCAAATGCCGAGGTTTGCTTCGATGACTTCCAGAGATTCTTGCAAATAGTGTAGTCCAGATTTAACATCCATACTGATATTCCTCTGTCTGGACACAGCAGCCATCATCCTTTTGATAAGAGCTTTACATTTCTGAAGCTCTGTAACTTCTTTAGCTTCTGCCTCCTCTATCTGCTGTTGACTGAGGTCGACACACTGTTGTACCCCTGAGCGTCCAGTACCGAGATCTGTCTCTTCAGATTGTTGGCGTTCTGAAGGGCTAGATTCCGAGCTAGCCACGCCGACCACAGGTTCACAAAAAACAATGATTCCCCCCCCCCCCAGAATCCGTGGGGCCTGCATCCGAAGAGGATGGATTTTCCAGCATAGCAGGAGTGCCACCCGGGGTATTGCATCCGTTCGTTTCACTCATTGCCCTTGTTTTACTGATTTTTTAGAAAGAGAGTAGTGAGAAAAGTAAAGATTCCTAGCCATCGAATACTCTAACAGCGTCAGGACCGAAAAAACAAGAGGTGGTCAAGGGAGCTTAAAGCATAGGAACCTCACCCAAGACAAGTTGAAGCAAAGTGCGAATCCAGCTAGGTGCCCCAGGCTTGCCACGCCCGTACCTACAAGTTGTGAGAGGCCCTGGGCGGAACTTTATTTACAATAAAATGCTTAGTATTTCACTTAATAAACAATTTCGAAAAAACTAAAATTTACAGAAATATTAATGATTAAAAAATTAAAGTAACTGCAATTTTGGAGTTTTAAATCACAAAATAATCTTGATCTTTTATTTATTAAAGAGCATTAATGTAAACACGTGAACCAAATTTTATTAAGATATCTCAGTTTCATGTTTATATATAGTTCTCCTTAGAAAACACAAAATGGCGGCCAGATAAACTTACGTCTATAAACTTTTTTCTTATATTGATGGATACGTAGAATCCGAAAATGTATAGCGAGAATACTTCACACACACACACGCGCGCGCGTGCACGAACACACATTTAAATTAAGTTTTTAAAAATTAATGTTTGCTATAATTGGAGGAGTAGAAGAAAATTCAATATGTAAAGACAAAATCGACCCGTTTACGATACGTTTATTGGCGTTTCACAGGCTTACAGTAGTATATGATACGATGTATTCACGTTTAGTTTAAAATCTTACATCATAAATTAATATGAAAAAGTTGATTATATATTTAAGACTGATAATTACTAATGGAATAATAATGTAAAATAAAAACACTAATAATAATATTATTACTGTTACTAAGATCGCACGGATCGTGATCTTAAATCAATAAATTATATTCAATACAATGGAATATTAAAAAAATGGAAATCGATTTTTTTCAACACTTCTATGTGACAATAACACTCGTATTTTACTAGTTCTCTAGTTACACAATTATGCAATACGTACTGTATACAACCAATATTAAAATTCATCAGATTACGCAATGACAAGAGTGTTTAACACAAATGACAATTAAACACTTGACAGTTTCAATAATACCGTACTCACCTAACACTGTTTTATCACTTAAAACAATCCACTGGCAGAAGTGGAATAGATAATGTAATTCACGGAAACTTCAACTCACCGACAGAGGTCCACAAAACGAATTTGAAGGAAGAAAGGTCGCCTGTGTGGGGTAATACTGACGACAAAATTTTTAATCAACCCAACTACATAAACCCAAGCTACTCTGTCGGACAGTACGAGAACATCGTCACCTTTGTACATGACAAGCGTATTATTACCCTTACGTCTGTGTTATGAGTAATACTAGTCTCATCACATATGGTTTAATGATTTATACAGTGCTAAACGGTACAGGGATAAATGACTTCTAAGTTGTTTCCCTACCCGTATCACCTATAGATCTATTTGGAACTTGTAATGTCCATATATGATATTCATTTGCGGCCTCTTAATGATGTGTATCTAATTTCTGTCTAGAAATCATTTCTTATAGTGTAACCTCTTTGATTTTCCAAATTACCAAATTCGATAGTCTCTATTACCAAATTACAGAGAGAGCAAAGGATGTGTTCACATTCTTGTGAAAAGTATGTCCAAATATACGTTTGAGAGGACTTCTTTACTTCCTAATTAACTGTACATCTGTCAGTGGATAAAATTTGTGAGCGTAGATTAACATGACGTCTGACAAATATAAGTAAAAAAATGAAATCATACTTAAAAACATTACATGACTTGAAAAGTTATAAAATCTCAAACTCAAGCAAGTCATTTCTGTAAACAAACATAATTGCTACAAAACGTATTTAATACGAGTATTGTAGCCTATTATGGCTGGAGTTCTCTCGAATTGTACAGTTTGGTAACATAAAACAATGTAAAGTGTAAGTGTTTGTAGTAGTGTAGAAAATCTACTAATTATGCAGAAACTTTTTAAATAAGGCTTACTTTCTGCAATAGCATTTGTCTTTCGTTTAACCAAAAGACTGATTCGTAGTAGTCGTATAGGTATCAACAATAAGATTTTTCTCAGTGGGTAAATGTACGATATTCTGCCGAATTGTCCCAAAGGTTTGGAGCATTTTTCTATCCTTTCTGTGCAACATCGGAGTATGAATAATATGTAGGAATAATTTTTACTGTAGTAGTTAACAAATGCTGCTGTAATTCTGTGATTGAATCACTTTAGACAACAAGGGGTAAATACAAACTATGAAAGAGAGGAAAACCAAGAATGTTTTATAACTAACATGAAAATGAATTGTGAAATACGTGCTGTTACTGTTATCAGTAATGTTGTTATGACTACAGATTTACTAACAATATCGTATCCCTGCTTACCTTTACAATCTTTTTAAACATCTAGTGGCTGAATGCCTCGTTAGATACAAAGGAGAGCATGTATTTTGTATATCGCTCTACATGTGCAAATAGATACTGGCTATTTAGTATGACTACCAACTCGTCTTCGTCGTCATAGTCACTGTTGATGAAGTAATAATAGGCTACTAAAACGATAGGTGAGGAGGTAAATTATTAAAAGAGATAAAGACTAGCCACATCTCGTGATTTCAGTAGCTTATAATGTTTTTGAATTAAGTCCATCCTTGGAAGAAGTACTTATGAATAAATGTTAGATGAAGTAGTCACTGTTGGTTTGTTTTGGACTACTGAGCTCAGCGCACACGTCAGTGAGATGCGACATGTGTATGCGAGATTGTACTGAAAGAACCAATTTCAACCTCGTGAATACAGCCATAGTGTATGCATGGGTATGTTGACTACTCGAACATCTCCCGACTCTTGCTGGAATTGCTCCAACATCTACCAGAGACTGAACGACCAATACAGGGCTGTTCGTATGTTTGTCACGAACTATTTACGTTATATTAATATTTCCTCAAGTCCCGTGTCTGCCCAGAAGACATTTGCTTCGTATAACTTTGATTACACATTCGGTATTCTAAACAGTACCGGCAATATGCGGGCGTAATGTAAACGCTGCCTACTGCCTACCTCCGAGCAGCGAAGGGAGTTAACCTCTTCATACCAAATTCATATTCTGACATGTTGTACCGGGTCAAAATACGAACTATATAAACTATGTCGCTTGGTACAAAATACAAAAACCTATTTGGCAAACTAAATGTTATAGATTCTATAAACACATGCACTGAGTGTTGACAGTAATGCGGCTAAAACTTTATTACTTCTTCAGATTAAGTTAAACACATGTTAAACATTTCCTTGACATAAGGAAGTTTGCATATAAACAGAAAAAACAGGTAACTCTATTCTTTATTACATAATAATATAAGTGGATTTATAAGGTTAAAGGCCAGGAAACCTAAAGACTATGACACCTGAAGACTCTTAAGTAAATATACAAACGTTACTATTGTTAGAGCAAAAAAGAGAATTAAGAATTAGTTATATTGACAGTCCAGGAAGGAATATTAAGCGTTCCGACTTTTAGGAACATAGAACCGGTCCGGTCTTATCTAATAAGAGGCACATTCATGAAACATACAAAAAGTATCTACACTATGAAACATCTATAACACCAAATAATACTAAAAGAAACATTATTACTATTGTTATAGATCTGTTAATTTATTGTTTTCATAACTGAGACCGATCTTTTTTAAATATTTTACTTTTACTTTTCGCTGGTCGTCTTCAGGTGTCGTGAAAATTAACCTACATTTATTAAAACTAAAAATATATTCAATGTTCTCAAATATATGAGAAGATTGTCAGATAAAAATTAGAAATAATACTCATTAGAAAATACATCAAATATAAAAAAAATATATATAAAATAAAAAAAGCAATGACTACATCTACTGTTATTGAGTACTGTAGTTCTTCATTCCTTAGTAATTTTTCTTCCTGGCGTTATTGTCCCCCTGTATCAACATACCTGCATAGGATGTTTTCACAATAATCTTTTCACACCACTTTTATTTTATTGATGCCATCAGCCAGTGACCTTTGAAACTTTGAGCAGTGTAGTTTGTAGTTCGTGAATTGTGTCCTTTTCTTACCTTTGTGATCAACTTATAAGCGTTCATTCTTTTTAAAATTATGTTCCATGTTGAATATCAGGTCGTTTTCGTATCTTATTTCACTTATCTACATAACTTGTCTGGTTCTCTTTTCCTTGTCTCATACAGTTCTCTCGTTTCTTTTATTCACCTTTGTATGTATCTTTTTTGGGCTTAATTTCTCTCTGTTACTGCTTTTTCGTAGTCCATGTCAAAGCAATTATTCCGTTTTTCAATTCTTCCACTTTCCGTAGACGGATTAGTAATTGTACTTTCTACGGTCTTTCTTTTTCCATCAATTCCCGGGTGTCCACGGGTTTCATTTCATCTCTCATTCAGTTTTCTCTGAGCTTGTTTCTTGTGCCTGGTTACTCCGGGTCTTCAAGGTTAAACTTTTCTGCCTTCTGTTTCCTTTGTTGCTTTTTCCCATTAATTCTACACCTAACTTTTGCATGTACCAGAATGGGGTGAGAGCCAAATGGTGCACTACGTCCTACTCCTCTAGCATCCAAGATGCTTGATAATCTTTTTTTCTCAGCACCTGGACGGTTTGGATTAACCTTCCGGGGGATTTACTGATTCTGAGATACTGTTGACGGAGAAAAAGTGTTGAACTGATTATCATATCCTTATACGTTGTAAAATCTACTATCTCTCTCCACTTCCATTAAACTCATCGTGATGCTTATATTTTCCTACTGTGCTAATACCTAAGAAAAAAACAGGAATCAGGAATCTTCGCTGTTCAGGTCCTTTTTTATCCTGTGCACAAGGTATGATTACAGAAAGTAAGTATAAAAAGTAGGAGATTCTTTTGAGTAATGATAAAACTAAGCAAGTGCTAATTCTGACTGGCGTATTTGATAACAAGTCTATAGTAATTAAAGATTTATTGTATTATGTTAAGAGTAGTAATTGTCATAATGAAATCTAATTATTATAGAATTTTGTTAACGTAATTCTATTCTATTTTGTGAACTTAACTTAAAGTAATTATTATGTTTTCTCACCTTAGTTGTGCCAATCTACCTGACTGAAGTACTTGAAAACACCTTAGTTGTGCCAAAACCTTAAATTATCCCTTTAAGACCGGACCATACTCCAAACGGTAACTTGGCTTTGAAATGAAACCGAATTAAAATCAACTTTATTTCACTGGTCCGTCCCTCCTCGTTCCATTAATACTTTTATAATACAATAATACTTTAATAATGATTAAGCGAGTGATTTTTGAATAATCAATCTTTTATTAAGAAAGAATAGACCGGAGTCACATAAAATTTAGTTAAACGGCCGGCGTTTCGCAGAGAGTTATCCAGCAAATCAATAAATTATTATAATCAATTTTTTATAACATTTATTCTTTTCGTAGTAGACATAAATTAATGTTTCACGTCCTAAAACTAATGAACACTTAGTGTGTTACAGAGATCAGAAAGTTTAAACTTTGTCAACAAAATCATACTCAAATTGCAGATTTTAAAACACTTTCAACGAACACATTTACAAACTGATTCAGAGTAAAAAAAAATCAATATTCAAAATACGCAGATCTTGCGCTATTTGAAAATATGACAAACTAAATATACTAGTTGTTATATTATACTAGTTTATATATAAAAAATATATAAGGAAATATAAGGTTTCTGGGACCGAATGACTCGTAAAGTATTAAATTTTGGGATCGGCAGCGTAGAATCATCTGTATCTAGTACAAAAAAAAAACGAATAAAAATCAGTTTATCTGTTTTAAATCTATGGTGGGACCATACCTACAGACAGAGGGGTCGAAACAGTTTTTAGGCTGTCTGACAAGGATATTTGATCATAATTACACATTCTTTTTAAACATACGTTTTACTTAGAACAGTATACATGAGAAAGTAATAAAAAAATAATGAAATTCGGCACGTAGTAACATAGTAAATAAATTAATTCTTAGTGTAAAACAGTTTATCCAGTCGATAAGAAAGTTTCAACTTCACTTTGTTTCCATATAATCCAACAATCCAAGCTCTCATTGCTGACCGTTAACTGCATTTTACAAAAGTTAACTGTCATCTACTTCAACCTTTAGCTGTTGAATTTTTTCTCCAATGAAGTCTTGTTTTAGTTTTGTTTTCTTGTCAGTCTTGTACGCACAACTGTTTCGGACACTACGTGTAAGTGTCAGTTTGGATATATAGGCGAAGTCCTTTACCGGCGACTGTTTTCCGTCGAGACTTCTACCTGAACTGCGTTTAGCGCAACTAAGGTGTGGGATTAGTCAACCCGTTTCGAACTCTTTTCGGTGGCCACATTTTTGGTGCATCTAATGTCTGCCCTACACGACACAGTGAACAACTATTATCCGCATGTCCAATTATCCGAATTACCAAAATTTGCAGTAGGAGATTCAAAAAATATACTAGAAACACAGTCTGAGCAATTCTTGTAGTGTTGCTTAGCTATAACAGAAGTACTACTCCTAAAGATGATACAAATAAATGACAGTATTTGTACCTTCTTTCATCGTCTAAATGATGCATTATCACAAGTTTTACAATTAATAATGTATGTAATTTGTAATTAGTAAGGAATATTATATAACTAGGCGTATTCATAAAATTAACTTCTATGGAAAGACATTAACAGAATTATAGAGAAGCGTGACTATTATGTAATCAATGTGACTAATCTGCAATCAGTTCTTTTTGAGACGTAGGCCTACACTTGGGTAGTTCAGTACAAAGTATACCATTGATATATCATGGTATCACAGTATAACACGAAAAGATATCAATGATAACTTGTTGTTTTGTCTGACGTTTTATCAGGCAGGCAGTCACTGAGTACATAACATGACGTACTTTGTATCCAATTGTTTGGCATTGTGTTATATAGTAATTTTAATTTTATTGAGAAAAGTAATGTAATTTTTTGATATTATTATTTTTTTATTCTATATACATTAAATAATGATAACCAATCCGCAAACACGAAATATTAGAATTTACGGATTACCGGAATTCTTGTAATCTGGATTCCACTTTGGACAGATAATGGGAAATCGGCGCCATACTGTAAGATTGTTACTTTACGTAAATTACGTTACATTAGTATGTACGAAACATAAAAGTAATTACACCTTTCTTCGTGGTTAAAGAGTAACGCAAGGTAAAGAGCAAGTAATGCAAAAAAAAAAGGTACTTTACGCTGATATTAATTACACAGTGGCTTTCTCATTTCTTAAACAAATTAAAACGTCTTTAATGGTTTATGGAAAACGTTATGTTTGTATCTGTGCGTTTCTTCAAAATAAACGTACATATTCTACACGAACTAAGTGTCTGAAGCAATGGTGTAATCCTATGTTCGTTTCATGCTAAAAGGCCAATTTATTTTAGAAGGGCAAGTAACTGACTGGAGAAAACATTTATAAATATGGGATGTTCACTATGAATCGTAATGTTTGCGGTCTTCACAATTTTGCGCTAAGTTATATTTTTGTCGGTGTAGGTCTTTAGATACCAACATTTACATATTTAATTATAAATTTTTGGTTATTCAGAAATAAAGACATTTATAGGAACAGATAAGTATTTGACAAAGCATCCGTAGTGACCAGACAGAATCAACCACTGACGAGGTCTCATCACATACGGGAAAACCGGAACCGACTGTGCAAATACAACGTACTCTTTGATAACCAGTTAGATTAATTTGTTTACACTATTGTTCAATCTAATTCAACAACAAGTTGATTTTGTAACGTATTAACAATTTCATACAGTTCACTGTGACGATAAGCTGTCTGCCTGTACAGAAGGTCTACGAAATAGAATCCGCTGCTATACGCCTGTTTGACACTCAGAAGCAATAGCTATACAGCTAAGTTGGAACTTGGCGGCAGTATCGCAGTTATATCAGATTACGCACTTATTCTAATCTTATATTAACATAATACAAAATTATCATTCAGAGTTCAGTTTCCCTCACTTCATTTTACTACAATCAACGTTCCCCGTGGTAGCCAATTTTAAACCCCTGTTGAGAAGTGACGTGCGAATTTAGTATTCTGTGACGTTACCGATACGTGATTGATACCCTTAATGTAGAGATTTAAAATAAACATGATACTGAAATAGGTATTATTTATAAAAAGCGGTAAAGTAATGTATTTTATATCTCGCCTTTCAAAAATATATATTTTCAGTCTTTTACGTATAACCTTTAACGACATTAACATACCGAATTCTTTAATAGTCAAATTCATCTGTAATCTTTAACTTTCTGATTATTATTATTTCTTATTTCTATAATTTTTTTCACAGCTCAAGCGGCCACACTGGTATTTTCGTCTCAAGATACAAGTAACAACTAATGGACTTACAGTGTTTTATACGTATCTTTCTACTGCGTCAATAATGCTGTTGTTAACGTTATGTTTGTCTCTCTTTATTTGACAAGATTAAGTTTTCTCATCAGAGTGTATTTTTGAATTTTCCCTTGCACGTAGCCTATAATAATAACAATAATTTATTACCGATTTCCAGATTTCCATTTGAAAAGGTAATGCATTTTATTGTTCAAAAAATGTGGCTTTGAACCTATTCCAAAACTAGTAGATTTGTTAGAGCTTTTTTCTCCGTTAATAAAATTTATAGGTTTGCATGCTTTGCATAAAGATTATTTACGCTAAGCGATAAATTTCTCTGAATAATTTAGGTAGAAGGATAAACAATTCTGTGTGTATGCCAACGACAGATCTGTGAAAGTGAAAGAGCAGAGACCTGCCTCTTATGGAGTATCTTCTGACGTTTGGAAATGTTGTAGAGACAACCATCCTGTAGACAAGTGCAGCAAACATTGTTCAGATCAGAAAAGTTTGGTTTAGGACTTATCTTGAAATGTCGACACAGTGAGTGACATTAAGACCATGGAGCTGATATTCAGAGTAAATGTGCGCTTGTGACATTCTGAAGATACCTTGGGGATATCCGATAAGAATTGGCATTATTGAAATAAATTCAGAAAAAATATGACAAAGGCATTGGTAACGCCTTAAAGAAAATGTTTCTCTGATCCTGTACGTTATGAAGAATAACTGTCTTAAAAATATTACTAACATCCCAAAGTCAAGTCTGAATAAAGGACTTTGATGCCTATCTTGCTTTAAAGGCCACAGTTTAGTTCTTTGAGCGACCCCGGTCAAGAATGACGGAGCAATCTAATCTTTGAGTATTATGCCAAACGAGGTATGCAAATCGTACGAAGATACGAATCCCAATTATGGATTAAAATTGATATTATTCGTAAGTCAAGCAGGGTGGTATCGAATGTTCTCGATTCCGGTGGTTAGAAATTTGAGCACGCCATCTGCATGTTAAAATACGTTTTGAACATGTTTAGGTTTGAAAGTCTTACTAAACCCAATTAGATCGTGGTATTCAGTTTTCTACAATGAGACATGACGTCACTAGATTGTACAGTATGGTCCACGCTTAAGAGACAGCACGTTAATTTTCGATTTGGTCATCGACCAATTCGGTCGCGTTAAATAATCTTAACAATTTCGTTAGACTAATGTACTAGGGTTCTAGGTACTGTGTGAGATCTTCCGCAATTGTTGGTATTAATTAACCTAGAACGGAGGTTGGAGCGACGGAGGCATTAGGGAGCAACAGGATGCAGAAGAACGGGATACGACGCACTCGAGATAGACAACGTACCCAGACTGATCATGTGTCATCATGAGTCTTCAACACCAGGGAAGTGAAAAACTATTATATCTTTAATAATGTTTTTAAAACATTTATAAACAATTTATAAACTTGTAAATACTTTTTACTAATTACAAAGACTCATATTCATGAACAGTGCAAAAAGACATTCATTGTAGTATAATTCACATTACGCTTTGTAATTACAGTGAAGACTAAAGTTTTTCATTTTGTTAAATGTTTAAACTAAATTTTTGTAAAGAAAGTCATTTTATTTAAATTTTGTATTAAAATAATTATACTAAACAACTCTAAACGTATATTATTTAAAGAGCTATGTTTTTTAAATTCAGATTAAAATCGTAATAAAACACAATTTGAGTCAAGTAGGCTTAGATGAAAAGTACAATAATAAAAGTTCACATGAATGAAGTTTTGTTGTACCAATAAATGTATGAAACACTCGTCATTAAAGCTTCTGCAATTTCTATAGTCTACGGACCCCAACCTGTAGTGTTACAATATCCTAATTTTATTAATTCTAAATAAGAGTTCAGTTGAATGTTGTTACTTTTAACCAAATCCGTAAGACATATAGAGATTGGGGCTGAAAGCACGACGGGTGCTTTGACGTCTACCGCCAAGTTTGCGGCCGTAGCTGTCAGCCGTCAGCCGTTTGCGGCCGTAGCGGGGTAGCTGGATGTTTGGATTACATACGGACGACAGTTGATTACTTACCAGAATCGTGTAGATGTGTTTGCCAATAAGACAGTGGGGAATTTTATGAAGCCGAGTGGGTCTAAGGTATACGTTTTTACTCGTGGTAGATTGTACCGGCCGTGACAGGATTCTCAATGAACAGAATGTTTCGGAAGTGAATCCATTAGTGTCCGGACAATTAATAGAGTAGGATCGTGGTCAGAAGGGAGCCTTACAGGTGGAATGGAATAATCTTAGCAGTAACGCTGCGAAGGATATCAGGGTTGACTTCAAGGGGGTAAAGTGTGTCTGATTGATTGCGGCTACGGTGAGGATAACGAGGGTTGGGTGAAATTTTTATGGGCATTCGATGTTCGGCAGTTGGAAAACAGATGCTTAGAGTTTACCTCTACGGCTACGGTAGGAGGAAAAGGTATTATCAAGGAGCCGTTCAATTCCCCAGAACGGTGTAGAACTCTGGGGAAGAGTAAACAAAAGAAACTGAATAGTTCTACAACATAGGCGTTGCAATGTAACAGAATCAGTAGGTCCAAAGTATAACAACATTAAAGAGATAATGCCAGTAACCTTAACAGACACCAAATAAACAATTATAAAAACTAAGGCAGAAATAAGAAGTACAATACAATGCCTAGGATAATTGATGTACTTTATGTTATAAGTAAATAAATGTAAATGATAAGTTAAATGAAATTAAGACAATCAGTGTTAAAGATAAAAAAAGTGAGCAACCACAATAAGTGTTAATCACACAGACAGGACTGTGGGGATTGATACCAGTTTTGAGTGAGTATATTAGCTATTATAATAAACACCAAACCAATGTTTTAGACAAATCAAAACAATAAACAAAAGGGTTTCAATGATAAAAATAGTTACTGTAAGGTAGACTTTAATGTTAAGGGAGGATTTGTTAGTTTAAATATAGTTACTAATTTTTCCTATTCTTTCTAATTAATGAGTGTCATTCATGGGAAAAAACTATCAGTTATGTCAATGCCAATAATACATAACAGCTTGTTAATACTATTACAGAGTTATGTGAATTTGAGTGAAAATAGTAAGTAAATACAGACCATAATGGACTGAGAAAAAGATATTGTTTATATGTTAACCAGTTATTTGAAAATGTGTTATTTGTTTAGTTTTGGTTGAATTTTTAGTCATGATGACATGACCTTAAGTTAATATGTCTGTTTCAAACTAATGTATTTATATTATTAGAATGTAAGGAATATGTTCATTTCATGTAATAATACCCAGGAAAGCAATGGTGATTGATCTTAAGGTTTTAAATCAATAGGCCAAAGAATAATTGTGATAAAAAGAAATATAGGGCTAAAGAAATGCCATGATCTAGGCCAATTAAAACATTAAAAGTATTGTCAAAATTAGTTAAAAAACAATCAAGTCAATGTTAATTAGTAATGAGCAGTGAGAAGTATTAATATAGGATTTATTTTTATAGTAACAACAACACTGTAAATAGAGTAAGGAATTATAATAAGATTTTGAGAAAGTTAAATGACTAAATGGCCTTTAAAACATGATTTTGTAAACCACCCAAAATATTTATTAAGTCACTCACACAGGTCGTGTGTGATATCAAAATGCTTGTAATATTATCAGGAAAACAAATGTGTAAATTAAATTAAGCATAGTTAAGTAATAATTAGGGAGTAATTTGGAGTGGAGAATTATAAAACTAAATATTTTAAATAATAAGGGTCATGTGACACCTAAGTTCAACTGTTTTGACCAATGAGATTTTTGCTAATTTTGATCAAGCCAGTTAAGAGAAAAAGAAAAACACAACATTCTATTGTTAGACATGAAAGTGATCAGATCAATTCTGTGCTACTTTGTGTGAAAAAGTATATGAGAATCTAATCCAAGTGGAAAAAAATAAAAATTCTATAAAACAAAAATAATGGAGTCAAAATAAGAAAGAAGATATAACGAAAACACAAAATAATAAAATAAGAGAAGAGAAAAAACTAATAAAAGTAAATTATAAAAAGAGTGAATACGTTTTACAGCTAGAACTAACCCTGAGGTAACCATATTCTAGTATCACTTTATAACGAAACAACACTGGGAACAAATTAAACAACATTATTAACCAACAGAACACTAGTGAAAGAGAGAGAAAACTTATTAATACACAGTGAACACTAATACAAATTATTTTATTTGTAAAAACTGGTGGTGAAAAAATCTTAACATTAATTTTGCTAGACAACAAGCCGCCATCTTTGTTGAGTTGAACACTGGGTAAAAACTATATTGCATTGCAATATCACACTGAACTGAACGATAATTATGTTACATTTTGTCTTTATAGTAATTAATTCTGTTTGTATTCGATAATAAGTTTTTTAATAATTGTAATGTACTTCTTGCGCACAATTACGAACTTTTGAATAGCAGTCTCAAAAACCCAAGACAATATAATAACTAACTAAAAGTAAAGATGAAATCGACCCGAGAAGAAGAACCGATACGTGCTATTGTCAGTTTCGACCTTATAGTTTTAAATGGAATTCGAATAAATAAATGTTAACCATGATTCATAATTAAATGCGTTTTATTTACTGAATAGGATAAAATACAGGGATCTTCAATAAATGACAAAAGAATAAAACGGTTTTGGCGATTTGAACTTCCTCACAAATACGAAATTTGGAAGTAACCTCAAATTAGACAATTCGATACCGCAATCGAACCGCAATCATCATTAAATTAATTCTGCTATACAAACTGATTTTTTTTTCAAAACCATCAAAGCAGAAAACAATTAATTTTCTTTAAATAAAATAAAACAACAAACTCAATTTAATTTAAAATAATTAAATTAAATTAAACAAATTAAATTAAATTCAGAAAAAAAATAATTTTTTTTTAAAATTATTATTTCAATAATTCATAGTAAATAATAAATATTAATAAACAACATTTCTTGGAAAGATATGTCACAAATGGCGCCAACAACGCGGGCGTTTAACGAATTAAAAACCAGAGACTACAACTCTTAGTAAATAACAACCATAAGATTAAAAATCAGCGAATAAAAATAATGTCACAAATGGCGCCCAACGTGGGGCTGAAATTAGGGAATTATTAGGCGATAGAAATAAAATAATAGCTGACCTAACTTCCTAACTTTAGCTGGCGACTGCTATAAGTTCAGAAATGCAACGAAGAGCTACTTCAAAAAGGAGAACAAAGGACCCAGAGAAAGAAGAAGATAGGCGAGAACAGGAGGCAGAAGCAGTTATGGATAGTGAAGGGAAACAACAGGCGGGTGACAATGAGGAAGCCAGAGGAGGCCTGGATTTACAAAAGATATGGGAATTAATTAATAAAAGTAATGAACGAATGGATGAAAATTTTAGAAAACAAAAAGAAGAAATAAATGAAAACTTAAGGAAACAAAACGAGACTTTGGGTGAAAATTTAATGAAACAGATGAATGAATAGATAGACAGTATTAAGGAAGATAATAAACAAACAAATGAAAAAATAGACAGTATTAAGGAAGATATAAACAGAAAATTTGATGAAAATAATAAACAAATGAATGAAGATTTAAGACAAATAAATGAAGAAAATTTAAAACAAATTAACGAAAAATTTGAAGCCAATAATGAAAACTTCAAACAGATTAAGGAAGATAATAAACAATGAAGGAAGATTTTAGGCAGATAAATGAAGAAAATTTAAGACAAATAAACGAGAAAATAGACAGTACCAATGAAAGTACTAAAGAAGAGTTTAGGGAAATAAATGAAAAAATAAACAGAATGAACGAAAGCATAAATGAAAGAATAGAAAGAATTGACGAAGATACTAATGAGAGAATAAAAGATATCAACGAAATAATTAGTCAGTGAGTCGACCGAACAAATGAAGAACTTCTACTGTTCAAAGAGAATATAATTACCTAGGTAAACAACGTGGAAGACGACAATAAAGTTCGTATAACAACAGTGCAAAAAGAAACTCAGGATAAACTGGACAAAATACAGGAGACAGTATCCGGCCAAAATGAAAACATAAATAGTGAAGTAGGCTAAGTAAAGGGTCAGGTAGCCCACAACAGGGAGATAATTGAGAGCATCCGACAGAAGGAGCTGATAAACTTCAGGACAGAACTAGATATCCTCCAGAATAGGCCAATATATTGTCCTCAAAACGCCATGCTTGATCATAGGGAAACCATAAATTTCAGGGATTACAAAAGAAACCCTATGGAATTCCTGGAAAGAGTGAGCGAGTGGCTCAACAGGACAAAAGAAAATAGGTGGAGCATAATAAAAAATTTCTTAGATGGAAACTTTAAAGGAATTACTGACAATTGGTGGTCAGCCATCCGAAATGAAACCCACAATTATGAAGAGTTTAAACAAGTATTCAGAGATAAATACTGGTCTGAGTCATTCCAAAACATAATTAGAAACAACCTATGTAATGGAAAATTTGACACCACCCGAGGTCAGACACCAACAGCATATTTCCTTGGGAAGGTATGTTTAGCACGGTATTTAGAGCCACGCATTCCGGAGGAGTACCTTGTGACGAAACTTTCATATCATTATGAGGAGGGCATAATAAGAGCTAGACTCTGTGGCCAAGTAAAGACGGTAGGAGCAATGGAAGCATTTCTAGGAAACTATGAGCATTAAGCATACTATCGCAGTTCCCGGAGACAATATGACGGGCCAAACACAAATAGAGTGGCCCAAAATAGGGACCAACGCCAAAGGGTAAACTATGTCCGCGGCGGTGAAAACAATAGTAATAATTACAATAATAATAATAATAATACCCATAATAATAATAATAATGTCCCCAACCAAAATAATAATAATAACAGCAACCGGTATAGGCCAAGGAGACGGAGTTTCGATAATGGAAGGGGTTACAGGAATAATAATAGAAATAACGAAGAGAGGAGATACCCACCAAGAAGTAGGAGTAGCGAGGGCCATTCATCAAGAGATCCGGAAATAGTAAGAGAGTTTAGGACGGATGCAAGGAACAATGAAGAAACTGTACGATATACTCAACCCCAGGGGATAGGGGGAAACTTGAGTCTGCAGTGAGAATAACGAGAAGCTCTTCACTGCAGGACCTGGACGGGCAGATGACCAATGATCATGGTAAAAAGGAAATCAAAATAATAATAAGAACCAACAATTACCTAAGAAACATACGTGATGAACTGCTGGAAATAGAATCAGCAACAGAGAGTAGTCAAAACAATGAAATTAGTCCAAAACAGCGAATAAAAATAATGTCACAACGTCAGCGCTACCGCACAGGTTACAAATGACATAGCTTATGGAGGTAAGAATGTATGCGACAGTACTAGGATCGGGGCAGTTTCGGACTGGCCTATACTGGCCTATAATAATTATTGGCAACTAGCTAGATCGTTTTATCTCCGTGAAAAGTGCCATGACGGGAAGATAGCCCGAGATGGCGGCTTGTTAGCAGTTTGAAGTTGGAAGCATTCATAACACTGTAGTTTTCGTCATGGATCGTATCGTGCTGAAGAACTACAGCTGAAGCTCAGGAAACATTATAACACTACCCTACATATTACTGCTTCACGAAAAGACCAGTAGAGAAGTCTGGCAGGAACATTCACTACTGAGTGATATTGCCACTCGGATAAGACAATGAAAATTAGCTGAATAAATTTTGTACAAATGAAATGAAAGAAGAAACACTGGATTCTTCTTCGAGATTAGAGGTAGAATTCAATTTATATGATCTGTTGGCCAGACCGGTAGATGATTTGGGCGTGCACCACCCAAAATCGTTTACAGAGTGTCCATGTAAGATAGCGCCCATTAATATTACATTGGTACGTAATAAGAGATTTACGCAGAAACGCACAAGAGCGTGAAAGATTCCAGGCCTGACATAGAGATAGCGCCACTATGCACATTACTTTGACCTCGTATTATTTCATCCTTTGTAGGGGTAGTTTCGATGATTTCAAGTCAATGAGTAGTTTTTTATTGGTTTCACAGTCCCCCACTGTAAGTGCCCAGAGGATCATTTTAACGATGGATTCATGCTGTGATTAAATTTTTTCTAAGAATTGACTGCAACCGTTTTAAAAAAGAAGGCGAAGTTCAACCGATAAAATCATAGAATTGAAGTTCCAATTGCTTCCTCACCGGCCATATTCTCCCGATTTAGCTCCGAACGACTTCTAACTCTTTCCTAACCTCAAAAAGTGGCTCGATAGAAAACGATTTATTGACGACAATCAAGTCAGTAATGTGTAAATGGCTACTTTCAGGACCTCGACAAATCGACTTATCAGTCTGGCATAACTGTTTTAGAAGACCTTTGGAAAAATTGTGTAGAGCTAAATGGAGATTATGTTGAGAAAGAAATGCAAAAAATCCAAACGTGTTGTTTCCTTATTAAGGCCCAGGACTTTTCACTCTACCCTCGTAATCTAGTGCTCCTTGCGTTAATTCGAACTTCTCTGAAATCGCCGGAAATACTGTCGCCGGAATGTAACTGCCAAAAGCGAGATGAAACTGTGACTTTCAGGAAGCATACGCAATTTGTTAGGCTTTGGAAGTACGGTGTTGTAAATTTTTTCCTTATGTCGGCAAATATTCAGCTGGAAACAGAATTTTCGTAGTTCGAGAAAGGAGTTTGACTTTGTTTGAAAGTTTCTATAGTCTAGCAGTGAAAATCCGATCAATGTAGAAAAATAATTCGACAAAGGGGTGCTAGGCAGAACGTACCCCAAGTAAAAGCAATACGTTCCCTAGACAACGGGGTTTCCTATATAACTTACGATGAACCATGACAGCCAATCACAAGTAGCACCGCACCTTGATGTCAGCAGCGAGCCATATACAACACGGTTTTTATTCCGATAGGCTCGTTAATGCAGGATGCGAGATCCTATTTCGCCCCGCCGGTTCATTGCAGTCTTCTGGATCTGGACCGACTAGCGATGGTCTTCGTTGTCAAGAGCGTGCTCGGCGACTGCGGACTTCTCCGGCTGGCCGAAACGACAGCAACGACTGTGTTCATCCATGCGGGTGCGGACACTACGCTTCGTGATGCCAATGTATACCTGGCCACACGAGAAAGTCATGCAATACACCCCGCAGGATGACAGCGGATCCCTGGCGTCTTTCACCGTTCTCAGGGACTGCTTAATTTTTCTGGTCGGCTTGAAAATCCTCGTGACGCCTCGTCTCGACAAATGCGGTCCGTCAAACTCCGGATATGGGGCAAGACGGCCGAGCCTCCGACACCGACTCATCCGACCTACTCTGCCGTCTCCCTTGTTAAGACAACACAAAAGTCGGGAACTAGTTCAATTCTTTACCAGTAAATTAAACTAGCTGCCGTTGTTAGTAAAAAAACTCTTACCAACAAATTACAAAACAATTATGATATAGGAAATTGACAAGGTTTGCATAAATTTATTCACTCACTAGGTGTTAGCGAAAACATCTCTTTATTGCTATTCAAATATTATGCTTGTTTTAAAGAAAAGTTATTTTAGTAAATTCTGCTTTTACTGCGTCAAACATCTTAAGTATATTATTCGTTTTATCTCAAAATTTATTCATATAGATGTTAGTTTTAATACCACGGATCCGGGTCTCAACTTTCTCAAAATAATTAATTTATCAAAACTTCAACCATATTATTGGAAGAATAATATTGGTGATACTCTACATTATTATCTTACATTTAACTATACATTGCGGTTACTATTACTTCATTACAAAATTACAAAATTTACAAATCTGATAATTTGTTCTTTACATTGCTAAAGTTCTTTAAAGTTCTTTGTTACTTCTTTTATTAAGGCGAAATTTACAAAAGTTGTGGTTTGATATCACCTGAATTTCATATGAGGTTGTTGTTGTATCCTTGGGGCATCTCCTGTCGTCTTCTAAGGGTGGAGTACGTTGTTCCTGGTGAATCTACATCGGGTTGATTATTTCTGCTCTCGAAGATCGGTTATTTACTTGAAGTTCCAACTGTTGTAGTTTCACTTTCCTTGGTCCAGACGTTTGTAGTTCACATTTTTTTTTTAATTATAGTTCTCACTTTGCAGTACTAAAGTCTAGTAGTTACCTATCTTACACTTACATTTTATATTTTAAAAAAAGATGTGTTGGCTACCTTTTTCTTTCTGTATGTATTCTCACTAACTCTACACACTACATTATTCACAATAAAACCATCTCACGCTGGATATACTTTTAAGGACATACACTTACGTGTATGTACACAACACCAAAACTCACATCTTGTCATGGCGAAGTTCTACTGGCGAATGCGCGTATAGTTTAGGGGCGAGGGCACAGTAAGCTGTTGCGTATTTACGCACTAAGAAAATAGTTCGTACTTTATATATTATTAATTATTCATTAATTAGAATGTAAATACTTTATGTTTACTTTATTATGACTTAGGGATTTCTTTATTTATATAGTCGCATTTTTAATAATTAAGTAATTATTATTATTATTCTTTACTTAATACCTTTCTTGCCGTGTTGGTACTGGAAAGTTTCAAGTTGATTCAGGAATCTGGGTATAGGTAAGGGTGGATAATACTCTTACTTATTAAAATTAAAAATTTTAATTTGTGCGATTTTCGATATATTTAAAATCGTCACACTACCAGATATTCTCTGCTGTGCTGCTCTTCTCACTTCCGCAGCGCTTTCTCCAGATGCCGTAACTCAGCATCAAGAAACCGGGGCTTGCAGACCCTCTTCGCCCGGTCTACGAGCGACTTCAGCACTGCTTGCTTCTGCCTCGGGTGGTGATTCGAACAGAATAACTGTCACCAATGAAGTCACTAATTATAAGTTTAATTGAAAACAAAACACAAACAACAGTTAGAAATTAACAAAGGCATTCTTATTCAATAATAATAAAACTGTCACCTTCTAACAGTTTTGTACTAATTAACAAAAGACTCACTTTCCACTAAACAGCAACAATCACTTCGATCCGCACTTGTAATATCGCAAAGTGTAACTGAAATGAGCCGCCGCTGGATGCTTATGTTCGTACCCCGCTGATATTCCAGAATAATCGGTCACTTTCCAGATAGACGCCTTGCATTGTAGTGACACAGCGACTCTGGATGCCGGTAGAATAGTCGACTACCGTCTGGAAGGGGTATATCGAATCATTGCCGTTACGTAACGGTAGGGGACTGTTACGTAATATTGCCGGGCATACTTACTGCAAAGCGTCACGTAGGCATGCATCGATGCAGTATTATCTATTTCCTCAGCGTAGCAATATATAGAAAAGAGCAAACTTTTGAGTTTTTAACATAGTTTACTTTATTGAAAACTTAACTGATTAATCTTTCTTTACGAATATACTTCTAAAATAAAGTTAGCGAAATGGAAGCATATGATTTACACCGAATTTACACGTGTATTATAATTGTGTTAAAAGTAAAGCCTTTGAATAATGTTCATAAACGACGAGTCTTTACAGGAAATGGTCTTTAAATGACTTAAAAATGTTCTTGTACATAGCGCTAATATAAAAAATTATCTTTTAACTTCTCTGACTTCGCTAGGTAAAGATGGCGCCGGATAAAGACGCTTGAACATCTCACCACGCCGTTTTTCGTTCGTTACGATCCTGTCTATGTCCCGTGGCGTTACTGGGATGTCACACGTTGGTCTTGCGTCAGTCCAGGCAGCAACGTCCACATAAGATGGACGGCCTATTAAACTCGTACAGCAGTTAGACGAGCAGTTAAAGAAACCAAGCAAACCAATTAAGTTCAAGTTTTATATGGCTAGACTCTGGAGCACGAAGGAAGGCGATGAGGGTCGGCTGCGAGCCAGCAACACAGTATCACGTCATCGTGTGAGCCAGTAGGGGTCAGTCATTCGTTTCTGCTGTGTGAGTGCACTTCGTGTAGCGTTAGCGATATTTGTTGACGATTTTTTTAGTGTTTTTGGTTTAGTGTTTTAGTGTTGTGGGTTTCATTACTTAGTTTATTGCTAGTTGTGGCTGACAAAGAGAAAACACGCTAAGTGTTGTACAAACAAGCTCGGGAAATTGTATTTAGTGCGTATCAGTTCTTCAAGCGAGGGGCGTAGTCAGAATCGGAGCTTGTTCCAGCGTTGCTAAACGGCAGGCAAGAAGCGCCTAGCGGTAGAAGAAAGTGACGGTTGACGAAAACAGTCTGGCAACATCGCAGTAAATCGCTCTGTCTCTGCGCAGTAAGATCTCTGTCACCTTTGTTCATGCTCCTGAGATTAGTAACGTTATGTATGCACTGCAGAATTCGCTATTCTGCAGTATGGTTGACGTTTAGTCAGCTGTATATTTAATCTGCAAACGTGTATTTATGCATCAACCGCGTGTTGAAAATGTACAATTTCCGTTTTGTAGCACACTCAAAACCACGTGGCTTAATAACACATTAATTTTTCTCCATTTTAATCAACTGTTAGGAATAATACAATTTTATTCAGTTAATACTGAATTATTACACGTCAGTTATTATTATATGTTTAGTTATTCTGCACGCAAACATAATTATGCGCTTCTGACTGGACGTAATGCTATTATTCTTGAGACATATGACGTACATGCGCACACTACACTTTTCCATGGCAGTATACTCTACTACTCATTTTATTGTTATAACTGTTTTATCCTATTTTAAATCTATACTTAATATGTCCGTACTGTATTCACATCTTCGTCCTGGATAATTTTTATTTGGTACATAAATAAATAAGACAGCGGAATAAAATACATGTGCTTACATTATATATGTGTGATGTGAGATCTGTGTGTGTGATTAGTTTACACGTATAAATGTACGTGTAGTTAGGTTTTGTGTTATATCGGATTTTAAATTTGAAATAACGTCTAGCGTCTATAGGCATGCTACTCAATCTGACCATTTCACTGAAATCAGTGTCTCTTACTCACACCATATAGCCTAAGTAAAATGTTTTGACAACAGAAAGAAACTGCAGGGATGAGGTATATTTGGAATTGTAAGTGACTACACTTGCAGGAACTGAAGGAATTTAAATTAAATTCTGAAGAAATTTACATACGTATGTAATAATAATTTGTATTATTATCTTTTCTATCGTGAACTTCTCACAAAAGCCTTGCAAGTTTTAAGACTAACCTGTAATTAATAAAATTGTTTTTGAATTATTTTCAAACGTACGATAAAATCTAGGTGACAATTTTGTCTTCCAGAAAATATTCGTTAGTGCAGTTTTCGGTTGACTGACCTGTGTGACAATATAGAACGTATTTAATTAAATAGATAACGGCTTAGCAATAAGTGTGGGAGTCGCTAACACAGAACACTGACTGCTTTGGAGGCTTAAAATAAATTAGCATCTAAGTAAAGAAGAAACAGTGAAGAACCCACGCGTAAAGTGTTCGGTTCTGACCGCCCGCTGTAAAACTTCGCAATTGCTGTTGAATATAAGTACAACTGAGACTGCACTCTTCTAAAACATGGCGAGCGAGGTTGCACGAAACTCAATATTTGTATCCGTGTGTGTATTTTTTCGTCCGCGCTCAAGAGAGATGGGGGATCTGCGTAATCTGCTACAAGGAAAAAAACGCAGTGAGAATAAGACTGGAAAGAGAGAGAAGGGAAAGAAAACAGGGACAGAGTGAATTGAAAGAACAGAGACGTAGGTGGCTGATTGTTTCACAGAACTCCTACATCCTCACTTCGTTTCTTCTTAGAAATAAATTTCTACTGATACAACGGCTTAAAGAAGCCATTCACTGGTCAAACCGTGTGGAGTAAAAAAACGATTGATTATGGTTATCATTGCCTTGACCAGTTTCGCCGACCAGTTTATATAAAGTTAGTTTACAGTACAAGCTTTCGTTTTTTATGGCGATTCTCGTTTATAGTTGTATAAGAAAAATGCAAAATAAAACATAAAATACGCCACCATTTATTATTATTTAGGCCTATTTCAATCTCTTCTTTAAATAATAAATTTTATATCATCACTGCAGGTTTTGCGTAAAGAATCTAGGTTTAGATTACGTAAAGAAAAATAAAATTAGTTGCAAAATAAATAACATCGTTAATAAGCAGGAGTGTCTAATTAGCCTCACACACACACACACACACACACACACACACACACACACACACACACACACACACACACACACACACACACACACACACACACACACACACACACACACACACACACACACACACACACACACACACACACACACACACACACACACACACACACACACACACACACACACACACACACACACACACACACACACACACACACACACACACACACACACACACACACACACACACACACACACACACACACACATGTATGTGTGCGCGCGCGTGTGCGCTTTACTACCCCCTTACATAATTGAGGATATGGTGAAGATACAGTATATTACTAGATTTTATCTCTCCAGACTCCATTGTAAGGGTGATGTTTAGGTATATTTTATTGTACATTATGTAATGTATATGTACTTTATATCTCTTGTACTGTGTGTGTGTGTGTGTGGGGGGGGGTGTAATTTACTTACGAATATTCGTAAATTATACGAATTCCGGTGAACAGCAGGTGTGGGTCTACTAGATTATCATGGAAAAGCTAAAATTCTGTTTACATATTATTAACGTGACACAGCAAATCATATTTTACTCTACTTTTTACCTTTCTTTCTTTTTCTCTTTTCTTTTCTATTCGGAGCATGGTATCTTAGAATAATTATATTTAGAAGGAACCAGCTAAACATAAGAGGGACTGATTAAGATTAACCTTGTGTAAGTAGTATAGTTTCATGATGAAGCGTGATTTGTATTTCAGTCTCAAAAGAAGGTAACAGGTTGCTCTCGATAGCTATAGTTTGGTCGGTAAAAAAACACACACACGCTGTTATGTCCTGTGATCCTGGCTGATTCTGTAAGCAACAACAATAAAGCGATCATTTTGATGATGGAATATGTTTTGATGTGGGAGCGATGATTCAATCAGAAAGAACCCCTGCAGTTACGACAGCAGCGCCACCTACGGTCAAACTTGGAACTTCGACAGAGCAATTCCTCTGAGAGCAATTTATCTTCATGCGGTTAACAGCGTACTCAGGCTTGACACTTTTCACATAAAAATTTTCTTCGGTCCGGTTGTTTTAGTCAACGTTTCTTAGACTTGTCATAGAAATTTATAACGTATAATGCTCTTAGCAAAGATGTTTAATTCTTCAGTTTTTTAGATTCTACTTTTACGCAAGTGTCAGATAAAATCATATATACAATCATTTACAATTTACTGTTGTGGTTAGTGCCATGAAGTTTTTTAATGTTAGTTTTCAACATGTCTGTATATTTAACAAATCAGTTATTTTTCAGCTTCGATAGGATATTAACCGCACTTGCTTCAAAAGAAGACAGATGTTTAATATTCTTCCGTGACCCACTAATACATTGACACAAACAAATGTGAAGTCTAAATGATAATTTATGAAATAAAAAATTGTTTTTTATAATAAACAGGTCTAAATTGCAAAAAAACTATGTTTAAATATTAAGTGAAAACTCGTTAGATACGTGATCAAACGTCGTAAAATATATAAAATACAAACGTACTAGGCAAAGAAATTAAATTAAATATATAACGTTGATTTTATTTTGGATTTATATTACGAGTTATGGTTGGTAGCTCTTCGAAAACAGCCGTGACATAGCAAAAATGCTTGTTGCTGAAAAAAATTCAGTTTTAAATAAATTATTCCGGTGAATAGTACAATTATGTTTTTATCGTATTTATAACTTTTAATTATGGAAGCATATTTATACTTGTATATAAATGTAGGTTACATTTTCATAATTATGTATGTAGCTAGAGAACATGTTATGAATTAGTTCTTTAATTCTTTGATTACAACAATCCAATCTAGTGTTGGATATAATTTCCAACCTAGATAATTTTAATATATTAAATAAATTAAATAATGGGTAGTATGTAAATTTAAATAATACTGTGTAAGATATACACAGTATATCTAATAGTATTTTAAATAAGAATCATTACTAATATAGACCGTGAGTGAAAGTACAGTACTGTGATGTGTGTATGTGTGTGTGTGTGTGTTGTATATTTTTTTGGTATACTGCATCAACTTGTGTGTGAAGGGTTAGTCTATCTGTACATGGTAAGCACAAAGTATAGTTACACATAAACAAAATATTTATTTGTCTGTAATCCACGACTGAAGTCTTAAATTTATGAACCTTAGTTACACTAGTTAACTCCCTTCCATTCTTGGTACTATTGTTATAAAATCCAGTGAAACGTCACCGTGTATATAAATATTTTATGATTCCCTCGACTGGTGAAGCTTAAAAAAAAAACTATTTTTCTCTTATAACTAAATTACATAGTTATATAATAACGAAGGAGTCTGCATATTACGTGGGTGAATTGGAATGTTATATAGTTATGGTTGTTTTATGTAAATGTAGTATTTTGATTTTAAACTGAGAGAGATTTTTATATATATAAATATGAACGGAGCATACAGCCGGGAGCGAAACTAGGTAATGTTGGATGACGCAGGAGGAGGTGGGTGGGGCGATAACTACCGTACTGGAGGCTCCAGTCCAGCCAAGACTACTGATAATGACCTCCAGCTCGAGCCGCCAACGGCTAAACAACCAGACATCCCGCCTTCAAGCAATATCTCCAAAAAACATTTCAATCTCCCTATAATTTACAATAATATTGAATTACGTTCGTAACACATTTCCAGATATGGTGTATGTTTACACCCACGACAATTTCTTTACCGATTTTCTGTGAACACATGTTATTTCACACGAAAAGAACGAGTCAAATATTATTGAAAATATATACCACCGTATGCACGATAAAATCTCAACACTGGTACCTGGTTGTTTCGCTCTCGATCAAAGAAAATTACACATATTTAATAAATCGTTGCACACGTACATGACTCGCACACATAAACAGAATTACTTACTGCTTGTCGTTGGATAGAATAGGGCCTAAACAACAATAAAACTACTGACCACGAAAATTACTGTAAATAAAAATCCGCCCTCTATAACAGTTCTATTTGATATTTAATACTTTAATTGTTAATAATTAGTAATTAAGTAATTAATGTCTAAACGGTTACTAGTAAATGGTTTATTCAGTTTGTCGTACAGACTCTTGAACACTGAGATATTCGGACTAAAAAAAGTTAGATAGATGATATACAAAACTTTTCACAAATTTGAACTTTTAGTTTCTAACTTATAATTCCAATAAATATGAATCATATAAAACTCTAAAACTTTATCACAACGACTCCCAGTTGCTTTAACAGATATAAAACGGCAAGTTAACACAAGATTAAAACAAAATTACACGTACAAAATATGACCTAAGTAAAATTAAATTTACACTTCTACGCATAGCATTAGTTCGTTTATTTCAGATTACAATTTTACGTACTTTTCACTTTTAATCTGTTGTAACAGGAATTATATTCTCTTCGTGTGTGTTATCCTTTTCAGCTTACTACAACATTTAATCAGCAAACTAATGTTCCTTCTCTCTTTATCTACATAATTAGTTTGAGTTTTTACGACTTTGTTTAATATAACATTAAAAAAACGCGCATAACTATACGCAACTGTATAGAAAGTCTCTCTCTCTCTCTCTCTCTCTCTCTCTCTCTCTCTCTCTCTCTCTCTCTCTCTCTCTCTCTCATTTTATATATGATGGCGACACTTGAATAAAACCACGATTCGGCGACTAGGTCGCGTTAGAAAAATATTATACATTTATTTTAAAAAATAAAACTGAGGACAAAGTGTCTGTAAGCGTATTGTCTGCTTGGGAGACAGTATAGTGTATTAGAGGATCAGAAGTTGGTGATCATTAAATGTTGGACAGGTGATCCGGGTGGGCCGAGCGTGGGCCACGGCTTACGGCCTACACCACCCACATGTACACATACACATTTCCTTCTCCAACTTTTATCAAATCAATAAGGAAAAAATATCCAGCTAGTTTATTTCAGGTGAAATTATTGCGTTACGCTTGTCTAGCTGTCTCGTCTAAGTACCATATGTTTGTCTCAACCCAATAACAGCGTTTAATAGATAAAAAAAACTAATAAAGAGCAACTGAAATACATTACCACAATTCAGTGCTTTACAGTGTTGTTAGTATTGTTTGAATTGTTACATAACACGCGTTACGAAAGTGTCAAAAAGAGCGCTCTGTCTTTGAACGATTAGATATAAATTTGGTGAAATCGTGTGGAAAATTATTTCAATTAGAAAAAGACCGGATGCTGTTTAGCCTAGAGGCAGAATTCTTTATAGTTTTAAATTAGTTTCGTTCGTGAGCGCTGGAGCGCTTGTGTATGTGTACGTATGTACTCCACCGGTGTGTGTTTGTGTGTGTGTAATATACACCCTCGCGCTTGCCGAGATCCAAGATAAAAACTTCATTTGAATTCGTTGACCTGTTCGGTTTTGAAGGTATTTTTGGTTATATTGCTGCAACCAATTATAAATAATAACTACCGAAGACGCTAACACGAGCATCGCTTGACGTGTTGTGTTCTGTAAACGGCAGATTTGGAGGAATACGACCCAAACTTACAACCAATATTCATGAAAGGTACAGTTTTATACTAACAAATTTCGTGCAACACTGTACTTCTTGAAGTTAAATACATTAAAGTATGTACGTTATGTATCACCATGTATTGAACACATCAGGCGAAACGATACTGAAAAACGGACATAGTGTGTGCAAAACGTAATATGGATTGTGTAATAACATACGGGTGTTAAAGGAAATGAAGAAGAATAACATTTAGTAGGAATATGTAACTAGATTAGTGAAACAACATGAACAGAGTTTATCATAATATTTACAAATAAGTAATTAAATATATGCGTAAATTGTATATACTTGTAAATATAATTGTAACTTATATAATTGTACATATTTCAAATATTGTAAATATTATATATAAATGTTAGTACTATAGCCTATAATGTTATAAAATTTTATGTATTTTATCGAAACCACTTAAGCAGAAATAAAATTTTATTATTCAATTATAGTTGTAGTCTCTGTTGATGGATGTGTAATTCTGTAAACCGTGCGTTAGATAAAGTAGTTTTATACTTTAAAAACAAACTAATTAATTTCGTGATAATTATGTGTTTATATAAATATAGCCTATGTGTGGGTGAATTAATACGGTATACACTTCCGCAGCCCGATGAACAAGAAAACCTGGATTTGTTTCTTGTTCTTTAGGATTTGATTGCGTCAGTGTCTGTCTTCCGCTTTGATGTCTCTTAAAAGGAATTTGTATTCAAATTCTTAAGATAGAACTCTTTGAATGGTACAGAGTGCTAAAAGTAAATTTTTGCTCGGAGGACTAGACTCGAACCTGTGTAAGCCGTATTTCAACATTAAGAAGGTGATGTTTTCCAGAATGGTTAATGGTATCTTTTATTATGATATTACTCTCTCTCTCTCTTCGTTAGGATATAGCCGGGTTTGCTAAAGTCTGTAACCTCGTAACATTATATAGACGTTGTATAGCTCGATCCTTACGTTAATACACATCAATATCTTGCGTGTTCAGAAATAAGTAGTTCTGTTCTTGTTTACTAGTCTCTACTGGCCTACCATTATTATTCCATTATGCTATTCTGATGTCACTCTGCTCTATTTAATTTGATCTCTGATCTAGTGCTCCAGATTGTCCGAGTTTTTGACTTTACGTCAAGGCTGAGTCTAGCCTTTCAGAACTGTTCCTCATAAATAAGACTTTATATCATCTAAAACATTCATATATAAAAAAATGATTAAACAAAAACTGATTAATTATTTGTGACAAACATAGAGGTAAACTCAAGTATTGGAACTGTATGATACAGAACAGCATGAAGAAAATATATGTTGACAATTATTATAATAAAATTAAAATAAACATTAAAATAAAACTAAAGGGTAGTAAGGTTATAATACAGTAATATAATAGATACAAATTTTAGAATGAAAAATGTAAAAATCAGATAAATGTATTTAATAATAATTAGTAAAATTATATATGTTTTAAGAGTAATATGATGAAAATATGTGACAAATTTAGTAAGGTATCAATATGGCAAATTTAAATTGTTATAATTGAATTGTTTTTGAATGTAAGAAAATTTGTTTAGTCTAAATTTATATTTAATAGAACACACATCAAAGAGAAAGATCCTGTAAAAAGTCTAATGTTATATTTAAGAAGATACACATCAAAAAGTCTAATTCAATTTTTCATCTTATACACATCTCTGTGAGAGTTAAAGTAACTCAATTTGTATAAATAATAAAAAGAAAAGAATGCATATTGTAATCTATGTTGGATCAATAAGCCAAAGAAAAATAATTTACTTTGAATTTGTAACGAAGTGTATACAATATTGGAATTAAAAGAAGTTTAATAAAGAATAAAAATAACAGAAGATTTTACTAGTAAACATTGGAACTAATTTTATAAACAAAATAATCCTATTAAGAGCGACATCTATGCTGGTGACAAATTGTAAAGGAACTACAAGAGTACAAGACTTGGACCCATTGCAGTTTTGAAAAGCTGAGAATTGAACGATTCGCATGTCAACGGTATATTATCTTAATATAATTTCTTCAAATTTTGTTAACAAGAGTTCTTTGGTACTGACTAAAGAAAGTAATTAATCATTCCCAATATTAAATAATATAGATCGAAATATCAGTTGTCTACCCTGAGATAGAGTTTTTCATGATCAGATGTTTAACATAAACAACATTTCAAAAATTATTCATATACTAAAATAATATAGACAACGCGTACTGATCGCCCAAATAAAGGGGCAATTATTATAGCAGACAGAAACAAATATAACGAAGAAAAAATTCAGTACAATATATATATGCGCGAGCGCGCGCGCGCACACACACACACACACACACATTATTCCACATTGTGTTTCGCAGTCCTGAACTGTTCATTCGTCTGATGTGTCGTTGATAACGTTTTTGAAAGGAATCAGTTGTCAGTTAAGTGTTTTACTTCAATGTTCCTTAAGGAAATGGAAGTATGGTGATGGCAAAAAAAATCGTGTTCGAGATTATTGCAGATTCTGATTGTACTACACTCAAAACATGAAAAAAAGTCATTTTTCGAAAAGTGTGTGTGTGTGTGTGTGTCTGTGTGTGTCTAGAGATTTTTTTCTATGGCAAACGATAACAGCCGCAAATTCAAACAGAATCAAATAACTTTTTGCATACAGTCCTGATTTGTAGAGTACTCAGGAACTATTGTTTTTGGTGAAGATCGGTTAAGGGAAAGGGGTAGTTGACCTGCAACGTTTTATGTTTTAACTAGGGTATTTTCTATGGCAAACGATAACGCCGCAAATTCAAACAGAATCAAATAATGTTTTGCATGCAACTCTGAATTGAAGAGTTCTCAAGACCTATTGTTTTTGTTGAAGATCGGGTTAGGGAAAGGCGTAGTTTACCTGCAACGTTTTATGTTTTAACATGGGTAATTTTTTCTATGATGAATGATAACTGCCGTAAATTAAATCAGAATCAAATAATGTTTTGCATACCTCTCTGAGCTATAGAGAACTCAATGTCTGTTGATTTTGGTGAAGACCGGTTAAGGGAAAGGGATAGTTTACCGGCAACATTTTTTGTTTTAACAACGGTAATTTTTTCTATGACGAACGATAACTGCCGCACATTCAAACTGAATCAAATATTTTTTTGCATACATTCCTCAATTGTAAAAGACTGAAGGTTTGTTGATTTTGGTGAAGATCGGTTAAGGGAAAGGGGTAGTTTACCTGCAACATTTTATGTCTTAACAAGAGTAATTTTTTCTATGACGAACGATAACTGCCGCACATTTAAACGGAATCAAATAATTTTGTGCATACCGTCCTCAATTATAGATAACTCAAGGTCTGTTGATGTTGTTGAAGATCGGTTAAGGGAAAGGGGTAGTTTACCTGCAACATTTTATGTTGTAACAAGAGAACGTTTTCCATGAAGAACGATAACTGCCGTAAATTCAAACAGAATCAAACAATTATTTACGTATGTGCCTGAGTTGTAGAGGACTCAAGGCCTATTTATTTTGGTGAAGATCGGTTAAGGGAAAGGGATAGTTTACCTGCCATTGTTAATGTTTTAACAAGAGTAATTGTTTATATGATGAACGATAACTGCCGCACATTCAAACAGGCTCAAATAATGGTTTGCATGCATCCCTGAATTGTAGAGGACTCAAGACCTTTTGATTTTGGTAAAGATCAGTTAAGATGAAGGGGTAGTTTACCGGCAACCTTTTATGTTAAATAACAAGGTTAATTCTTTCTATGACGAACGATAACTACCGTAAATTCAAACATAATCAAATAAGTATTTGCATACGTCTCTAAATTGTAGAGAACTCAAGGTCTGTTGATTTTGGTGAAGATCGGTTTAGGGAAAGGGGTAGTTTACCTGCAACATTTTATGTTGTAACAAGAGAAATATTTTCATGACGAACGATAACTGCCGTAAATTCAAACAGAATCAAATAATTTTTTACATACGTACCTCAATTGTAGAAGACTCAAGGCCTTTTGATTTTGGTGAAGATCGGTTACTGGAAAAGGGCAGTTTACCTGAAACATTTTTTGTTGTAACAAGAGTAAAGTAATTAATTTTGATAAATAAAGTATCCTGATAAGATCTTAATAATCCACTGTAGAAACGTAGATGAAATATCTATAAATGAAGAGGCTAGTTGAACGGGATGGGGGTAATTTTTTATAAATAAAAATTATAGTTGAAGGGGGAGGGGATAATTTTTATATGTGTACTACGTTATCAGCAACAAGGTAGTAGTTTGTTGTTAAAATTCCTTCCCGGGCTGTTTGGCCGTAGTCCAATGTTTTCTGCAAAACCAGACGTTTCGGCAATGCCGTCGACTGCCATCATCAGTGAAAATCGAGTGCGATAACGTGTGGTGGTATACGTTAGTGACCACAGTACTGTAGGTAAGGCTGAAGCAATAAGTGGAAAGAAGTAGTTTCTATGGATACATTTCATTTCGAAAATGATTTTATATATAAATCTTAGAACATGGAAGTCATGTATGGTTCTCCATACCGATTTTTTACTTTTTTCGGTTACATTTTCGCACCTCCTTTTGCTACTCGGAAATTCGATATTTAGCAGCTTGTGCCTCCCATTGGATAAATAATTCTTGGCTTTCTGCATTCGACGCCCAAGTGTTTTTCCTGTGCATTTAACATAATTGGTTTTGCGTCGCCAGGATCTTTAGTGTGTCTATGAAGATACATATTGTCAGCGCAAAATTAATTTATTACTACTGAGTTTAATCGTATTTAAGTCGTTTGTCACTCTATTTTAGATATTTTTTCCACTGCAATGTCAAAAAGTTGGTTTTCAACTGACTGTTATTAACCGATCGATCTGTATCTTGTACCGATTATCTATTAGGTCCAAGTTTATTTTGTATACCTATCTATATCGCTTAATACCATCGGAATTTGTTTTCGGTTACGGGCAATTTCCAATGTTTCTAGTGGACCGTAATTCTTCTTTAAGCATGTTTTGTAGTAGGCTATTTGTGCAGTTGCCTTCAGTTTCTTTAATTACGTAGCAAGCGATTATATCTTTTAGTTCCTTAATTTCTTTTGAGTCCTGTGTTGATCTGACTAGACTATCTAGGTTTCTTTATTTTCTACCCTTAATTATTTTGTTGGGCAAGGATATTCCTTTAATATTATTATATGTGTTCTTTCTTCAATACGATGATGACGATGAACCTGTGTTTCATTCTTCCATTTTTCGCTGTTTATGGACAATTTCATGTTCTCTCAGAAGACCTCACTGTCTTTTTGTTTTTTGAATGTTCTTACATGATTCACATAGGTCAGTAATATTATCCGTAACCTAGTCAGGAGTGGAAAATCTGTTATTTTCTGCTTCCACTATCAATACCATTTTCATGCGGGATAACCTTAGGATTTTTATTTTTACTGAAAAGTTTCCCTTCAACTACTAAATCGTATACCAAAGGGCTCTTAGTGGCTTATCAGCTTTTAGGAACAGTTTTCTTCCCTATGGGCTGGAAGACAATCTGAGTTCACCCGGGCTCGAAGCGGATCACTAGCTATTGGCAGAACAGGAACTTCTAATAACGGCAATCCTTCAGACGCCAGAAACTTTGTGTGTTTGATTTTTAGGCGAAGATTAAATTTGAATGGCATAGGATACTGGAAATGCATCACATTCCTCAGACCCGACAGTATAGCACAATGGCTACAAAGCAGTAGTTTTACAATCTACAAAAACTGCTAGAAACGGCAAAGATGAAGATGTACAAGAATAAGTAAAAACTGATTTATTCAGACTAATAATGGTGAATATTTCAAAGTATTCAATTATCGTAGGAGACTAATGGAAACAGGAAAGATTAATAAATAATTCCAGGATAGTTTGAATATGGGGAAGTAATGAAATTTAGGACAAATTTTGGACTTTATGTATTTCTAAATCGCTTAAGTAAAGAAAGACGAAATTGAATCGTAAAGAGATAGACTTTATAATTTAGAGATAATAGAAATATAAAAAAGACTATGTAATTATTCCTTTATAGGTCTAATAAAAGGAACTGGTGAAACATTTTTTTGGCACTAATAAATTTCTCTAATAATTTGGCACTAATTAATTTTTAAGGTTAGAACAACCTTAAAACGGAATATCAAAGGTGATTGGTGTAAAATGGTTAAACCACTACGGACACCAAGAAGATATTAAAAGATATGAACACAAAATCGCTAGAAACAGTGAATTATATAGTAAAAATTGAAAACTGGTATAAACTATTACAAACGACTTTTTAACACAGAAGAAATTAGTGTGAAAGTAAATCAAGAGTAGGAATGATGAACAAATGGAAGATTTAAAAATCCATCACACACGAAAGTACCAATGGAAAGAATATAGAAACGAGACGCAACAGGTTAATTTTAATGAGATGCACCAGCTCAGAGGGTGAACGTTTTTGTAAAAATCTCCGATGTAGATATAAATGAAGTGAAATGTTTTACATAATATTGATAAACCATGGTGACAGAAACAAAAGTTAATGTAGATGATGACAAAAATTGTCAGTTGAATAAGGTTATGCTGGATTGTCTTTAAAAATGTAGCACTGTTATGAAGAATGATAAACGTCCTTGTCAGTGGCATGAGGTGAATTCTCTCTAAGGAGACTAGGTTTATACCTACACAATTTTTATAATGGAATGTACATATACTAAAATAAAGATGTAAGTAATTAAGTTGATAAATTAAACAAATAAGTGAAAAATATAGATAGTTAAACAATAATGAAGAAATAGGTAAGTAAAATCCACTATCATAACCTCCCCTTTATTTGTACTGCGAACAGGTGTTAGTGAGAATTTTCACTTGAAAAATTTATTGATATCATTAATATTCCACATTTATTTATCATTGTCAAACAGAACACAAGGCCAAGATTACAGTTTATTTATAGATTTGCGTGCAGTTAGACGTTTTCAAGAAGAATAATAACACTTTGTTTTGAAATTATTTATACATTCTCTAATTTTTGCCTTAACCGATATACAGTATTTGAAGTTGGCTTGTCTTTAGGTATTATTTGTCGTCTTTTTCAGAAATAAGGCTTCCAATGGATACAGTGAACTATCGGTCGTGAACAAAGCTCTGAGACAGCTCATCAGCACTGTTAGACACTTTTGACCCGGTCAAATTAATCCATTGATAATCTCAGCACTTTTCCCAAGCTTTCCTCTACGGGGCTAGTTTGTTGAATCGACTCCTTATCTATCTTTTACATTTTGAAACACTATCGAACTATTTAACTTTAATAAACTTTCATTAGTTTTCAATTAAATAATTAGAATTACCCCCTGTTAGAAGCCCTACGAGGTGAAACAGAATTTCGTATTCTATATGACATTAAGGTTAACTTAAATTCCTTTAAAATCTAAGACTGATATTTAATTTTTTAAACAAAAATAAGGAAAACATGTTTTTGTTAAAACTCCCATTAAGTTGCATTATCTAGCGATACATTTTAGGGCTCAAAAAAAGTATTGTTGTTTGGGAATTCAATTCATAATTGTTACAGGACGAATTATTAAAAAAGTTACGTTACCAAACGCCTAGACTTGAGAGTCATTTTCCTGCAGAATTTCAGCTTCCTATATCGAGGGGTACCTAAGTCCGAAGTGGTCAGTCAGTGGTATTTCGCATTTGAATACGTATTGTATAAAAAGCCTTGATGTGTCGTGTTTAATTATATTTATAAATTTAATATGTTGAGTTTTAGTGTTTAAAGTTTTGCGAACGTTATGAAATCTCGTTCGGTGTTATAAAAAGCGTCGAGCAGCCTGTGTGCCTTACCTGTCCCTTCTCACTCTTTTGTACTTCCCGATAGGCGCCAAATTGTTTTACTATAAAACAATTAAAAGTTTTTACCTGGGTTGTTTTACAGTATGGTAGTGTCGATTCGAATTGTTCGCCAACTGGCATGAACTCGAATCTCGTTTGAGTGGGGGAAACGTGTTACCAACGTGAAATAATGTTGGTTAGTTTACTCGCTGCTACAAAACAAAACATACATAATATTTTTCTGTAAATAATTACTGGACAGTGTGACGATTTAAATTGTAACCATGATTAAAAAGAAAGAAATAAAAAAAAAATTTAAGGTTGCGAGCCATTAACCATTTAAATCTCACAATAATAAAAAAAACATGTAGGTACTAAGTGTGAAAGGAAGAAGTAATTAATAAGGGCAAAGAAACTGTAATAAAGAGGCATATTGTAAATAATTATTATTGTCGTATTTAACCCTTGCCTGCTATCAGGCGCCTACCTGTTGATTCCGGACTCGACATGTTTTCCGAGTCTTCTGTAATTATGAATAAAATAAAAAAACTAATGTTAATAATTAAAGAATCTGAAGACACAGATAGTCACTAAAATAACTCATTTAAATTATGTATTTTTATCTAGGGATAGTTTGTATAAATAAAAAAGTTTATTTAGAGAGAGACAGGGACTATATTCTCGCGGAATAAACACCCCACTACCTCTTGTGCAGTACCAGTGGAAGCGGGCGAAAAATCTCTCTCTCGCTATGAAGACTCCAAGCAGTGCACACGCACGAGCAAAAGCTCTGTTGGAATGTTGTGTGATTTGTTGTTAGTTTGGCTTATTTCAAATGTAGTTTATTAACTGCTACACAAAAGAGTGTAACATGTAACATTAATTAAAAATCAGAAACGTGGTAACAAGAAGAAATATGTGACAACAAAGGTACGAGTATTAATAACGATGACTGCTAACTTCACCAACTGACGACTCTTTTCAACATCCTACCCGGAGATGTGAACTACCAGAATTTGCAACTCTAGTAGACCCGACAGAAGATGCAGTTCGAGACATCAAAGAATCTACGCCTACCATCGTAGAAGGTTCGACCTAGACTGCAGACGTTTAAGCCTTTAATGACTAAGACCAGACCTAGATGAGGACGACGCTTTTAAGGATTCCCAAGACGGACACTCCCGGAGGAAATTTCTACATACCAAATTAAAGGTGACTCGATAGCACGTCTATCGAGGAATAAATAATAATTATAATTGTAACACAATACACTTTAAAAGAGAGACTTTTCAGAGACGATTAAACCTGTAAAGATTAAAAAGAATTAACTCTAAGAATTTAATGTAACTATTCAGACATCATACATTGTAACAGTTCAAATCTTAATGTATCGTAGTATAATTAATACCATTCTTCAAATGGAATAATAATGAAGCATAAAACTAAAGGTCTTGCAAGCTAATATCATGAATTGAATATAATTAAAAGTTTGATGACTAAATACCTAAGGTTACCCGGATCCGTGGTATAGCAAAATAAAATCTGTTGTGATCCCAAAGTTTAAATAAAGAATTCAAATAACTTTAATAATTCAATTAGTAATGTCATGGGATCTATCTTTTGAGTAAATGTTATTTTTTTCAAATGTTTAATAAAGAGAAGTCTTCTTGTTACACACATATACTGAGTACATAAATCAACAGTTTTCCCATTCCCTGATTCCTTTTATATTTACTTTGTGTTGTTTTGATTAAATTTCAGCTCGTCGAATAAGGCAGCCCTGAATAATTGGCAGAACCAATTATTTCGGGTTCCCCCAGTTATAACACTAGAGAAGATGTTATAACAGTTGTTAATGATACACACTTTTTTATTTGGCTCAGAACTGTTAATCCTTGTTAACGCTTATACAAAATTTATAATTAATATAATTATTTTAGCCTCGGCAATAAATAGTCGTTCACTCAGCGGATGGCTGGGTTGGCAATACAATGTTTTCTTTCGCCACAAGACGGCGTTGATTATTATTTACACAATAAATTTGCCAAATGAGTCCTTTTAAGTACGACAAAGAAGTTTTAAAACAAGATAATAAATTACAATATATCACTTTATAATCGTGAGCATTAAAATTGGATAAGGTTTACTTTAAATTCAATGTTGTGGTGTTAAAGTGTGTGACGGTGTCATTTGTGTAATACATAGGTTATAATCAGTTATTTAGTGTTCATAAATTACGTTTTATTCATCAATCCTTGAAAAAATAATACCTTCAGGGCTAGTGAGAGTTCACAGTTTAGTGAGAAAGTTGAAAGAGAATTTATTTTAAAAGTTCAATGAATTCAGCAATACTTATCGTCAGTTGACAGGAAGTGTTTTGTCAATAGTTAATGTAGGTTGATTCGTCGATGTTGATTCTTCTTTCTTCAAATCTTGGGCTTCAGGTACGTCTTGCGTCTTCTTCTTGTTAATTTCCTTATTTTCAATGCATCGGGATTAAATTAAGTTGGTCCTTGGTCTGGGTTGAATGTAACATCCTCTCATCAGTTGGTACGGTCCTTTTCTTCATATAACATGGGCACTTTTAATGTTTTATAATAAAATTTTGGGCCCTTCACGGCGTGGCGTCTCTTCATGTAAGCGTCACTATAGATTCTCTCGTTCCTAACTGAAAATTTCAATATTCTGCTGTTGTCATGGTAACTCAAAAATTCTGATTGGTTAAAATTGGCTTAAGACCATTGTTAGGAGATTTGAATTTTTATTTTAAATGGTTACAGTCTTCTAAATGTAATTAATCTTCCGTATTCAAATTTGATATTAAATATCATCACCACTGTTCGTATTTTGTCTCAAGGATTAATTTGACATCCAATAAGATTGGGTTTACTGATGTATTAACATTTTAACAGTTATGTTGATATTGTTTAATTACACTGTTTTCTTAATTTATCTGATTACTTTAATATTTCTTTCTTAATATGACTGCCTAATCGTCTTTTATTGTTTACTTCCATTAGTTTTGTTAATGTTATTGTTTAATTCTCAAAATTGAAGTTTTTTGTAGTTTTACAGTTAGTCATTTGCCTAGGCCTAAAGCAATTGGCTATTTTTCTTAAATTACAGAGATTACATTTTATTTTCCCCTTGTATGGGTTCTGATTGGTTTAATACATGATTTGTTCATTTGTTCTGTGGTTTTATGTGTCTGTTCTATTGTAATTGTATGTGATTTTACTGGTTCCATATTCTGGCTTGTCTATTGTCATAACTGGCTTTTAGTATCCTTGTATTTGTCTGTATTTATTTTGTTTCTTGTTTACTGTTTTTGTTTGTTTTTAATTATTATTTCTTATTCTTTACTATTTAACATATAACATTTAATCTTATGGTCTAATAATTCCCACAGACATAACTCTATTCATTAAACATAATTATTTGCTTGTCATTACTCACAATGTTCATTTTCTTCATCTCCTCATACTCTTTGGTGAGTAATAATTATTACATAGTATAAAAACAAACATATAAACATTAATTAAATATTTAAACATAATGATAATTCCTTATTACTAATTCTATATGACATTAGGTCATTAACATGACACTCTAATAACATTTTACTATATTTTTTATTAAATCTTTTAATGATTATATCATTATTAAATATCTTTCCCTATCATTTTATATTACTAGTATTTGGTTTTATACCTCTGTACATTGGAAATTCTCTATACTGTGTACTATCACACTAATAGTCAATTGTTCTTAAACACATAGGTAATAACATAAATTGCCACTTAGAATACTAATTGTTCAAGATTTAATATATGGTTTGTAGTCACTACTACTGCTATCTTAATTCTATTGAGTATTTAATCTACTACACTTTAGTTTAGTTTGTCATATACTGGTGTTCACTTATAATTGCTTTTGATTGCCACAGTCCTTTCTGTGTTTAGCAATTATTAGCCTTCACTCACTTTTTATGCACTCTTAAAACTTTTTCCACTGATTTATCAGTGTTTATCACTATCAATGTGGTTCTATTTACTTTGGGTATTTTAATACTAACACCTTGCACTCTATATTTGGTTTAAGTGTTACTGGTGGGTATTGCTTACTAAAATTCTCTTTCTCATTTTTTAAAAATGTTCATTATTATTCTAATTCACTATCTCTCACTCTTCTAGGTTTGATTATACAGTTAACAAGTTTGTGTCGTGCTAGTTTGATTTGTCATAGTTATCTCTGTTCATTTGGGTTAATGTAACCTTCTAAAACTTAAGTCATTAAAATTTAACACTTCTTATTTTACATGGTTTGCCTGTGTTTACAATCATCATCATTATATACAATTATTATTGATTGGTCTCTTTTCTTGGTTTATCACTGGTGTTGTGCACTTTCACTGTCTTTATTTCATTTGTTATAATTCATATATCCTTTTCTTGGTGTTGGGGCTGGTTCTACTTTCTCACTTCCATGTTAATTATTTATACATCCTTATGTTAGTGTTGGCTGGTTCTACTTATTCACTTACAATGTGTTATCATTTATATATTCTTTCCTTGGTTTCGGGGCTGGTCCTACTTCTCCCTTACCGTCTATTGGGCTATTGTGGTTAAATCGCCATGTATCATTGTTTTCGACGTTTCGGTCCGTTGCTTGTTACTTTTTTCTTATTAGAGGTTACTTTCATGATTACTTTCATATGTTTGATCGTATTTTCATCGCCCATCCTTTTATCTCTGACTCATCCCTTTTTATCATAGTGTCAAGTATTTAAATAATTTATTTATTTTTTCATGTTTCTTCATTATTGTTTGTTGAAGATATGTACCATTACAGTATATTTATTACAAATTTTTACCACTCTTGAACTAAATATTTATACTGATTTAAGAAAGCTTTTCAACGAATAAGGTACATCGTTTTTCCCGTTTCTCGGTACGACCTTTTCAAATTACTGTAGTAATTACAATAATAGTAAGGTAAAAATATGAGAGATCAAAGTTTTTGAAAAAATCGCAAATATCCATGAAGGTAACAAATTAAGAAATAATCTGACAACGCTCATCGCAAACTTTGTACCGCCTTCAAACACCTTGTAAGCTATGTTTGCAAAAAATCTTTACAAGTTGTTATAAGTTATGTATAAATATGTGAAATTGTTTGATATAGGCTAATAGATATGTGTGGGAACATGTATAAAATTGAAAGCTAGGAATAAATTATTTTTTATTTAGGCATTATGGTTATAATAGTTACTTAGTTAGTTAGTTACAATGGTTATATGTTTAGTATATGGTAACTAAAAGAAACCCAATCTACTGTAATAGTTTGGAATTTTTAGTGTTTTACAATTGTTATTTTATATAAAAAAGGTAGATTAATCGTGGTTTTGTAATTTTTATTAATAATCAAAAATTTATCTACTCGTAATATTGCAATTTTTCTAATAATAAAATGTAATAGGTCTGTTGTACCGGCACAATAAAAAGTTCCTTCCACGAGTAATTTTTAGTTAATAATAAAGTAAAACTCACTTTACTGAAAAATTTACTATTGCATTCATAAGTAGAGGGATAATGACAGTTCTGGCTCACAAAGGAATGCCGCCTTTCTTAAAAAACAATAAAAAACACTAAAAAACATGATCTAAGAGATGACGCCGCCACCGCTGGACCCGCAGCATCCCAATGGACCACAGCACCGCGAATTTCCGCGAATAAATTTTTTTATTTTTTTAATTTGGTTTTTTTATTTTTTTAATTAAATTGATTTGCATATCAAGGGGGTGGGATGAGGTTCAATGGACCACCAGCATCCGTGAATATAATTTTTTATTTTTTTAAGAAAGCTGATTTGCATATCAGGGGGTGGTGTTGGGTGGGTGGTTTTTTTATTTCATATCAGTGGGTGGTGGTGGGTGGGGGTGGTTCCAACTCGATGCATTATAGTGTATATTAAAATATATGATCAGGTGTACCAACCTTTGCATGAGGTCAAATTTGTCGTGTGTTATAATGTATATTAAATCTATATGATCAGGTGTACCAACCGTTGTATTATTATTATAGTGTATAGATATTTTATATGAGCAGGGTTGTCATCATTTTCTGCGGCGGGGGGGGGAATTCAAATATGTGTTATATAGTGTATATATTAAAATATATGATCAGGGTTACCAATCTTATATTATTGTGTGTGTATAGAGCAGGTCTGCCAACATTTTTTTCTCTTCTGCGGTGGGAAATTCAAACTATATGATCATAATTGTTACTCTTCCTCTCTCTCTCTCTCTCACTGTGTACATTGAGTAAATAATTTTAACTCTCTCTCTCTCTCCCACTCGTTGTGTATGTCTCTCTCTCTCTGTGGTCAGTACCGCGCGCATGTATATGAAATTAGAAAGTTTATATTTATTCGACAAATATTAACGCCCTCTCTCTCCCTCTCTCTCTCTCTCTCTCTCACTCTCACTTGTGTCAACTGTGTCAACAAATAGTAACGTCCTCTCTCTCTCTCTCTCTCACTCTCACGCGTTTCAACTATGCAAGGTTTCATACCCTTTCTCCTGTCTCTCTCCCGTACATTGAGTAGTCGGTGTGATGAGTAAATAATTTTAGCTCTCTCTCTCGTTGTCAAACGTCGTCTTCATTTTTCATGTATCAAATAATTAATTAATAGTTTTATAATGCAGTCAGTGTGATTGATCCTTGTTAGAAATATATATATTTGGCAAATATTAACTATGTAAGTGTGTTGTTGTCAATGAACTACTTACCTGTGTGCTGTTACAGATGACAAATCCATACGTTAACGGCTTAGCAATCTTCAATACGCTCTTCTTCATGTGGTACAATACTTCTGTTTTAAGGTTGCAGTTTACACACACATAGGTTCAGTAGTGTATAGTGAAATAAATTAAAATTATACACACACATGAAAACGGTGGTTGAAGTTCATACAAATCTTCTGATGTAACAGTTCCCACAAGTAATACAGTTCACAAAAATAAATCAATTGTACACATGTTCAGAGGTGTAGAGTGAAATAAAATAAAGTCATAATTTGTTTAAATGATTAAATATATTTTAACATTCACAATATAAATTCACAATTCATAATTAAATAAATACATTATAAAATTGATATTTTTTCGAAAGTTTATATAAAATTGTATCGTACTTGTAGGAGAAGCAACCTGCAACATAACAATACAACAACATTAAAATCACGTTAAATATCTCACACACACACACACACACACACACACACACACACACACACACACACACACACACACACACACACACACACACACACACACACACACACACACACACACACACACACACACACACACACACACACACACACACACACACACACACACACACACACACACACACACACACACACACACACACACACACATGCACACGCAACGCGCGCACACACAGACGCACACGCAACGTAATCACACACATACATACGACGTGCACACGTTTGGGTTACACCACACACGCAACGCGCACACACACAGACGCACACGCAACGTAATCACACACATACATACGACGTGCACACGTTTGGGTTGAATCATGTACATGTAGGTCCAATAAAACAGATAACAGATTTAAATATGCTATAGTCATTGTAAGACGTTACAATCCTTGAAGTGTTTAATAAGTAAATTGTATGTATATATCACTGAATAATAATAATATAATCGTTCTAGTGTTATCGTTTGCTGCAACAGGTAACGCAGTTTACAAATAATTACATATAGGTTCAGAGGCGTATAGTGAAATAAATTAAAAATAGAAATTAATTTCCTCATAAGTTAATGTCCTTTCATCAAAACTTTGTAAATTAGAATCTGCACTACATTCAAACACACGCACACACAGTGATAAAAAAATTGTTTATTAAAAGTAGTTTGTCACCTTAACGAGGTACTATTTCCACATGCGCTGTCTGGTTCCTCATCCTTCGAAACACGAGATGTAGGTCGCTGGGATTTATATGACGGAGTTCTTCATCTGTAAAGACGTCAGCATACCTCTTAGGTAGCGGCGCTCACAATATACTACCGTATACACGATAGCGGCGCTCACAATCTTCCAACGTTACAAGCACAGACTTCCCATATCTCGTGTCCACATGCACCATGTTAACGATCGGATACTGCTTGTTCAATGTTAATTCTGCACACCGTTTGTACTCAATAGCAGAAACTGCGTTGAATTTTGTGATAAACGACATTATTAGAAGTGAAGACGTCTGTATCAAACGAGGTGGAACCAAACAATGTCAGAATATTCGCTACAAAGAAGACTAGTGAAAGTAATGGTGGTGGTGGTGTGGTCATCAGGAAAGTTCACTTTCATCGCCTGAAGCTTTGCATGTGCATACACACAGGCAGAATTAGCGCTGTTACAAAATATATATATATATATATATATATATATTAGGAAAGTCCACAGAAATAGTTATCGCCTGCAGCCATATACAAGTTTACTAACGAAATTAACAATGCTATGAGACACTCAGATTAAAAATGTTCGTATAACAGAAAAATCATTAATTATCCACTCTCTAAGTGCGTACACCTTATGGTTTGTACATAGTGTAGAAGAAGAATTGCAATGTGTAAGACATAACGTCCCAGGAAATAGATATGGTATGTCTTTCGGGCAACCAATGTCATCAAGATTTATTATATGATGATGAATTATTTTCGATTCTAAAAAACGTTTTTTCTCAAGACCCTTCACAAACACATATTTATATATGTTCGTATACGTTGTTAACACTGAAACAAGATTGTCGTACGGTGTCTCTCCTTCACCCCATCTCAGCCCATGATAGTTTGTCGTTAACCAGCAGTTGGTTCTAGTGTATTTCGAATTCGTAACGACTGTAGCAGGCGGGGCGAAAATCCAGTGTCTGCATGCAAAACGTGTTACGTCCATAACTGACAACTCCTTTACTGTGTAATTGCCGTTGTCATCATAAAAGCAGTGAAAGTCAATTATTACAGCAGCGTTTTCCATTATACTATAAAAAAAAAGAAACCATACATTACAAACCAATATGTATAAACACAAATATCATTACAATAATAATAATAATACGCAAACTTACGTTTACTGCCGTCCGAATTGAAGTGTGGAGTGACAATAACTAACGGTAGAAAACAAAGTGTATGTAGATATCACGGTGGGAATTTGTTGTTTTGTTTTTGTTTTTAATATGTGGTGGGGGGTAGTGTAACACGGAATGTTAGCAGGCGAGGAGAGCAGAGTTGTCGACAATTAATTTGTCACGTATCCGATAATGACTGTACACGAATGTATCACGGCAGTTGTCTAGTATATAGCGCTTATCAGCCCACGTACCTGCTGAAGGTTGGCCATGATCTGCAAGAGAGAGAGAATGAATACCGAAAACAAAGGAACTGTTATACATATATATATATACATAGTTTTTTTTTAACCGCATGTATTATGTTAGTGCATCTTAAACCATGAACAACGTACGCAAGAATATTGCGCAAGAGCTACACAGAGCGGAGAGAAGGAATTTCGTTAGACGCGCGGTTGAACTGAAGGGTATGCACGATTTGTACCAAGCGGATCTTGTGGAAATGATACCATACGCTCGAGTGAACAAAGGGTACAAATATATGATGACTGTAATCAATGCGTTTGCCAAGTACGCGTACGCTGTACCATTGAAAACGAAGACCGGGAAAGAAGTGACGAACGCGTTGAAGCCTATACTAGCCGCTAACCGAATGAAGTATTTACAGACAGACAACGGGAAGGAGTATTAAGTTACAATAGCACAGTACAAGCGTTGCTAAAAAAGTATAATGTGAAACATTACTCAACCTATAGTGAGAAAAAAGCTTCCATAGTGGAACGTTTTAATCGCACACTGAAGACACACATGTATCGAGCTTTCGGCGAACAAGGACACTACCGCTGGTTAGATCTACTATCTATATTACTGAAATCGTACAACAATACCACACACAGAACCATTGGTATGAAACCAAGTGAAGTGAATGACGCCAACGAACATATAGTGTTGGAACGAATAAGGAAGAACACAGCGCCTAAAATCAGTCCAGCGAAACCACCCAAATTTAAAGTCGGTGACCGTGTTCGTATAAGTAAGCACAAAATGACGTTCGTCAAAGGTTATACACCAAATTGGACTAATGAAATATTCACCGTGGATAAAGTACAATCCACTACCATCCCTGTCACTTATCTGCTAAAAGATCATCTAAACAAAGTGTTGAAAGGTGGTTTTTACGAGCACGAGATTAGTAAGTCCAAAGTCGGCGACGTATACCTAGTGGAAAAGGTGTTACAACGCAAAGGTGACAGAGTGCGTGTTCGCTGGCTCGGTTTTGATGGTAAACACGATGCATGGATACATAAGAAAGATCTAATATAAAAAAGGTGACAGCACGTGCTGAAAACAGTATGCTTTCGGTATTCACAAAGATGAAGATTGTACAGCAAGCAAACAAATTACCAATAAAGGATATGGACTTTTTGGCTGGTGACGAAGGCAGTGCTAAACGTAAACATGGTCCGCTATTACCGAACAGTATTCGCTGTATCGTTACAGGCCCAAGTTCCTGTGGGAAATCCAATGTGCTATTCAACCTACTGTTTGATGCCAACGGTCTAGGTTTCCGCAACGTATACGTGTTTTCAAAATCATTATTTCAACCAAAATACAGAATGCTAGAAACAGTGATGAAATCACTCGCTGATGAAGGTTTAGGTTATCATGCATACAGCGAGAACGAAGAAGTCCCACTACCGAGTGAAATCGCCGGTCTCGACTCTGTTATCGTATTCGATGACGTATCGTGTGAAAGACAAAACAATATTCGAAAGTATTTTGCTATGGGGAGACATAGCGGTGTGGACACATTCTATCTATGTCAGACATATAGCAAGATACCGAAACAATTGGTACGTGACAACGCTAACTTGTTGATATTGTTCAAACAAGACGATCTAAATTTACGACATGCATACGCTGATCATGTTAACACAGATATGAAATATGATGCTTTCAAAGACGTTTGCATGGAAGCATGGAAGGATCGTTATGGATTTCTAGTCATAGACAAAGACTCGTCAATAAATGAAGGTAGATATAGAATCGGCTTTGATCGATTCATAATTGTTTCCGGCGAGGTATAAAAGTGGTTGCACTGTAGTAATGTCATCAGTCCTCTTGCTAACACACGATGGCGATGAATAAGGAGGAACGACTTGCGTATGATATAGATACGATAAGTGACAACATAAGGAAAAAATATCATGCATTACAACACGGTATCAGAGAAAGCGACGAGAAGTTTAGAAAAAATTACAGACCGATTCTGGAACCGTTAGAAGCTATTTCACGAAAGTTAAGTGGTGATATAATGGAGGAGGAGGAGGAGGAGGAGGAGGAGGAGGAGGAGGAGAAGAAGCAGCAGATAAAACAAGAAGAGCCTACACAACACGTAATAACAGAAAACGAAGGTGACATGCAGAGTCAACACGTAATAACAGAAAACGAAAGTGACGTGCAGAGTCATAACGCTTCTCATTTCAGTGACGAGGACGCATGGAACCCTAACACTTCACATTTCAGTGACGATTCATTAGCAAACAAATATGTGCGTTTGTGCGAATCGGCGGACTGTAAACGGATTATAGATCGTATGTATGGTGTTCGATACGAAGGCGGTAAATTTATGATAGGTGATTCAAATGTAAAAATCGATGATAACGACAACTTTCATGTCAAAGGAAAAATTTACGAGGGTACGCCTGGTCTGTATGAACTTTTGTTTATGAAACTACCGAAAAAATACAATAAGGACGATATGAGGAAATATAAGTCCATACTACTAGCAACCAACGGACACAAACAAAAATATAAACACAATACACGAATAAACAGTAACAGTGGCGTCAAGTACCGACTAGTAATATCTAAATTGTTTGCATCGAGTGCACGAAAACGTACAGGGAGTGGGTATATGGAGATGAAACCGAACACTGCAATCGATTACGTGCATTGGGATGATCCTAACGAGTTGGTTAATAGATTGAGACTGTTAATGGCTTCTCAAAATAGTGGGCATACTGGTCATAGGAATGAAATCATGTCGATATTGGAGGAATTACGTGAAGCCGGCATTATCATATAAAAGCAGACGCACTGTTCTACAACCACCAGTTCTTCTTCATAAATATGAGTGTAGACAAGTTCGGTAGACACGACAGCGCTGTAAGAGTGCGAAAAGAAACTCATCGAAGTCTGCGTGAGGATATCGGTTTAGGAGTGACTAACGACGGTCACTTTGATGTAAAAAACAAAAAGATACGCAACATGGGTGATCCTGAAGAGCTGCAAGATGTTGTTTCTTTACAGTACGTAAAGGACGCATGCTTACAGTACAAGAACGACGACGCTACCGTAGACGCAAAAGATCATCGAATAATAATGCTAAACGATCCGCTTAAATCAAGAGATGCAGCCACAAAACGATACGTAGACGAGAAGAGTTTGAAAAAAGATCGTGCAGGTAACGTAATTGTTAATGACTGCCGACTAACGCGTGTGCAAGCGCCTGTTGACTTCAAAGACGCAGTGAATTTGGAATTTTTACACGCACACACAATCAGTTTGCAAAGCGATGCTTTCTACGCTGCCGGAAGAAAAATTACGAATATAGCGAACGGTGTCAATGACAAAGACGCAGTCACTGTACGACAAATGCACGAATTAAAATTACATATAAAGACCGAATTGTACAAGGTCACTCAGGTATTTCACGCTCATATAATCAATCTAATAAAGTTTGTCTATAAATATCAAGACAGCGCGACACAGCGTTCAGTTCTGGCTGAATATATTGAAGAGGTGGGACGTTTAATAGACGTTCTCGATACGGAAACGGAAATCAAGGATTGGAGATCTGTTTACAAGAATGCACGTACTTCGTAAGAAAAGAATGGGGCGTGGTGTAATTGGAAAAATACTTAAAAACACTGTGCCCGCTATCGTTTCGTCAGTACCTACTTTGATTAATCGAGCGGTGGACGCATTACCGGTAGAATTACACCTACCCGGCTACCGATTCTGTGGACCCGGAACAAAACTCAAAGAGAGATTGGCACGTGGCGAGCGTGGAATCAACGAGTTGGACGAAGCCTGTCGCGAACACGATATCGCCTACGCAAGGTACAAAGACAACAGTCGAAGACTATAGCTGATCGCGTTCTTGCCGACAAAGCGTGGGAACGAGTGAAAGGTTGGAATTCCGGTGTTAGTGAAAGAGCGTATGCTGCAGCTGTAGCCGCCGCAATGAAAGCGAAATCAGTAGTGGGTGGAGGGGGCTCGCGTAGTGGTTGTAGAAAAAAGAAGAAGGGTTCAGGAATTAAACATCAATCCGTGGGCAAACGCAAAACGACCTGCAAACGCAAAACAGTCTCAAGACATAAACGTAACAATACAAAAATAGCGTCAGGTCTATACCTACGTCCTTACAGACAAAAAAACTAATTTGCATACCAGTGCGTGCATTGTCCGATAGTGATTTGTATGTGTACGCAAAACTTTTGAAAATACCTTATTTCAGAGGTGTTTTTATGCGTAACACTTTACCACGCAGACGGCCATGGAAGAATGAGACTGCAGTTGTTAATCTGGACAGTGCAGAAGGACCTGGTACGCACTGGGTTTGCTACAAGAAGCGAAACAATCGAGTTTACTACTATGATGCGTATGGTAATATGCGACCACCTCTTGAGCTGACACAGTATATTGGAACCGACACTGACATTTACTACAATTACGAGCGTGAACAGTCGCCACACACAGTCATCTGTGGGCATTTATGTTTGGACTTCTTAACGCGTGAGTGATCAGTAAGCGACAAGATGTCTTCGCTGTCGGTCACCTTAACAGGTACGAATGCTGCTGCTCTTGTATGTGACTTTTTCCCACCTCTCGAACTAACAAACGGTGAATGGTATGTAGGTCTATTGGACTTTACTACATACAACAGTATACCGAACGTGGTTGAGGGAAAAAACAATGTGTTTCCAGTACTACGAGACGGAACAACGTGGGACTTGATAACTTTACCTACAGGTGCTTATGAAATCGGTGACATAGAAGCCTTCCTCAAAAAGCAGTTAGGAGACTCACAGATTAGTCTACGGCCTAACAACAATACACTGAAATGTGAACTGACTTGTGCACTGGATATTGACTTTCAACAAACAGTGTATGGTATTGGTGATATGTTGGGTTTCAAGGAAAAGCGTCTGCTTGAAGCGAATAAAACTCATACGTCTGACGCTACAGTTAACATTATAAAAGTGAACAGTATACTGATAAGGTGTAATATAGCGCACGGATCATACAAGAACGGTAAAAACGAGCACACTCTGCACTCATTCTATCCGTCAGTCGAACCAGGATTCAAAATAATTGAATCACCTACAAACGTCATATACCTACCTGTGAATGTGAGTCGTTTGGACAACATAACATTATCTTTACACGACCAGGACGGTGACGTAATAGATTTTCGCGGAGAAGTCATCACTGTGCATTTACATCTAAAACGACTATAGACATGGGCTTGTACTTTGTTTCTTCGCCACCGCTGCTACCACAGTCGTCAGTAATAAAAGAAGAAGAAGAAAGATCAGTTAGGAAACGCATCAGTACTCGTTCGAAACTGAAACGATTAACATCAGTTAACCGCCGTTTTCTGATTTCATTGGGTTTTGTTGTAAACAAGTAACATGGCGAGTGGAATATTATCTGTGGAGCAGCAACCGTTCTTTGAAGACAGTATCACACACTTTTCATTTCATTCACACGCACCGTACGCAACAACAAGATATGGAAACAATGATGAAATACGTGTGCCGATACAACAACAGGACGTCTTTACACTACCGTCGGAAAGTTTCCTCTACATCGAAGGCAACTTGGTTAAAAACCCTAGTGTGGATGCAGATACTGCATTGAATGTGGAACTGGTGAACAATGCTATAGCATTTCTCTTTGAAGAGTTCGTTACGAGTTGGCCGGTGTGGTAGTGGACCATACTCGAAACGTCGGTGTTACGTCAACTATTAAAACTTTTCTATCACTCAACAACACCACACGTGACGCAATGAAAAACGCAGGTTGGGTGGCGCCGACCACAAACGTATTAAAAGTGAATGATGACGGTGAATTCAACTTTTGTATTCCACTGAAAATGCTAATGGGATTCGCAGAAGACTATACACGCATCGTGCTGAACGTGAAACAAGAACTTATACTCCTACGCACATCTACCGACATAAACGCTATGGTTTTAACAAGCGGACAAACGACTGCTAATTATGTTCTTGAACTAGATAAAGTTTACTGGAAAATGCCTTATGTACATGTAGCTAATGCGTACAGATTACCACTGTTACGACTCATAGAGAATGACCACCCGATAACTATGCCTTTTAGGACCTGGGAGTTGCATGAGTATCCTGCCTTACCACAGACTAAAAGGCAGAATTGGATTGTCAAGACCTCGAGTCGTCAGCTAGAAAAACCACGCTTTGTTGTGTTAGCGTTTCAGACAGCAAGAAAGAATGTACTGACGGCACACGCCGATGAATTTGATCATTGTAATGTAATCAATGCGAGACTGTTTCTAAACGACAAGTATTATCCTTACGATAATTTAAACTTGGATATTGGGAAAGACCGTTTTGCATTATTGTACAATATGTACGTCAGTTTTCAAAGTTCGTATTACCACCGTTTAGACGTCAGCCCAGTACTGACACCAGAATTATTCAAATCAAAAGCCCCGCTGTTTGTATTCGATTGTAGCAAACAGGACGATGCGCTTAAGTCTTCAGCAGTTGATGTACGTTTAGAATTTGAATCGTCAATGAATTTTCCTACACAGACGACTGCCTACTGTATGATACTACATGATACGCTTGTAGAATATACGCCATTGTCCAACGCGGTACATAGACGTGTTTAAGTCTTATTTTATACACATTTTGTAAATACTAGTTTTAAATATATATATATTTTTCATATTTGTAACATTATAATATTGGAGCTGTGTGTGTGTGTGTGTATTTTTAATTGTAAAACTAGTTTTTTAGATATATTTTAATACGTGTAACAATATAATATTGAGCTGTGTATGTATTTTTAATTGTAAAACTAGTTTAATATAATCTTGGAGCTGTGTATGTATTTTAATAAATGTATATAGTACACACTTTATTATTATTATTTGTATAACCCACCCTCCATAATGTATACTTACTTGCAACAAACATACTAGTGAGTGTTGTCCACACACGTACCCTTAAATGCCAGACGTTGTATGCACACTGAAGGCTCGCACGCTTACAATTCAGCTATACCTAAAATATATCTTCAATTAGAAGTGTAATATAAAAAGTACAGTAAGAATATATTTCGGAAATTGTAATTTGATCACACACACACACACACACACACACACACACACACACACACACACACACACACACACACACACACACACACACACACACACACACACACACACACACACACACACACACACACACACACACACACACACACACACACACACACACACACACACACACACACACACACACACACACACACACACACACACACACACACACACACACACACACACACACACACACACACACACACACACACACACACACACACACACCCACACACACACACACACACACACACACACACACACACACGCACGCACACACACACTTATTTGAATGAGCCGTGTATTAAATTCAATAAATAATGCATGTGATAATGTGAATAATTTTTACGTTTAAATAAAATCTTTACATACAATAAAATTATGTAGTGTAATATATAAATTACGTTTCAATAAAATCTGTACTGTAATGTATCTGTACATAATAATTTGATCATACGCACACGCGTACACACACATGTATTAAATGCAAATAATTTTTACGTTTAAATAAAATCTGTGCATACAATAAAGTATGTTCACTTACCAAAATAGTATGTGTTGTCTCCATACCGTTAATGATGGACATTGCCGTTGTACTCGGGTAGCGGAGAAAGCCAGTGTCTGTTTTGAGGTACATACTTTCTAATCCATAATTACCGTCAGCGCTACTAATGCGCATTGAATAAGTGAATTCTCGTCAATGTTTACAGCGAGAGAGAGACATACACAACGAGTGAGAGAGAGAGCTAAAATTATTTACTCAATGTACACAGTGAGAGAGAGATAGAGAGAAAGAGAGAGAGAGGGAGAGGAGAAAACGGTTTGAACATAACGTTTGACAACAAGAGAGAGTGAGAGAGAGATAGTTTTACTTACATTCAAATGTGTGTGAGAGAGAGAGAGAGAGAGAGAGAGAGAGAGAGAGAGAGAGAGAGAGAGTAACAATTATGATCATATAGTTTGAATTTCCCACTACAGAAGAGAAAAAAATGTTGGCAGATCTGCTCTATACACACACAATAATGTAAGATTGGTAACCCTGATCATATATTTTAATATATACACTATATAACGAACATAACGTTTGACAACAAGAGAGAGATAGTTTTACTTACATTCAAATGTGAGAGAGAGAGAGAGAGAGAGAGAGAGAGAGAGAGAGAGAGAGAGTAACAATTATGATCATATAGTTTGAATTTCCCACCACAGAAGAGAAAAAAATGTTGGCAGATCTGCTCTATACACACACACAATAATGTAAGATTGGTAACCCTGATCATATATTTTAATATATACACTATATAACACATATTTGAATTTCCCTCCCCCCGCCGCAGAAAATGTTGACAACCCTGCTCATATAAAATATCTATACACTATAATAATAATACAACGGTTGGTACACCTGATCATATAGATTTAATATACATTATAACACACGACAAATTTGACCTCATGCACAGGTTGGTACACCTGATCATATATTTTAATATACACTATAATGCATCGAGTTGGAACCACCCCCACCAACCACCACCCACTGATATGAAATAAAAAAACCACCCACCCAACACCACCCCCTGATATGCAAATCAGCTTTCTTAAAAAAATAAAAAATTACATTCACGGATGCTGGTGGTCCATTGAACCTCATCCCACCCCCTTGATATGCAAATCAATTTAATAAAAAAAATAAAAAAACCAAATAAAAAAAATTATTCGCGGAAATTCGCGGTGCTGTGGTCCATTGGGATGCTGCGGGTCCAGCGGTGGCGGCGTCATCTCTTAGATCATGTTTTTTAGTGTTTTTTATTGTTTTTTAAGAAAGGCGGCATTCCTTTGTGAGCCAGAACTGTCATTATCCCTCTACTAGTATAGCAGACATTTTTTTGTGCCCACGTGTATGTCTGCGAATGTGTTCAATACAGTATAGAGTTCAATTCTATACCACAGTACCAGTTAACATGTAGGTTACATGCAAATTGTAAGTAACATCAATCTAAGCGTACATTTTTGTTTATGTGCGAACAGACTTCTGGCTTGAGGCCGTTTGTAATCGTTGATCCTGAATTTTTAATTTGTCTGAGGTTAGACAGACACTGTATTCCTTACGCGCTCATTCGTCAATATGTTAGCCTTGCGTTTTTCAGTTGTTAACCAGTATAATCATACTGATCGCGTTATAATGATGACTTTTTATGTGGCCGATGTATAAACATAGGGAGGTAATTAGTGACAAAGGCAGTGAGTGTAGTGGATGTAAAAGTGATGTCTCAAAGGACGCTTTAGTTACGTGGTTACATTTCCTTCTATCGAAATTGATAGATTTAATGTGTAAGAAAAAATTATTAAGAGTGTTTATCGTTTTGTTAAACTGAAATTTTAGGTAATAAATCTATCAAGAGCGCTTTTGAGAGAATCTCATAAATAAAAGTCACAGTAGGAATAAAAATTTAGTATTTGGTGATAAGTAAAACGGCTTTGCTGTAAAGCTGTTCTCACGCCGTCTAGAAGGTGCACAGTGACGGCGGGTCGTTAATGTGTGTGTTGTACAGGCGGGAAGACAACGTTGTAAATATATCTTTCGCCTGTTTACGGTCCACCCACTCTATCTGGGTGCATCTCTTTGACAACGGTGCCAGAATCAAAATCAGGACGTGTGTGTGTGTGTTTTGAACAGAAGTTAGTTTTTAGTAGTGGTGTATTTAAAATAAATGTTGTTACACATGTAAAATAGTGCGATTGTGAGGGCGGCAAGGCAATATTTTTAGACACACTGGCATTCGTTTGAAAACAAATAGTTTTTGCCGGCATATAAAATTAAACTTCACAATATATTATTTCAAAACTTCCTTCTTACGACTACAGACATTATGCTGTTCTTTATCTCTTACTCGCTTGAGTTTTTTAAATTTAATTTAAGAATACAAGTTTAGCCGCTAAGTGACGATAATTCAAAAGAGTGTAATTCATTTTAAATCAACAAGTGTTTTTGTTGGTGTTAAAATTGCTGTCTGAAACGTTTTCTTTTGATCTTTAGCTTATAATAGCTTATTAGCGAAATAATGTTGGACAGTAGACGATTTACACTTACCCGTTCCTTATAATAATACACATTATATGGAACACGTCTACTGTGTTCCATGGAAATCATTAAAGCTTATCAGTGTGACTAGGTAACTCGCAAAATGTAAAATAATATGTGAAATATCCAACATTGAATGGAAACAAATACGAAATACAAATGATGGCGATTCATTGTTTTTCGTACAAGTTTCCTGATAAGTGTTGGGTAACACAGCCTTGTAGAGTGATCAACAGAATACTTAAGGAAAACGAATAACTAAATGCTTTGTTGCGTTCGCTGGTTTCATTACTTCCCAATATAATCCAGTAACTTACCAAGATTGTTGCGAGCTCACAACATTCTGTAATTATAAGAAATATACATCTAACTTTTTTTAGACTTCTTCGCTTGAAGTGTAGTCTTTTATGAACACAATGAATTGCATTTAGACATCTGGACACAATGACTCTATGACTTTAATTCATCAATTTCAGAATGCAACGAACGAACAGACAGAATTCTATGTGCCTCCGTTGCAGAAAGCAGCCATGTAGTTTATAATATCTCTTGATTAGAAAACTGGAGGCACGAAATTGGTGAAGTAGGCCTACTTAAAACAGACGAGCATAGCGAAACTTTTTATCGACCTTTTATAACTACGTTACTTTATTTATTTTCCTTTAATTTATAACGTCTTATAAATAAAACACCTTATAAAGTCTTATATATTTATAAAGAAGTTATAATTTATATCTTTTGAAGAGTTTATAAATTGTCAGAGTTAAGCACCGTTTACAAAAGTATATTTTTACTATGTTTGACAAAATATAAAAAGACAAGAGTTTTTTAATAATACATTTTGTTTATATTATAATAAATTATAAGAATAGACTATATACGCCAAATCATCCGGACCTTCTAATTACAGTCTGTGCTTGTGACTGGTAAGAGGAACGCCGATATAACAGTGTTAGAAAGTGTCAGCTTATCTGTTACGACTTTATACCATTTTTAGCTGCAATTTACGTAATTTCAGAAGCACGAGACAGTTATTTATGATTGAATGTTGCGTAAGCCCAGATTTTTGTTTGAATGTATACTGGAAATTGTACTCTTATTTATGTCAACAAAGAGAGGAAGAAAGTACAGAATAAATCAATAATGAAGCAAGTATGGAAAAAGCATTGAAATTTGGAGAATGCATATTCGAGAGGTTAGAGAAAATACAACGTTGTGGCATAGTATTAAGCTCTCAGAACGAATATTAGATAAACAAATCCATGCCTATTGAAACGGTGATCTACCAGCTGACAGCAGAGAAGACCTTTCCATATGTGGGGAAATGTAGCTGTGAAGTAGTGCAGTAGTTACTAGATGTGGCTGGTCTTGTAGGTGGAAAGTGAAACGTGTATGTGGTCATTTTTTAACATCAGCGATAATAACGGCTGCACGAAATCGAATAATGATCAAACCACACAGCTTCACACACTTTCTTCGACTCTCAAGAAACGTGTTTGTCGATGAGCCCACAGCATACTGCTCGAACATGTACTGTGTAAGTTAACACAAAAAACATTAAGAATTATCAAAAAAATAATATGAATTAGCAAGTTAAGAAAAGTTTCTATATCAAGTTAATGTGTGTGTGTGTGTTTTGTGCAATGTGCGAGATCTTAATTTCTAAACGAATATTAGATAAGCCTTAGAATAGATATGCCTAAAAATATTCACTAATTAGGTTAATCTAAACGAATTTAGCTTGTAGTTTTTCAATTTTATCGTTCCAAAAAATTAAGAGAAATATGAATGAAATTTTATCAAACTGAGAGTTTAATAAAATCAGAAGACCTTCGAAGTTATTCGATAATAATTTTACGTCAGAATTTTAATAAAAGATTAAAAAAATAATAATAATGCACACAAAAAATTGTGAGGTAGACGCGGTTTTGTAATTTCCTGTCGGGTGTGAGATTGACCTAAGGTTGTTTATCACATGTAATACACAGCAGTACTGTCGCCGGCCATTGCGCCGACCATTATTTCAACATCCTTTTGATCTGACACGCTCTTATTGCATCCGTTTCCTCCTGAAACACATTTCTCGCCACTATTTAAAGATCTGTTTAAAGCCAATTTACTCTTTGGTTTAACGTGTTCTCCTCTCCTCCCACTCAGAAAAAAAACTTAATTAAACAGATGTGAAGGGTATTGGCGAAGAATATAATCGCTCAGCGAGAGTAAATTAAATTCAGACGTCACTATAAATCGGATATACATTCAATCTGAATATAAATTTATTAGGTTTATATATATATATATATATACACAAAGTCAAAATTCGAAATTTATTCGAATAACAACTGTAAAACTAAAAATTAATTTTTTTTCTGTATAGTTATATGAAGCAGATAAAGTGTAAAATGAGTTTTATAAGTCTGACACTTGCATTTACATTAAAATTTATATCTTTTGTCGTGAGTTGCAGCTTTCAGCCACCCACTGTCAAATTCACGTTAAACCATACTGTTAAAACAAGTGAACATACCACTATTTTCTTGAGGGAAAAAATATAAAATTGATTATTTCCAGTTTATTAGTTATCAGTTCTATTAGACAAGACGAATGCGTATATGAACGATAGGAACAGTTACCATCATACACTAAGCCTAGTAGTATTGGCAAGGCGATGCAGCACATTTGGTACGCTATGAATGTCTACAAAGAAATGGATTTAAAAGTCTAGAGGACTCAGTTGAGTCATTGTACAGCTAAGGACAGACACATTCATCAAATCGATTCTAAGTAACGATAGCCGACGGTGAATCGATATTTAGAGAGAATATGAACCCCTTTACAGACGAGTGAGGAAACTGGAGAGGAATGAAAAGGTGACGTACGATATTTTCAAAGAGCAGAAGAGATGACTTGAAAAGGTAGTAATGGTCGTTTTGTGGAAGTAAGCTTGAGTGAGTTGGAACAAGTGTCGGTAGTAGAAGCTTTCTAATGAGGAAGAACTGACTTCGAATACACAGAATGCTTGAGTAGACCAGGAAGTGCAGACAATTAAAAACTCAGCTTTGCAAAGAGACTATTTGTTGAAAACTACTGAACATTTTTCGGAAGACGACGGTAAAATTGATATGAAAAAGGTTATTGAGTAATGGAGAATACTTGACAGCGAAAAAAGTAGTTTTCAGTATCAACTGAAACCAAAACACTCCGTCTGGAGTTCAAGATAGATATTCTGAAGAAGAGTATGATATACACTAAATCATAAAATTTACGACCGAATGCTTTTGCAAATCAAATATACACAGCGATCGTCGCATCGCACATTAATAGCGATATCGTTATGACTTCCTGTCTGTTATATTTTATAAGAATGCACTTGAGGAGTTTGAAGGCACGTCACAAAGTTGTCAAATGCTACAGACTGTGACTACCGCTCTGAGTGTTCAGGCCACTATTTGCAACATTTCGCTGCCAGACATAATAAGCAAGAATAAAACTATCGCTTAAAATGTGTGTTTTCTAAAAAAAATAATCTCGTATAGATGCAGATAAAAAAATAATTAAAACAACAAGTTTAACTTTGAGTTACTTGAAGTGAGGAAAGTTTTACACAAATGCTAACGGTACGCCTGTTGTACTTCTAAACGTCCACAGTGCACTCCACTCGTTGGCTTCTACCACTAACAGACTAACAGGTTCAATTATCGTTGGCTCTTTCTTCAGATATTAAAAACAAGTTCTAAACACTTTTTCGTAAACAAATTGCTAAACTGAGATGAGGAAATTATTGCCTTTGTCCATAATATTAAAAAAAATTACTTGTCACTAGCGTTACTCGAAAATATAGGAAACACTTAGTTATTTCCACTACATCGGTTCGGTTCTGTTCACAGCGGTTCACAAATAAGACATCAGAATAGAAATAAGACGGTATGAATTTGGAACAAGCCTATAGACACCGTTGCCTCTTCCTCCAAGTTTTTTTTTATCCTGAAATGTAAATTCGTCAGTTAGGGGAGAGATAAGGTTGTTTGGCAGTATTTCGATTTCTCGTAGTTGCCAAATAACAAGACTTTCCAGTTAGTTCAATGTTACAAGACGATAGCAGCATACGATGGCTTGCATTGCAACAACTGTCGAAAGCCTGCAACTTAAACTGACGACAAACAAAAACTTTTCGTTAGGAAGTGGTTGTTTTCATAAGTTATGTGAGCCAGTTTATGCATCGTATCAGAAGTAATAGTTTTAATTTGTTGAAAGGTTAGTGTTGTATTATGAATTTGTAAATTATGTGTAGAAAATGAAACAAACAAATAAGAGAAGTGAATCTTATCGAAATCTTCTATAAAATTTTTTTTAATTATTGGTCATATTCTTGTATAATATGCCATTTTCTTTCAGATTTATTTTAATTTAAGGTATTGCTAAATTATGTTCTCTTTCATTCAAAATTCAGATACAAAAACTATTTGTATTTTATTTTGTTAACACATATGATTATTTATTTAACATGTTTATGATACACATAAACACATTTGTTTATTATATAATTTAATAATGTAAATGTTAATGAATTATTTCTTTAGTAATATTTATTTCATCAATGTTCTTCCTTTTTCTATCATTCATAGTAGCCAAAATAACTTACTATTTTCTTGTTTAACTTATCATTTAATGAATGATTAGTTTTTAATGATTAAGTTTTGATAAAAATGATAACGGCAGAAATATTTGATTCTGATTAATCTTTTAATGGGTTTTGTAGTATTACGATATTGCATTTTTAATAAATTTGTTATTTCAAGCACTTTTTGAGATGACTGCTAAGTTACCTAACCAGTAACCTTACCAATGAGAAGGGGTTAATGAAAGACCCCTTCCTCCCTCATTTTGATAATGAAAAATATAAAAGTCTGTTTAAGTCAGATATAAAGAATGTAGGAAGGTAATACGATATATAGACGCGTTTTTTTAAATGAATAGATGGGTTGAAAATTAGTTTTTCATAAATTATTGCCAAATTACCTTGCCTAACTACACTTATTTTTCTTTTATCTTCTGTTAACTATATCTTCCTTTCTCAAACTAAATTCTGCATTTCCTCATTGATCTAAATCCTCCAAGAAGTAAGTAGAAAATTAAAAATAATTAAAAATGAAACAAAGAAAAAATAGAAATAAAGCTAATTTACCAACGCGAGTAAATGATACCATTGTAATATGTTTGAACACTTGTCTACTTAGTATGTCTGGGGGGCGAAAGCAAGTAAAATAACTGGCTTTGACATAAAGATAGACACATGCTCAGTGTAATGTTATGAGTGATCAAATACAGTAACTGAACAAATATTGCAGTGAGAATAAATATGAATGAAGGAATGTTTTTCAGTTTCTTTTTCGTCTGTAATGCCACAAATAACTAAATCTACCGGAAAAAACTTGATGTACTTTTATAAATCTAGAAAGTCATAATAACGCCAAGTGAAACTGAAACCAACAATGTTTCTGTCATTTTTGCAAAATACAATAAATATTTGTGCAGTAGGGTACACAAAATAAGACAAAATGTTTAAAGTAAAGTGTATGATTTTTTTAAAAGCCAATAAATTAATTTTATTAACCTAAAAACGTGAAAGATATTGGAAACATATGTGAAAACATTAAACTATAGTTATTCAATTTTAATCAAATAAACTATAAGATGTTTTAGTTTTAAGTAAATTGTTAATTTTTAATCATATATGCTGCAACAGTACAAACTTATAGGGTACAGTACATTACACAAAGTAATTAAAATGGTTAATTACAGTAAATAAATAATTCATATTGTTAGCAATATTCAGCTTTCTACCTAAACTGTAAAAGGAACGACCAAATTTGATGTTGGGACAGGCTGATCACGCCACTTTGCTGTGTCTGTGTGTACACGTGTATATTACATGTGTGTGTGAAACCTGTCAATTCCTGAAAAGCGTCACCCTTAATGAACACTATTAATTATATGAATTTATTTATTTTGTAAAGATTGTGTGCATAATCACAAAACCAAATACGCCAAAGTGTGTATAAAAATAAGACGCATATGTGTATACAAAATAGTGTGAAAAGAATAAAAAGTGCGATTGTAGTAAAAATAAATATAAATAAAACGTATGTTAATTAAGATAAAGAAAAACGGTTTATACACAGTGAACACATAAAAATTACCGACAAGATGATCGGGTAATGTGCAAAAGACTTCGCGTATCGCGAAGACAAACGAATTAAGTGTGAAAAGAATCGTGTTTAAAAAGGGACGCCAACGACAGACTCTGACATGCAGGATATTGTCGAAACATGGTTTTTGCGCCCTAGGGTATAAATATACGAGACGCGCTAACTTAATTCTCTTTCTCGTACAACTACCGTGGCAGCCGGAGGCTCTGCCCAGAGACAACAACTCTTTCTCGATCAACCACAGCAGCAGCCGGAGGTTATTCACGACTACTCATCACTTTCATGAGAGCACCTGCAACCTGACGCCATGACAGGAGACGAGGGAGCAGCCAAGTACATGTAATAGAATCCAGCGTACGGGACGAGGCGACGGACGGAGGTGAGGATCCGAAGGACGAAGATCAAGGTGGACTACTCGACTACAAAGGAGCATCCAGGATCAAGGACCTAGGATCGAAGAGGACACGCTGCCGATTTGCCACGACAATAAGGTAAAAAACAACCATGTATTTGTAACACAAAGACTCACATAAAGACAATATAATTAACGATGTAAAAAGAGAGACAATCTAATTTAAAGATGAATTAATAAATTTTGGAAATGTAAATATTTATTTCTCAGGCTTTCACGGCCGGTGTCAGATGAATTGTTCCTGATATCCGGGCTGTTTGGCCGTGACACTGATGATGGCAGCCAGTAGAGCTGCCGAAACGTTTTTTTTGGTTATAAACCATGGACCACGGCCAAACAGCCCGGATATCAGGAACAATTCAATGTAAATATTTATTTGTATAGTAATTAGAGTAATGTTTTAAAAATGTTTTAAACTATAATTTTGAATCAATAACTTAGTCATTGATATTCTAATTAATATAAAAGTAATTAGTAAATTTTTATTAGAAAACAAAGCAATGTACATGCAGTATAATAAAAAGAAATTAGATTATTAGAAAGTTAGAAAGAGATTAGATAATCTAATAATTATCACACTAATGAGCAAGCTGAGAGCAATATTAGGTAATTACAAATGTTTATTATAGTATAAGATAGTATATTATGTCTATGTGTAATACAAGATTATCACTTATATGTAATAATTAGAAGTGTGCTACGACTACACACACAAGCAAATAACAATGATATTTTAAATCGCAACCAAATAAGAAATTTTTGATTAATACATTTTTAAATGATTTTAAACGATATTACATTGTGTTATTATTATTATGATTACACCTGTCATAATTTTATAGCGTAAGTACTGTTGCAAAATTAAATAGCTCACAAGAAGTTGGGGGCTCAGCAACAAATAACGTTGCAAAAATAAATGGCTCCCAAAAACGTGGGGCATCAACAATTTATTTTATTGTTATAATGCTTATTCTAAGAAATTATGATAAAATAACGTACTTATTTGATTTAAGATGGTCAATTATTACGTAGTTTAAGATGTGTAGCTGATTACCTTACAATTTTAACGACAAATTTAATAATAACCAACACAGCAACAAACAAAAAATGGCATGTATGTACTGTACAAAAAAAAAATTTCAGGATACGATCAGATATTAACGTACGTGATCAGTGTAAAGTACGGATAGGTTGCGTCAAACGGTATACACTGGTGGACAGGAAGTAGCGAGAATTTAATTTTCTGTAACAAGAATTAGATAGTGAAGATACTGAACCTTAGTTAATGTATTACAATTACTGAGTTTATGAATTGCTCTGAACTTTGTTGCTTACTTAATCGATTTTTGTGTCGCCTTATACTCCAATGTAAATACAATAGAGAAAGCTGTACTTAAAAAAATGTTAAAGTTACTGCAGTTGTTTGAATACTGTCTAATAGTGAATGCAGTTTCATTATTATCTTTTCGCGAAGATAAAACTATGTAGTGATAAGAAAGTGACAACGTATTTCTAATAGTAAATGACTGCCGTAATAGAGTCTCAATAATGCGAAAATGTAACAACTTCTTGAATGTGAAGTGACAAAAAGCCTTAAACAATGTATATTTGATGTCTGCGTCTGACTCACTTCACACGAAGTGTGAAGGTGAAAAAGTAAATTGTGAACTCAAAGAGTCACGTTATGCACCTCCTACAAGATAATCGTCAAGTAGAAATACCGCGGCCATTTATTACTTACCAATAAACCAACAGCTGAATATAATTTTATAAATAATAACCCAGGGAGTTTCCATAAAAACCAACTATTGCGTTAGGAGACAGAAATAACGACCACTATGAAAACGGTCGCCTACACATACAGTCGTTAGTCTCTTTTCAATTTCCTGTTGTGGTTGCAACACTTTATCAACAATTTGCATATCCCTGCATCGTACATAAATAACTGAACGCCTGTCGCTAACCTGCAGCTAAACAAGTTTTACGTTTTATTGGCCCATACGGCAACATTTTCACTTTTGTCACATGAGGATCAGAAATGTAATACGTCTGAATACGTCTGACATAACACGTCAGCGTTGACATAATCGCTACCGTCCTCTATAACTTTAATTCTCCATCTTCTAAACTGGATGCCTAATATTTTACACTTATATAATTTTTAGAAACGCTGGTGTCTTGTATCGGCTTTATAGGGAAATAGGAACGTAATAGGAATCGTATATCACTGTATCTACTTTGCCGGCGTTACTAAACTGTCGTGACATAAATCAGTAATTTAAAAAGGAAATTACTTATGAAGACAAGGACAAGGGCAAGGAATTACACGGATGACGTGGAGACTGTGGATCTGCAAGGTGTGACATGTTGAAAATGATGAGACGGAAGAGGTCTGTTATGTGTTACAAAGACTGATGAAGGATTGTCGTTTGCACAAAGAGGGAGGCCAATAATAACGCTGAAGTGAAGGTGAAATTGAATGCTGTTGAAACTGGCGCTGTTGTCAGAAGGCGTAATGGTACAGTCTGTGTCCACAAACGGTTCCATACTCATATAGCACTGCTCCATGCTCCACTTCGATTGATCAATGATTTTGGTCCACTAATGCTCAATAAGGTACTGGTTTTATTTGATGGCTTTCAGACGCTGGTATAAAATCTGTCAGAGTAAAAAAATGCGAATCGCATTTTGTGTACTCGCATAGTCTACAAACCTAACAGGCTAAGTAGTCTGAAATCGTAACCAGATAAATTCACTGGTAGGTAACATGACTGGTATTGGGAGAAGCTGGTTAAATACTATGTCACACTTGTTACTCCACCGACAATAACGAATTGTCAATACAAATTTATGCGCGCACATACTCGCAAATTCAAGGAAACAGAGCACTATGCATAATGTTTACCATAGCAAAAACCAACATAAATCGATGAAAAATAGGCAAAGAAGGGAACAAATGTATCGATGCATTTTAATAACCACTTTTATAGTGGTGTGAGTAAACTGATGGTAGGATAACTTACCCAAGGTTGACTTGATTTACGCCATTCACCGAAACCACATATATCTGTTATATGTGTCATTTATTTTAAGCGAGTTCCAAAACACTAAAAGAGAGCATCAAAATGTTTAACCTGTGTACAGACAGACAGGGCCGCATTTTAAGAGAGTAAATAACAGTTATATATAAGTCTGTCGTTAACGAGCATTTATCGCTTGACACGTGGTCGGACTATCTATTAACATTATACGTAGAGGTTTACTTTTGTAAATGTGGATTGAAGTTAGATATCTGAATGGTCTTTTTCATATTATTATAGAGATATATTGTTATTCTGATGCAAGTAATGAACATTACTCACTTCCATCTCAGAATAGTAATAATAATTTTTTTTTAATGATGAAAACTAATGTTCGTCACAGGAAGGTCCGCATGGTCATACTGTGTTGGACCCACACCCACCAAAACCACAAACCCTTTTTTCCATAACATGAATCAACCTCGAGACTCAGCTTTTGCAATACTTCAAGGTGGTGCCATTTGTGTTGTTGTCCATGTGGACGTTCATCTGTTTTAAAACTTCAGTGGGTCCACGTTACCTGCTTTCTCCTATTCTGTCAGTAGCCCTACAAGATCAAGTAGCAATAATAATAATAATAATAATAATAATAACAATCTTCATTACAGCGTCACATCATCAACCCACAACAAAGGCGTCGACGGCGTTGATGATGAGAAGACAATCAGCCGGGAAATCTGATAACTTCAGAATATGGCCGTCCACCAATCTTCGGATTGTGTTGATCACGTAATAAAAGAAGACGACAAAGGTTGGGACAGACAACAATCGGATCGTATATCAGCAACGACTTCAGATCTGAAATTGAAACAGTTGTTGAAGGAACTCGGTTTTAATGGAGATAACCCGTAACAAAAATATCGGTATGGAGAACCATACATGACTTCCATGTTCTAAGATTTATATAAAAATCATATTCGAAATGAAATATTTCCTTAGAAACTACTTCTTTCTACTTATTGCTTCAGCCTTAACCACAGTACTGTGGTCACTAACGTATACCACCTCACGTTTTCGCACTCGATTGTCACTGATGATGGCAGTCGATGGCACTGCCGAAACGTCTGTTTTTTCAGAAAACATTGTACTATGGCTAAACAGCCCGGGAAGGAATTTTAACAAAGAACTACTTCTTTGTTGCCGATAACGTAGTATACATAAACAATTCTCCCCTCCCCCTTCAACTATAATTTTCATTTATAGAAAATTACCCCCACCCCGTTCACCTAACCTCTTCATTTATAGATATTTCATCTACGTTGCTACAGTGGATTATTATGAGCTTCTTATCAAGATACTTTATTTATAAAAATTAAGTACTTTACTCTTGTTAAAACATAAAACGTTGCAGGTAAACTACCCCTTTCTCTAAACCGATCATCACCAAAATCAATAGACCTTCTTTCCTCTACAATGCAGGGCTGTATGCAAAAAAAATATTTGATTCTGTTTGAATGTGCGGCAGTTATCGTTCGTCATGAAAACATTTCTCTTGTTACAACATAACATGTTTCAGGTAAACTACCCCTTTCCCTTTACCGATCTTCACCAAAATCAACAGGCCTTCAGTACTGTAAAATGCAGGGCTGTATGCAAAACATTATTTGATTCTGTTTGAATTTGCGGCTCTTATCATTTTCCATAGTAAATACCCTTGTTAAAATATAAAATTTTGCAGGTAAACTTCCCCTTTCCCTTAACTGATCTTCAACAAAATCAACAGGCCTTGAGTTCTATATAACTCAAAAAGGTATGCAAAAGAGTAGTTGATTCGGTTTGAATTTACGGCAGTTATCGTTCGTCATAGAAAAAATTACCCTTGTTACAACATAAAATGTTGCTGGTAAACTACCCTATTCCCTTAACCGATCTACACCAAAACCAGCAGGCCTTCTTGAGAACTCTACAATTCAGGGCTGCATGCAAAACATTGTTTGATTCTGTTTGAATTTGTGGCTGTTATCGTTTGCCATAGAAAAAAATTACCCTTGATAAGAAAAATGTTGCTGGTAAACTACCCCATCCCGTTAACCGATCTTCACCAAAAACAATATATCTTGAGTAATCTACAAATCAGAGGTGTATGCAAAATATTATTTGATTTTGTTTGAATTTGCGACTCTTATCGTTTGCCATAGAAAATACCCTTTTAAAACATAAAACGTTGCCAGTAAACTACCCCTTTCCCTTAACCGATCTTCACTAAAAACAATAGGTCCCGAGAACTCTACAATTCAGGGCTGTATGCAAACAATTATTTGATTCTGTTTAAATTTGCGGCTTTTATCGTTTGCCATAGAAAATACCCTTGTTAAAACAAAAAATGTTGCTGGTAAACTACCCCTTTCCCTTAACCGATCTTCACCAAAAACAACAGGTCTTGAGAACTCTACAATTCAGGGCTTTATGCAAAACAGTATTTGGTTATGTTTGAATTTGCGGCTGTTATCGTTTGCCATAGAAAAAAAGTCTACAGACACACACACAGACAGACACACACACACAGACACTTTTCGAAAAATGACTTTTTTCATGTTTTGAGTGTAGTACAATCAGAATCTGCAATAATCTCGAACACGATTATTTTTGCCATCACCATACTTCCATTTCCTTAAGGAACATGGAAGTAAAAACGTATATTACACGTTTTGTACACGGGTTACTATATTTTGTTTTGTACTGTTACGGAGCTGTATAGGAATTGAAGAAGAAATATCAATTGCTGTTAAAAAGTTTAGTCTTCTCCAAATATTATCATATTGGAGAGAGTGAAAAGTAATTTTTATAGTAAATTAACAGACATAAGTATGATATAGATACGCAAATAAACCTGTGCTTCTTTTAATGCTTCTCAAACATGTAAATAATGACGTTTAGTACAACGCTGGATAAGACGCCTGTACGTGTTTAATCGGGTTGAAAAACTGTCTGGAGAACTAACAGTGGACTACCTACGTATTTACTACAGGGGTCCAACACGGAAAGAAAAACGTCCTAGTGACCTCGTTTCTCGAAACCCTGTTAGAGGCGTACCATCCTTTCAAGACTCACTTCACGAAAGACCTCCTATTGGTAACGCCACCTTTATGGATACTCTCTCCACGGGATTCCTTCGTAAGAAATTCCAGACCTGATTCCTCCTAAGATGCCTTGAAGTCCATCTCTATTTAGGCCTTCGAGACTGACTCCCTCAGAAAATTTCTCTCAATTACCAAAGGATTTCTATTTTTGGATCTCTGTTCAACACAGGTTATATAGGAAAAACTTCCTTAAGACTTCGTCTGCGGGGAACATTCATTAAAGGGAAATGTTTGAAGTCCCTGCCTAGGGAATATTTACCAGTTCCTCGTGAGATAAAGGAACATTATTTATTTCTTAGTAGAGACAATTATGTTTTCCAGTTAATGACCAGTTGTTTTGAGATGCCTTTTGTAAGGGGCCCTATTGCATAGTTTCTTATACTGGACCTTCCGAAGGCACTTCTAAACAGGAAACCTTCAAGTTGCAGCCTTCTAGGAATGCTCTATAAGAGCGAATCTCCGTAGCAGACTATCATATCGGAAACTCCTTAAAAACCTCCGATCGGCAACCTGTACTTTCATAACAACGAACATTACGTTCTCTAGTAAATGTTTATCTATCAGTATCATAGAACGGAAACTCATGATTATGTGGCAATCACCCATACTCCTCCAGGATTAATGGTTTTTCTACCAGACATACTCAGATTTCTCTCTTCCAGCAAATCTTAAACGTATAGCAGGCCTGTATATTTAACAGCCTAGCCGTTGTTTAGAAAATTCTCGGGATCCATCCGGAATCCTCAAGATCCTATTCCATGCCTGCAATATTATTCTCCTTCCTTGGAAATTTTAGTTGAAATATTCTCTCCTGGTGTGAGACTCTCCTATTGGGACTTTCACCAGAACAAACTCGAGTCAGAATCGATCAACAAGTTTCGCATTGGTCTGTAATGAAAAACAATGTTTATTTGGTTTGCAAGTCAACTGTGTTATTCGATATTCAAGATGAGTACGATGTATTCATACGATATACTGAAGATTACTGTGATTCTGAAAAGTATATTTCTAAAAAAAACACAAAAAACAGATTTTCTAAGATAAGTTTAAACGAACGCATAAACAAACGAACGGTGGTATTAATCAAAAGATGTTTCACAAATTATAAACAAAGAGTGTTATGACAGTGATAAACTAAATAAAAAAAAAATAAATAAATATTTACAGGTTACTGCAGGCACAAACATTAATGGCGAATTTCTGTGCTGCGTTGGACAAATGATTCTATGAATGTCATATAAATATTTTTCTCAGGTTTGTTGTGACCTGAGAAAAATACTTTTCCAAGTTGTGTGAAAATGAAAATTGTCTTCAAGGGCAATTATATAGTGACAGCGATCTGTTGCCTTAGGTAACATGTATATATTACCCCTTTTATAAATATTGGAGAATATGTGATGTAAGTAAGCCAAATTTCTACATTAAAAAAATAACTTGGTTCATGTCTATAAACTGTAGTTTCCAATAATTCTTTTTAGAGAACGCTAAAGTTTTCCTACACTATTGTCTGTTATCAGAGTAATTAAAGTACATTTGTAAAGAGTTATACGTATGTAATTTAAGAAAACATAGTATGCCGTCATATGAAGAGTGAAACAAGCGTTTCACACATGAGTGCAGAAATCTTAATAAGCTGCTCGGAGACCGGCAACCTCTCTACACTCGAAAGGGGAGACGATTACATTATATGAGTTGTGATGAAATTATGTAGATTTTGAGGGACTATTATATAACTTAGTTACTTTGTTTAAGTTATAACAGCTTGAAATCTTCTTATACGTATAGTATAAAGTTCAATACTGAGTTTTGTTTAAGTTTAAATATACGACAATTATGAAGTTAAACAATTAACTCATACAAAAAGGAATGGAGTGGAGTGTGAATGTGTTTCCACCCACGCTAAAGAGGCTAACGAGGTAACATCATTAGTGATACAGCCTTAGTGTGACGGAACGCTGGCAATATTACGCGCTGTGTTTTGGGTAAGAGCCATTTGTGATCGTACAATTTAGAAAAGTAAAGATGTCAATTAAGCCACCTGTCAAGAATTAAATACTCAAAGTGTTTAATGTTATTAGTGAAATCGATGTAAGGTAAACTGAGGGGGCACATAAAACGTAGCGGTAATTGAAGGCGGAGAATCTAGTTTCCCTGTCCGATTGTGTTTACTGGTTTCAAAGCAGCAAGCACCGACAGACCATTCTGTACGGATCAATTTATGAACAATTAAATGGTCTCGGAGAAGCCCGTTTTCAGCCTACAACAGAACAGTATCAGACTCTTGAGAAAGCTTTATTGTTTACTTTTATAACAGGAGGGCACTTACTCTCCTGAAAGAATGCTTTCACTTGGAAAGAAAGAGATTTACTATTTTAACACTCTACTGAACCATTCATACGTTACGAATAAAATGTCACTTAACGAGAGAATGGTAAAACAATAAAGGATAGAATTAGTGAATGCGGGATGCGCATAAACAACTAATTAACGTAAAAAAGTATTCAATTTATAAATTTCTTCTGTTACTATACATGACAAAATTCATACTTTCTTGTAATGACGTATGTTGTATTCGATGATCAAAATCTTAATTAAAATTGAATGGAAAAATCTGTCAAAAATTTTTGAATTATCTTAGTTTTTGGTTTAATCGGTTAAAATCTAAGGTTAACGTTTATTTGAGGGAATAAAAAATATACGCGAAGCGCGCACGCGCTCACACACACACACACACACACACACACACACACACACACACACACACACACACACACACACACACACACACACACACACACACACACACACACACACACACACACACACACACACACACACACACACACACACACACACACAAAACTCTCAGAATTCATAAAAACTACTATATTTTTATGATTATTTGTTCATTTTACCTGATTTTTAGAGTACACATGAATTTGATGTAGGCCTATACAGTACTTGAAGTGTACAAGGAGCATGTCAGTAAACTACATGGAAAGGCAACATCTACATGCAGTTTTTTTACGTGGAGATCGCGAGGGAATTTTTCCAGTCAAGGGATTCCTCAATAAACCTTAATATTGAAATAGTTTAAAAGAAGACACCGACTTGTGTAGGAAACGCCACCTAATCAAGTGATCTCGGGGGAAAACTTCCCCAGCGACAACATACTGCAAAAATATTTCATAAGACAAATTTTGACCTCAACTGACAAATTCATAAAATGAAAACCTGTGATGCTCCTACAGAATCCTTTTGGTGGGGGCTAAGTATAAAGGTGATCACTTAAGACTCTCATTATGTAATCGAGCTCCGAAACTTGTAGTGTCTTTTTGATACTGTAGAGAAGGAAACTTACTTCGTTCTTACCAGACCACGTAGCTTCCTCAAGAATATATCAGCATTGGTTCTATGGTAAATAAAGAGCCTTTAGAAAGGTTACAACTAGATTCCTTTCCTACGAACGTAATAGAAACCACTCCCTCAGAACTCCACCTCATTCGTGTCCACGGACCACTATCGTAAGAGCTATGGTTTTTCGGTTTTACGATCCCTCCCCTCATCCTCGTCAGGGAAAGTTCATGCGGGATGCCTTATTGTCTAGAAGATAGTCAGTGTATTCCCTAGGTTTCTAGCAGTTCTAACTGGTTGCTCTTACCATCTGGCAGTACAAACAGTACGTTTAACATCAGCAAAAGCATTAAGCTTGTCATCCAGAGAATACTCTTTCAATTTTTTTAGAGGCTTCTCTAGAAAGGATTTCTATCCTGTTTCTTCATCCTGTGGAAACCTTAAAAAAAAAAGTCTTTCCTTGCTTTTGTTGTGCCTACTGAGCCCTCAAAAACGAATCATGTAATAGATCGGAGATTAGATTGTGGTCACATGCATTAGTACATCAGAAAAGCTATTTACATTGCTATATTGTTTTTACCAATTTAGTTCTGACTTTACGAGTACTGACATATTCAACTTCAGCTAACTTCTAAATCTGTCCGTTTCAAAAGCCGGCTACTACTGACAGGAACTACACGAAGAGTGGACATAAGTAATTTACAAATCCTGTAGTTACGTACTCTTCTTCCCACGCATTGTCTTTCATTATTTCTAGTTATTTTTATTAAATTGTATTTAGTATGTCTGTGTTTTAAGTTATGTATACAGTAAAGGATTCAATATGCCGTAAACTTTAACAATTATTGACTTGTTTATGTGTTTTATGTTGCAACCTTTTTATAGGTTTACATCAGGTGTCATAAAGCAACTTCTTTTATAATGCCATTACGTCAATCGGTTACTTGTAACACACACACACACACACACACACACACACACACACACACACACACACACACACACACACACACACACACACACACACACACACACACACACACACACACACACACACACACACACACACACACACACACGCGCGCGCGCGCACGCACAGTTATTTTGCGAAATTTTGGTATGCCGATCAAGCAGCTCCACATTAATGTTAATATGTCTTAATTACATCGTTTATAGAGTATATTAATTACGAGACGACTACTAAATCGTTACCTATTATTACAACATACAATAAACCTTGTCATCGTATCCAAGAATAAACAAAACAATTAATCATGACTTATACCTCAAAAATACAAATTCATACATGATAGTGATAATATAAGCATTTGGTTATCAGTTAAAGTCAACAACGTAAATGTGACTTTATAAAATATTATTACACTATAGCACAGGTCCAAAAAAGTAGGATCATCATGACAATTTTCTCTCTTGTGTTTCAGCGTAATATAACTGTAAATGTGAAGAGAAATTTGCTAACTAGCATGTCAAATTAATGTGAAGGTATCACGTTATTCCTTCATACGTGTTCTTTTCTGTTATATTTCCGACGTTTTTAATTTGTTTCATCTCCTTGTCGTCGTCAAGTACCTACTACTACTACAACTACTACTACTACTACTACTACTACTACTACTACTACTAATAATAATAATAATAATAATAATAATCATCATCATCATCATCTTCGCCGTCGTCGTCGTCACCACCATATAATGTGGTTAAAGTTGCGAATTAAACAATTTAATTTACCTTATTTTCTTAAAATAACTCTGGTGACAATGTTTTATAGTAATGGATTTACGTAGACGTTAAGAGGTAACAATTTTCAAACTAATTGGATCCAACGTTTTTTTGCATGCTTATAGCATTAATATAAAAATGTACATAAATAGATACTACAAATAGACAAAACCAAACGACCGCGGATCATATTGACACACCATCGGTGTAGGGCAGGTCGCTTCGTCGGTGCCCTGCCTGTTTTCCGATTTAACACTCCTGCGATTTTTCTCTGCTTCGGTGACTCTCTTTCAGTTTCGTTTAGATTGTCCATTTGATTATATAACATAGTAAATCTCTGCGTCAGATCATCGCAAAACGAGGACATTTTAATTTAAATTTTGAATGTGAATAGTAAATACATATTATTTTACGTAATTACATTTCCTCCTTGAACACTGACAGGAAGGTATGATATCGACCACAGTTTGGCTTCTGCGGTCAGTGATTGTAGCCTACGTGATCAGTTTCCGCGGAATTTACGCATGGAACTGTATGAACAAGGATAACTGACAAGACTTTCCAGCAGAAAACGTGACTGTGATTTGTTTATTCAGCAGATCAGTGGTAACGATTATTTAAAATATGTACCACCAACACCCCAACATTAATGTACGGATATAATAAATTTCCTACTATAAAAGTAATTAAATTCTAAGAATGTGAAAAACAACAGGCCGTGAATAATTTGCATTTTGTTTGTATTTAACGTATAAATATATAAACTTACTTTTTTTTAAAGATGTATGTAATGACAATCTAGAAGGTGACAGATTATCACGACAAGATGAAGGAAAGAAAATTAAACAGTAACTAATTAAAATTTTCCCAAAGATAGTTTGGAACATCTAGTAAAGTTTAGAATTCTTGTTGTGGAAAAAGTGACTTACGAAGTATGTTATTAATAATTTTTGTTGCTTAGTTGTACCTACTGGAACAAGAGGTAAACGATTGGATAAGAATTAGATATTTGACAGGAATTATCGAATTCAGTGAACGATGTGTCCGATGCAATTGCATCTGCGAGACAGTGTACAGTTTATATTTAGTAAACAACTCAAACGAAATAGAATTGCATACGGAAATGTAAGCCTATGAATGCAAATGCAGAAAAATTAAAACTTTTTGTAATTCCAAATTACACATCAGTTGTAATTTAAAATAATTATCGTTGCACTAAACAAGCTACAACTTATTAAAATTACTATATTCAACGTTTTAGAATTACCAACAATTTATTAAAGAGCAATTTTAAAGTAGCATTAAAGTATTTTTTCTAAAATATTCCGTATTTGAACAATTTTTTAAAATACACGGATTGTTACTTATAGAAATAATTATTTATAAAATAAGTAAATTACCAGCAAAAAGTATAACTTTGTTAAAAGCAAATGGGATAAAATTAGAATATTTACGGAGTTTGTTAGAATTTATTCTTAATTACCAGAAATAAAGTACTGTATTAGAAAGATATAAACAGTAAAAACATATTTTTATAGTAGAGAGGAAGCCCAGTGGGTGACAACATCAATCCATCTCTGTCACTCCCGTTGTCAACAATTGTACTCCTTCAATATTGTACTTTGTCTAAAAGCAGTAGAACATAGTAAATAAAAATTAAAGAAAACATAAGCTTCACATTATTCAACTTGATACTATTGGATGTTTGACTCATAAAACACGCGCGCGTGCATACATGGTGTGGTCCCTACAATCGTGTTACATCGGGATTAAAAGGAGTGAAGTTACCTGTTTTCTTTCCTATTCTGTACTCTTATGAAATAATGCATTTAAAATATTTTTTAGAAAAATTTCATGTTTTCAACACTATTACAATGATACAGATGTTAGAAAGTCAGCAACTTCTTATAATTTTATTTTTTCTTAAGTTTAAGAGAAGAATAAACGTAATAAATCATGTTTAAAATCGAGTACGACATGCTCACTCAGCAATTTATTTACTTTTGTCCTGCATTTTATATTTTAAAAGAAATAGTTTTTAAATCGTTTTGTTCCGTTCTAAATCGTTTCGTCATGTCGTTTCGTGAAACATTAGATAGGCGTTTCAAAACTTGTCCAATTTCCAGCTAGACAAGTTGTAAGAGACTGTGTAGCGTAGGGCCTACGAAAGAAAACATGTCAGATGACATATGTTTATATCTGTATCATGTAAATAGTAGATTGGATGATATTGGTCTCTATAATTTTGCCACTATAGTTGTACTAACAAAAACACTTTTGTTATTGATTCTTAATTTTTTCTAGTTTATTTTAAAGTACGTCAGGAAAATTAAAATAGTACATTGAGTTCTATGAATGTACTAAGATTAGTCAGAACGTGAAATATGAAAATCGTGTTTTCTGAAAATCTTGTTCCAGTGTCTGAATGAAAAGACACTTGCTTTGCGCTTTAGGCGTTATTTATCACTGTTGAGAAGCTAGCGTTTTTTACACATCAAGTAATCACATAACTAAGTTTCAGATCCCAGTATTTCATCTGAATTTTGTTATTCTTTCATGTTATAATAAAGACTCATCATGTGCAATATTTCATTATTTTGAAAAATGTATGCGGCACGTACGTGGCACCTTTCACTCCAAATATCTGTTTTAAATAAATAAATGAAGGAAATTAAATTAACTTTGAGAACTTAAAGAAATATACAATTGCCTTTTAAATTGGCGTTAGTACATAAAATAATGTTGTTACTTCAATCAACTTTATTTATTTAAGAAAAAAATGTATTCATGAACGTGAAATAAGTGGGAGAAATATGGCGTTATATTTGTGAAGATATTTAATGGATTTTGTAAGAAATACATTTCAAGAGTACACACGTATAGCTACGAATAGTGCCACAGAGAAGTGCATACAATTAGCAAACCAAGAACAGCTCTCCACTGAGGTGTTGAATGCAGCGTTTCCAGCTCAGAGTCGAGTTCAACAGGGATTACTGCGTGTAATTTATTTCTATATTACTTTCATATTTATGATATAAAACTCGTTTAAGACATTCCTATAGTAAGAAAGGAACGTAACATCTTGTACTAATTAACTGAAAAATCAGTTTTTTTATTTTCTACATAACACGGATGAATACGTTTGTGTTAGTTCTCTGTATAATCACACCTGTGACGAATTACAGAGCAATAAATAAGGATCAAGTTGAATGCGTATTATAGAATACAGTTAATGGAAGCCTCCTAAAACTTGGTTTTCAGACGATCTTTACTAATATTAAAGAAAGTCTATTTTAAATTTCTGAGAAAAACCTAATGTTTTTTGTTTATGTTAACAATATTAGATCTGATTGAAATATCTGGATACTAATCTAAAAATATCTGGTTTGATTTACGACACAGAAGAATAAAATGCATTTTTCAGCTCCCAAGTCGACTCAGACTCAGCCTGTGGAAATGAGTACTGGTCTAACATCCTGAGTAGCAGAACCATAGTGTTGGACAGTCCATCTTTCTTGTGTCGGCTGCTATTCCATCTACCCTGATTGGTTATCCTGAGCAATTTTGCTGATACAAAAAAGTGCGTAGTTATTATTATTTGGTTGAAACAACGGTAAGTAGTATTAGCATTTGCACTGCTAACTTACTTATTCAAAAATTAGAACTTGCCCTCTATTTATTAATTACTTCCATGTTCCTTAAGGAAATGGAAGTATGGTGATGGCAAAAAAAATCGTCTTCGAGATTATTGCAGATTCTGATTGTACGACACTCAAAACATGAAAAAAAGTCGTTTTTCGAAAAGTGTCTGTGTGTGTGTCTGTGTGTCTATCTGTCTATAGATTTTTTTTCTATGGCAAACGATAACAGCCGCAAATTCAAACAGAATCAAATAATTTTTTGCATACAGCCCTGATTTGTAGAGTACTCACGACCTATTGTTTTTGGTGAAGATCGGTTGAGGGAAAGGGGTAGTTTACTAGCAACGGTTTCTTTTATCAAGGGTAATTTTTTTTTGGCAAACGATAACAGCCGCAAATTCAAACAGAATTAAATAATGTTTCGTATACAGCCCTGAATTGTGGAGTTCTCAAGATCTACTGATTTTGGTGAAGATCGGTTAAGGGAAAGGGGAAGTTCACCTGCAACATTTTTTTAACAAGGGTATTTTATATGGCAAACGATAACAGCGCAAATTCAAACAGAATCAAAGGATTATTTGCATACAGCCCTGATTTGTAGAGTACTCAAGATCTATTGTTTTTGGTGAAGATCGGTTAAGGGGAAGGGGTAGTTTACCTGCAACATTTTTTTATCAAGTGTAATTTTCTATGGCAAACGATAACAGCCGCAAATTCACACAGAATCAAATAATGTTTTGCATACGTCTCTGAATTGCAGAGATCTCAAGGACTTTCGATTTTGGTGAAGATCGGTTAAGGGGAAGGGGTAGTTTACCTGCAACCTTTTACGTTTTAACAACAGTAAAGTACTTGAAAATTCATTTAAACTTTTTGAAACAATGGTAATTGTTAAAAATAAAATAATTTTGTTGCCAGGCAACAAAATTATAAATTTTTCGTTTTAATGTAAATTATGTATGAGTTAATATACATGTATAAAATAATATATCGTTCGTGGCAGGCAAGCATATCTCAGTTATGTAATGTTTACGTTTCCATTTTATTATTATGACTACCGCAATAAAAAGGCAGGGAAAACACACACGCACACACACACACACACACACAATTCGCGTTATTTCTGGCCTCACTCATGTTTATTTTCTTACATTTGCACGCTTTTTAAATGGTAAGTGCCGAACCCATACCAACATTACGCGTGCAAGCCGAAAAAGTGTCCAGCGTGGATAGCGATTTGCTTCCTGTGGATCTCTGGGCAGTGTAACTGCACGTGTTTACAGAGGAACGATTCATAGACAGACTTTTCGTCTTTAGGGAATGAACCCTCTGCAAGATGCTGAGGGTCCATGAGTGACTTCGGAGCGCTCCTTCTTTTTCGCGTGTTTGTTCTGTGAAACATACACTGTAGATTCCCAGCTTGATAGGAACGCTGCAACTAGGAACACTGTAGCAACGCTCAATAGGAAAAGTTGAAAATTTTTGTCCACGGTGTACCCTCATACACACTAAACCTGCTCTGATGTTTTAATTACGGACATCATAATATTAAAACTTTGGAAACTTGAGCACTACTTAATGGAGATCAAACATTAACTTATACAAGCCATTAATTTTATGCAATTTTTTATATACAGTGTATTGTACAACGTTATCGGCAACAAAGAAGTAGTTTTTGTTAAAATTCCTTCCCGGGATGTTTGGCCGTAGTCCAATGTTTTCTACAAAACCAGACGTTTCGGCAATGCCATCGACTTCCATCATCAGTGAAATTCGAGTGCGATAACGTGAGGTGGTATACGTTAGTGACCACAGTACTGTGGTTAAGGCTGAAGCAGTAAGTAGAAAGAAGTAGTTTCTATAGTAATATTTCATTTCGAAAATGATTTTAAATATAAATATTAGAACATGGAAGTCATATATGGTTCTCCATACCGATATTTTTTAGTCGAAACAGTTATTGTATTCTCCAATCTAAATATTTTAAGCCAGTTGAAAGAATATCTAGTTCTCTGAGTGTACTACTTTTGTATCCTCCTTCCGATAGCTAATACAGCTTGAAGTCCAGTCATCAATCCATCTGTCACTCTCGTTGTCAACAATTATACTCCTTCAATATTGTACTTTGACTAAAAAGTAGTAGAATATAGAAAATGAAAAATTAAAGAAAACATAAGCTTCACCGTGTAAGTTGTAAACATTAAACAGAAGGTGTCATTCCAGGCGGTATTACTGGAAACATGCTTTCGTGTCTCAATGGAACTGACGTTTCTAAATGTTTCAGTGGTACCTAAAAAACACGACTTTTCACTTGGAATTGTCACTCCTGTTAGATGACACTTCTTGTTTGGAGAGTAACGTGGCAACCTGCTGCTTGCTCGTTGCTTTGTGATTACAGTTCCATTTATTTTTTAATATATTAATATATTTTGCGATGTTACTTGAATCCATGCATTTTTCTCCCTACCCATTCCTCTCGCCTTCTTCCACTACATAGACATCACAGTCCTCGTGCTTCATTACGTGCACTAAACAAGACGACTATCTACGATTTTGGTTTTCGTGTGTTTTGTCTGTGTGTTGATCGTCATTGGTTATTCTATCTCTTTATTTTATTCTACCCGTTCCAAAAACATTCGTCCGCATTTAGAAGGTTTGGAGTCTTTACACGTCTATTTTTGACTACCACAGTTTTAATCCATTCAGCAGCAATAACCAAAGATAACAATTCTTCGGCAAACGGAAGATATCAGTTTTACATTACGAATCTTTTTTACTTCCATATTCCTTAAGGAATGGAAGTATGGTGATGGCAAAAAAAATCGTGTTCGAGATTATTGCAGATTCTGATTCTACTACACTCAAAACATGAAAAAAAGTCGTTTTCCGAAAAGTGTCTGTGTGTGTGTCTGTCCGTCTGTGTGTCTGTGTGTCTGTCTGTAGATTTTTTTTCTATGGCAAACGATAACTGCCGCAAATTCAAACAGAATCAAATAATTTTTTGCATACAGCCCTGATTTGTAGAGTACTCACGACTTATTGTTTTTTGGTGAAGATCGGTTGAGGGAAAGGGGTAGTTTACCGGCAACGGTTTTTTTTTATCAAGGGAAATTTTTTTTTTTGGCAAACGATAACAGCCGCAAATTCAAACAGAATCAAATAATGTTTCGTATACAGCCCTGAATTGTAGAGTTCTCAAGACCTATTGTTTTTTGGTGAAGATCGGTTAAGGGAAAGGGGTAGTTTACCTGTAACGTTTTATGTTTTAACAAGGGTATTTCTTATGGCAAACGATAACAGCCGCAAATTCAAACAGACTCAAAAGATTATTTGCATACAGCCCTAAATTGTAGAGGTCTCAAGACCTATTGTTTTTGGTGAAGATCGGTTGAGGGAAAGGGGTAGTTTACCTGCAACGTTTTTTTAACAAGGGTATTTTCTATGGCAAACGATAACAGCCGCAAATTCAAACAGAATCAAATAATGTTTTGCATACAGCCCTGATTTGTAGAGTACTCAAGATCTATTGTTTTTGGTGAAGATCGGTTAAGGGGAAGGGGTAGTTTACCTGCAACATTTTTTATCAAGTGTAATTTTCTATGGCAAACGATAACAGCCGCAAATTCACACAGAATCAAATAATGTTTTGCATACGTCTCTGAATTGCAGAGATCTCAAGGACTTTCGATTTTGGTGAAGATCGGTTAAGGGGAAGGGGTAGTTTACCTGCAACCTTTTACGTTTTAACAAGAGTAAAGTACTTGAAATTCATTTAAACTTTTTGAAACAATGGTAATTGTTAAAAATAAAATAATTTTGTTGCCAGGCAATAAAATTATAATTTTTTCATTTTAATGTAAATCTGTACATAGTATAAAGTAAAGTCGGTCCGTTCTCTCTCTGTGTTTGAAATCGCCAATCTCAGGAAGTACTGAACGGATTTTATTCAAGTTTTCGCCAATAGATAGAGTGTCTATCGAGGAACATTTATGTGTATAATTAATACATATATGTTGTACATTAGCTTAGCTATCACGGTTTATGTCAAGTAAGTGGTATAGTTTACATCTTATATATAAAAATGAATGTTTCTTTGTTTGTCCCGTATGCGTTCCTATACCATTCATCCGATTGCGATGAAACTTCGGTGAGTTGTTGTGCGCACGTCCGCGAAGGTTTCTTCCACATCTCCTCCTAAACCACTGTACCGATTTCAACCAAACTTGGCACAAATATTTTACGCAACGGGAGAACCAACATAGGATAGGTGTTTTTTCGATGGGGTCCTTTTGGGGGTTCTTTGGGGTCTTCCACATCGCCTCCTAAACCACTGGACCGATTTCAACCAAACTTGGCACAAATATTTTACTCAAAGGGAGAACCAACATAGGACAAGTGTTTTCTTCGATACGATCCTTTGGGGGGTCCTTTGGGGTCTTCCACGTCTCCACCTAAACCATTGGACCGATTTCAACCAAACTTGGCACAAATATTTTACGCAACGGAAGAACCAACATAGGACAGGTGTTTTTCCGATACGATCCTCTGGGGGGTCCTTTGCGGTCTTAAAAAACTATTAGATCTGGTTACTATGGCAACCCAATAGAATAGATTCTGTTCTAAATATATTATCGCATTAAATTGAAGACCACGCGAACGAAGTTGTGGGCAACAGCTATTTATTTTTAAGAAGCCTACTTTAATTAAACTTTATTAATTAAACTAACATTTTCATTACGTACAACGTGAAACTCCGTAGCGAAGCACGGGTATTCTGCTAGTCATGTATAAGAGAAAATATATCGTGCGTGGCAGGCAAGTATATCTCAGTTATGTACTGTTTACGTTTCCATTTTATTATTATCACTACCGCAATAAAAAGGCAGGGAAGACACACACACACACACACACACACACACACACACACACACACACACACACACACACACACACACACACACACACACACACACACACACACACACACACACACACACACACACACACACACACACACACACACACACACACACACACACACACACACACACACACACACACACACACACACACACACACACACACACACACACACTTCGCGTTATTTCTGGCCTCATTCATGTTTATTTTCTTACATTTGCACGCTTTTTAAATGGAAAGTGCCGAACCCATACCAACATAACGCATGCAAGCCGAAAAAGTGTCCAGCATGGATAGCGATTTGCTTCCTGTGGATCGCTGGGCAGTGTAACTGCACGTGTTTACAGAGGAACGATTCATAGACAGACTTTTCGTCTTTAGGGAATGAACCCTCTGCAAGATGCTGAGGGTCCATGAGTGACTTCGGAGCGCTCCTTCTTTTCCGCGTGTTTGTTCTGTGAAACGTACACTGTAGATTCGCAGATTTATTCTAAGCAACGCTCAATAGGAAATGTTGAAAATTTTTGTCCACGGTGAACCCTCATACACACTAAACCTGCTCTGATGTTTTAATTACGGACATCGTAATATTAAAACTTTGGAAACTTGAGCACTACTTAATGGAGATCAAACATTAACTTATACAAACCATTAATTTTATGCCATTTTTTATATACAGTATATTGTACAACGTTATCGGCAACAAAGAAGTAGTTTTTGTTAAAATTCCTTCCCGGGATATTTGGCCGTAGTCCAATGTTTTCTACAAAACCAGACGTTTCGGCAATGCCATTGACTTCCATCATCAGTGAAAATCGAGTGCGATAACGTGAGGTGGTATATGTTAGTGACCACAGTACTGTGGGTAAGGCTGAAGCAGTAAGTAGAAAGAAGTAGTTTCTATGGTAATATTTCATTTCGAAAATGATTTTAAAAATAAATCTTAGAATATGGAAGTCATGTATGGTTCTCCATACCGATATTTTTGTTATTTTATATTTTACTTTTGATTTCCTTGGAATTATTAAAATTGGTGTACACTTGTCTATTTAGGTACACATTCTAAGGCTTGTAATACCTTTAATAAAAGTATGAGTGTTTTATTCTTTCCTTGTAAATATATGTGGTAATATGTTTTTTATTATATTATTTATGTTGTCGTGATGTTGACTGAATATTTATAATTTCCTAACTTTCTATGCCTACTCTCATTAGAGACTGACGCTGTAGTTCTGATTCTGTTGTTACTACTATCGTCCGGGTAGCACATGGTATTGGTAATAACTACGTTTGTTTTGCTTCCTTAGAACTATATGAAAGAAGTACTAATAAAATACTTAGCGTATACGTTAATAGCGTAAGTAATAGGCTAAGACGCTCCTCTCTGTATGTTTAAGTTGATGTTTCCGTTATATGACCTAAACGTTTCTTCTAATTCCGTTATAGATTTCTTACTTTAGATGAACGTAATTTGTAAGAATTCCTAGCACTCAGAAAAATAGACGAGTCTTTCTGAATATTGAGATACCGTTCAACAAATACCGTTTTGTTGGAACAAAAAATGTTTTTCCAGCTCCTGATCCTTTTAAAAATCTATATTGAGAAATGATAAGATAATCTTTATACGTTTTACTCTTGATTTGATTAAGAATATTTTCCAAAAAAAAAAAACTGTTTTACTAACGGACTTCTGCAGCGCCAAGAGTAGTTACAAAAATCCTAGATATTGAAGTTATGGATACGCGTCTTAACTCTGAAACACACTTCGTTAGAGTTCTTGCCATCTACTAAGAAAATTGAGAAAAAAGTAGAAGTACGATAATAAGCAGAGACAATATTCATTGCTGTGAAGACATAAACATATTACAAAAAAAAAGATCTATAGGCTATAGCAGTACGCACTAGAAGTTAGAGGTTTTCAATTGTCTGTGAGGATACTCCACCCACCTGAACACTCAACAAACAAAAATAATTAACGATTATTTTTTCCGTGAACTATAACATAGATTACAGCATGAGGAGAAAAACAAAAACCGTTTAATGGAGTTAAAAAAAAATACAACTAAATAAAGGGAATTTCTAAGAAAAACAGAAGAAAAGTTGTGATATTTTGTCTACTGGGCAACCAACTTATTGGCCGATTGATCCGAGAAAAATACCAGACATTATCTATATCTTCTTAACAAGAAATATATCTATCAGTTACTAAAAAACACCTTGGTGAGCACAGGATTTGAGATCTCACCACAATCCAGTATTACTAACATTAAATATAAGAAACGCAAACTAGCGTTGTGCTGCTAATAACAGGACAGTCGGAAAACATTTTAGATAGACACTAGAGGAGTGGATAATTATATTGAAAAAAGCAGAACAACGTGCTGACAATTTAAAAATATGTAATTGATATACGATAAGCGTGGTGATACTTCCGGAGTTTAAGAACAGTTAAAGGGAACAACTGAATTAAGGAAATTAGAGAGTTGACGGGTGAAAAGAAGCTAATATAGCTAAAGTCCACACGACTGCTCCACACGACAAAAACTCAGTTTAATATTCTGATTCTAACTTGGGAAAAGAAATTACAAAAGTACAAACGAAACAGTTAGTAGTATCTAAAAGAAGAAATCAATGACGACTGCACCGATTACAAGAACAAGAACCGATTACCGATAACAAGAAGAATCGAAATACCTATAAGTTAAACTCCTCAGTAAGAGCAACTGGTAGAAAATGGGCCGGTAATAATAATAAAAATACGAAAGGTTTGGGGAATATGCTGATATTGTATTCCAGCCGCACTAAGGTAGACAGAAGCAGATCCTACAATAAATTATGCAAAAGAATAAACGGGAATATATTACATCTACTACGATATCGTGATGAAGGAAAGGACGGTGTAAGTTTAACGGAAGCTCAGAGTTTTGGCTTGGTGAGTGGAGAAGAATTAGTATACTTACTAATAATTAGTATATTAGTATACTCCAAATGATTAAAAACCGGACTGTTAGGCGTTGGTCGTTTGCTATACAACAGCGACATCGTCGGCAACGTTCCGCATCCGATACGAGAACTATAACCGAAACGATACCGAGAAATTTTTTCGGGTAAGAGAAACAGGCGGACGGTAAGATGAGGTCACCTATATAACCTCGGTCACCAGGTCTCAGCCAACCCCAGGGGCACGACCTAGTCGCGTCCCAATAGGCTCGTTCAGTACATCATATCCCATTTAATGCTTGGCTTTCGCCACGGCGATTCGGAGAAGTCTACCTCGAGCAGTTGCATCGGTATGCTGTGCTTTTCTGTTTTGCAGAATTTTGTTTTGTGAGCTTTTTTCGCATCGTCACCATCATTCTATTTTAATCATCATCATCAGTGTTTGTCATCTATAAAGTGGTCTAAAATCAGTGGAGTCTATCTTGTGCTGTGCGCGAGTGTTTTTGTGATCCGTGTGCTGTGCGTGTCTGGTGTTCGTGTTCTTTGGTTTCCAAGTGCAATGGGTTCAGTGCTGGTAGTCACTCAATCCTAGTCCCTTTGCTTCGACGTTCGCCGAACGTCTGCGAAAGAGCAGGAATGCTAAATCTGTACCTTTGCCAGAGTCCCTGGTTTCTCTATGTCGTTCAACGCTCCTTCCCGAATCTAGTGACAGTGATAGTGATCGCGATTGCTTGTCAATGTGCAGTGAGGAGACGAGCAGTTCTCGCTTGTGAAGGGCAAAAAGTCTGACAAACGCAAGCGGCAACTGGCTGCTACCACGCCTCTCGACTCTCCTAAGTCTGGCGTTAGTTCCGGTAACAACGGCACTCAGCGCGCACAGCCTAGATCTAAATCTGTTAACGCCTAATTGCGGGAGCCATCCGCCCTGAAGTGGCAACCCATCGTTTTGGACGACTCGCCTTCGGGCGGTCGAGCCTGTCGACCATACGAGTGAGTCTCTAAGCTCCTGTGGGCTACGCCTTAAGGAGGTCACAGAGGCGCGCTTCAGGCTTGGCGACTGGCTACAGGATAATAAACAGAGATGTCTTCACGTAATCTGATAATTAACACAGTACGACGCTGATGTCGTGCTTCTTTGCGAGACTCATCTGGCTCACTACCCTATTTTCTCTCTTCCATCGTACACCTGTTATCGTCAGGATCGTCCCCTACGGCCTCTCTGTTCCTCCTCGAGGGGGTATAGCTGAACTAGTCCACAGGCGAATATTCCATAGGTCACTACCCCTTTAGACACTTCTGTCATTGAAGGTTGTGCGGTGGTGATGGAAGCAGACGGATCGGAGTTGCGCCTTGTTCTGGCGTATCTTCGGGCTCCGGGCCTCCGCCCGAGGAGTGGAACGCTCACCTCGACTACCCTTCTCTTCCATTGTATCCGACGACTTGAACGCCCAAGATCTCACTTGCAACCGCAGGACCGCTAATGCCTATGGAAAATCTCTGTATCGGTTCGTCTCTCATGTCATCGGCCCAGACGATCCGACCCACTTCGCCTTTACCGATCAGCGACTGGATGTTCTCGACATTATCATTCCCAAGAACGTGACCCATCACATTCAGGTCTCGTCTGTGTCGGACCTCTTGTCCGATCACAATCCCCTCTTTATAAACGCTCGAGAGATATAGGCTTTAACCCGACCTTCCGTTATTTTTGTTAGCAGAGTCAACTGGCTCTCCTATCGTGACGAGCTCTCTCGGCGGTTACCTTCTCCCTCTCGCGGACCCGATTGTCACTCGTGACGATCTGGATCTCCGAGCCACTAATCTTCAGGAGTCGGTCTAATTGTCATGGATCGACACACCTATGCACTCGAGGTGAATAATCAAAAATCGGCCCTTCCACCAGAAGCTCTCCACGCCATATGGCTCCGCCGCAGATGGCAAAGGACCCGAGACCTCGCCGTCAAGCGGCGCTTTCAGTCCCAGTCTGTTTATGTCCAGCAGCTTCTGCAGAATGTAAATTCTGTTTGGTGGAACTCATGTATTGAGTCTTTTGAAGTCGACTACGCCTTTGTTTGGTGAGCGCCAAGTAGACTGACCCGCGAGAAGAGAGAGAAATGGCAACCCGCTTGAAACTTCGAACGGGGGTTTTGTCTTCGGCAGTAGGCAAAGCTGAGATTTTCGCTGAGTACGTGGAGGCGCAAATTTACTGTTCACCGAAGCGTCTTGGGCCCTATCCACTCGGCAGAGGTTCAGGATTTCCTTTCTGGACATATTCCCGCTTCCCTGATGACCCCGCCTTCCCCGTTCGACAGAGAAGAACTCGTTTCGTCTATCTGCTGACTTAGCCGCCGTCGCTGACATCTCCTGTCTCCGGCTACAGTAATTTCCCCGCCTGTGGAAAACAGCCTACATAGTTACGATTCCCAAGCCCCGCAAGCCGCGAAAGCTTCCTGAAAGCTACCCCTTTTCCTCTGTTGTCAGTCATCTCCAAGGTGTTCGAGCATCTCCTGTTCGCCCGTATCTCACCGCTGTTGGATGATTTCACCCGCAGCGAACAGTTCGGGTTTCACAGAGAGCATTCGACTACTCTTCAGTTAGTCCGCGTTATTACGCATTTGTGTGACGCCGCCAACACTAAGGCGTCTACGGCCTCTGTTCTGTTGTGAGTAAGGCCTTCATTAAAGTCTGCACAAGGTCTTCTTTTAAAACTTGCACATTCCCCCATTCCTCCATTCACAGTGTTCTTCATCTGGTCGTATCCCACAGACGGTACCTTCAGGGTGAGCGTCGACGGATCCTGTTCTACAGTTCGATCTGTCGCCGCCGGCGTCCCACAGGGTTCTGTATTAGGCCCCGTTCTGTACCTAGTGTACACGAACGACCTGCCAGTTTTGCCCGGTGGCACGTTTTCCCTCTTCGCTGATGACGCTATATATCACTGAAGCTCCCTGACACCGCGATTTGCGAGTACAAAGCTGCAGCGTCAGTTGAACTTGCTTCCGGATTGGCTAAGGAAGTGGCGGGTGACGATCAACACGGAGAAATCCGAAGCGATCTGTTTCACGCGTAAGTCCATTTCCTTAGAAGAGAGGTCCATCTCCTGGAAAGAGACGATGAAGTATCTAGGCGTTCGGCTTGACCGGCGCTTATGATTCAACGCCCACGTGACCGAAACCCTCGTCAAGGCTCGCGGTGTCCGAGCCAAATTATTCCCATTTCTCTCGTGTCGCAGCTGCACAAAAGTCACAATTTATCTTCGGTTTCTCAGGTCTGTACTGACTTTTCGGCTCCCGCATGGTGGTCACTTCTGTAAACCACCAACAGGTGTAGGGTTGAAAGATCCGAAGCGAAAACCCTCCGTTATTTGTTCGTATTTCCTTGGTTTGTCAAAAATGATGTAATCCGATGAGGTCTTCGAGTTCCTACCTTATCTGCTTTTGTCCGGTCGTTAGCTGTAACTCTGTTTGCTGCAGCTGTGCCCTCATACTTCCCATACCTGAGGACCATTAGCACTACAGAACCTCCACCTCCGATTCGGGTAAAACTCCCTCGGACGATTCTTGATGATCCGCCATACAGCCATCCTCGCAGTAACTTCAGTCCATACTCCCAGAGTTCACCTTTGAAAACTGTCCTTATTTCCATCCTTCGACTATCTTCTCCTAGCACGCTGTGTCAGTTGCTTGTCGCTGTTACCTTAGTCACCGGACCTCGCGGAGAGCGACCCATGCTTCACGGCGTCTGCTTGCTGAGGTTAAGACAGGCAACACCTACTGTTTGAATCGGTTCCAGCAGCAGTGACACAAATACAAGTTTACTTTCTCTCCCGCCTCCAGTACTAAGGTTATCTTCTGGTACATTGTACCTCGATGGTCAGCATTGTAGAGAGCATGCTCGGCAACTGCAGACTTTTCCGTCTGGCGTAGACGGCAGCAGCGGCTGTGTTCACCCACGGGTGTCCGGACGCTACGCTTCGTGGTGCCGATATAGACTTGGCCACATGAGCACGGCACACAGTAGACGCCGCACGACGACAGCGGATTTTTACTTTATGCCAAGCATGGTCTCAACAATTCTGACCATTGGGTGTTGTTCGCGGAGACCAAAGTCCTGTCTTATGTCCGCAGCTATTATCCTCGCCTGCACAGACAGTCGGTTGAGTTATATAGGCATTCCGGGCAATGAACCAGCGTGACGTGATGTGACTCTGGACTGTGTGGTTTTGACTTACCACGCTGGTAACTAAGTTCCGAGCTAACTTCTGCTTCTCTCCCTGCCCAAGTAGGGCGACTTGCTCTTTAGCAGGCCTTACGTCGACTGTTTGTACTAGCCTACACTAGTGCAGTATACACCGAGGTCGTTTCCACGAATCACCTGGACGTATACGGTACTGGCCAACCCTATTATAAGAGGATTGGGGCGCGACCAGGTCGAGGCCCTGTGATTGGCTGAGACCTGGTGGCCGAGGATACATAGGTTACCTCGTGTTACCGGCCGCCTGTTGCTCTTACCTGAAATAAGTTGTCGGGTATCGTTCGTCCAAGATTCGCCGTAACTGTTTCACAACACTCTGACGTTTTTGCGGCTTGAAGAAGACCCTCGACGGTGGGATTCGAAACGTTGGCGATCTTGCTATTATACACAGCTGCCAGGTTTTTAATCGTTTGGAGTATATTGACACCGGCTGTGTAAACGTAAGACGAGGAAGAATTAATTTAGTGTACCTTTAGACTGAAATATGAACCCGTACTTAATCATCTTATTGCCCAGTGTCATTGCTCCTGGCGTGTTGACTCTTCAAGATATTTAAAATATTTAAGCATATTATCAAGAGAAAAATCTAATTTTATACCATTATTCTGGATGTTGATGTAAACTCTCAGTTGCCAGTCAAATGCACGGTATAACTAAAAAAGTGAATCTGTCCAAGTGCTGGGCAGCGGGCAGTGTTGGGAAGGAAGAAAAAGTGTTCAAATAAGTATAGAGTGGTAAATGTAGTATTCTATAGACAACAAAATGAAAAATCCTTGGATATTTATAAATGAAGCTAGCTTTATATATTAATGATTAAGCAAATAGATTAAGCAAAAATGATTAATGAAGCTAAGCAAACATTAATTATTTTTATATGCTTTATGAATGTTAAGCAAAGTAGTAGTTTTAGGTTACGTCATAATTGTTTATTTCGTTTAAGACAAATTTGTAATAAAAAATAGTTTGCAATTATAACTGTTTAGCCGAGTTAACAAAAATGTAATAAAAAATTATAAATTTTGGCAGCGTGGTTAATGGTACTTTGGACTCCATACTCTGGGTCCTTGGGAAAAGCAATGTAGGTTAAGGTAAGCCAAACCTAAGGAATTGTTTCAGATTCGTAGATGTTATTAAATCAGTTTGTGTTTTAGAAAATGTGGGATGTTCATTGGGTCTTTACTGTACTTATTATGTTTATCACCCTGTTCTACTTTTGATGCGGGTGACAACGGACCTTTACTAGATACATAAACCGCTTCTGGATAGCGATCGTCTTTATAAGTGTCAGTACGATCGATGGTTCTTATTAAGTTGCATATAAATTTCTTGACAGGCCATAAGAAAATAAATTTAAACTAACATTTTTTATTTATTATTTAGATTAGTGATTCGTTACCATTAATTCCCTTTCTTACCATTAGGCCTAATGTAATTGTATGGTTATACCTTGGTTATAAGTTGAGTACATATTTTGTATAAGGTTTTTGTTTCGTATGTTTAAAAAATAAATATATTATTTAAATCGAATGTGTGTATTTAAATTACTGTTGATAATATTTCGTTTATATCAAACGAGTCTGAATTCTCTGAATAAAAATTAGCAGTTATATCATCACCTGTATTTTTAAAACTAGTTCTTTCTTCTTTTTCACATTAACAATTACATATTTTTTAATTACCATAAAATTTAATTTAAATAGAAATTAATATTACAATTTAATATGCGTAAGAACAATACAAATAAATTTTAATTTTAATTGTAAACATGAATTGCAACTTTCTCAATTTATGTTTAATTGATATTTCACAATGGTATCGTATAGACTTCTTAAATTTTGTAGTTCATCTTACATGTAGCACTTATATCTTGCCGAAAAGCCCTTTTTGTAATTAACAATTAGTAGCTTATTACTTAACGTATAAATATATATACGTTTATTTAAATAAATAACAGTGTTATTATTATTCTTAACACGCACAATTATTTGTATGTTTAATAAACATCTATGAAGGTCAAATAAATATTTTCTTGTAAACATCACATTAATTGTGTATCGCTAAAAATATTTGTATAACGTCTTCGTAGAATGGTTTCTTACTACTCAGCATCCACATAACTGTACAAGGATTGTCCTAATTGTTACAACGATACACGTCGTTTGTTTTGTCCGTTGACTCGGCCGTTACTAAACCGTAGATTTACATTCAAGTCGTTGGTACGGTTTAATTATTTGATAAAAAAGTGCTGTTTAATTAAGACGTTTTTTATACTGAGCGCATATTGGGATTTATTACAAGGTTGTTATCGAAGAAACGGTAAAAGATTTTTTTTCTCTTAATTGGAACAGTGTCTGGTTGAGAACATGTACTATACGTGATACGCTTAGCGTTGGTGTTTGTTTATTTAACTAACAGTACTTTTGTCCCGTTAACGTATTATCCCTGTTGGAAACAGTTGAAATTCAACTGAACAATAAAATTTGTTTACTTTCTGGGACAAATAAACGGCTACATTAAACTTAATAAATTAGGCAAAGCGTCAGAGTCAAAATTACGACGAGCAGTAATTATTTGTTGTTTTCACCAGCTTCATACACTTGCTTTGCTACGATATCTACTTTAAAATTTTTTCAAGCAAATGTTTCGTTTATTTCAATTAACTATTTAAATGAAACAACTATTCTGTGTCAAACAACCCCTTGAAGAGACGTTTACAGTCTAATATTGTATGTCAACCAATGTTCAGGTTAAATTCCATTTAAAACCTAATCTCCTGTTGGACTGCTAATTGGCACCTGATGCACTAAATGATTTCAAGCAGGCAAATAATTGGAAGTAACTTTAATACATTTACGTTTACAAACCAGGTCGTGGGATTTGAGTTTCGCCCAAACAATACGACAAATATAAATATAATGTTGTAGAGAGGAGAAAGCATCGTGAAATTTGAAAAGGATAAGATTTCTTCAATTTAAAAAACAAAAAATATAATTTTAAAATATGCCCCTTCTTATAAGTGTGCTTGTATGTAGAATAACTACCAAATAGACGCCTATTAAAAGATTAGATTTGCAAGAACATCATACTAACATACAATAAAAATAAAAACATTACATTGGGTGATTGACAAAAATAATAGGCCTAAAGGAAATAATTTAAAATAATCGGACTAAAACATTTTTGCAAATTACGAACTTACAATAAAGAAGACAATGTGCACGCATAGAAATATTTAAATACTTAACATTTTTACCCTCAATTAAATCTTTATATAAAATTATTCCACTTACATTCTTTTTCATTAACTACATCCTTTTAAATTGTTATATTAAATACGATAATTACAAATTTACATGACATGTTTTCAAATTGACGTTAAAACGTTTTATTCTCCAATTATTCTTTCTGCCTTGCCTTTTTATTATAAACAAATCATTTCATCGTCACCTGATGCGTCGATGCTTTTTTCCATGGTGTGTGTGTGTGTGTGTGTGTGTGTGTGTGTGTGTGTGTGACCTTGCTATATGTCCCGACGTAACACTCTCTGACGAAGCGTACCGAGAAAGTCACGATATACGACATTATCATTCACACCTCGATGACCAAAGACTTGGCGTCACTTTCAGCAATTTGGAAAACATTCCAGTTTCCACCAATTTCCACAGCCACCAACACCCTTACGTTCAGCCAAGTGGTTGCAACTGACTTACAACATTTATCACTACTTCACAGTGTCAGTAAATATGAATATATTTGCTATCAATCATTCTTTATCGTTATGTGTGCGTGCGCGCGTTGTCTGTGTGTCTGTGTTCTCTGTAGCCCTCCAGAGAGTTGCATGTTAGACGAGACAACAAAGCATTTTACCTCTTGAAATTTCCGGTAACAGAACTATTCAATATGGAACCTTTCTGAACATCTTCTACATAAAGTCTGGATAAAAGTTTAAAAAACGTTTTAGGTTCTCCCTCAGGGGTGGTTTCAACCCCTCTCAGTGGATAGAAAATAAAAAGTTCAAATAACCTTTAAAATCAATAGATCTTTACATTATAAGAAAAAAATTGATATTTACCTTTTCCTTAAACCAATGGTTTTTAAGTTTATGCAAGTTAAAAATTATGATTTTCATGACAAAATCGTTAACAATGTCAACTCGCAAAATACTGAATTTATTAAAAATTGGTAGGGATTCAAAATAAAGGTCACTTTAAACGAAACAATTTGATGTTTTTCTTATTCTTGTACGTTTAAATTTTTTAGGGGTACGATTGTTTAAAAATTGTGCTTTAATTTCTTTACCGCTAAAAAAAAAAATTGACTCTGGTTAACACAAAAACTATGACTTCTGAAGAAAAAATACATATGCCTTAAATTGCAGGTCATGAAATTACCTTTAAAATTAATATCACTTTATCATTAAGTCAATACAACAATAAAACATGGTGATTAATAAATTGTTTGTATTTTTAATTTTTTTGAAACATTTTGCTTTTTTACTACTGTAATTTGATAAGTAGAATTCTTTTTAATCCCTGTGATGCAATACATTTGACCTTCAATTCTTAACCAGTTATCTCAAACAAATAATTGCACATAGTTTTATCAGTTTATTGCTTACTAAAAAATTAATTTCTGGCATGTAAGGGTTGTTTCTGCCCTATAGAGATAAAAGCACCCAAATTTTTTTTTTACTTATGAAAAAAAGTTTCACAGCAATTCTTTCTATTGCAGAGAATTCGAAGGTTTGCTCTTTTATGGCTTCATTGAGTCGATGAATACTATTGTGAACGTTACATAGATGACGCTGATGAACGATACGCGTTATCGACACTCACACTACGATGACTTGTTTGCTTTGGGTATATACGTATAGTATGGCGTTCCGTTCCTGTCGAAATCATTAAACAATGCCAATCGTGTCTCGAATTGTCAGAATAGGTTTGGCGTCACTTTCAACAACCTGAAAATATTCGCGACTCTCAGCGATTTGCATAGTCGCTCCGTAAAATCCATTGGTTGGAATCAAAATGGTTGGTTGGAATGGTTTCTTACTACATCACAGTGGTTTTTAATACGTAGTTGTTTTATTAACGGAGTGATTAAGAAATAATTACTCTGTTAATCTGTGTATTTGTGTCTGTGTCAAGTCGTACAACCGCGTGTCTACGGCATTGTAAAATTGTACACTGCCCACTGGTACAATTTGTTTTCCTCTCGCAATATTCAGTTTTCATATTTCGCGCAAAAATATAGTTTTGGGGTGCCAGCTTCCTGTTAGTGTATATTCCATGGGCACACTGTCCAAACAATTCTCACCCCATGATGTCACATCAGGCAACCCAACCGTACAAGATATTTATTAAACATTTTATGTTTTCTGGTTGTTGTAAATTTACACATTCATCTTTTAAATTCTAAATGCAATTTGTAATATTGTCAAAAAATATATATATGTATAGGCCTATACACACATGCTTACATACACCCACACACGCTCGCGCGTATGTACGTATAATGTATAAAATATCTTAGCGATTTGGTATTATCAGTATTCAATTAATAACTAACATTAAATAAACTTCTTTTAAGTTACTCATAGTTGTGTTGCGGGTAGCATGATACTACCTATCAAGCAAAATTATTTCTAGAGTAAGAAAATAGTTTATATATGTACTTTCAGTATTTGTCTTGTAATATAACCACGAAAGTATAAAACCTTGTATTCTAGATATATCTAGCCCGCCGAAAAAAGGTTCTTGAGGGCTGTAAAGGGTTGTACCAGGAGAGATCTTATCAGAAATGATCATATTAGAATGGAGCTAGGCATAGCTGAAAGCTTAAATGAGAAAATCTCCCGGTATAAAACGGAGTGCCGGTTACACGTAGAGAGAATGGATACAACTAGATTTTGAAGAAGAGCCCTTGACTATCATCCAAGGGGAAAGAGAAGTGTGGGAAGACCCCGTTAGCCATGGTTGGATGACTTCCATTGAGACTGGAACAGCCTACTTAGCCTAAGCCGTAAAGGATGACGATGACGAAGTATAAAACCCCAAAAGCTTATACTACTAACCGACGAACATATCTAGTAACAGATTTCTAATTATTCCAATAAAATTGGTCCAGTGGCACGATAGGAATAATTGTCCTATGATCAATAACACAGGCAGGATTACTGTAAGAGTATATACTAAGAGAAAGAGAGTAACCTTCACAGTTTTATGTAGATTAAGTCACAGAGCTGCCGGTAATAAATTACAATGTGCAAGTATTATGTAAAACAAACAAAAAATGCCATGGTATGTTTTCTTTAAAAGGTTAACAAAAATAATTCACCAAGCAGAGCAAGCTGAACGATTTTAACAACTAGAAAACGAAATAAGTATTTCTAACTGATAACATATTTTTCGTTTAAGACAATTACCAACTATGAAGCAGGCTTCTGACTAACCCTTGATTTGGAAAATAGGAACAATCAAACGATTTCATTTCTCTTGTACCTGTAACAAAATCGCGTGCTACTATTTGGAGATTTTTGATTTTAATCGGAAGTTTTTGAATTTTGCATATCTGTTAATGCAATCAGTGACCTTTCGGACACTTACATGTACTTAGCAAAAGGTCACTGTAGTCGCTATCATTACAGTAAAGCGATTGCAAAATCTTTTTATATAATTCAACACATAACGTAAATCAATTAATATTTATATATGATGCCAAATAAGTATTTAGCTGTAACTCGTTCAAGAATATCTTTGAGAGGTCAGCCTAATAAATACATAATTTTATTGGCTTTAAAATGAGTTAGTGATTTCTCTGTACGCCTACGCCAGGTTTACCTCCTTATATAGTGTGACAGCCTATGCTTGCGTGTGTGTGGGTGAGACTGGTTGATGGATGCACTCATGACCTCTCACCCTGTTTGAACAATGTTATCAGACCGCCATTACGTGATTCATAACCCCAGTAAAACTAAATCGACGACATCTGAGGTGTCTTTCTCATGCACGCAGTGTTTCAGACAACGTATGTAATCTACAACGATGATTCCTAACGAATAGGAAATCAGTTTCCTGTTTACTTCAACAGTTATAGACAGTGGTTAATATGAGAATATTCGTGAACGGTACTTACATTTTCATCGTATACGGGCACATCAATCCAAATTTTGAATTTTAACATCCAGCCAGCTAATAGTTATGCAACCGTCAGTACTGAACATTACGTAAGATCTATACATGACAGGCCTATAAGACCTGTTTTAATGGCTTTGTAAAAGAAGTATTAATTAGTATACGATTATAGAATACATCGCGCAAGAGTTGTATTTCTTTAAGGTATTGTACTTATTTGTAAGTGATTTATTTTGTTTAATTATAAATACTACAGAAGTTACTTAATTATTGTGTGAAAATCTTAAGCTTTTATTCTATAAAACAAATATACGTTAATTTTAAAAATTCGGCAACACTTATTAAACACTCTACTTTTGAAGGCGAGTGAGACTGTAGAAAATTATTGCGGCTGAGATAAGTAAAGAATAACGAGATAATAGTTGACAAGAGTTTGTTGTTTTAAAGGAACTTAAACGTTTTGTGACGGCATTAACAGAAATTATTAACCTCTCCGTTTAATTGTGTAGGTATGGAATCCGGGAACCAGAACTATGAGAAGTGACCAAGTGACTGCCATCCGCTGTTACAAACATTTCAGAATTACATAGGAACGCGTACTATTATAAAAGTTTTGGCTTATATTAGATTTAGAGGAACTTTAAGAATCGTAACTAATGGCCGTCCCACATTTAATTTACAGCATTGGTTATATGGGCTACACTGTTGCCGGGTTTCGTGTGTGGAAATGCCTATTCGGCGCATTGAAGGCGTTCGAAATGTATTTCTACCGAACAGCGACGTCGAGTTACTGCTACATGGAGTGAGTTTTATCATTGAAGGACTACACATTATTGTACAGTTTTATTACTGTTTTACTTATGATGTAAATACTTACGTGTTAACAGTTACGTGATCAGTATCACTCAGTTCTATGTATGAAAATAACATGACGTTAATTACCAAAAAAAGCTTTACTTTACCTATAATTGGAAGTCTTGTTTATATTATTTAATGAATAAGAGGTGTAGACAATCAATATAAAATATGTAACTACGCAAGGAAGAAACATTTGTATTAGAGGAGAATTATCTAAAATAATAATTGTGAAATGTAATCGTGCAAAATATTGTGCTCTTAAAAAAATACGTGACGTTAAAAGTAATATAAAATTCATACTATATACTATAGGATTACATACACGCACACGCGCGCACGCGCACGCATACACGCCAGGATGTAACGTAAAAGGTGTCCTCACTATACAGATTCGAATTTTTTGTGTCAGTACAAGAAAAGAAGTTCACATACACAGGTCCGGAAACTTTATTTTCAGTCTGGACGCCATTTTGCACTTTTTAAAGAAAAATGTATATATCAAGGGGTAACAGAGATATCTTAATGAAGTTTGGCACATGTGTTTACATTAATGGAAGTTAATGAATTAAAAAATATTCCTAATTTCATAATTAGGACTACGGTTCCTTCAGTATAAGAAAAATTTATTTAAAGTTATTCCTACTTTTTAAAACTGCTTCACTAATCGTAGTTTATAACAAAGTAAGGGCTTGGTTTTTAGCCAAATTAGAATTAATAACGTCTAACAAATTTAAAAACACTTGTGTGATGGATTTTTTTCTGCCCAGTAATGATTATCATGGACATTAATAATTCTATTTCATGTAAGACTTCTTCATAAATGAATATATCAGGGACTAAATAAGTGCGGATCAATTGCAATTTTGTGTAGAAAATTAACAAAATGTCCGTCTCTGTTCATAGTCAACATTTTCAAGGGCTTGAAGCCTACGCTTTGTAGATAGTACTGCTTTAATCTTTTGTGGAGATTCGTCTCTAATAAAATCAGGAAAAGTAGCTGAATGGAATTTTGACAAGTTTCCATGACATACACAAGCAGTGGAGCGGTGTGTTAAGGTGGTGACAGAAGCGTTACAAAAAATCGTTGTTGCCAAGTCCAGTGATGGGTTCATCAGATCGGACTTGAATGGGTTCAACATCGCACAAATCGGAGTTTAAAGTAGCTAGTACCAAAAAGAATGAGTAAAAGGCTATTAACACAATGCCATAGCTCGTAACAATTATCATTAACTGTTTTATGTCAAAGTGTAAAATTTGCAATTTTAATGTTAAAAATGTGGTTTTCAGGGGCGATACGCGACCATAAAAAGTTAAAATATCTACGCTTTTTAAATTTATTTATCTTCCCTTTGCTATGTTTTACTTATCTAAAGCTGTAGGCATTTGACTTACTCAGAAAAAGTTTCTTTTTTTTTCAAAAATTGTTAAAATTGATCATTTTTTATGATTTCCGGGGTGATGCGCGACCGGAAGATATTAACCGATTATTTATTTATTTATTTTTTACTTATGTGTACTAGGGCAAGTTTTCCGCGGTAGGCCTATAGCGAATCGAAAAAATAAAAATATTTTTCGTCCCACCCTAACTTCTATCACTTCTTTAGATATAAAGTTTTCTTTAAAAACACAAAATGGCGGAGAGACGGAGGAAAGTGAGACTTTTTCGGCCTAAGGTTAATAGGAACTTTTTTCTTATACTGGCGCATAAATTCGATTATGTATAGTGAGGACATCTTTTTCGTTGCATCATGTGCACACACACACACAAAAAATTATTTAGTGATATAATGTAAAATATGAAATATAAAAGTAATGTTAGGAATCGCTATTTAAAACCAAATTAAAATCTTTAGTACACATGATATCGTAACATCCACATATTACTGTACTACTAATAAACAACAATTTGTAAGGCACAATATTTTGTTATAGTATATTATAACAATACAAATACAATTGTTTAATATAATTTAATTTTGTGGAGCCCCACGTTCTTTGGGACGCCAAAATTATACAACGGTACACGTTGCTGTATTTAATGTATTTTAATTGGTGCTGTGTTTATACTCATATAACATTTATATATAACATTACTAACAACGTGTATGTATAATTGGGGTTCAGGTGTAATTATAATAAGAGTAGTACTTTTAGGAATCGTAATAAGTTTTCATTTATTAATTCAAACAAACATATTAAAAATAATAATATAAAAATAATGATTAATTTGCCATACGATATTCATTATCTATGGTTTTAAAGTTTCTTTGCTTGCCGTATTCTCATCACAAACATAGATTTTATATCCTAGATATTATATTATCAATTTTAATTAAAATTTCTTCATTATACTATAATTTCTTGACTACTCAGTCTGAATGTGTGCTTTTTTAAATTTGTTAATACATCTTTATTCTAATTTTGTCATACCTTTTACGGCTTTATAATCATTTTAACACAACTAATTGATTACTTCCAATTGCTTTACTTTATGTGCTTTCAATAAAAAGATTTAAATATATTAATTACTTGTTCATTCTCCAAGCAAGGATTTAAATTATCGTTACATTGACTGTTCATTCATTAAAGAAAAATAAGTAAAGAATATTCTGATTACACGTAAATTACATTCTCTTACCTCTATCTACATAGTTATTATTTAATCTAACAAAAAAAATGTTTTTACTTTTTCTTTTTATTAAAGTCTTTCAATGTCTTTATTCTTTGATAATTATAGATTGGTTTTTCGTCACCTTAAATTCTGCAGATTGTCCCATGTCCTCCAGTGATCCCGTCAGTCAAATTCTCCTGGATGTCCTCTTGTCCTTACTAGTCTCACTGCTCGTTCTCCCGTCTCTCGTCCTTCATGGTACATCGGCTGCTGTAGATTGTAATGACGTTTTTATCTGGATCTGTAGCTGTTATGATAAAACCGTCTCTAGTGCTCTGCGTCTCGTTGCTCTGCTAGAAGTTCTCTCGCCATCTGTCTGGAGTTGATGTTCTTAGTTGTAGACTGCTCGTAGACGTCCGACGATTTTATTGTTACGGTACTTTTTATTTATTGTTTTTCATTACTACTTGAAATCAAAACATTTCCCGTAATAATTTATAGTTACGATATAAAAGTCTTGCTGATGTTAGACATAGCGTCTAACTCTGTCTAAAGTAATTAAAAATTCGCGTCTCAGACGGACATAGCGTACCGCCACGACTGAAGAATGTTAGAAGAGAGAGTTTGGCTCTCCTGGGCTCATACTTATATCCACCAAGAAAACCACACCTGTCGGCTCAGGAACAAGCATATCGAAAACTGAACCATGGCGTGAGTGCCCCCACTCTCGTCTCATTTCACATATTTGCACTTTTTCGCCAATCACACTGTTTAATGCGGATTTCAAGGTGATATAATATTGTCTAATTTAATTACACATATGATATGTAATTATCATAATGATCGCATCATTAGTGTAATTATAATGCTTTAAAAATCGCACAAAATTCGCACTGATTGTCCGAATTACGTAGAATTCGCACTGCACATGTGTCTGATTTTTACGCATTTTTAGAAGTTTTTACATTCTTTCTAACATTTATGGTTTGCTTAATATTAAATATATTCCTAATTTAGCCTTTAATTGGAGTGGGGTTGCAAACTTTCAGGCTCAAACAGGCTTCACGCACACACTATTTACTTGTGTACACGCTTACAGCGGTAATCGCGTGATCTTTCTTGTTGATTCCTGTTTGAAAGCCAGCTTCCAATTTCACACCTGCTCGTCTATTATGTATTATTAAAATTAAATTAAATATTTATTTTATTTCATATATGCGCATTACAGCCTATGCTTGTATTGTCGCAATATTTATATATATACTATGAAAAGAAGGTGTTAACGAAAAAGAGAAATGTAAACATTTGCGTTAGGTATTGTTTGTTTGTGATTAAGCTCGTTTAAAAGTATGTTCCACCACACAGAATGAGTTGTTTAGTAAACTGTGAAACTTACGTTTTTAGTTAGCGTTTTGGATAAGAAAAATAGCTGTATCCCATGGATACGAAATTTATATATGTAAGCTGGATACGAAATGTGTATAAACGTTTTTATTACTAATGCAAACAATCCATAAGCAAGACGAGTTAACGTGAATAAGGTGGCGACAAGACTTCACGCGCGTCTCCCGATTACAAATAATTGCATATATGGTCCGAACCACCTTAAGTTGAATATTAGAATTTGAATTAAAATTAACTTTAGACTATTTACTACAACGTTTACGCATATACTATATGTCTATATCAAGAAATAAAAAAAAGTTTCGTCACAGACCGAAAATTTTAATACACACACGAACGACATTAATTAATTATAGAGATAAAAAATCAGTAAAAATTTTATTTATTGCGCTTTGGCTTTTAAAATGTGCTTTTAACAAAGAAAATTTATTGTAAATAAAATCTAGTTAAAATTAACTCCATAAATTAAATAATAAGATAACAGTTGCTGATTGATTGAAGCGTTGCTCTAACATCTACAAGTAAATATAAATTTATAAAATTTTTTTATGAAGACGGTAATTGTGTTACAGACATGTAATTTATTCATAAATGTGCAGCACAGCATGTAGAACATCAATAAAATTTAAAACTCTTTAAAATTTGTACTTCACATTTAGTACGAATGGCAACATTGGAACGACAGAAAAGGACAGAAGTATAGGAGAAACACATGGGTAAGACAGAGCGCGACAGCTCCCATAAGAGCCAACGCTATAAATTAAACCTGGGACGGGGATTAGTAATATTTTTTCAAACAGAATTATCACTGTTGCACACCACTATAGAAAAATTATTCCGATTAGCGCTTTCAAGCTTCTCAGCTCATCATCAGATCGGAAATCTTAGCAAAAGAAATGTTAGCAAAAGGTTTAAAATACGTGCCGCCACCAGAATTAAATCAAGACAAAACCATTATTGAATGCGAAAGCAATTAAAAAGAAAAGATTTCCGATCTGACGATGAACTGAGAAGCTTGAAAGCGCTAATCGGAATAATTTTGACGTAGAATACGTCTTACCTTTCAGGCCAGCAATAGGCATCCCCAACCAGAAAATCGATCGTTACGTTTTCCTATAGTGGTGTGCAACAGTGATAATTCTGTTTGTGACTACTGTATAACCACTAACACAAATTTCTTAATTAAAAGTAATATTTTTTGTAAATGGGCACTACATGTATTGTTTTCTCAAGGATAACTGATGTCGCTAGTTAATCATCTACTACTCGTAGGCTAAATAAGTTTATAAGTCAACATGCACAATGTACATAGTTCCAGAATTGCTTTAAGCCTTTTGACTTGATAATCTTTACTGTGGCAGAGACTGACATAGAGGGTATATTTTTCGTTAATACGTATTCATTCTAGAGAAACGTAATTCCAGTAATTCTTTTGCAGACATATAAGACGTAAAGGAGATGGGTTATGAACAAATACCTTCATTAATTCAGCTAAGTATAAAAAAATAATGGTTTTCTGTACCACGGGGAATTTCTAATCAATGTATTAAACATATCAGTGTCTGCTACTGGCAGTAAATCAGAAAGGGTGTGACGTGTTCCTGAGGCGAGACCCGCCCCCGCTTTCCGTAATTATACATGCCGCGTCTGTAATATGCAGGCCAGCCAACGTTCGTTTTGGGCCTTCAGTCGGTCGGTAAGCAGAAACATTCATTCCATTTGCCAGACTAGACAAACAATGGTCAAAGATTTCTTTTTATATTTTCTATGTCCAACAGTTCTATTTGAACATTTCTCAAAATTTTAGAATTCGTTTCGACGAATTAGCTTAAGCCTCTTAAGATAATAAATCACTTATGATCAAACATCAATACAAAGAGAAATAAAAAAATTTTTAGGCCTACTTTTTACATGTTAACAGTTGTATAAAACCTTAAAATCTATTTTATTTAATAATAAAGTAATATTATTTTTAATGAAAAGTATTACTTTAATTTATCTATTAATAAAAATTAAATTAAACACTAGACACTCGCAATTGAATTCGAAGTAAAACTTAAATAAAACTTCTACATTCGATGTACATTTTGTAACACTCCTGTTACAAAATAAATAATTTTGTTTGTTTACAAAAATAATAAATTTGGTGTTCTTGTTTTTTGAAAAATATTGTTTTAATTGTTTTATTTGTTTTGTATTTAGTAAATAATTTTTGTAATTGTTTTGTGTAAAATTTCAAATCTTTTATTACTGTTTCTGTCAACTATATCACTTTTAGTAGTTAGAATTAATTTCTGAGTTAATTGTATTATCTCCAGCACTAATCGATTGACGGTTCTTCTTCTTATTTATGTATACTCCTTCCACTTTGGTAATGGCCGCCTTTCGGATAGTCCGTGATCTCAATTTTATTCTATTTTATTTCTATTTATAAATTTTATAAATAAACAGAAACCAATTTTACAGAATTTCAAGATTTATTAACAATTTTAATTATATATCGATTATAAATCGATTATTCCACAGCTAGCATCGACTCGTTCTCAGGGCGATCGATTATTTTTTACATACATTATTAATATTAATTATCAGGTTCTTTTAACGGTTATATTATATAGTCAGAGAAAGGGTAAGGTCAGGAAAGTATAACACTTACAAGTAAATAGCTTAAGAATTAAAAATTACAAAGTTATGATTTATTATATAATGTTTATTAAAGTAAAATTTCGAACCATTGTCGTCTTGACGACTAGACTGGCAGTGCTCGAAAGGAATTGTGGGACTCAAGATGGCTGCTTCAGTACTGCGTATGTTAAAATGAAGTCGGCTCGACGAAAATTTCTTCCAATAAATGTTGCCTTTTCAATGTTTCCTCGTCTCAGCAGTAGTGATTATTCTTTCTGGTGTTAGTGGAGTGATCCTGGTTCAGTGTTCTGTGATTCACCTCGATAAAATGTATTGGATAATGTTTTAATTCACTTTTGTCAATAAGGTTGAAAATTGCAAAGTTCGTCTCGTTATTCAGAATTATTGGCTTTATCGGTTTAAATAATTAATTCACTCTTTTTCTGTTCCGTATCACTTTAGTTTAATGTTTGTATTGGTTGTTTTCACTGAATTTAAAGTTTGTTTTAAGTTTGCTGAAATTCGCGATTTTCACCATAAGCTAGGCTTAGTTAACGAACGCCATACTTGTCTTCGCTATAGGTTAATATTTAGCAAGATCTCGTTCAAGTGTGCTTGACAAAGTCTAATAATCAACTGTTCTAACTTCCTTCGTCATCTGAAAACGTCTTAGCCAATTTAATATTAGCAATACATTGTTTTAAATCTTTTTCGTTTCCGTTACATGTATGAAATTTACATTATATTACTGAATATATTTTTGCTATTATTTAATTTTATTAAATACTAAATACATAATCTCTTTCTGTAGTTTATTCTGCTGATTTGATACCAAATAAGATATTTTTACAAAGTTTTCTATCTAAAATGCTATATTTACTTCATTTTTAAAATGTAGGCTTTAAAAATTACTTCATGTTCTTCTCAAAATGTTTGCCATTTTATATGTTATCTATATATTAATACGTGAAGAGAACACTTTGTACCCCTTTTTAAGCACATTGCGCGCACGGAGGAGTGTGAGATTTGGCATAGTTAAAGCTTATATGGAGAAGGAGTGCAGAAAGCTAAAATTTATATATAATATGTGTTACAAATACATTAAATTAAATAAAATAAAACATTCATTTGCACTTGAAAATTCATTTAAACTTTTTCAAACAATGGTAATTGTTAAAAATAAAATAATTTTGTTGCCAGGCAACAATAGTCTGTGGAGTGTATGTCAAGGCAAAAAAGGGTTTATTTTATATTTTGTATATTAGATATCTGTGTTTTATATATTAATGTGCAGTTGAAAGTGAAATACAACTTGCTTAATGCTGACAGATTGACTGAATGAGCTGTTAATACGTGAAGAGAAAACTTTGTTCCCCATTTTTAAGCACATTGCGCGCACGGAGGAGTGTGAGATTTGGCATAGTTAAAGTTTATATGGAGAAGGAGTGCAGAAAGCTAAAATTTATATATAATATGTGTTACAAATACATTAAATTAAATTAAATAAAACATTCATTTGCACTTGAAAATTCATTTAAACTTTTTCAAACAATGGTAATTGTTAAAAATAAAATAATTTTTTTGCCAGGCAACAATAGTCTGTGGAGTGTATGTCAAGGCAAAAAGCGTTTATTTTATATTTTGTATATTAGATATCTGTGTTTTATATATTAATGTGCAGTTGAAAGTGAAATACAGCTTGCTTAATACTGACAGATTGACTGAATGAGCTGTGAATTTTGTGTGATTTCAAATGTTCCTTTTTCAATAGTCTCTGGAGTGTATGTCAATGCAAAAAAGCGTTTATTTTATATTTTGTATATTAGATATCTGTGTTTTATATATTAATGTGCAGTTGAAAGTGAAATACAGCTTGCTTAATATACACCTGTTGCAAAAGGAAAATTTTGTAGCAGCAATTTGAATTGACTTACTCTCGCCTAATTATTATTGGTGGTTTCAAAAAAGTGAGTACATTTATTATTTTTAAATTAAACCCTGTTTAATCTTAGTTTCAGTAATTTCATTACATGTTTTTTTTTTACATTCAGATATTCGCACCTACTTCCATTATGCCTCGACATAGAACACATTGACGGGTCGGAGTGAGAGACAAAGAAGAAGGAATATATATTCGCGTGAAAGTCAAAATGATAATAGACCAAATGCAAATTTAAATAGTGTAAATAGTATACAAAATGATGAAATTATTTTGAGGGATACATTTAAATGCGCACTGAATGTCATTCCAAGAAATTTTAATACTTTTGATTGTTTATTATGCATTTACAATGCAGGTTTTGCAATGCAAAACATTTCGAATCTGAGGTCACTTTAGGTGAAAGGGCTGCATTCACTTCATGTTGTCATAAGGGTAAAGCAATATTACCGGCCTTAAGTCAAAATGAATACTTTAAATCATTGTATGATGGGCTTACTTCAAATGAACCTTCAATATAAAGAAAGTCAAAAAATTATTTTGAAAACATTCGTAAATACAATTCATCATTTGATATGGTTAGCTCAGAAGCTAAAATTTCGGATACAGTTACGCGTGGAGTGTATCATTTTAAAATACATGATGTTTTTTATCACAGATCAGGTCCAATGACTGCTGGATATGGTCGCTCACCATGATATGCGCAATTATATTTTTATGATGTTGACACTGCTGTCAATTATAGATTACGTGAACACTATAATCAAACATGCAATAACAATATAATGCGCGAAATCTCTCTTGAATTGGAACGCATTAATCCTTTCGTTCGGTCATTCATTGCAATGAAAGATCATTGTCAGAGAGTTGAAAATCAAAATAAAGAAATTTGTATGCTCATTAAAGTAAATCGTGATTTAGATCTACGCCGTTATAATGATGCAGTTCAAACTGATGTAGCAGTAATATTTAGTACAGTTGATGGTGAGCCACCCTTTGAACGAAATGTGGTTTCGTTTTCAAATGTTAATGGTACCATTAAAAATATCTCTGTTTTGGATTCATCATTGGACCCTTTAGCGTATCCATTACTTTTTCCAAATGGTGATACTGGGTGGCATATCAATATTTCTCATAATGTACCAACTACATCTAATTCAAGAGCGCCCAGAAATAAATTAACCATGCTTCAGTATGCAGCCTATCGACTTGCAATTAGAGAAGATTTTAGCATGTTGTACCATTCACAAAAATTATTTCTGCATTGGATAGTTGATATGTATGTGAGAATAGAGGGCACAAGGTTACATTTCATTCGACAAAATCAAACAAGTCTTAGGTCTGAAGTTTACAACAATTTAACAGATTATTTAGAATTGAACCCCAATGCCAATAATGTTGGCCGTAGAGTAATTTTACCATCTTCTTTCAATGGATCTCCAAGAAATATGTATCAGAATTATTTAGATGCGATGTCAATTGTACAACATTTCGGAAAGCCTTCTTTGTTTATTACAACGACTTGCAATCCAAGTTGGCCTGAAATAGTTAGCAATATTGGTGTAGGTGAGTCAGCTAATTTTCGACCTGATATTGTTGTGCGTGTATTCAAGTCCAAACTGAAAGCATTAATTGAGGGCCTTACACTAAAAAAAATCTGCGGTAAAGTTGAAGCACTCATTTATAAAATTGAGTTTCAAAAGAGAGGATTGCCTCATGCTCACATTTTACTCTCTTTAAATGAGCAAGATAAAATTGTTAACGCTACCGATATTGATAAAGTTCTATCTGCGGAGATTCCTAACATTCAAACACATCCTACATTACATGAATATGTTGTAAAACACATGATGCATGGTCCATGCGGTGTACTTAATCCAAATTCTGTATGTATGAGAGATGGAAAATGCACAAAAGATTATCCAAAACGATTTAATGAATTTACATGTGAATCATTAAATGGATATCCATTATACAGAAGGCGTGATAATGGTATTAATGCTGAATTTCGCGGTAGTTGCCTCGACAATCGTTATGTTGTACCATACAATCCGTATTTACTTGCCAAATTTAATTGCCATATAAATGTTGAAGTATGCACTACAGTTAAAAGTGTTAAATACATTTATAAATACGTGTATAAAGGCTATGACAGTGCATCTGTTGAATTAGGTTCAGAGAGAAATGAAATGAACCAGGTCAAGAAATACAAATTGATGAAGTTAAAAATTTTTTAAATGGCCGTTATGTCGGATCAACTGAAGCTGTATGGCGCATTTATGAATACCAATGCATTTTCAATCACATGTCATCGTTAGACTTGACATTCATTTACCGCGTAGACAGAATGTTTACTTTCGAGAAGGGCAAGAACGTCAAGCAATTGAAAATGCAAGACAAACAAAATTATTAGCATTTTTTGAATTGAATCGATCAAATCCATCAGCGCATGAATATAAGTATATTGAAATTCCTTTGCATTATGTGTGGGAAGATTCCCGAAAAAAATGGAAGAAGAGAAGGCGTGGAGGTGATAAAATCATTACACGCATATATGTAGTATCACCAAAAGACATCGAACTTTTCCATTTACGATTGCTTTTATTACATGTCTGTGGTCCAAAATCATTTGAGGATGTTAGAACATACAATGGAATTATACACACTTCTTTTGTTGAAGCGTGCCATGCTCGCGGCATTGCTTCAAATGATAATGAATGGCGTGAATGTTTAAATGAAGCAAAAGAATTACATTCACCAAAACAAATGCGAAATTTATTTGGTTACATTTGTGCATTAAATGTGCCAGGCAATGGATTGGCGTTATGGAATGAGTTTAAAGTATATCTTAGTGAAGATTTTTTGAGAGATTACAACGAAGAAGTATCCTTTAATACAGCTCTATTAGAAATTGAAGATATTTTGAATGTTCATAATTTGTCATGTCAAGAACTTGGTTTACCAGTTCCCACGTATTCGCATAGAACAGACGAATCAAATGCTATTGATCCAATAGAACAAGAGTTTCTGTTTTCTGAGCATTATGAAACTGCAAATATTGAACAGCGTAATCTAATTGATCGTGTGATTCGTGAAGTTTTGCATCATGATACTGGATCTAATGTTTTTTGTTTAACCGCTCATGCAGGTTGTGGAAAAACATTCACACAAACAGCAATCATTAAAAAATTAAATTCGCTTAATCTTAGTTGCATTGCAACAGCGTTCAGTGGCATAGCTTCAACTCTATTACTTGGAGGTAGAACTTTACACAATGTGTTTAAATTGCCTATACCCATTTTGGAAAATTCTGTAGCGAATATTACCGCAATAGTAGCTATGGACGTTACATAAATTCATCATCATTGATAATTATTGATGAAATTTCTATGTGCCCAATGCAAGTTTTGAAAATCATAGATAGATTATTGCAGGATTTATGCGATGAAAATGATAAACATAAACCATTTGGAGGGAAAACGATACTTCTGTGCGGTGATTTTCGGCAAATCTTACCAGTTGTCCCACATGGATCACGTGCAACTTTAATTGAAAATTGTGTCACGAGTTGGCATAAATTTGTTTATTTTCATAAAGTAACGTTTACTCAAAATTTGAGAGCCTTACCAAGTGAAATAGAATTTGTCGAATTCTTGAAAAAAATTGGTAATGATGAAGCCCCACAATTCCCTCAGTTTGGTGAAAATATTATTGAAATACCTCAGCAATTAATAGGAGATGAAAATAATATTATTAATGAGGTGTATGGAAATATTTCCGAAAACATACTCTCAGATAACATATTGAAGTCAGTTATTTTAGCACCTAAAAATGATGATTGTACTTTTATTAATACTGATATACTTAATCGAATACCAGGTGAACAGAAAACATATCATAGCTACGATAAAATAATTTGTGATGATGACAATGAAATCAATAACTATCCAGTAGAGTTTTTGAATTCTTTGACTATTAGTGGTTTGCCACCACATAAGTTAGTATTGAAAGTTAATTGCATCGTTTTACTGATCAGAAACTTAAATACAAAGGAAGCATTAGTCAATGGAACAAGAATGCGCATCAAGTGTATGCATCGTAATGCTATTGATTGCGAAGTTTTAACTGGAACCGCACGCAATAAGAGAATTTTGATTCCACGTATGAATTTAACATATTCCGGTACTGTTTTACCATTTAACTTTCAAAGAACTCAATTTCCAATTATACCTGCATTTGCGATGACAATAAATAAGTCTCAAGGACAAACATTCGAAAAAATTGGAATTTTATTGAGGCAGCCAGTTTTTACACATGGTCAATTGTACGTCGCAGCAAGTAGAGTTCGATCATTCGATGGTTTGAGATTTTATATTTCCGAATATAATGGCCAAGGGCATTTAGCAAATGATGAAAGAGTTTTTACAAAAAACATCGTTTACACAGAAGTTCTGAATCATTAAATTCACTTTCAAACTATTTTAAGTTCAATGGACAACATTTATTTTTTTAACCGCCCGGTTTTTTTGATTTAATGAAAAATATATGAAAAAATACGAGGCACGTATTTTTTATTTCATTTTTTATTTTGTATTAATTTTTTATTTAAATTTTATATAATTCGAAAAAGATAGGCAAAATAACTGTGTAGCCTTGGCGAAACCTGGTCAGTATGGCAATAAAAAAATCCACGGAAATGTCAAAATATCGGTATGGAGAACCATACATGACTTCCGTATTCTAAGATTTATATTTAAAATCATTTTCGAAATGAAATATTACCATAGAAACTACTTCTTTCTACTTACTGCTTCAGCCTTAACCACAGTACTGTGGTCACTAACGTATACCACCTCACGTTATCGCACTCGATTTTCACTGATGATGGAAGTCGATGGCATTGCCGAAACGTCTGGTTTTGTAGAAAACATTGGACTACGGCCAAATATCCCGGGAAGGAATTTTAACAAAAACTACTTCTTTGTTGCCGATAACGTTGTACACATACTGTATATATAAAAAATATGCATAAAATTAATGGCTTGTATAAGTTAATGATTGATCTGCTTTAAGTAGTGCTCAAGTTTCCAAAGTTTTAATATTATGATGTCCGTAATTAAAACATCAGAGCAGGTTTAGTGTGTATGAGGGTAGACCGTGGACAAAAATTTTCAACATTTCCTATTGAGCGCTGCTTAGAGTAAAGCTGCGAATCTATAGTGTATGTTTCACAGAACAAACACGCGAAAAAGAAGGAACGCTCCGAAGTCACTCATGGACCCTCAGCATCTTGCAGAGGGTTCGTTCCCTAAAGACGAAAAGTCTGTCTATGAATCGTTCCTCTGTAAACACGTGCAGTTACACTGCCCAGCGATCCACAGGAATCAAATCGCTATCCACGCTGGACAATTTTTCGGCTTGCACGCGTTATGTTGGTATGGGTTTCGGCACTTACAATTTAAAAAGCGTGCAAATATAAGAAAATAAACATGAGTGAGGCCAGAAATAACGCGAATATTGTGTGTGTGTGTCTTCCCTGCCTTTTTATTGCGGTAGTCATAAAATTTCCATAAAATGGAAACGTAAACATTACATAACTGAGATATGCTTGCCTGCCACGAACAATATTGATGTTTGTAACAAAATTTTCTGTTTGTACATTTTGAGTATAAATTAATCGCGTTGAGGCACACAAAATTCGCGTTATTTTTGGCCTCACTCATGTTTATTTTCTTACATTTGCACGCTTTCGCGTTATTGCTTTTTACTTCCATATTCCTTAAGGAAATGGAAGTATGGTGATGGCAAAAAAAATCGTGTTCGAGATTATTGCAGATTCTGATTGTACTACACTCAAAACATGAAAAAAAGTCGTTTTTCGAAAAGTGTCTGTGTGTGTGTCTGTGTGTCTGTCTGTGTCTGTCTGTAGATTTTTTTTTTGGCAAACGATAACAGCCGCAAATTCAAACAGAATCAAATAATTTTTTGCATACAGCCCTGATTTGTAGAGTACTCACGACCTATTGTTTTTGGTGAAGATCGGTTGAGGGAAAGGGGTATTTTACCGGCAACGGTTTTTTTTATCAAGGGTAAATTTTTTTTTTTGGCAAACGATAACAGCCGCAATTTCAAACAGAATCAAATAACGTTTCGCATACTGTCCTAAATTGTTGAGTTCTCAAGACCTATTGTTTTTGGTGAAGATCGGTTAAGGGGAAGGGGTAGTTTACCAGGAACGTTTTATGTTTTAACAAGGGTATTTTCTATGGCAAACGATAACAGCCGCAAATTCAAACAGAATCAAATGATTATTTGCATACCGCCCTAAATTGTAGAGTTCTCAAGATCTGTTGTTTTTGGTGACGATCGGTTAAGGGAAAGGGGTAGTTTACCTGCAACGTTTTTTTAACAAGGGTATTTTCTATGGCAAACGATAACAGCCGGAAATTCAAACAGAATCAAATAATGTTTTGCATACAGCCCTAATTTGTAGAGTACTCAAGACCTATTGTTTTTGGTGAAGATCGGTTAAGGGGAAGGGGTAGTTTACCGGCAACCTTTTACGTTTTAACAACAGTAAAGTACTTGAAAATGCATTTAAACATTTTGAAACAATGGTAATTGTTAAAAATAAAATAATTTTGTTGCCAGGCAATAAAATTATAATTTTTTCATTTTAATGTAAATCATGTATGAGTTAATAGTATAATGGATTAATTTACACTCAAAATGTACAAACAGAAAATTTTGTTACAAACATCAATATCGTTCGTGGCAGGCAAGCATATCATCTCAGTTATGTAATGTTTACGTTTCCATTTTATTATTATGACAAACGCAATAAAAAGGCAGGGAACACACACACACACACACACACACACACACACACACACACACACACACACACACACACACACACACACACACACACACACACACACACACACACACACACACACACACACACACACACACACACACACACACACACACACACACACACACACACACACACACACACACACACACACACACACACACACACACAATTCGCGTTATTTTTGGCCTCACTCATGTTTATTTTCTTACATTTGCACGCTTTTTAAATGGTAAGTGCCGAAACCCATACCAACATAACGCGTGCAAGTCGAAAAAGTGTCCAGCGTGGATAGCGATTTGCTTCCTGTGGATCGCTGGGCAGTATAACTGCACGTGTTTACAGAGGAACGATTCATAGACAGACTTTTCGTCTTTAGGGAATGAACCCTCTGCAAGATGCTGAGGGTCCATGAGTGACTTCGGAGCGCTCCTTCTTTTTCGCGTGTTTGTTCTGTGAAACATACACTGTAGATTCTCAGCTTTACTCTAAGCAACGCTCAATAGGAAATGTTGAAAATTTTTGTCCACGGTGTACCCTCATACACACTAAACCTGCTCTGATGTTTTAATTACGGACATCATAATATTAAAACGTTGGAAACTTGAGCACTACTTAATGGAGATCAATCATATTAACTTATACAAGCCATTAATTTTATGCATATTTTTTATATATACAGTATGTGTACAACGTTATCGGCAACAAAGAAGTAGTTTTTGTTAAAATTCCTTCCCGGGATATTTGGCCGTAGTCCAATGTTTTCTACAAAACCAGACGTTTCGGCAATGCCATCGACTTCCATCATCAGTGAAAATCGATTGCGATAACGTGAGGTGGTCTACGTTAGTGACCACAGTACTGTGGTTAAGGCTGAAGCAGTAAGTAGAAAGAAGTAGTTTCTATGGTAATATTTCATTTCGAAAATTCGAAAATCATTTTAAATATAAATCTTAGAATATGGAAGTCATGTATGGTTCTCCATACCGATATTTAAATATGGCTTAGCCAAGCTAAACCTCATTTTTCCTATCTTTCATATTTTTTAAATAACTCGAAAATTAATGCATAGAAAAAAAATTATATAAGCTTTGTAGCAGATAATCTTCAAACTGTTTTAGAATTTTGTACCTTACCAAAAATGAAATGTAATCCACTGGAATTGAAAACAATGTCTTATACTTCTATGAATGTCTAGTCTCATTTTTATTAGCGTTTATTTGATTCAATAATAACATGAAAAAATTAAAATTGACAATGAATTATATCAAAAAATAAATACAAATACAAGCTGTAATTGTGTTTTTTTTCAACTGTTACTAACATTAAATTTTAAATTTCATAGGTATTGCAGGGAATTAAGGCAAACAACACACGTTAATGACGTATTTGTACACGCTCGCAGCTGACGTAATAGAACAAAATTTAAAAAAATTATATGCAATGATTATAGAGGTATACTCTTTGACAAAAGAACCTCAATAACGTTCAGACTTAAAAATTTAATGAATTACGGTCGATTTTCGACCACTGGGCGACCACTTATTTATGATTGTACTAAATCTCAGATTGAAATAAAATGTTTATCTTCCCTTAATTTCTTGTAATTTTATTAATTGGTTATTTTTTTAAATATAATTCTTTAATTTGTGATTTCCCCCCTTTGATTTTTCAGTTATTACATTTGCATTTTTTCCAATAATTCTTCCTATCTTTTTACAATATCTTTCTAAAGTATAGTTTCAGTTATAATACTCTGTGACTGATTTACCTTATATAAATTTCATCAGTTTAACTAGTTTACTGGACTTAATTCATCAATTATAATGTTGTTGAGATTTACCATTTGGCCTAGATTTTATCTGGTTTTACATACAAAGTTTTTGACTAATACTGATTGTTTATACCCCTTCTGACCTTCTATTCTAATACAATATTAATTAAAATTTCCTTACTTAACTACAAGAACATTTAGTATTGAATTCATGCTATTAATACATCACAAATATTTGAAATTAAAAAAAGTGGTACTCAAACTCAGACATTTTAGTCTTGATTATTACTAGTAACACATAATAAATATTTTATAATAAAAGAATGGTATCCACACTCAGACAATTCAGCCTTGATTAATACTATTAAACATATTAAAAAATTTATAATATTAAAACATTACACTCTATTTCCAACATTTCATTGACTTTAATAGAAACAGAACACATTTGTCCCTTCATTTTTAACTTATTTTTTAAAATTAATTTTGTGCAGTATTATCTGTTTTTATTTTAGATTAGGGATGTATCCCTTGTCACTTCACTTATTAATTACCTGCTCTCAATTTATCTTTCTCATTTTAGTGAATGTTGTTAGACAAAGAGTGGCACTTTCTTAGAAACATTTGTATTTGATTTTCATAATACTATTCTACCAAATATTATTTCTGAAGTTAAATTAAAAACTTGAAAGTTGTTCAAAGGTACACATTTACTTAGTTTAAGCATTTCATACACTTTCTTGAAGTTTACCTACTATAATAAAATAACTTGCACTGGTCCCCTGTTATTTCTTGATACTATCACTAATCAGTTTTATAGTTTTATATTATCAAGAATTTTATTTATAGAGGATTCTTAAGATTTGTTTTTTTTCATTATAAAGTAACTTTCATAGGTGCACTTTTACTTATACCTCTAAACACTTTTGTTTACATCTACTTTATATTAGTTTCTGTTTTTGGGTGTAATAGTTTCGTTTGTGACTTTTAATCTCTTTTGGGGTTTTTATTTGCTTCTTACTGGGTTTCCTTTGGGTATTTCTTGTAGTCTTCTTATCCTACTACCTTGTTTCTTCAAAATCATTTCCTTTTATTAGGTATTTCGGTTTGTTCAGGGTATTTACTTCCGTATTCATATCCTAGCTTGTTTCTGGAAAAACAGTCTTTATTTTAGGGGTGTCGGTTTGTTCTGGGTTTTGCCTTACTTACTGATTCTCATTCTTTGTTTCTTCAATACAAAATAGTTTTATTATGTACGTGGGTTTGTTCTGGGTATTTTCCTTACTTACTCCTATCCTACCTGGGTATTTCCTTACTTTATTTTAGTTTTTTGGTTTATTTTTCATTACTCATATTTGTTGCATAGTTGTTTTTTCTTTATTTTTATTTCTTCAAATTATGATTGTATTTTATTGTGGTACCTATTTGTTTTTATTTGGATTTTTCCTTGATTTTATTTTAATTGATATTTATTTATGATCATTTTTCATTCATTATAATGTGGATAATCTGTCATGCTACAATATTTATACTGGAAAACGTATGAGTCGACAAATTCAGAGTATTTACATTAAACATTGAGGCATATTATGTCTCTGAAGTATGACAAAATAAACTCAATGTGATATATTCTACTCAGATAATTATGCAAATTAGTTTATTGACTAAAGTGCTTAACTCGGACGCAGCTGGATCGAGTTCACTGTCTATAATTTTACGTTCGTCTAATCAGTGACATTCATTATACACTTGAAATACAAACGTATAAATATGAGGCACGTGTAATATACGAATCGTAACGTAAAAGGAGAGTTAGCCTAATTTCTTATAAAATAATGATCTCTTATTGTATCACTGAAGTATCTTGAAAAGAAAACTACTGGGAGGTTTAAATTTGTGCGAGAGGCAGGCAAGGTGCTTAGTCTACGTAAGCCGTTCGGTTTACAAGGTATATAGTGTTGCCAGCGTTACGCTTTAGCCACCCAGGATGTTATCCCAGATGTTCGTTTTCACTGGCTAAGTCGACCAGTAGCTAATAAATGTAGGACGATATTACTCGCGCTGCCGGGAATCGACGTCGGGATCTGTAAGTTTATAGCCAAGCACTATATCCGTGGACTGACATTTTTGAACTTGGATTGGTAGCTAAAAAAAAAAATATATATGGAAAATCGTCTCACAGAATCGTAAGCGTAGTCTCTTATCATGATAATACTGTACAAGAGACTGGAAAATAAAGAAAAAATCGGTATGGAGAACCATACATGACTTCCATTTCCTAAAATTTATATTTAAAATCATTTAAATATTAATTTAAATAAGTGGATGCTTGAGTTCTGAAGAAATTACGTATCAGCTAAAATGGTACCACCATGTCAGATGCATTAAGACTATCCTCAACCTTCGTGAAGAAGGACTGTACTTTTGGATAAAATGTCTGTAGGTCGAACGAAGAGGTAGCTAAAGGTAACTGCGATCTGATTCCTGTAATGAAATTGGACTCTCGCTGCGAGGGGCCGAGGGATGTCTATAGTGTTATCAAAGTCTTTCCTAGTGTTATCACTAGTGTTATCAAATCGATGTCCACCTTTTCGGCTTGCACGCGTTGTGTTGGTGTGGGTTTCGGCACTTTCCATTTAAAAAGCGTGCAAACATAAGAAAATAAACATGAGTGAGGCCAGAAATAACGCGAATTTTGTATGTGTGTGTGTGTCCTGCCGGCTTTTTTATTGCGGTAATCACAATAATAAAACTTTGGAAAAGTAAACATTACATAATTGAGATATGCTTGCCTGCAAGGAACGATATATTTTCACTCATACGTGATTTAAATTAAAATGAAAAATATTGAATTTTGTTAAAGTGAAATGAAATGTTTCCATAGAAACTACTTCTTTGTTATCAATAACGTAGTACACATATAAAACTTATAAAAATTTACCTCCTGCATCATCAACTACCATTTTAATTATACAAAAAATTACCCCTCCCCCTTCAACTACCCTTTTCATTTATAGATATTTCATCTACCTTTCTACAGTGGATTATTATGACCTTCTTTTCAGGATACTTTATTTATCAAAATTAAGCACTTTACTCTTGTTAAAACGTAAAATGTTGCAGGTAAACTACCCCTTTCCCTTAACGGATCTTCACCAAAAACAATAGACATTGAGTTCTCCACAATTCAGAGCTGTGTGCAAAAAATTATTTGATTCAGTTTGAATTTGCGGCTGTTATCGTTTGCCATATAAAAAAATTCTACACACAGACAGACACACACAGAGACACTTTTCGAAAAGTGACTTTTTTTCATGTTTTGATGGTAGTACAATCAGAATCTCCCGTTATCTCGAACACGATTTATTTCGTCATGACCATACTTCCATTTCCTTATGGAACATTGAATTAAAAAGAGTCCCATAAAAAAGAGTAACATCAAAAATTGATGCAAAGCGTTATGTAGTCAACCACTTATGTATCTACCGCCTTATCGTAGCACTAACAATACTGTTAACGAGGGTGATGAAATGAGTATCAACACCACCACCACCACCATCAGTGGCTGCAGCAGCAACAGCAGTGGAGTAGTGTAGCGTATGTTAACAAGAACAGAACTGTTTTTAGGAATAACACACGTTTTAGCTTTATTAGCCCCAAACATTACTCCCATTCTTCTATGAGGTACACTAAAATTGAAACGTTGTTCTTCAGTAAAGTTTATGTATCTACCGTATCTACCGCCTTAGCGTAGCACTAACAATACTGTTAACGAGGGTGATGAAATGAGTATCAACCCACCACCACCATCATCAGTGGCTGCAGCAGCAACAGCAGTGGAGTAGTGTAGCGTGTGTTAACAAGAACAGAACTATTTTTAGGAATAACACACGTTTTAGCTTTATTAGCCCCAAACATTACTCCCATTCGTCTATGAGGTACACTAAAATTGAAACGTTGTTCTTCAGTAAAGTTTACAAGTATACGTTAAGACACCGTCTAACTTCTCCCTAAGTTAGTTACTGCTATAGACTATAGGAAACCCTGGACAAATACAGCACATTCCTTTACATAGATTAAACAACTACATCTTTTTAAAACAGTGTTTTAAAACGTTTACAAACCAACTAAAGCCACTGAAATGAAAAGCCGATTCACTAGCTCATACGTTTCTTCTCAGCACACAGTTTAATGACAAAATTTCATTTCACTATAATTTGGCATAAAGAACATGGCAGACGTCATTGCAACCAAACAAACATTCTTGTGATAATACAGGTAAATAAAACCGAAAGCTGTAACAAGAAACGATCATGTCGGTGTGACAGACGAAAGCCAGTATCTAATTCGTAACTATTACGTTTACGAGTCAGTAACAATGGGATTCGCGTAGGACGAGACAGTCAATGGATGACCTTTGGAATTCACGTCTTTATTCAACAGCAGAAGCGGGAGAACTGGTAGTGCGCACGTTTTTGATATCCGATACTACACACTGCTGTCCGTAACCTATGTAAATTGTAATTATTGCTGAAACGCGACGATAACATTACTATCGGGTTTCTGAAATATAACGCACGCTGAAGAAGCGACTCGCTCATCCACCTGCTTCTGGCAGGCATATTCAAGTATACGAAAATAATAAATTAGGGTACGAAATACATACACGGCACACACAAATATTGTTCATCCTGATGACTTACATTACTATTAGCAATGAATTCACTAATGTACAGTGAATTGTATTTTAATACAACTACTTCACTGTACTTTCAGACATATATTTTTCAAACGTTTCCCATTAATTACGTAATTAATTTCGCTAATTCCTACAGATGACATCTGGTTTGTGTTCAATTAACGTCAAATTAGCTTTCAATTATGTTCATCGAAATATGTTCGATGTATGGTCGTGACCAATTTTTAGTCAGACCGGTGCGGTTTCACTGAATTTTAACTAACCCTGTGCATAACTAAAGTGACCCTTTTGTAAAACATTCTTTTGAATCAACAATTTTTTACATTTGTTTTTAACTTTTAGCCAATTCTTCAATTTTTTATTGAATTTCTCCCTTAGGCGATTGGGGCTACACCACTCTCCCCTACAACCACGATTAAGTATATATTCACACTATTTGTGCCATGACGTTGTCTGCACGTTGTACGACGAAATAAATCCAATTATTCTTCCATAGTTTTTTGTCCTACTCCTAATACATTTTTGTGACCTTAAATGTACACAGTAACGCTCGTATAAATGTACGGTTATACTGCCATATCATGTGTACGAGCCAACAGAAACAGATCATTGTCGATGTTAATGTATTACATTGGATTAAATAATTATTAAATTTGCTTCAACATATATAGATAACAGTCTTCTTTATGGTATCTTTAATTTCAATGTGTCTTGTAGCTTTAACATATTATAATAAAAAACTACATGACATATTTATTCAACACCAAAAGGCTTTTTTTTGAATCCGCAAGGGTTTAATTCATCTTGTTCTTCGAATTAGCCGTCTCTGTAATTCCAACGATATCGTGTTTACTTGCGTCGTGAAATTCAGCAAGTCGTGTACTTGCGTCGACAAAGTTGGAGGCAAGGCTTTAAGTCAACATTGTTTTATTGTTATCGGAAAATCTTATATAAACATTAACAATAATAGACTAAAACACTAACAGAAAATTCAAGTAACAAAGAAACAATATGTATACTTAAAATCTAAAATGTTACTATAAATAATTACAAAATTTACGACACTCGTAATATTTAATTAAAATACAAATCGATTGATCGTTAATACATTTTAATAGAGTCTCGCGATGCAGATACAATCTGCGGAAACTGATTTGCAAAAACAATATAATACACTCGTGTAGGGCAGACTTGCCTAATTTCCCAGAATTTTGCATTTGGATGTACTGTGAAGTTAGGAATGGTAATATGTGACATTTTAAATAATTACTGGAGATCGCAGCACTTGCTTTATAATCTGGAACCATTACCAACCACTGTTCGTCGACAGTTGAGTCTAGGCTTTTGTATCGAGAAGACTCTGCACCTGTTTTTTGTGAGTTTCTTCCAATTTTGGAAAGTAAGTTGTTTTTATTTGCTGTACCTTCCTAATTAATTCTTCAGTAAACAACTATATATTCATTTAATTCACAAAAGACTAAGCTTTCGAAAGATATCAATACATAATTTAAAAACATTTTTTGAAGGTGTTTTATTATCTATCCCCGGTCATTGAAATATTAGTTACAGATGTTGAGAATATACTAGAAAACTCTACATTCATTTTTAAGTAAGTGTACCTGTCATTGTAAAAGTGAAAGTTTGTATTGTGCGGTGGGAGGTCGAGCTGCCTGGGCGGGGCCTTAACCCGCACACATGCGCGTTTACTGTGAGAGTATAGAAAAGTAATGTTCTCGAAGTTTTAAATAAAAGGAAAGATCTGGAAGCTGTTTTTCTATATAAATAGAGATGCACTCGACAAGTACAGTTCAGTTTTAAATGTGCTCTTGTAATGTGTATTTCGTGTGTCCGTTTTATGTATACTTGCTACTAAACTGTTCCTTCAATAAAGCGTGTGTTTGCTCCTGTACTTAAATTATTCATTATTTTTACCCATACCTCAACAGGTTATGGGCCCAGTGGCATTTTAAAATCGGAGTGCAATGTGTAATTAGAGTGCAAGTATAAAATATTTGTGCAAAAATGGAACCGAATATAAAAATAGAAAAACTTCGAGACAAAGATAATTGGCATCAATGGCGTTTCGTAGTACGCACATTGATGGAAGAGGATGATGATGTGCTGGATGTTTGCGAAGGAAGATTAGCCGAGCCAGCTGCAGGTGCAGAAGATCGTGACGCGTTGTTGGAAAAGCTCAAGAAGGCGGACAAAATTGCCAGAAAGTTAATTGTTACAACAGTGGAGAGAAAGCCTCTCGAACTTATAATGGGTGGTTCTACTGCCAAGGAGATGTGGGACAAATTGAATATAGCATATGATCTAAAATCTGATGAAAATCTGTCGATGATTCAAAAACAATTTTTTGAGTTTAAGTGGACAGAGAGTGAAAGTGTTACGTATAATATTTCAAAAATAGAACAGTTGGCTAGAAAAATGAAAAATCTCGGGGGAAAAATTGAAAAGACTATGGTGATGACTCGTGTTTTAACATCTTTGCCACAAAAGTTTAATCATTTTCTCAGTGCTTGGGATTCGGTATCTGACGATAAGAAGAATCTCGAAAATTTGACTGAGCGCTTGATGGCAGAAGAATTTAGATTACAAGAGCAAAAGGAAGTACACGAAGAGACGACAGCGTTGCTAGCTAATCTGAAAATCGGTCATAAGGAACAGAAGAATGACTCTTATAAATATGAGAAGAATGATTTGAAACAAGAGCAGTGTTATAATTGTGGAAGACAAGGTCATTTAAAAAGGGACTGCTTCAGGTGTTATACGTGCAAAAGAAAAGGTCATAAAAGTAACAATTGCTTCATGAATAAGAATAATGGACAGCGAAGATGGTCGAATAATCAAGAAAGAAGTAACTCGTCTTCTGGACAGAAAAAATCAACATCGAGGATAGCACTAATAGGTGACAAAGGCAGCTGTGGCAATCGGGATGATCTCTGGATTGTGGATTCGGGTGCGACGGATCATATGTTGAAGCATCGAGAATGGTTTTCAACGTTCGAAGAATATACAACACCAGTCAGTGTAAGAATGGGCAACGTTATGACAATGTCTGCATATGGTAAAGGTAATATTGACTTTGAAACTTATAAAAATAGTGAACGAGTAGAAGGTACTATCTATAATGTATTATATGTTCTTGATTCAATGTATAATCTGTTTTTTGTTAAATATGCGGGTAAAAGGGGTATAGATTATGAAATAACACATAATGCTACGAGATGTACTTTAAAGCATGGTAATGAAATTCTTGTAACAGGTTCCGAATATGAGCCTGGTAGTTTGCTAAAATTAGACATTCAAACTTTAATTCCAAAAGAATGTAACGTGGTAGAACAAAAGAGTAGATCGACCATTTCCAACGGTAATGCTTTACAATTATGGCACGAAAGACTTTGCCATCAAAATGTAAAACATGTGAAGAATTTTTTGAAAAATCTAAATATAAAATTTACGGATGAAAATTTCTTTTGTGAAGGTTGCGCTTATGGCAAACATCATAGATTGCCTTTTCACAAAAAGATCGATCGTGCCACTAAAACTCGCGAAATAATTTATACTGACGTTTGTGGTCCTATGGAAGTAGAGTCTCTCGGTAGAAAGTTATATTTCGTTTCTTTTAAAGACGATTTTTCAAGTTATAGAGAAATTCATTTTATTCGAGAAAAATCTGAAGTAATAGAAAAACTAAAATCATTTTGTATCGGGGTTGAGAATCAATTTGTAACAAATATTAAAGAAATTAATTTTGATGGTGGTAAAGAATACGATAATAAAGCTGTGGTCTCTTTTTTAAATAGTAAAGGTATAAAATATTCGATTAATGTTCCATATACGCCCGAACAAAATTCAATTGCAGAGCGCGATAACCGAATCATTGTAGAGGCTGCTCGATCAATTCTGACCTCTATTCTTATGGGCAGAAGCAATGAATACTGCTGTACATGTAATTAATAGAACAGGCCCAAAAAAACAAAATAATAACACTCCTTATGAGTTATGGAATGGAAAAACAGCTACTGTTGATAGATTTAAAATATTTGGAACCATGTGTTATGTACATATATCAAAAGAAAAGCGTAAGAAACTTGATAAAAAATGGATGAGGGGTTATCTGGTCGGATATCATGAGGATTGTAAAGGTTATCGTGTCGTTCCGGAAGTGCGAGATGTCATTATAAGTAGAGATGTACTTTTTAAACCTGAAAGACTATTAGCTGATTCAATTATTTTGAATTCATTGAACAATAATAATAAAGAAACTGAAGAAAATGAAATTATAACTCCTAAAAATAATGATCTTTTATTTAAAAATAAATCAAATGAGTTTGAAGAAAGAGAACCTTTACAATCTTCAAATAGCGATAACAATCAAACTGGACGACAATTGCGCGATAGAACAAAATTAAAACCTACAGAATATTATGGATGTCCGATCACGTTTATTGCTGAAAAGTTACCATCTAATTATAACGAAGCAATTACAAGTAAAAAAAAAGATAGTTGGCAAGCTGCAATGCAGGACGAAATGAACTCTTTGTATGAAAATAAGACATGGGTATTAGTGGAAAAGCCAAAAGATAAAAAGGTGATTAACAATCGTTGGGTTTTTGTGAAGAAGCTCAATCCAGATGGTACAGAACGTTATAAAGCGCGGTTGGTTATTAAAGGTTATTCGCAACAGAAAGATATAGATTATAAAGAAACTTTTAGTCCGGTTGTTCGCTTTGATACAATAAGATTGATACTTAGTATTGATGCTCGTGAAAATTTACATATCGGTAAATTTGATATAAAAACGGCTTTTTTATACGGTGACTTAAAGGAAGATATATATATGAAACAACCTGAAGGTTTTGATGATGGAAGCTCACACGTATGTAAATTAATGAAAAGTTTATACGGCTTAAAACAAGCACCAAGATGCTGGACTGAGCACTTCACTAATTTTCTTGTGAATTTAGATTTTTGTCAAAGTACGGGTGACCCATGTTTATACATATATAACAAAAATAATAATAAGATCTTGTTAGCAATTTATGTTGATGATGGACTTATTGCAGCTTCAAATGAAAGTTTGATTGATAAATTGTTGAATGATTTGTGTAAAAAATTTAAAATTACTAGTACTATAGAAGTTACTAATTATCTTGGAATGGAAATTTGTAGATTGAATGATGGGTCTGTTTTCATTCATCAAAGTACTTATATTAACAAAATCTTAGAAAAGTTTAATATGTCAGAAGCTAATATTGTATCCACGCCAATTGATTGTAATCATGATGAATATTTATCAAAAACTATTGTAAGTAATGTACCTTATCGTGAAGCTGTCGGCAATTTGATGTTTTTGCAAATTGTAAGTCGTCCGGACATAAGTTTTGCTGTAAATGTTGTATCTAGAGTTTTAGACAAACCAAGTGTAGCTCATTGGTCAATTGTTAAACGAATTTTACGTTATCTAAAAGGTACGATTGATTTTTGATTACTATATTGTAAGGATGGCAACTTTAAAGCTTATAGTGATGGTGATTATGCTAGCGATACAGTTACACGTAAATCACCTTCTGGCGTAGCTTGTATGTATGCAAATGCTGCAATTATTTGGCGAAGTAAGAAGCAACAATCTGTATCATTATCAACAACCGAGTCAGAATTTGTAAGTGCAGCATTAGCAACAACTGAAATAATGTGGTTAAAGAAGTTATTTAATGAATGCGATTGTAAGACTGATAAATATGATTTATATATAGATAATATGAGTGCATTAAAACTTATAAGTAATCCTGAATTCCACCAAAGGACAAAACATATTGATGTAAAATATAATTATGTACGTGATTGTTTTCAAAATGGAGAAATTGATGTACATTATGTTAAAAGTGATGAACAAGTCGCTGACATACTTACGAAAGCTTTGTCAAAACCAAAATTTTTTTATTTAAGATCTAAACTTGGACTTAAGAGTAAAAATGAATTTTTTTTAAAATTAATATGATTGTGAGAATGTAGAGTTTTAGGGAGGGTGTTGAGAATATACTAGAAAACTCTACATTCATTTTTAAGTAAGTGTACCTGTCATTGTAGAAGTGAAAGTTTGTATTGTGCGGTGGGTGGTCGAGCTGCCTGGGCGGGGCCTCAACCCGCACACATGCGCGTTTACTGTGAGAGTCTAGAAAAGTAATGTTCTCGAAGTTTTAAATAAAAGGAAAGATCTGGAAGCTGTTTTTCTATATAAATAGAGATGCACTCGACAAGTACAGTTCAGTTTTAAATGTGCTCTTGTAATGTGTATTTCGTGTGTCCGTTTTATGTATACTTGCTACTAAACTGTTCCTTCAATAAAGCGTGTGTTTGCTCCTGTACTTAAATTATTCATTATTTTTACCCATACCTCAACAACAGAGGCTCAAATTGGGTGGTCACAGTGAATCTGCTGTTCTACTGTTACCTAGTATTCAAGCCACAACAGTGTTTCCAAGCGCGTTTCCATCCCACACAACCAACTTACTTCAGCCTCTAGACATAGCAGTTTTCGGCCCAATGAAATCTCTGTGGAAGAAGGAAGTAAAGAAGTTACTGCAAAACTGTGGTTACAAATATTCCAGAAAAGATTTTATGAACACGTTTTCCACAATTCCGTTACAATAGCAAACATCTGCAGTGGTTTCAGGAAGACTGGAATATATTCCTATAATAAAGACGCAATTTCACATGAGGACCTGAAAATTTCAGAACCTCTGTTTCTTCTACGCTTGCTCATGACAATACTAACGAAGATAAAGAGATGAAGAAAGTGAGCCCAAAGGAAATAGCACCGTCTACTTTAACATTAAGCCTCTATTGCCGCTTTCAAAAGCCAATTGAGAAATTGCAAAAACGCAAAAGTAATGCAGCAGTTGCACGACTTTTTGAAAACAGTAGGTCTACTGATAATCAACCTTCACAGTCCAATTTGTGAAAAAGCCGTCGTCAAAGATGCCGAAACCTAGAGATGACATTTGTTCTTTTTCTGGTGTGGCGTACAAATGGGACACAAAAGGGGGAAACTGGATTCAGTGCCTACAATAACTTTGCTGTTTCATTATAAGTGCCAAAATTTAAAAAAATATGAACCAAATTTTAAGTGTAAAATGTGTATTACTGAGAATGGCTCGGACTAAAGACAAAATAAAAAAAAATTTTAAACTTTCATCATCACTTTTAATTTGACTATGGATTAAAGTATAATTTTTAGTAATTTTTATAATCAAAATAATTATATTATTAAACAGTCTGTAATCTAGTTCGTTTTAGTTTTAATAATTTCATTTAATTCTGTAATTTTAATGTTAGCTTTGTAATTACATTTGTGTAATTATTTTAAAAATTGTTAAACAATTAAAAAAAAATTATTTTATTAGAAGAATATAACTTTTTATTATTTGTATTATATATAATACGTTTTAAACAATATAATGTTACAAAATGTATGTATTATTAAATATAGAAATTATAGTGCGAAATAAGGAACACTAGTGAGAAATAAGGAACACCTATTGGGAAATAATGAACACTTGCTGCGAAATTAGAAATAATGTAGTAGCTTTAGTTTTTATATTTTTTTATAATTACCTCAATAGTGTTTTGTATTTTTGTTATAATATATGTTTTGCTTTTGTAGCAGTAAATATTTTGTTAAGAAAACCTGTTTTTATTAACTCATATACACACAGTTTTAGTCATATATGTGAAATTACTGCGAAATTAGGCACGTTTCCCCTATATTTTGCACAAAGCAAAAAACAATTATTATTGTGTCAATTATGTAGGACTGTAACGATATAAAACGATAAGAAAATACTCTTTTCTATTTAACTGAACTGGTAATCAGGGGTAAGGTCGTGTTGTTAAAGTATCGTGACACCACTTGCAAAGTCAAGCGTCACTTGCATGAGCACAGAAACCTGAATAGATGACCACACAGCGGCTCGATTGTGTAATATTATATAAATGAACTGATGTAATGGCATGTAGAACATCACATTTATTTTTGTGTTGTACTATAAATATTCCAGTTCCTCGATTAGTTAGTGAATAAATAATAACACTGTTTAAAAATATTTACGCCTAAATACCGACTTCAAAAAAGTTTGTGCCTAAATAATAATGACTCTTACGTTGTTTCGTGGCAACTATGTAAGCGTACATTGCTTAATGTACGCTGTGCGTGTGGTAGAGCATCCAAAGTTAACTGTTCCGGTAACTAAAAACGATCGTCTATAACAGTGCTGAATGCCATCAGATATTGCCGTATTTATGCCTACTAGTGACTTTTTAACGCAGTAAATGACCTATTAAACACGGGACAGTAAAAGCTCTGTAATAAAACTTTCTGTGAGATATGTATATATGAACATCTATGTGTGTGTGTGTGTGTGTGTGTGTGTGTGTGTGTACGCGCATATTCGTAAATTACTTATTTTATTTGACATTTCATTGCAATACTTTTATAAGCTATTTAGTTTTATAATATTTAGTAAAAACCAGGCAAGCTGACACATAAGCACATACGAGTGCACACGCATACGAATGCACAAGTAAATTATATCAGCAGATCGTATTTAGTAAGGAACGCGAGTAGGTAATTAATTTAATGAAATATTTATGTTACTGGAAGATATTACCAGGCAACGACAGGACCCATTTACTCAAAAGTAATGGGCACTTAAAATAACTTCTTTCAGGAATTTTTTTGAACACATAAAGATATTTATACCAATTTTAAAATTAATTGTTCTTTTACGATAACGTTAATTTCGTAAAGGTTAGCATTTATTCCTGTTACCAATGCAAATTAACATTGCATGGGATAAAAAAACTTTGTTATTTGATGTTAAATGAAATCTGTTCAATATACGACAGAATGGAGACTAACTTTACATAGTAGTATTGAGGATGTGCCCTAGCTTGATTCTCACTATGCCTCGATGTGTCTTGATCAATATGCCTCAATATGCCTTTGCCTAACCTTTCCTGTCTAGTCTCTCTTGATTGACTCTTTTTATTTTCTGATCTCAGTGCTATCAGAGTATTCTAGGGTTACGGTGTCTTTCATTTTTCATTTTATTTCTTAACTTTCTTTTTTCCTTGATGAGGGCTACAGATAAATCTGTAGTAATCACTTATAGCTGATGGTCGAGAACAACACGACATTACAGTTAGTAGCGACTGCAGACTGTAGTGGCCGTGAAGCAAGGAAGATCGTACTCTCCATGGATAAAAACGAGTCCGCCATCGTTGGTCTAAACACCCGCATGGTTTAAGATGATTCAGAGAGAAATGATAGCCTCGGTAACTCCGACTTGAGAGGCAGAAACATCAGATAATGAAGAAGTATTCCGGAAAGATGGAAATTAACCTAGTTGGATTTACGTCTAATAACTGATCTGAATCCTAAGGCCTTTATCATGGTTTCGGAAATCGGTCAAATATTTTATATTCTTCGAAAATGATATTAAATGTATTTTATTTTAAAGGAATATTAAAGTGATATTAAAGAGGTTGTATATAAAATCATATCAAGTACAATAGGCCTATACCTGACGACAAGTAGGCCTGTGCTGTTTAGTGAACATCGCATACGTAGTCGCTAAGTATATGTACATGTGTAAAAAACATTAGTATTGTGTGTGTGTGTGTGTGTTTAGTACGCTCCTTACGCCTTAAGTATATTTTAATGCTGGCAATTTAAAGCTATCAAAACGGTGACTTCTTTTCACTAAAATTATGTTATTTTTCTTCACGTTTGTAAATTATGACCTTTTCTCATGCAAAGTACAATTTAACATACGTAAACGTATAAAAATTAACATGTCTTGGCGGATGATATGTCTGACATTTATGCGTGCGTACGCTCTGCGACTCATGTGCGTGAGTACTGTTCATAAGTAACGCTTTCTTACCGAGTCCGTCTGGCAACACTAAAAACAGTTTATTTGTGAGTCGCGTTGTACTGGACACCGACAGGATATGAAAATCCCTTTTTAAGTATCACTAAGTAATAATTTCAACGTGGAAACCATTTTTTGTGGGGCGTGTGTGTAAAAACCACTTTAAGTTCAAGTTGCAGCGTAGACGATTTAAAAGCCGTTTTTGTGTTTCATCCGAGTGCATGGTGTACGTATTGCAACTAATCACTTGGGCTAGCGCGTTGGGTTCCGCTCCGCGTATCGTTCATCACGCGTCTCTGCAGGAATGCCAACCGTTTTGTACCTCCACATATAAGGAAACAGTCGTAGGAGTCCGAAAGAAAACTGTACAGAATGTAAACGGCGACCGTTAATTATGAGCGCTACCTCGGTGGTCTTGTTTTGTTTATGTATGTGCTGGCTGGCCCTACTCACCATGAAATATCATAGAAATTCTTCAGCTTTAACGCAGCTGCGCAAATGTGTTGAAGAATTCTTTCCGTACGTAAGCGGCGCACGGCTCTTGTGTTTGCCTATTTATTAAAGTGCTTTCATAAAGAAATATGTTGCCTTGGAATATATACTAACAAGATATTTTCTTGCGGAGAGAAACGTCTAAGGAGCAAGTCCACTGGTAGACATATCTGTATCAGCTGTTGCTTTGAATTAAAACTTACATGTTAGGTTATATATTATCAGTGTTACTGTATACTTACACGGTATACTGTTATGAATTACGTAATTATGAGATATGATTTATGTGGTGTGTATTATTTAAACTTGTGCATTTGCTGTTGTTTGCAGTTTTTAATTCCTGTAGCCAGTATTCTAGAAACCGTTACAGGTCTGAAAAACTGTTAGAGTTCTTGCGTAATGAATAAATAGGAATTGAACGGTTTGTTTTCACTTACTATACTGAGGTAAAAGTTTCTGAAACCTGAAAACACTTTCTTGTTTTTACGTATAAGCCTACTGAGTATTTTTACAAGATTTTGAAAAACATAAAGCGCTGCTATTTTACTATTTGTAGTATAAGTATTCTGTGTTTATATATTTTAACATTTGACACTAGACTTACAAAGCACAATGGATCACGTTAGTAGAGCCACCGGTGACACGCGCACTACTAGGTACCCTTTGAGCACATCTTCCCGAAAGTGAGATATAGACCTCACCGCTGCCTCAGACACTTTGAGATTGTAGCGTGGCATAAACCTGAAACATTCTTGTGGGTCTGAATTTTTGTTTCAACCTTATGTCATCGAATACGTTGGCAATAGGATTTAAAACTTGTGGGAGACGAAGCATTTAGCGCGATGTTTCTAGGCAGTGCTGATACAGCGGAAGTAGTGAGTAGTATTGCGGAACTCGTACTGAGGTGACGATTAGTCTACAATAGATCGAAATACACAAGTAGTGAATGACGAATAGGACGTGGCAAAGGAGCAGTCAGCCAGAATTATTTTTACTTTTCGTTTACTGAAATTTCAGCTCATATTAAATACATACATAAAATAGAGAATTCACGCAAGAAGAGCGATAATGGTATTATGTATTAAATAGAAAACAAAACAATAAGCTTCGGAAGTGCCTAACAAGAAGCTAGTTACACGCTCTGCACAGCATTCCTCAATGAAGACACTTTAGTGTAAATATTTACATAAATCTGTGCGTGAAGAAGCATAAAAGAAAATGAATGGCGTGAGATTGTCGCGAATGTCAGATTGCAAAGAAGGACAAAGACTAGGTTAGAAATGAGCAAAAACGAGAGACAATATTGAGGAAATAAAGTCTGCTAACAAAAAAAAGAAAGAAACATACAACAGACAAAGAAAGATCTACATGGGCGACAAGGAAGAAGACAGGAAGAGTATATGAGAGGGCGTGAGAGGAAGTGGAGAGAAGGGGGAGAGAGAAAGAAAGAGAGAGAGTGACATAGAGAGAGAGAGAGAGAGAGAGAGAGAGAGAGAGAGAGAGAGAGAGAGAGAGAGAGATTATGTACATATGATCGCTGTTTGTTCTTCTGTTAGTGTTGTAACAGAAGGGGATGTTCGCATGATGAATGTTATGTGAATGTGATCCCGAGTTTTTATCAGGACCCAAGGTCTTCCTCCAGACGTACTAAATCAACTGTGCCGTCACTTGGGCCAATTACCAACTTTAGACGCCATCTCTTTTCGTTTTATACATTTGTAGGCTCTGTACAAATTTTATCTATTTTGATATAACTTTCTGTCATTTATCAGTGGATTTATTTGTGTATTGTATAATAAATCGTTCTGTAGTTTTGTTTGCTTTGGTTACTTTGTGGATATAAATAAGTAACCAAATTTTAAAGATTTGATACTGTAAAAATGTAGCTACTTAATACGTTGTTATTAAATGCTTTGTAGTCGCTTGAGAGTTACGTACCGTATGTGGTTACGTATACACACACGTGGTTCATAAACATTGTACTTGGTTAGAAATTTATACTGTACGGACAACCTATTAATATTTTGGGACAAATTAAACAAGTCAAATTAACTGCTCATCTCAAAGTAAAAAAAAAAAAAAACTCCCCACACATTTTATTTTATGATTTCAAATGTAAGTTTATCAGTAAACACAAACACTCAGTCCCGTACCGTAGATTGGTTACTCCACATCAGACGTCTTTGGTTTATCTCTAGTGACACAATTTAATTTGAATCAATTCAGCCAGTAGACTTGGTTTATTATATCTTTCTACTCTTCCAGTTCTAAATCCTAAGTTATGAGCTGATGTATTTAGCCCATTTGATGAAGTATTTAATCCTCCACATTTACACAGATGGGTTGTACCGGTTGATGCCCTATGACATGGAATTGTTTCTTACATTGAGGATTACAGATTGAACTTCATTCCGGAACACGTGTTAGGATGCGAGGCTCTTACGTCAACGCCAAGAGCCCTTCCCAACATGCGAAGGTTAAGTATAAGTACATGGCGACCTGATTGTGTCAAACTGGAGACGTTACCATTGACCTGGACGTTTGTTGCGCAACAAGTACAATAGAACGCACTGTGTTTACCGAAGACGTAACATAAATACCATGTGGTTAACATTTACGTTCGCAGTGACAGAGTTGATTAATCAGTTTGTGCCATGCCGTGCCGTGTGAGCGATAGCAAATCATTTTTATATCACAAATAATTATTAATTGCGTCATGCATCTGACGATTACTTACGGATGAAATTTGTTTAATCGAATAAGTAGAAAACTTCTTCCTCTCTAATGTATGGCTATATAGGTTACCTATAGCAGATTTTCCATGATAGAATGCGTATATGGTCTGTGTTTACGCGTATATCAGTAATAATGTGAATATTAATGCTATGATATAGGCCAGGTGTTTGAGGAATAGCGAGGATTATAAAGTACAATGTAAAGTAAAAATTGGTTCATTTTATTCATCCTAAATGTATAACTCTAAAACTTCATTGTGGACAGACGCAGATAACTTTTAGCCGAAAAAACATTCTTCCTTTCTTCAGACGTTCTTTTATTCGTTAACTACACTAAAATAAAATTAAATGAAATTTACAAGAATTTTTATGATTACGACTACTGAAGATGGCGGCGATTGAAATAAAGTACAACGCGATTCAATATAAGTTAAATTTGAAACGATTAACAATAACGTTATTGCCTCCTTCCCATATCTTTATAACGATTATGAAGCCATTATGATACGTGTTCCATATCGTAAAACCCACAAACAGTTAATGAATCCGTCTTCAGAATAGGCTGTCTGACTTCAGAGACTTCAGATGTTCTTCTTCATCTTACATAAGAATTTCTAGAAAGTAAACTGAAATGTTTCAAACTTAATTTTGGTAACATAACAGTTTATTGTTCTGTTAAAATTATCTTTGCTTTAATATAATGATAGGCCTGTATCAGTTGTCGATTATTTATAAACATTTATCCAAGTACTAGTGCAATTTTAATGTAACGTAATTTCAAAAATCAAGTTACTTTTCACTTGTAATTCACAATTTTCATTACTCGTGTCAATTTATTTCGCACGAACGCATGAGTCTGCCCCTTCCCATGCATACACAAAACCGTTCATGGACATGTATACACTAAATCTATATTATGTAGTAAAGGACTATTGCATAACCTACTACCTGTAACGCGACATTATTCACAACAAAATTATTACAGCAAGATCTAGCAATCTAATAAAGTCTTTTGTGTGTAGCTTTGATATGACTGCATATTTGCTACAAGAAATTATACGTAGCAAGAAAATACCAGAAGGAAGCTAAAGCTGCAGGTTTCAACCAGTGATAGAATAAGTATTTTGTTTATTGGTTCAAAAGGAGGTAAAAAGATAAAAGTAAACAAAATGCTCATTTAGAGAAGAGTGTTTCCATAGAAAAGGTGTATATAGGTGTATCCATGTGACATTCGCAGGCAACATTTTCCTCTACTTTCCTCTACTGTTGCTGTAGAGGTGAGTACCCGGTTTCAGTACAGGACAGTGTAGTACAGACTATAGAACCGATCCTATTAGTTTATGTGTGCAGTATTGTATAAACGTCTATAATTACTGTACAATAGGTAAACTTTTGGAGAATTCGAATTTCGAGTTTTCGGGAACGTTGTGTACACAAGCCTCCTGTACACGTTTTGTTATACGTATGTTGCAGAGATCACTCCTAAATTACAAAATCTTATCGACTTTTTTGTTATTTATAGACGTTGTTTATAGAGGTTTATAATTTTGCTGTTATATATGTATTTCATTTCTATCGGAATACTCAATATGTCCCATTTAAAATGTTTGGCAAAATTAAGATTTATTCATTGTGCAACTCATTAAGGAAGTAAAAGGTATATTAACATTTATGAAGTTGTAATTCCACTTGTAGCTCAACAAAAAAATAAATAAATGTTTTGACAGTAATAACCGTTAATCTAGTATAGCGTATAGAAATGATTAATCGTGAACAGAAGAAGTTTGGTTGGAGCCGAGTGTATGTGTATGCGCGCACGCGCGCGCGCCAGGCAGCAGTAGCAGGTGGAGTAGCCGCCTTTCAGTGGCAATACTCGCACACCTTGCCTAGTCAGCTGCCCACCCTCACCCGCCCTTGATTTGTTGCCTAATTAAACCTAACCACTTGTTTAAGAATGTTGGAAACACTTCGTCCAATTTTATCGTAGCCTACCACTTAGCTTTAGGTTCGTTAGTGTTTGTTGGAAAGTTGTTTTATATTTTCTCACTGGAGTTTTTGGTAATGAGAAACCAACCCACAGAGCGGAGAGAACAAATAGAAGAAGAAAACAATTATGTAGGAAGCTTACGGTTAATTGGCTAGACCAATGAAACGATACGCTCCGCGAAGTTATGCTGTCCAACTTTTACGCTGTTCTATTAACAGGCTTTCGTAAAGGTAAAGAGGGTTGTACCACGACAGATCAAACGGAACGTTAGATTGTCAAACGCCGTAACGACATGTACTTTGATTATAACATATCATATGTTTTCTCTTCGAGTCAGCCGTTACAGGTTTCTATTTACGTTATAGGCCTAAATTGTGTTATGCACTTGATGCGTAACGTTGTTGGTATTCTGAAAATATACAGTCATGCATATTCTGAAAATTCTTCAGAAAATTATTACAACACGCATTTTAATAAATTTAAAAAACGTTTTAGTTTAATGGTAATTTTAAGATAATGTTGTAAGAAAATTAACTTTGTCAAGGATAAAATAATGTATTTTGTTAATTTCTGTTCATTAGAAGACGTATTATCGATCCGTTCGTTTAATTTTTGAATTTACACATAACAAAAAAGTTAATAATTTACTAAATTCTCTAATTGAGAATACATTCTCTAAGTGAGCTTACGAAAACTATCACTGTTAAGACTTGTCCACTACAACGTATTAGGTATAATACAGTATAGTAAAGTTGTTTATATGTTTGACGAATTCTTAAACAAGCGGTTCGCAGATTTTTTACTTGCATAACCGTTCGCAACTACGTTCGAGTTCGACAACTCCAGCGGTATATTTAGATCTCTTTGTACACTTTTGCACTATAACATATTTTAACTGTAAACATAATTTAAGAAAAAAAACAACACAACAAAAATAAATGAGCTAACAACAGTTTAAGCAAATAATACAGTGTAAATGTAAGAAAAGATTTCCTTGTTGTTTTTTTACTTTAAAACTAGAAGTGACTGTATGCCATGTATGAGTTAAAAATATCTCAGTGTATAAACACCTCATCCAATGTTTACATAAAATACTTAAACGTCTCCTGCATTTCTTTTATTTACTCCGTGCGTATGTATTGTATAGGCCTACATATACAAATTCTTCTTCTGTTGTGGAATTTAATAAGTTTAAGTTAAATTTTATTTGTTTGTTTACGTTGTAAAATGAAAAAAGTCTGTAGTGAAAATCTGTAGTGAAAAAGACTGACGACGAATTGTTGATGGTTCTCTCGCAGACGTCCGTGGATGTTCGTAGATCGTCGCAGATTCTGATTCGGCTAAAACAAACACAAGTTACTTGAAGTTCTTGTCGATTGACCAATTCGTAAATAATTGAATCGGTTACTCGATCCTCATAGGTCAGTATTACACGGTGCCACCTGTGAAAGTATTGCTGAAAATCTAGCTCGAGACTGTACTGTCCGTGTAATAAAAAGTCGTCAACTCTTTGTTTTTCTGTTATGAATTTTAATTTTATTAACAAATCTTGATAATATTTGCAAATCGTTACTTTAGAATTTAACACAGGCTGTTTGCCTAGTCAGTCATTGACTTTACTTTCTATTTTGCTCTTAATCTCAGGGTACAGAAAATTATTTAAATTATTTAACATAAAATTTACAATGTACTTCTTGAACCTTGGTTTATTTTGTTTACAATTCTTCAGTGGTTCCTTTGAGCCTGCAAGATGAAAAAACAAGAAAAAATGTCTGTGCTACTGTTTATCATTAGTAGGCGGAGTTAATCATTATAAACAGTAAGTATATTAAATGGTTTCATAAATCATTACCATGGAGTAAATATCGTCGACTATGGTCAACCTTACGTTTGCTTTACGCATACTGAATGAATGTTTAGAACAAAAATGACCTGAAACGGTTTCAAAATTATTAACCTATAGTCGTAACATTGACTATTATCAATATTGAGTTGCCTCTAGGCATACTGATTCAAATATTTAATAACAAAAGAACATCGAAAGCTTATATTATTATTAACATGGTTATTAAATTGACTATTGTCAATATGAGAACAACTTCAGGCATGCTGAATTGCAATAAATTATTAACTATTCCAAAAAATCAGGTATCAGCTTAATCTAAATATCAAAAAAGTTACATCAGTATTTAAATAATAAATTCACTTAATGTTTGTCAATTATTCTTATATCCATTGTATGTAGCACACTAGTTATTCAAAACATTATGATTTTGTTACTTAATCAGTGTTCATCACAATATTAATTGGTTGTTTATGTCTGATACCAATTGAATTGAAAAGTTCATATAATCTCTCTTTTCGAGTTTCTACCATTCATTGTTTCGTTCTATTTGGTTCGATATTTGTAATATCGGTAATAAATTTATTATTTATTTCTACAAAATAATTATATCAGGTTTATCAATGTTTGTGAATTACTGTTAGTCATTTTGTTTATTCACTATGAAACTCGTTAATATTTTATGGTTGGTTCCATGTTTCAAAAAAATTGACAATCTCAAAATCTCTGTTTTTTAATTAATTATCATTAATAATCAATTAACACTATACTTCCTGTTAATACATTTTAATTGCAACTTTATTATGCACTGTGCAATTGCATTTTCGCTATAATACAAGCGTTTTATTTAATCACTCGACACTAAAAATTTTAGGGTTAGGATGCCCCCTTCTGTTTACGTTTGTAACCGCACAGCTGATATCTTGAAAACGACTGTATTCGCGCACAGAAATTTGCCGTCGTCTCGCGTCGCTAGTCTGAGTTAGAATAATCAAATTATTTTTCTTCTTCGCTGTTCCTATATCGGGAGCACAAACCCCTCGGTCGATTTTGATCGATTCCATTGGTTAAAAAGGTCGACATTCCATCCAGCGAGGTCACCCCCCTCGCGAATTAATTAATTTTACAGAAAATTGTCAACGACTTTGGGTTGGAGAGTATCGTTTGTTGCCTTCTCGTTTTTGCCCAAAATAAATCGAACACCTTTAAAATTGGTTTAACGTCCTTGTTATATAAGTATTATTTAATGTAATCACATTATGTTATTACAATTAATCTGTTCTTTAAAATGAGTCCTCACAAGACGTGTGAGTTAAATAATAAGAAAGTTAATTCCTTACTTATGACTATTACATATTTCTTATAGTTTTTCATGATTAATTACTAAAATTGACCAAATGACGATTACATTCCATCATATGGTTCCTTTGAAGTTCATTTATGATAATATTTAGTCCAATGATGGTCTAAAATTAATAAAATTACTATATTTGACCCATGCTTTCTATGGCCTAGAGCATGGTCAGTTTGATTTACTTTATTTATTGACATAATTTGTTCTGTCTACTTTTCTACAGTGATCCAGATATTCTAAGATGTCCATTACAACTTCTGGACAGTTTAGTTTTCATTAGAATACAATTATTTACTTGTTTTTAGTCTCATTTATTGTTCATTGTCGTAGTATGCCATGTGTCATTATGATTTAATTCTGAATTAATGATATACCCATTTTTATGTGGTTCCTTCCGGTCTAAATAGTCTTTACAGTTTAAAGGTTGTTTTGCAATGGTTGTTCTCTTATAATTACATGTGATATTGATAATAATTCACTAAAACTCTTGCATCTAGTGTGGTCAGACAGTTACCTTAATTTTCCTTAATTCTGGTTAAATTAGCTTTTCATTATAATCATTGTATACTATAATAGTGGTAATACATATTATATTGCACATCTATGTCATTGTTCTTTACTGGTTTACAATATTATAGAAATTCTGAGTGTGTTTAATGTGTACATTTTTCTGTCCAATTTCAGTCTGTGTATTTGCATTAAACACCACACATACCACTTTTAATTAATGCAATTGTATCACTAGGTTCGTCTTTATAATGTCTACTTGCATTATTTTATAACTTGCACTAGTTTACATCATTTTGGTCTTAATTTATGCTAATTACAAGCTGATTTGTAACCGAGTTGAGGTTACCTGGGACCCCTTTTGTCAGACAACAATGGTCTATATTTTAGCTTTCTGTTTCAATGTTTTACAGTTTATTATTTGACACTTTTACTCTTGTTCATTATTATTTATTATTTCTTTATGATTTCTACCTGTCTACAGGTGATTACTAGGTTCTCTTTTAGTTAATTTACTTGGATTTGCCTGTATTAAAAGCATGCATGGTATACTGTTCTTACTTATATAATTAATTCATTCTTATCATTCATTATTTTCTTTCATTGTTTTGATTTGTTTATTTAATCATATTCTTTTATTAGAATAAAGAGTTTTTGTCGTGGTTTGTCTTTGGTAATAGTTTGTCTATGTCTGTGTCTCTTGGCTGTTTCTTATTCCTGTAGGTTTCTTGTTTTATTAGTTTCATTCTCTATTAATACATAAACTATGTAACGGGACAAACAGGGCCTGTTGTCATAATTATGGGGTTTGAGGATGTTACAGAATATTTTTATTGTATTCATATTATATAAAGTATGGTTAGGTCCATTTTCCCTATGTCTGCACCAACAACGCAGTTTCATCGATACGATTTACTTCGAGGCCGAAGGCGTACGTGTGTAGGAGAACGTATACAATGGCGATTCTGATCGACACTAACAAAATGATATTACAAATATTGACACACGTCACAGCAATGACGAGGAACAATGCCGTCAGCTGATGCGGACGAATAGTGGATCACAATTGATCCCCTCCACCTGTCGACAGTTCGACACAATGTCAGCCCACTCTGAAAAACTTTGTCATGGCGACAACACGTATTTTCCTTTCTGGTAAAATTTAACCAGTAAAAGTGTAAATCAAAATTTAAAAATGTAACCACCAGTAAACAGTGACAGTTACCAATCTTAATTATGTAAATTCAGTGCAACAACAGACTAAAACAGACAGTACAACCAACACCGAAGTACGCCAGCCAACGGCCGGACCATGGAAAACGTCTGAACTACACAACACCTGCTAACTTCAGGAAAGTCATTATTACAACTATTCTTATTTTCAAAATTTAGAGCTCTAACAAAATATTCAATGCGCAAACTTTATTATCTGTAATATCAGTATGTGAGGGAGAGAGTGCAAGCAAATGCCGGCCGTCATAAAACTAGGCATGGGTTTATGAATAGAAGTGATATTGCGACTCAATTACTCAATAAGAGATCGCAATTACTATAGCTATATGTATATGTGTAAGATGTTTATTTTATGATATTGTTTTAAATCGTATGAGATCGAAAACAGTAATGTTAACTGAGGTGAAGAAGGAGCGGAATTGTATGGCCGCCATTTTGAATAATGACACCTGTGTAATTTAACCCTTTTCATGTAAATGAATAACCTCAAAAGCAATTAAATCAGTGTGTTATTTCTTAACATATGTGTGTGAGATATTATTTCGATAACCCAAATAGCTTCCGTCTCTCGTTTAACGACACTTTGGCACCCTTAGGTATATTTAACACATTCAGTGTAAACGAATTGAGCACGTGGCATCCGGAGCATTGTAATACATACAATAGATATGCAAGTGAAGTACCTTATTATGGTAAGTACATACATTTATAAAAATGTGTTCAGTGAGTGAGTTAACAGATGGCAGCCCGCAACAGGGACTTTATATAACAAACTATCTTATATAAATAAACCAGAGTACGGAAGCAGACGGGTAGCGAAATATAAATAACACAAAACAACATAGAGTACCAGTGTAGGTTATGTTATATAGAGTGTATGGTAGAGATACAGCCATATTTTATATATATATTTAAAACTCCACAATGGCAAACCGTAGCGAAATAAGCATTACTGAATCGCAAATTATGAGCGAAGGCGATCAATCAACACCACTCGTAAATAAAAGAAACGAAGAAAACGAAATTGTAAAAATTATGCAAACACTTTTTGAAATACAAAATAATAAATTTGATGAGAAATTTAACGAACTGAAAGAACAAAATAGCGATTTGAAAAATGACATTAATGAAATCAAGAAACAGAATTGTAATTTGATGAGAGAGTTAACGAGATAGAGATACGTTGTAACAACATTCAGAAACAGACAATAGAGACAGTTAATGAGAAATTTGAGAGTAAAATAAATAGTTTAGACAACAAAATTGATAAAATCAATGAAACAGTTCAAAACGAAATAGAAACACAAAAGATAGAAACAGAGAATAAATGTTTAACCATTGTTAACGAGCAGATAGAAAGTAGAACCGAATGTGAAGTAAATAAACAGGTAGAAATTAAGAATAATGTTTTACAAAATAAGTTAGAGAAATTTGAATCAAATGTAATAGACATAACCAAACATATTGAAACCATAGACCAAACAGTATCTAAACATGAGAATAATGCTAGTAATAGAATGAGCATGTTACAAAATAAGATTAAAGAGATAGATGACTTAGCTGTACAAAACAACAATAATATAAATGTTAAATGTGATGTGATTGAAAATGATTTAATGAGAGTGAAGAATGAGTTACGGGGGAAAATTCAGAGAAAATTTACCGGTGTTACAGAAAAAATAATCGTGACTAGGGACATGTACAATGAAATAGAATTAGAGAATTTTAATCATGAAAACAGAGTAATACATCCTATGAGATTTTTAAACCAGACACGAGAGTACCATCATTTCAGTAACCAAAATTGGGAAATACAACTCACGAAAATAGTCAAATGTTTTAAGGGTAATTCGATAGTATGGGCGGAAGCGCACAGATTGGAATGGGACAATTTTGAAACTTTCGAGAGAGCATTCAAGGGTAAATTTTGGCCAGAAGAAGAACAAGAGAGTCTAAGAAGTCGTATTATGGGAGTGGGTAACTTTGTAGGACACAATAATATAACGATGTATGTGACAAAGCTGTATAACGAGGCAAAATACCTCGAACCGCCTATACCGTTCAAATCATTCGTCAGATATGTGAGCAAACATCTACCGAGGGAAGCACAGATTACCTTAATGACGAAAGAGATAGAGAATTTAAGCGAACTAGAACGAATTTTAGACATTTTACAGAGTATTAGGGATCGTGAAACAGTTAGACGACCTATACCGAGTAACCACAGTAATAATAATACAGAATTTAACCAACCTAGAAATAATTACCAGGGGAATAATGGTAATAATAATAATAATTATAGACATAGAAATAATTTCCAGCAATCACGTGAGTGGAGTTGTTCCAGGTGCGGGAGAGAGAACTACGCATACAGACAACAGTGTTTCAGGTGTAAACTACCCAAAGAAGAACAGGAGGAGAGAGCACACGAAACAGTATATACCAACAGACAGAGGAGGACCGAGTACCAGCGGAACGTCGAATAATAAAGAAGGACGACCGAGTGGTCAACAACAACAAAATGTGAACAATAGTGGACGACAGCCGGAAAACTAAAACCAACAGTGGTAGCCAGGACCCGACCACTGTTCAGAGAAGCGCATGAGGTCCAACCAACAGAAGACATCCCAAGTAACGTCATCAAAACGGACATAATAGCTGACTTGTTGGAGGAGGGAAATAATTCTACAACGGAGGTGACAGCAGGACTCACGGAAATCCAGGTAACTATAGAGAGTAAGCATTTTAGAACACTGGTTGATACCGGAAGTGAAATTTCAGTTATAGCAGAAAATATTTTGAGTGAATTGAGAGAATTTAACAAAAATATTCCAGTTTTGCCAGTAGCAGGGGTTACGGTGATAGGAGTTACAGGAGTACGAAGCAAGCGAGTGACTAAACAGATACATTTGAACTTTTTGATAAATGGTATAGATTTTGATAATACATTTTTAGTAATTAAGGGGTTGAGTTTGGATATTATATTAGGTAACGATTTTTTACAGAGGAATAGAGCGGTGATAAATTTTAAAGAGAAGGTGATAGAATTAGATGGGGGTGACCGGTCTGTGAGAGTTAATTTTGAAAGGGTGATAGATAGGGTTAGCACAACTGGTGTAAAGTTATTACAGAAGCGAGTAGATGAGAATAATAGCGATACTAAAATTAATTGGTGTAGAAAGGCGGAGTATATTAATGATGATGATAGCGAAATGAGTAATATTAATGATTCAGTGTGGGAGGTAAGGGCAGATAAATTTTGTAGTGAAGGATCCGGTGTAAGGAGTGATCAACGTGCAGCGTTGTGGCAGGCGGAGCAATTTGGGTTACAGTGTTTGCCGATATTTGGTGGAGGGCAAATGGTTAGAAATGCCAGGTAGGGAACACACATCCTAGTACAAAAGACGAGCGGTGCCAGAGGATTTAAATGGGATTAGTGAAGAGGGTTATTATAGAGATATTGGTGTCATAATATGTTAATGGTTAGAAGCGGTTGTTAGTAGAAAAAAGGGGTAGTAAGGTTAGATGGACAAATGCCAAAATAAGATATAGAGGATAATGAATAACAGAGAGTCACCCAAACTAATAAGGATTGAGGAAAGGTTAGAAAAGGAAAATTCATAATGGAAAGGTGATGTAACAGAAAGGTAATGATAAATTTGAATTTTTTTTGTAGAATCTAATGATATAATAATGTTAAATAATAAAAATTGAATAGAGAGTTGATAGTAATAATGTTATCAAATTTTATACAAGTTATGTAAATATGAATTATGTAATGTAAATGTAACAATGTTGATGTTTGATGTACAATGTTTTATTATGTTTTTATTATGTTGATGGTACAATAGTGTGTGTGGTCGGGAGGTTGCTACAGGGGTAGCAACGACAACAAATGTTAAATGTCAAAGAAGTAATAGTAATATTGGTGTTGGTTATCAAATATATAATTATGATTCTGTTGTAAAGAAAAAAAAAGTGTAAAGAAAGTTGGGTAAAGAAAAATATAAAGAATTTTGAAGTATTTGCCATAATAGGTATATATTTTGATTTTAGGTGAAGTAAACTAGTGGAGATAGTAGTTGTTGTTTGGAGGATTAAAAGTTGTTTTGTGCTTAGTATAATAATATGTTTTCTTGTGATGAGAGAAGTAAGTTGACGTTGACTGGAGTCAGGGAATTTTAGTACCTGGAAGAATGTTTGAAAAATGGAAAGGATTTTCTGTCTTAAATCTTGTTTTGTTATTTGGAAAAATTATTAATTAAGAAAGCCAATGCCTAGTAACATAAACCAATGCATCTAAGGGGAAGCATATCAGTTGTAGATATGGAGATAGATAAGGCCACTATTTTAAAATTTTGTATTGCATGTTTCAGAGTTTTGGTGGTGTTGTGACCGCGGTCCTGAGCTGGCCGGTGCGTCAGAACAGGAGCGTTGAGTGCCTCATGGCCTTATGGTGTTGGGATCTCTCCTGAGAAGTCCAGTAAGGTCAGAAGGTACGATCAGCATCATGGGACCAAGGGTAAGTGATTGAATTTTTTTTTATAAACACTACAGGGGGTTGTGGTAACATATCTGAACTGATCCTTTTAGAAAAGTGTGAATGAGTAATGAAAGTTTTTATGTTTCGACATAAAACCTTTCATTGAGGGGGTTTTGTAACGGGACAAACAGGCCTGTTGTCATAATTATGGGGTTTGAGGATGTTACAGAATATTTTTATTGTATTCATATTACATAAAGTATGGTTAGGTCCATTTTCCCTATGTCTGCACCAACAACGCAGTTTCATCGACACGATTTACTTCAAGGCCGAAGGCGTACGTGTGAAGGAGAACGTATACAATGGCGATTCTGATCGACACTAACAAAATGATATTACAAATATTGACACACGTCACAGCAATGACGAGGAACAATGCCGTCAGCTGATGCGGACGAATAGTGGATCACAATTGATCCCCTCCACCTGTCGACAGTTCGACACAATGTCAGCCCACTCTGAAGAACTTTGTCATGGCGACAACACGTATTTTCCTTTCTTGTAAAATTTAACCAGTAAAAGTGTAAATCAAAATTTAAAAATGTAACCACCAGTAAACAATGACAGTTACCAATCTTAAATATGTAAATTCAGTGCAACAACAGACTAAAACAGACAGTACAACCAACACCGAAGTACGCCAGCCAACGGCCGGACCATGGAAAACGTCTGAATTACACAACACCTGCTAACTTCAGGAAAGTCATTATTACAACTATTCTTAATTTCAAAATTTAGAGCTCTAACAAAATATTCAATGCGCAAACTTTATTATCTGTAATATCAGTATGTGAGGGAGAGAGTGCAAGCAAATGCCGGCCGTCATAAAACTAGGCATGGGTTTATGAATAGAAGTGATATTGCGACTCAATTACTCAATAAGAGATCGCAATTACTATAGCTATATGTATATGTGTAAGATGTTTATTTTATGATATTGTTTTAAATCGTATGAGATCGAAAACAGTAATGTTAACTGAGGTGAAGAAGGAGCGGAATTGTATGGCCGCCATTTTGAATAATGACACCTATGTAATTTAACCCTTTTCATGTAAATGAATAACGTCAAAAGCAATTAAATCAGTGTGTTATTTCTTAACATATGTGTGTGAGATATTATTTCGATAACCCAGATAGCTTCCGTCTCTCGTTTAACGACACTTTGGCACCCTTAGGTATATTTAACACATTCAGTGTAAACGAATTGAGCACGTGGCATCCGGAGCATTGTAATACATACAATAGATATGCAAGTGAAGTACCTTATTATGGTAAGTACATACATTTATAAAAATGTGTTCAGTGAGTGGGTTAACAACTAGGCACATTATCTGACTTATTTGTTATTTCTTCTATGTTTGTTACCTTGCTTGTGTTTATTTATATTCTCTACAGTCTCTTGTTAATACTGAATGTCATTATATGTTAGTTTTATCCTCTCACTTACCATATTGATTGGGTCATTTGGTTAAACACATTAATATGTTGTCTTCTACATTTTCTTCTTTATCACTATTTATTATCCTTCGTTTGCTGGGGTAATTATATTAATTGTTTTATTTAGTTCTTGAACCTTATATAATACTTTGTACACAGTTATTCATTTACCATTCATCTCTTAAGTGTTCTGGTGTTGGTTTATGAGTGTTTCATTCTTTATTTTTGTTGTTAACTTTATGGTGAAGATATGTACTGTTACATATTGCCCCAACGCTAAAATTGATCATTTCAGAAAATATTGTGCAGGTGTTGATGAAATTATCAATCATTTTATTTGTTTAATCACTTCTTTACTTGAGCTTCCTTCTTTGATGTCTTATAATGTTCCCTTATCTTCTTCATGCAATTCACTATCTCCTTGCTTTGTTTAACATGTAATTTTTTTGCTTAGTGTTCCATTCCTTAAAATATTTAGTTTCCCTAACTATTTTCCCTATCATGTGCGTTGGCACCAGTCGGGTGGGCACTTTTGGCTCCTTTACACCGCTGTCCACTTACACTTTCTGAGTTCAGAGGAACGTATCGTCTGCTCAGGTATATGATTGCTGGATCATTCTACAGTCAATCATAAAAAAACTTTAAAGTAATCTTAGTGGGACTAAAAAATAATAAATATTCTGGGATTCTTCACGTTATCATTGTATACTTTATATCATATCTTCCTTCTTTATTGATCTCTTTTCTCATACTCTATAGCTCTTTAGTGACACAATATTGTTGATGGGCATTATTTAAATTTCCTTCTTATTATTTATATTAAAACTCACTTTTCTTTATCACCCTTCTTTTTAACACATTTATAATTTATTATTTGGTTCAATGATCACTCTTTTAATTGTTTAATAGTATTTTTTCATGGATGACTGGGTGTAAGTCCCCTTCTTTCTCTGTGTACTTGGATACATGATCTCATACGTATTATTATTATTGTCCTTAATCACTGTGTAAGGTCCGATGTATAACAATAACAGTTTTTTCGCTATACCCTCCATTATGCTGGGTAGCTCTCTGTTCTTCAATAAGATTCGGTCTCCAACTTGATATCGTACCGGCTTCGGTTGTAGCCTCTGGTATTTGCTTTTTATTTTTTCAGTTTGTTCTAGTGTTTTATTATAGAACTTTATTTCGTCGAACTTATATTCTTCTCCATTCGGAAATTGGATCAACTCGGTAATCTCTCTGGGTGGTGGTCTCTGGAACATTGCTGTATATGGTTTTGTCTCGATAAATTGTCTTGATGGTGCGATAAGTTTATAAAATCCTCCGCTGCTGGTAAGTATTCTGTGCATTGTCGTTGTTGGTTATAACAATACGTTCGGAGAATCCTCCCTACTTCCCTCAATACTCGTTCTGCGGGATTACTGCTCGGGTGGTATACTGAAGTTTTGTATGTCTTTACCCCGTTGTTCCGTAGAGTGTCCTTCCATTTACTCTCTTTAAATTGTGTTCCATGATCTGTTATTATGGATTTAGGTGTTCCTACCTCGCGGATATATTGCTGTATTATTATGTTCAAAATCTTCTGCGTGGTCGCCCGGTTTATAGGATAGAGTTTAGTATATCTGGTATAATGATCAAATATAATTATAAGATACTTGTACTGGTGTCTCCCTCCGCTACGCGGGAATGGATCGCATATATCAACGAAAACCTTTTCTAACTTACTTGATGATGTAATAGGTAACATCATACCCTCTTTCCTATCGTTGTTGATCTTTACCAGTTGGCAGATGTGACAGTGTTTGATTTACTTTCGTACCTTCCTGTTGATGTAATTTATATAAACATGTTCCTGTAGTGCTTTTACGACTTTTAAGGCCCCCCACGTGACCGTATCTGACATGGTAGTCTAGAATTATCTCGTTCTTTATGGTCCGCGGCATTACTATTTTCCATGTATTATAATTGTATTGCGTTTTAATAAATAGTATTTCCTGGTGCATGCAGTAATATTGTGTGACTCGGTCGTCATGTTCCATCAGTCTCTGCTGAATTTTATTTAGTTTGGGATCTTGGTTCTGCTGTTGCCCAAGTTCTTTTATGATATTAGCTAAGTCGGATCTACTCTTTATTATGTGGTACAATTTGATGATGGTTTCCTTCTCTCCTTCGAAAGTTTGGTCTCTGATGTTGACTCTGGATAGGGTGTCGGCTGCAATGTTCTTCTTCCCGGGGATGTATTCCCAATTCAGATTATATTCCTGAAGTGTTAAGCTCCATCTGGTTAATCTCCCGTGGTTTAACTTACAGTTCTTGAGAAAAGATATGGACTTATTATGGTCCGTTCTCACAATAATTTGGTATCCCAATACGTACGTCCTGAGCTTATTGCAGGCGAACACGACGCTTAGCAGTTCCTTCTCTGTCACGTTATAATTCCTTTCACTACTATTCAGGACTCGGCTGGCGAAGCTAATCACGCGGTGATTTCCCTCGTCATCCTCCTGGTATAAGACAGATCCTAAACTGACGTCACTGGCGTCGCAGTTCATGTAGAATGGTTTGTTGAAGTTAGGGTGGTGCAGCATTACTGACTCAAGGAATTTGGTTTTAATTAGTTGGAGTATCATATCCTGTTCTGCTCCCCACGTCCACTTGTCCTTCGATGATAATTGCTTGGAGAATTTTGATGTCAGTTCTGAGTAGTTCTTCTGGAACTTGCGATAGTAGTTGCACAAGCCAAGGAAAGATTTGAGTTGCTTTTTATTCTTTGGCGTAGGAAACTTTTGTATGGATTCAATTTTGTCTTGGGATGGAGTAATCCCGTGTTCCGATAGGTTAAATCCGAGAAATTGCACCTCGTCCGCAATAAATTTAGACTTTTCTAGTTTGAGCGTTATATTGTTATCCGAGAGTTTCTTCAAAACATGTTCTATTCGGCGACAATGGTCATCCCAACTGTTTGACGTAATTAATAGATCGTCCACGTAGACTGTTGTAAATTGGAGTGCCTCTGGTCCGAGAATCTGGTCCATTATCTTAACGAATACAGCTACAGAATTAACAAGTCCGAAGGGTAGCCGTTTGAACTGATAGTTCCGCCCTTCGAAAATGAACGCCATGTACCTCCGGCTGTTCGGATGTAACTCGACTTGCCAATAGCCGCAGACGGTATCCCACGTGCTAATGAATCTGGTTCCGTGGAATTTCTTAAGTATTTCCTCGATCTCTCCCGGGGATGTTCGATCGTTCACCATGGTTTTGTTTATTTCAAGTGCGTCTAAACAGATCCTTCCCGTTTTTCTTTGGGACTGCTAAAATTGGACTGGTGTAAGGGGAATAGCTTGGTTCGATTATGTCTTCGTCTATCAGTCGGTTGATTTCCGACCTCACTGCTTCCTTTAGCGAGTAGGCGATTGGGTACGATTTTTTGTTGAAGTTTACGGGCTCTCTGAATTCTATTTCGCATTGATAATCCCTTACTTTGCCGGGCGTGTCTGAAAATACGTGTCGGTAACGGCTGTACACGTTGATGAGCTGTTCCACTTGTCCCTCAGTTAGTTTGGCGCTTGTCTTCTCCCTCTTGAACTTACGTATCACATTGATTTTCTCGTTCCACAGTTGTTCATTATCCATTTCATATAATATATCGTCATTCGTGTGAATTTCTTTGCTATCTCGACATTCTTTAAGGTGATAGATTGTTCGGTTTGTCGCCGCGCTGTCGCTCCCTCTTAAGTCCGCTATCCATTCTATATCATTTATTTTCAGAAACAGTTTGGCTCTATTCATATCGATGATTGCTGATTACTGCCTTAACATGTCGCAGCCAATTAACATCTGAAATGGTAAGCCGCTGGCTACTAGGAATGTCATCGGAATGGTTTCGCCGTTGCTTGATAATTCCAGTCTTAGTTGTCTCCGGACGGTACTGTTCTGCCGCCCTGTCGCTCCCACAAGTACGATGTTGCTGATCGGTAATGTAAGTATCGGTGTCTTACCTTCCTCTTGGATTTTGTTAAGTTCGATTCCGTCGATCAGTGAGACATTGGCCCCAGTGTCGATCATTATCCTTGTCTGGACTCCGTTAATTTCCGCGGTGATGTACGCGATTTCATTGTTGTGATTACTCGATGTGTTGTCTCTTCTTCCAATAATTCTTCTCTTAGTTTCTTTAAATAATGGTTTTGTATTATCGTAATTGTTTTTCTTCTTTGTATGTGATTATAGTGATTTAATTGATTTAACCCCATAGACTGGTTCAGTGAGGGTCCTACGTTCGTTTTCACTGCCGCGTTTAGTTTAAAGACGTCCCGTCGGTCTTGTTGATTTGTCGGTGTATTTCCATTTCCTGTGGGTCTCGGTTCAGACTGGTGGCGATCTTCTTCATAGCCATCTCGTCTGTAGACCTTCTGGCTTCGGCTTCTTCCTCCATTGATTCGGTTATCCCTTCCGTTATTGTCGTTACTCTGAGTTCCGTACGCGTTACGATCGAAGCTCCGGCGTCCTTGGTAGTAAGGCCGTCCTCTACCGTTGTCTTCGGCGCGTACGTAGTTCACTCTCCGCTAGTTTCTATTTTGGTTATTCTGGTTTCGGTTGTTGTAGTTAGGCTGATTGTAATTAGGGTTGTTCGGCCTATTAAACTGGTTCTTCTGGTTACTGGGCCGATTTTTGTTGTTGTTGTTGTTTTTGTTGTTATTATTTCTGGTATTCGTCGGATTATTATTATTATTTGATCTGTGATATGCTTCAGTGTTGTTGTTTCGGTTGTTATAGTTCGGTCGGTAGTTACCGTTGTTATTCTGCGCGTTCCGGTTGTCGTACCTATCACTTCGTTGTCGACTTCTCCGGTAATAACTCTCGCGCTCCAGGAGGTAATCCTCCAGGAGGGCTGCCATCGATTGTACGGTCTTAATTTGTCCTCCGAGTCGTGCCCTGGATAGTCCCTCTTCATAATGGTAGGCGAGTTTAGTGACGAGGCTCTCCTCTGGGATCTTTGGCTCAAGATTCCTCGCCAGGCATACCTTGTAGGCGGTGAGTGTTGTCCCTCGGTTAGTATCGTATTTGCCGTGACATATATTGTCCCTTACAATATTATGGGTTGCCTCCGACCAGTATTTTGCTTTAAATACCGCCTTGAACTCTTCGTAGCTCTGGAGCTCATGTCTCGTAGCTGTCCACCAATTGTCGTTTATCTTCTAGAAATATTCGTCAATTAGTCCCCGAAACACTGGCCACCTGGTCTCTCTGTTTCTCGTCAGTTGCTCCTCAACTCGTTCCAGGAACTCTATCGGATTACGTTTATACAGATTGAAATTTATCGCCTCTCGGTTGCCCAAGTGTTGGAGGTGCGAAATTACGGCGGGTCGATTGCTGATTATATCGAGTTCTTCCCTTATCTTGGTGATCTCTCGTCGTTGGATTTCCTCGATCTTCTCCTGATTATGCTGACCCTGTCTTCGTACTTCATTGACAGCCGTGTCGATGTCCCGACATCTCTTTCCGAAGTCCGTTCTCACCTGGTTTAAGTTTTCTTCGGTTGCGGTTCGTATGGACTCCATTCGGGTCTGCCTGTCTTCTTCGAGATGGGTCATTCGGTTGCCGAAGTCTTCCTTCGTTTGTTGTAATTCCTGACTCGTGTTCTCCCACTTTCCGTTTATTTCAGAAATCTCTTGTCGGATTCCCGTCATTTCCTCCTCGATTTTCTTATTTATTTGTTCGTTATTATTTTCGATCGTTTTACTTAATTCTTCTTTCAAATTCTCCAGGTCTCTCTGGTTATCCTGTTTCAATTCTTCTTTTAAAGTTTCCATGCTTTCTTCCATCTTCTTATTATTTTCGGCCATTTGCTAGCTTAATTTTTGGTTATCTCCTTTTAATTCTTTTAATTCCCCCTTAAAATCTTCTTTTAATTCCTTGTTACCGTCATCCATTTTCTTATTTAACGATTCTATATTTTTATTGGTGTCCTCCTTCATTTCCCTTATCGCCCTCATTATTTCCAGGAAGTCTGCGTTCCCTGATGGTATGGGTTTCTCTGGTTGTGCGGGTTGGTGAGGTTCCGCAGGAGGTAACCTTTTTTTCTACATCTTCGACCGGAGTTGCCTCCTTGTCATCCACATTCAGTTTCCTTTCGATTTCCGCCGCGCGTTTCTTCGATGTCGCTCCCTTGTGCATTTTCTGTCCTTCTATTGCAGCAGCCGCACGAAATTAGACGAATTTATTTTTTAATTATTATTATTTTATTTATTATCTTCGTTTATTTCCCTAATTTCGAGCCTCTTCGTTGGTGCGTCAATTTGTATCTATACATACAAATTTTTCTTCTGTTGTAGAATTTAATAAGTTTAAGTTAAATTTTATTTGTTTGTTTACGTTGTAAAATGAAAAGAGTCTGTAGTGGAAATCTGTAGTGAAAAAGACTGACGACGAATTGCTGATGGTTCTCTCACAGACGTCCGTGGATGTTCGTAGATCGTCACAGATTCTGATTCGGCTAAAACAAACACAAGTTACTTGAACTTCTTGTCGATTGACCAATTCGTAAATAATTGAATCGGTAACTCGATCCTCATAGGTCAGTGTTACACGGTGCCACCTGTGAAAGTATTGCTGAAAATCTAGCTCGAGACTGTACTGTCTGTGTAATAAAAAGTCGTCAACTCTTTGTTTTTCTGTTATGAATTTTAATTTTATTAACAAATCTTGATAATATTTGCAAATCGTTACTTTAGAATTTGACACAGGCTGTTTGCCTAGTCAGTCATTGACTTTACTTTCTATTTTGCTCTTAATCTCAGGGTACAGAAAATTATTTAAATTATTTAACATAAAATTTACAATGTTAAGGTTCTTGAACCTTGGTTTATTATGTTTACAGTTCTTCAGTGGTTCCTTTAAGCCTGCAAGATACAAAAACAAGAAAAAATGTCTGCGCTACTGTTTATCATTAGTAGGCGGAGTTAATCATTATAAACATTATCAGGTTGGTCTTAGAACGCTTATTGAGGTGTTGGTGTGAAATGAAATGATGAAGTGGACAGAAACACTATTCATGAGATAATAGTTTATTGACAAATTGACAAGAAATAATTGCTGGCGCGTGCAGCTTTACGCATACTGAATGAATGTTTAGAACAAAAATGACCTGAAACGGTTTCAAAATTATTAACCTATAGTCGTAACATTGACTATTATCAACACTGAGTTGCTGCTAGGCATACTGATTCAAATATTTAATAACAAAAGAACATCGAAAGCTTATATTATTATTAACATGGTTATTAAATTGACTATTGTCAATATGAGAACAACTTCAGGCATGCTGAATTGCAATAAATTATTAACTATTCCAAAAAATCAGGTATCAAGTTAATCTAAATATTAAAAAAGTTACATCAGTATTTAAATAATAAATTCACTTAATGTTTGTCAATTATTCTTATATCCATTGTATGTAGCACACTAGTTATTCAAAACATTATGATTTGTTACTTAATCAGTGTTCATCACAATATTAATTGGTTGTTTATGTCTGATACCAATTGAATTCAGAAGTTCATATAACCTCTCTTTTCGAGTTTCTACCATTCATTGTTTCGTTCTATTTGGTTCGATATTTGTAATATCGGTAATAAATTTATTATTTATTTCTACAAAATAATTATATCAGGTTTATCAATGTTTGTGAATTACTGTTAGTCATTTTGTTTATTCACTATGAACCCCGTTAATATTTTATGGTTCCATGTTTCGAAAAAATTGACAATCTTAAAATCTCTGTTTTTTAATTAATTATTATTAATAATCAATTAACACTATACTTCCTGTTAATACACTTTAATTGCATCTTTATTATGCACTGTGCAATTGCATTTTCGCTATAATACAAGCGTTTTATTTAATCACTCGACACTAAAAATTTTAGGGTTAGGATGCCCCCTTCTGTTTACGTTTATAACCACACAGCTGATATCTTGAAAACGACTGTATTCGCGCACAGAAATTTGCCGTCGTCTCGCGTCGCTACCTTTAAAATTGGTTTAACCTCCTTGTTATATAAGTATTATTTAATGTAATCACATTATGTTTTTACAAATTAATCTGTTCTTTAAAATGAGTCCTAACAAGACATGTGTGAGTTTAATAATAAGAAAATTAATTCCTTACTTATGACTATTACATATTTTTTATAGTTTTACATGATTGTTGCGCCTTAGACGCTCTCGATGAATCTTAAGTTGGTCTTAGAACGCTTATTGAGGTGTTGGTGTGAAATGAAATGATGAAGTGGACAGAAACGCTATTCATGAGATAATAGTTTATTGACAAATTGACAAGAAATAATTGCTGACGCGTACAGTTTTAAAGCGGCATAATGCCGAGAATTAATATAGAATTAAATATTGAAAACCCATAACAAAGTGTAGAGGGCGAGATCGCCCAAGTAAGTTATCGCATGATGGTCATGCTAAAATTATAAAATATTGAAACTTTATGTAGCGCTGCGGCTAGCGAACAAGGCGTGTTGCCTGTACGGAGTCTTGCAAGGAACTAACTTAAATTTGGCTGCTGTCGGCCTGTCTCAACCGGCAGCAGATAACAGATATAAAAATGACGTCACTACACGCACCTGCAATGCAGCATTTTAAAGTACAAAGTTTTCATAGGTACAAAGTTTAACCATACTGCCCGCACGAAATCGGGGGGATTTTGCAATTTAAGTAATTGTGTGAATAGTACATGGTAATTGACATTATATGATAATAAATTCAATAATAAATAACAACTGCTAATACAATAACAACGACATAACAATTGACATGTATAACAGTAGAGCAATGACACCCAGAAATTAATAGTAGATAACAATATAATTAACATACCAAATTCATGTACGGATACATAATACATAATGACATGGTAATGATACATGATAATACAACAATCAGGCAGACATAATAGTTGGCAGTACATAATAATAGGATAATGATCACAAAAAATTCAATAATATGTAACAGGTAATAATACAATGACAAAGACAATAATTTACATGCATGATATTGGAATAACAATCCCCAAAAAATTCAAAAATACATAACCATAGAATAAATACAATAGTGAAAGACATAATAATTGATACAATAATATTAGAATCATAATCCCCAAAATTTCAAAAATATAATAATAACATGATAATGATACATAGGAATAAAATAATAAAAACTTAATAATAATATAATACAAACAACAAACAGAAAGCATGATAAATGTTAGATACAATGATGCATGTCGCATGAATGCTCATGCAATTAGAAGGAGTCCACTGGCAGTGGACATAATTTATGGATGGGTCGACGTAGGATACCATTAGCGGTGCGAACATTCGCGACGCGCACTATTGAATCCTGACCCGAATGGACGTTCGTGACTACCCCGCGTTTCCAGTGAAGTGGGGGGGGGAGAATTGTCATCTAGAATAAGGACGAGTTGTCCGGGAGTCAAATTTTTTGACGGGATGCGCCATTTGTTGCGTTGTTGTAACTGGTGCAAGTAATCCTTCGACCACCTGTTCCATATAGATTGGGTGAATCTTTGGAGCAGCTGCCATCTGCCCAGACGGCTAATATTGACTTGGGAATAGTCAGGTTCCGGGAGTGCAGTGAGCGGAGAACCAACCAGGAAGTGAGCTGGAGTTAAAGGTTCGGGGTCCCTAGAGTCATTGGAGATGGCGAACAAAGGGCGTGAGTTGAGGCAGGATTCTATTTGAGTTAGGATAGTGTAATATTCCTCAAACGTAAGAATGGTTCCGCCGACAACGCGCCGCAAATGGAATTTGACGCTCTTGACTCCGCTTTCCCACAAGCCACCGAAATGAGGTGCTGAGGGGGGAATAAAGGACCATTTGATGCCTTGGGCAGTGGTAAAATCCTGGGTGGTCTGTTCAAAACCATTAGAATGAAAAAGTTTGTACAATTCGTGAAGTGAGTTACTAGCACGACGAAAATTTGTACCGTTGTCGGAAAATATCTGATCAGGTATACCTCGACGCGCTATAAACCGTTTTAATGCTGCTATAAAGGCGTCCGAGGTAAGATCTGAGACTGGTTCCAGGTGAATAGCCTTAGTGACCATGCATATAAATAGAGCAATATAAGCCTTTGACGTCGATTTTGAATGCTGCCCGCCATGACGTATAAGTACGGGACCGGCGTAGTCGACTGGAGATTGAGAAAATGGCTTAGCAGGCGTAACCCGGGAAGGGGGTAATTGTCCTAATAATTGGCTTGCGCCCCTAGCACGGAAACGAAAACAAGTGATACATTTGTGTATTACTGATCTTATATATGATTTATCATTAATTATCCAATATTTTTGCCGTAGAGACTGCTGAGTCAATTGCACCCCAGCATGTAGTAGACGAAGATGCTCGCCCTCTATGATTAATTTACTGAGGTGAGAATGCGGGTGGAGTATGATCTGGTGTTTGCTGTCATAGGTAAGCTGAGAGTGCTGAAGACGTCCACCCACGCGTAGTATCCCCGCATTGTCCAGAAAGGGGTTGAGTGAGAGAATTTTACTATTATTGGGGATCCAACGTTGTGCCTCAAGTTCCTTAATTTCGATGCTAAAGTGCAATCGCTGGGACTGGTGAATAAAAACCAAAAGTGTATCATGCAACTCCTGGGCAGTTAAAAGGGAAGTGTCCCTATCAGCTATGGGGAGCCTAGCGTTCCGAATGAATCGACGGCAATACGAAAATACACGAAGGAGCCTTGAGAGCGATGAGTAGTTTTCAAAATAACTAGACGTAGATGAAGCGACAATCAATGAGGTTTGGACCTGCTTACGTTGTTCCTGCTCAAGATCGGGATGAGTGCAGGGTGAATGTGCATCGAAGGCACAGATGGGCCATGATGATGACTCACGGGCAGGGTTCTGCTTGGACTTGGGTTCCAGTGATGGACATCTGCGGATAGCTCCGGGAAGAGAATCGCCCAAATGAGAATTGTATGACCTGCGAGGTAGGGATATCACAAATCTGCCATCATTATTACGGAAAGTATTAGATACAAAATGACTTTCGCATTCCGAGTCCTCAGCGGAGGGAGCACGAATAGCAACGTCCTCTAACTTCCAAAAGTCCTTTAGTTGCGAGGAAATGGCATTATTATCCTCACATGCTATCACATGCTATGAATGATGGGACAGGTATTGTCATGTCGACATTAAATGGCAAGTTACCCGCGAGAATGAATCTCAATTTTGTCTCCTGTATTATGGGAAAATGTGGGCTACGGATGATTTTGACAGGTTCAATTAATTGTAAGTAATACTGAGCACCAAGCAATAGGTCGATTTGCGAAGAGAAGTTCAGTTGTGGGTCGGCTAGGAATATGCCTTTGGGTAAATTTAAGGATGAGATATCAAATGATTCCGCAGGGAGATTATTCGTGATACTGGGAAGCACAGCGCAATGTATGTTTAAACTAAAATTCTTATAACGTGAATGCAACCTTACCCTAGTACTGAAGTCAGCTTGAGATAATGAGTTATTTACACCGGTGATGGGTAATTGAGATTTAATTAGTTTTAGATCCATGCGACGTGCGAAATTCATGGTGCACAAGTTAGCTTGCGATCCCGAGTCCAATAAAATCCTAACTGGGTGCTTCCTACCTGCATGGTCAGTTGTCATGCAGACAGCGGTGGATAATAATATAGATTTGTTAGTTTGCAGTTTTAGTGAAAACTGATTGTTGCTGCACGAAGCGTTATTGCCTGATACGTGGATCATTGTGTGGGGGCGTTTAGCGCATGTCCTGCAAGCAAATTTGGAAGGACAGTGTGCGAGATCATGGCCTGGACGTATGCAATTTAAGCAGAGTTTATTTTTTATTAAAATGTTTTTTCATTCCATGGGAGACATAGCCACGAATTTTGGACAGTCAGAAAGGCGATGTTTACCACGACACAGCTGACAGATGTTATTACCGATATGAGAATGGAATGTCGACCTTGTTATCTCAACCGGTTTAATAGCCTTGCGATAGTGATTCTTATCGCTAACGTGTGTTCTGCTTACTGCGCCGTTAACGTTTTGCAATAACTGCCTTCTATTATTTAAAAATTTAATAAAATTATCGAAATTAGGAAATCGCTCATCTGAAAGACTTTCTTTCCAGAGCCGACACGTCTGGTTATCGAGTTTTTGCGTTAAGTATTGAACGAAAATAATTTCAAATGTATTTACCGTTAAATCCAATGAATTTAAAGCATTTATATTCGCGGTGATCTCGTCAATGAACCTGGAAATGCTAACCATGGACTCTTGTTGAATGGACTCCACACCCAAGACATTCCCTATGTGATAGGCTGAGACAATTAATTTGCTGTCGTACCTGGCCCTTAACAGATCAATAGCTACCGCATAATTTTCATGTGTGATTGGAAGAGATTTTATTACATTTAACGCCTCGTCCCTTAATGAAGAGTGCAAATAGTGTAATTTCTGAATGTCCGTCAGGTCAGTTCTGACGAGCACTAATTCCATAAATACACTATAATAATTTTGCCAATCAATAATGCTGCCTGAGAAGCAGGGCAGTTTAATCGGTTCTAACTGTATAGGGGGGGGGGTTTAATTGGTGTAACTTGAGCTTGAATCAACGGATTCTTGTTCACCTCCTCTACTTGCTCTAATAAATGGTGTAACTTGCACTCAATATTACAGAGATCATCCTCTGTTTGAACTCTGTCACTGACTGATGCGAAATCGGAATCGTCAGCCTCAATCTGAGTCTGAATTTCGGCATACTTCGCAGACAATTCCATCAAATAGCGGAGTTTAATTTTCAATGCATGATGATTGCTTAAGTCCGGGTCAAAATTGTCAGCGAAAGTATTCACACGGGATATAGACGCCTTAATTGTGCCCCGTTTCTTAATTAACGCCTCCACATCAGCCATGACCGTAATGTAAAATATGATTTAAAAACGATAGTTAAATGTAGAGCAGGTGAACAATTGTTGTAATTGTGAATAATTTGCTGAAATCTGATATGATGCGGGAGCCAGTGATCTGTGTACACCTTAATATATGACTTACTATAATAGGTACTTCATTTGCTTAAAAAATAGTTATAAAAGTTATTGAAAACATCAATTATTCAAAATGACAATATACCTATAGCCTCATCACATCACTTAAATTTCTTAATACATTATAGCACAGCTACGTAAATGAAAATTTATGTACGTATGTACACATGAAAATCTAGATAAAAATACAAGTTTATGGCCACTTGACAATAATATCTGTTCATGTAGAAATTATTAAACGCTATTAAATCTGTGCAAAAATATTACTTAGTTTGCTGTACCCATCAATTATACATGAAAAAATTATAAAAAATGAAAGTTTATAGTCACGTGGATGTTGAATCCCGGCTTGCTCAAGCTGGCTTCGATCCCGTTGTTCGATCCTGTTCGGCAATCCTTAGAAGTTGGCGCACCGCCTGTTTCTGGTGGTCGGGTGACGCTTGAAGTTGTAGCTCTCCGTAGGTTAAAGTTGTGGAATTTCGTAGCTGTAGAACAAATGATGCTGTCCTGCCGTGTCTTGTCGTCTCAGAGTTGCTGCTCTGCAGAAGCTTGCAATGTTGAGTATGAAAACTTTTTAGAAGGCATGCAACGGCCAGCAATCTGAAGTTTGAAAATGTTGGGGCTTGTACCAAACGTCGTTTGGGCCCATTAAACGAAATATTTCTGATATCGTAGTGGACCAAAATCCGGTCGCGGCGGGCCAAAATGCGGCCGCGGAGGACCAAAATTCGGTCGCGGTGGTCCAAAAATGTGAAATCCGGCCCGGGGGACCAAAATGTTGGGCCTTAGACGCTCTCGATGAATCTTAAGTTGGTCTTAGAACGCTTATTGAGGTGCTGGTGTGAAATGAAATGATGAAGTGGACTGTATATTCATGAGATAATAGTTTATTGACAAATTGACAAGAAATAATTGCTGGCGCGTGCAGTTTTAGAGCGGCATAATGCCGAGAATTAATATAGAATTAAATATTGAAAACCCATAACAAAGTGTAGAGGCCGAGATCGCCAAGGTAAAATTATCGCATGCTGATCATGCTAAATTATGAAATATTGAAACCTTTATGTAGCCACGGCTTGCGAACAAGGCTTGTTGGCTGTACGGAGTCTTGCAAGGAACTAACTTAAATTTGGCTGCTGTCGGCCTGTCTCAAACCGGCAGCTGATAACAGATATAAAAATGACGTCACTACACGCACCTGCAATGCAGAATTCTAAAGTACAAAGTTTTCATAGGTACAAAGTTTAACCAATGATTAATTACTAAAATTGACCAAATGATGATTACATTCCATCATATGGTTCCTTTGAAGTTCATTTATGATAATATTTAATCCAATGATTGTCTAAAATTAATAAAATTACTTTATTTGACCCCTGCTTTCTATGGCCTAGAGCATGGTCCGTTTGATTTACTTTATTTATTGACATAATTTGTTCTGTCTACTTTTTTACATCGATCCAGATATTCTACGATGTCCATTACAACTTCTGGACAGCTTAGTTTTCATTAGAATACAATTATTTACTTGTTTTTAGTCTCATTTATTGTTCATTGTCTTAGTATGCCATGTGTCATTATGATTTAATTCTGAATTAATGATATACCCATTTTTATGTGGTTCCTTCCTGTCTAAATAGTCTTTACAGTTTAAAGGTTGTTTTGCAATGGTTATTCTCTTATAATTACATGTGATATTGATAATAATTCACTAACACTTCTTGCATCTAGTGTGGTCAGACAGTTACCTCAATTTTCCTTAATTCTGGTTAAATTAGCTTTTCATTATAATCATTGTATACTATAATAGTGGTAATACATATTATATTGCACATCTATGTCATTGTTCTTTACTGGTTTACAATATTATAGAAATTCTGAGTGTGTTTAATGTGTACATTTTTCTGTCCAATTTCAGTCTGTGTATTTGCATTAAACACCACACATACCACTTTTAATTAATGCAATTGTATCACTAGGTTCGTCTTTATAATGTCTACTTGCATTATTTTATAACTTGCACTAGTTTACATCGTTTTGGTCTTAATTTATGCTAATTACAAGCTGATTTGTAACCGAGTTGAGGTTACCTGAGACCCCTTTTGTCAGACAACAATGGTCTATGTTTTAGCTTTCTGTTTCAATGTTTTACAGGTTATTATTTGACACTTTTACTGTTGTTAATTATTATTTATTATTTCTTTATGATTTCTACCTGTCTACAGGTGATTACTAGGTTCTCTTTTAGTTAATTTACTTGGATTTGCCTGTATTAAAAGCATGCATGGTATACTGTTCTTACTTATATAATTAATTCATTCTTATCATTCATTATTTTCTTTCATTGTTTTGATTTGTTTATTTACGCATATTCTTTTATTAGAATAAAGAGTTTTTGTCGTGGTTTGCCTTTGGTAATAGTTTGTCTATGTCTGTGTCTCTTGGCTGTTTCTTATTCCTGTAGGTTTCGTGTTTTATTAGTTTCATTCTCTATTAATACATATACTAGGCACATTATCTGACATATTTGTCATTTCTTCTGTGTCTGTTACCTTGCTTCTGTTTATTTATATTCTCTACAGTCTCTTGTTAATACTGAATGTCATTATACGTTAGTTTTATCCTCTCACTTACCATATTGATTGGGTCATTTAGTTAATCACATTATTATGTTGTCTTCTATATTTTCTTCTTTATCACTATTTATTATCCTTCGTTTGCTGGGGTAATTATATTAATTGTTTTATTTAGTTCTTGAACCTTATATAATACTTTTTACACAGTTATTCATTTACCATTCCTCTCTTAAGTGTTCTGGTGTTAGTTTATGAGTGTTTCATTCTTTATTTTTGTTGTTAACTTTATGGTGAAAATATGTAGTGTTACAGTATAGGTAGATCATTATTAACTTACCTCGGATATCACAGTTTGGGATTTAGATACCACCAAGTTAGACAATATGCGCACAGAGATAACACGTAATATTATGTTAGTTGATCACCTGAGGTTTTCAATTTTCAGTAATTGTTAACTGCAACAACGGAACAATTCAAACAATAGTGTCACAGTTTTGTGAAAAAACTTTTCACAGCGTGCTTTACCCGCATAAGCAATCAGTTTTCAGACGTTAGATTTTCATAAGATGTTGTTTACGTTTTATTAAGATAACAGCGAGCACTAAGCTCTCAGAAGAAACAACCTGATTTTTATTAAATCAGTTGACAGTTAATGAAGCCTAAATAGTGGAGGACGCTCTTATTTCTAGCACAGAAACATTTTCTGTATGCAGTATTGTAACCCCTCTTTCCTTTTTATGTTGTATATAAAAATTTTTTTTTTGCATTTTATTTTTTTTTTATTTATTTTTTTTGAAAGAGGTTGCCACAAGTTATTTAAAACTAGGCAGGAGCCTAGAGAAGCCAAAATGTGCTGGGTCCAGTATGACGGGACTTGCAATGAAACTCGGCTGTAATATAACAATAACCACTTTTATTGTACCCCATAATCCGTTACATGTAAATCAAAAATTATCACATAAGTTTGTCACCTAATATCAGGAGTAACGCACAAAGTACATAATAAATAAATAAGCCCCATATTCTTAATAGTGTCAAAAAACAAGGTCTGTATATCAGTAATGATTATACGTATATATGTATATCAAATAACATTCAGTGATTATATAATTCCCCCCCCCCCCGTTGTGACTAGAGCTTAACCTAGACAGTAACATAAAGACTCGTACAGAAACATAAAGACACATACACTCATAATTATACACAAATATTATAAACACGAATACCCCTGGAATACACATGCTCAACAGGCAGTGTTTCTACCAAGCCCTAAAACCGGCAGTCATAACTGTTCGCCCTTCAGTCACCGTCATTCATCAATTTCCATTAAGTTGAATAAATACGAAAAACCCCTGAAAGGATGATAATCACTCATAAACCATAAGAAAGACCGGACCGCCATATGTATAGATAGCCACTGATAATTACCCCCATCATGAGCATATGAAATCTTTAAGTTTCTTCAACAGCATAAAATAAAAATAAAACTGCATCACCTGATTCTAAGCAATTGTTATGCGGTTCTAAAATGTTAATTTGTTTTACAAATTCAGATGGATTCATGTATCAGTATATGCTTTACAAGGTAGAAAAATTAATCAGTATATGCTTTACAAGTAAAAAATTAATCAGTATATGCTTTACAAGTAGAAAAATTAATCAGTATAGACCTTTATAAAGTAAAAAAATTAATTAGTATATGCCCAGAAAATATGAAGGTTCTTTGCTGTCAAAGCCGAATGGCTGTATATAAATGAATTTATAATAAGGACTGTTGTGTCCTAGCAGATGTGGGAGCGCGTCAGCTTGTGCTTAACCTTATGTGACAGGAATCAAATCTGCCTTAAACTGTATGAACATGTGCCTGGCAAAAACTATGTCCCCTTTTATTCCCCTGAAAACAGCCAAAAAAGAAAACGAAAACTCCCCAACCCCTACATGTTAAACCCAAAATGAAATTAATATCAAACCCATTCTGAACCAGCCGGAACAGAATCCCTAACATGTGATATAAATTTTGTAGTAAGTATGGTGATGACTATTGGCAATATGTGAAAATGTTTAAGTGTAAAAATTCTCTAGCACGCTCCCCCAGTGCAGCACACAATTACAAACATTGTACTTAGTGTTATGAAGTTAAATTACTACAGTCACATAATGTTCAGAATGAATGTTCAACTGACACACCCTACAGCAGACTGTCTGGCCACGTGGGCACGTGGTTTCAAAAGAAATTTACACTGTGAATCAGGAGCACAGTAGGCCCGGTCACCAAAAAAAAAATAAAAGAGTGCATATCACCTTAATTATGCTGAGCAAGCGTTACATCTTGAGTTAGTCACCCGACTCCTTTTCCGAACAGGTGCGTTTCTGATGGTTCATGGCTGATGAGGATGGAGTTCAATCAGCAAGGCCAGCATCTCCGGCTTTAAGCGAGGACCCGGGAAGTCTCGTAAATTTAGCCAGCCATCAGAGTGGAAGAAAACTGCGTAGTAATATCTGCTCGGATCAGGTAGTCGGTGCTTTCTTGCTTGCCGGGCGATGACTGGTATAAACGGCCACAATCTAACAGCGCCACAGCTCCCTACGAGGTGCGCGCGCAGCTTTAACGGAGCCGGACAAGGGTCGCTTCAACTGACCCTTGCGTTGGCGTTATTTTACAATTAAATTCTCTAAAACTTTCGACAGCCGGATTTACACCGGCACACCCCCACCCCGAAAGGGCAACCCGGTTGCCCCACTCTTAAACTCGGGAGAGTACCCTGCAGTGTACCCTCTTCCCAAAACAAGCTCGTGGACTTCGTGGTTATGGTGGCTGAGCAGCATTTGCTCTCAGGAGAACAGAGGCTCAGAAGGGAAAACGAAAGAGATGAAAGAAGACGTGTAGTGTGTAAGTGTGCGGTTGCTGCATGCTGACCTGATCAGGGCCAGCCCACAGCAAAGAGGGACAGAGAAGAAAGACCAAAGAAAGTTCGGGAGCTCCCTGAGTTCCGACCTCCTGAGGCTTGTCCACTCAAGCCAGAACACGAATGCCACCTTAACAGGGCCATCTACCCTATATACCTACGGGGAATACTCTAATTCTACCCCCTTTTTAAACGATACCGTCCCAGCACGGGCAAGGGATCAAGGGGGGAAATGATGGTCTCCACGATAAGGTGATCCAACTTCCAGACTTACATCCATTCATATAACCTACTACATGTGTGCTCCAAGGGCATGCGGTAGACGATGTTCGCTACGAGGAGCCGGATCGACCCCGCAACGAACATCGCCCACCCTCCACTCTCTCTAACTCCTTTTTTTTGCTTTTTTTTCTCTAGGCAAGGTTAGGAAAATCGGAAGGTGGATGGTCAAGGATGATTAAACGGTCATGGGATGGGACTGAAGGTAAGGACATGGCTCCCTCCGTACATAAGGACAATTGGAGAAAACCAAGGCTCGCGCAGGCAGGGTCGCATCCCTGAAGTAGACGAACCCCACTGGGACTGTGGGAAACATCTACCCGCTACCCTAACATTCTCAATACCGCCCCCGGAGCACACCCTTTTAGAACTGACAACATCCCTACTCACACAGAGACCACCATCATTCCCCCCTTCTGTCACCCCGTTTACCCTCTTCTACACAGTTTCAATTTTGAAATATGTGTAGTAATCTCTTTAGGATTACTACCCGGCTCTTCCAACCGAGCCGTCACTGGCGACGCGAACCCCAGGATACGATATGGCCCCGACCAACGATAACAAAACTTAGCGGATCTTTTGTCCGCGGCTGAGCTGATCGGATGGCTTTGACAGTAGACCCAGTCGCCGGCCTGAAAGGGGTTCGGAATTCGCCCCTGATTGTATCGTCGACGGACCCGCTCGTGCGCTCGCAGCAAATTCTTCCGAGCCTCCCTCCATCTCTCCGCAGTTCCATTATCGGGCTCCCGTGGTAGAAGATCATCAATATTTCACAAGTTAGTCAACGGGAGTGCGGGCGAGAATCCAAACATGATCTCAAAGGGCACGGCCTTGTGACTGTCATGCAGGGCCGTGTTGAAGGCTAGCTGCAACCACTTCGAATTCTGGTCCTAGGTTGTCTGTTGCTCCGCATGATAAGCAATGAGTGCGGACCTGAGGTTCCTGTTGAATCTCTCCGCATGGGACGGCTGTGGGTAATACGGGGAAGTGATTACATGTCTGATTCCGCTGGCGAAACACATCCGCCGAAACTCGCTCGAAATAAACTGGGGACCATTGTCGGAGACAATGATGGTCGGAAGACCGAAATGCTGAAAAATATGGTTCTGAAGCGCGCTTATGTTTAAACGAGCTGTTGCCTGCCGTAAGGGCAGTAGCCAGGCAAACTTCGAAAAAGCATCCACACAGACAAGCAGGTAAGCATTACCTGACTTGCTACGCGGGAAAGGTCCCACGTAGTCGATGAATAGCTTCTCCATCGGTCTGCTCGCCACGTCCGATGACAACAACCCTAACTTTGTGTTCTGGGCAGGCTTGCTTAAGCCACACAGATGACAACTCTTAACCCTCGTAGCGATGTCCCTGTCCATGCCCTTCCAGATGAAGTGTTTCCTAATACCGGAAATGGTCTTCGAAATTCCCTTGTGGCCTCCTACTGGGGAATTGTGATAATAGCTGAAGACCATGGGCACTAACTTGCTAGGCAGCACGATCTTAGGGGCACGTCCCTTTCTTTCTCGACAACACAGGACGCCCTTGGACAAGAAGTAAGGGGCCTGCACGTTACCCTCCTTTAGATTCTGGAATGATAGGACCCAGCTCTCCATCATTCAACTGATGGGGTAACATATCAGTGAAGGCTAACGGAAAGTCTAGCAGAACAGAACAGGGTTGCTCAGATTGGACTTCACTAGGTTGGGAAAACATGCGTGACAAAGCATCTGCAACCACTTTTTGAGTTCCCCTAATGTGTTGCACCTTGAACTTGAAGGATGAGATCTTGACCACCCATCTGCCAATTTTACCCAGTTGCCGGGGATGAGCAAGAAGCCAAGAGAGAGCCTGATTGTCGGTCTCGAGCAGGAACTCAGCGTGTTCCAGAAAACGCCTGAACTTGTCTAGAGCGTATACCACAGCTAAACACTCTAGCTCATAGACGGATGACTTTCTTTCTTGCTGGGTCAAGGTTCGGGAAATAAAGGCCACAGGCTGCCTAGCACCATCAACGACTTGGGACAGAACCGCCCCGAGCGCCACCGAACTCGCGTCCGTCTGCAAGATAAACGGCTGAGAAAAAACCGGCATCCGCAGCACCGGTGGGGAGATGATAGCTTCCTTCAACGTTTCGAAAGCCTTCTGCTGGCTTTCGCCCCACACAAATTTAGCCCCCTTCTTTCTTAATTCATTTAGAGGTGCAGCTATCTCCGCTGCATTGGGGATAAACCGTCTGTAAAAGTTAAACATCCCCACGAACCGGGCGATGCCCTTGGCATCCTTTGGCGGGGGAAAATCCCGGATAACCTGGGTCCTTTCAGGGTCCACTGTAACTCCTCGGTGCGAGACCAGATGCCCCAGAAATGATATGCTCTCCTGTGCAATTCGCACTTTCTCCGGATTGACCGTGAGGCCCGCGCTTCTCAACCTGCTCATCACCTCCCTGAGACGACATAGATGTTCATCATAGGTTTTGCTGTAGACCAGCAAGTCGTCCAAATAATTGAAAATGAATTTGAATTTTACGTCCTGAAACACCAGGTCAAGCAGACGCGTGAGCGTTTGGGCGCCCACCACCAGACCCATAGGGACCCGCGTATACTGGTATAAATTCCACGGGACGCAAAACGCAGTGTACGGTCTACTTTCCTTGGATAAAGGGATCTGGTGATATGCAGCGTTGAGATCAATCACGGTGAAGTACTTGGCCTCACTAAACCAATCGAAAGCTGAGTGGAGATCCGGAAGGGGAACCGAATCCACCTCAATATTAGAATTTAATTTCCGGTAATCTATCACCATACGGTGCTTACCCCCAGGCTTGGGTACCAGGAACGCTGGACTGGCATAGCTAAAATTGGAAGGTTCAATTACCCCTTGCTCTAACAGCTCTTGAATCTTCTCCCTCAGAATGGCCATTTTCGGAGGAGCGAATTTGTATGGGTGCGACCTCACTATCTTAGAGTCCGTCAAACGAATTTTATACTCTAATAAATGTGTGAGTCCCAACTTAGGAGTCAATACTGAGGGAAATTCCTCACACAGTCGGTCTAAAGCCCTCTGCTGGGCGGGAGTGAGATGATCTCGTGCAGAATCGGGACAAGCGACCTCTTGGATACCTCCCTTAGCTCCCTGGTATCCAAGAAAAGGAATAACAACGCCCCGATTGAATTTAAAATAACACTGGTGCCCATGGATGTCCAACACGAGACCACTTTTAGCGATGAAATCGGCACCCACAATACAATCAACTCCCAGAGCCGGAGAAACCAGAAAAGGCCACACCCAAGAAAAGCCATCAATCTTGAACTTAAAGGAAACCACCCGGGAGATGGGCAGAATTTCCCTTGAAGCAGTCCAGCACACTACAGACGACCGATCCGACCCTTTTATTAAGCCCTGTTTTTCAAGGTCCGCACATACTCGAGATGAGATGATAGATCGGGCTGACCCGGAGTCAACTAACGCTCTGAGTTGACCCTTCTTTACCTCGAGCGACAAGAAGGGGCATACAGAAGCCTTTTGCGGGACGGTAGCAAAGACCTTGATATCAGAAGAGTCAGGACCTATCCTTTGCCTGGAGGCACTTGAATTCCGAAAAGTCTTGTGACGAGGGGAAGACAAACTCCGACTTGTCCCCCCCTGGTAACTTAGTTTTTTGAATACCGGACCCTCGGGGGAAGCGCTGGACGCATACCACCCTCCGTACAATCGCGGGCAACATGCCCCTGTCTGCGACAGCGAAAGCAAACAACGCCTCTCAACTGTCCACCTCGGTCGCCGGTATTTCTCTCTGGCCGGGGTTGGGACTGAACGACACGTCGTTCCACCACTCGAGATTCGCCCGGGCTGGCCCTTACTGGCCCACGGGACTCATCAATTGCTTGTATAGCCCGGGATAACATGCACATCTTCTCGAGGTCTTCATAGCTGCGCGGTTGCTCAGCAAAAATTAAACGAGATCTCTCCTGGGGAGTAACCCCTTCGAATATCATCTGCACTACTTCACTCTCGGGCAGTCCCAACCCTAAAATCCGGACAGCTTCGCGGATACTCCGCGCAAACTCCGCAAAATTCTCCCCGTGGGCTTGCACCCGGTAACACTGTTTATGCTGCAGCTGCTCCCGCAATCGGCCAGGCACGCATGCGTCCAACACCCCCCGATGGAAAGACGTCACACTGCCGCCACCTCGTATAGTCCGCGCGACCCGCTCAGCCACGGACCCCCGACAGTAGGGATACACGAGTTCGAGAAGGGTGCCATCCGACATCCCCGGGAAGTCGGACAGCTGAAACAAAATTCGAAAAAACGCCATCAGTTTATCCACGTCCAATCCGTCCACGACCGGAAGCTGCTGAATAATGGAAGACAGGGGGTTAGGTAATTTGTTGTAAGAAACGCTCGATCCGCCCGAGAACGTCGGCAATTGGGCCGCCGGACTCGGCGTTGGCGCTATGTCCGCTTCAGGAGGCTGGGGAGGGCTCACTGGAGGATGAGATTTCACCGGCTCGAAATTCCTCAATGCTTTCGCCACCTGTTCCGCAATCAACTTCAGCGTGGCGCTGACTTCCGCGATTGTAGTCTGCGCGGACAAGTTCTCTAGTCTATGTTGCAGGTGCTCCGCGCGTTGACGCACCCTCTGTCTCGCCCTGAGACTGGAAGGCGCCGATTCAAAATCCTCCATTATTTCCCGCAACTCCCCCCACTTCTCCTGACACAATTCGAGCTCCGCTGTCACGTCAGTGACTTTTACGAGCGACGTCGCCCCTCCGGAGGAGAGGGCGTCTCTTAATTGCTTCCTCAAAGAAGCGACAACCCCTTGGGGCCTCCCACCCCGGGACTTGATCTCGAACTCTAACTCATGCTTCAAAAACAAATCAGGGTTCATGACACTCATGCCGCCAATGCTCCGATTATTCACAACACGCACCACAGACAAACATGAAAACACCAATCACTAAACTAGGAAAACCTCGAGTACTGTTCTTCCATCAACAGGACCCCCGGGTTCTCTAGCGCTGCGGAGACCTGGCCTATTCTGAACCATCTACTCACACCACAGAAGGAGACAAGTGACAACCAACAATACTGAACACACATAACATCAAACATCAATTCGACACACACGTCTCACCAACACATAACTCACAAAAACCAACTAACACTCAAATTCATAATTCGGTAATTAGTAATCCAACGTAAACAGGACATAAGTCGGTGACGGTACCGACTTCCGATCGGGCCATACCGCATCCCGCTAATGTCACACGCTAAACTCCGACCCTGAATCCGCAACATTCTATCACCCCGGCCACGCTTGAGACTCCCCGGCAGTACAAGCGATCACATTTTCCGAACACAAATACCCGCCTCAGTGGTGCGACCAGACTCACCAGTTATACGACCTAAAACTAGCCTACACGGGCATATACCTGAGAAAAACAATGTCATAACAATAGCCTTAAGATTTCCGTGTCTACAAGCCCCGTCACACCCAAGGACCCAGGGGTTCAACCCTAGAATGAACCACGCTCTCCGCTACCATTTGTAACCCCTCTTTCCTTTTTATGTTGTATATAAAAAATTTTTTTTTTGTATTTTATTTATTTTTTATTTATTTTTTTTTTTTGAAAGAGGTTGCCACAAGTTATTTAAAACTAGGCAGGAGCCTAGAGAAGCCAAAATGTGCTGGGTCCAGTATGACGAGACTTGCAATGAAACTCGGCTGTAATATAACAATAACCACTTTTATTGTACCCCATAATCCGTTACATGTAAATGAAAAATTATCACATAAGTTTGTCACCTAATATCAGGAGTAACGCACAAAGTACATAATAAATAAATAAGCCCCATATTCTTAATAGTGTCAAAAGACAAGGTCTGTATATCAGTAATGATTATATGTATATATGTATATCAAATAACATTCAGTGATTATATAATTCCCCCCCCCGTTGTGACTAGAGCTTAACCTAGACAGTAACATAAAGACACGTACAGAAACATAAAGACACATACACTCATAATTATACACAAATATTATAAACACGAATACCCCTGGAATATACATGCTCAACAGGCAGTGTTTCTATCAAGCCCTAAAACCGGTAGTCATAACTGTTCGCCCTTCAGTCACCGTCATTCATCAATTTCCATTAAGTTGAATAAATACGAAAAACCCCTGAAAGGATGATAATCACTCATAAACCATAAGAAAGACCGGACCGCCATATGTATAGATAGCCACTGATAATTACCCCCATCATGAGCATATGAAATCTTTAAGTTTCTTCAACAGCATAAAATAAAAATAAAACTGCATCACCTGATTCTAAGCAATTGTTATGCGGTTCTAAAATGTTAATTTGTTTTACAAATTCAGATGGATTCATGTATCAGTATATGCTTTACAAGGTAGAAAAATTAATCAGTATATGCTTTACAAGTAAAAAATTAATCAGTATATGCTTTACAAGTAGAAAAATTAATCAGTATAGACCTTTATAAAGTAAAAAAATTAATTAGTATATGCCCAGAAAATATGAAGGTTCTTTGCTGTCAAAGCCGAATGGCTGTATATAAATGGATTTATAATAAGGACTGTTGTGTCCTAGCAGATGTGGGAGCGCGTCAGCTTGTGCTTAACCTTATGTGACAGGAATCAAACCTGCCTTAAACTGTATGAACATGTGCCTGGCAAAAACTATGTCCCCTTTTATTCCCCTGAAAACAGCCAAAAAGAAAACGAAAACTCCCCAACCCCTACATGTTAAACCCAAAATGAAATTAATATCAACCCCATTCTGAACCAGCCGGAACAGAATCCCTAACATGTGATATAAATTTTGTAGTAAGTATGGTGATGACTATTGGCAATATGTGAAAATGTTTAGTGTAAAAATTCTCTAGCACGCTCCCCCAGTGCAGCACACAATTACAAACATTGTACTTAGTGTTATGAAGTTAAATTACTACAGTCACATAATGTTCAGAATGAATGTTCAACTGACACACCCTACAGCAGACTGTCTGGCCACGTGGGCACGCGGTTTCAAAAGAAATTTACACTGTGAATCAGGAGCACAGTAGGCCCGGTTACCAAAAAAAAAAAAATAAAAGAGTGCATATCACCTTAATTATGCTGAGCAAGCGTTACATCTTGAGTTAGTCACCCGACTCCTTTTCCGAACAGGTGCGTTTCTGATGGTTCATGGCTGATGAGGATGGAGTTCAATCAGCAAGGCCAGCATCTCCGGCTTTAAGCGAGGACCCGGGAAGTCTCGTAAATTTAGCCAGCCATCAGAGTGGAAGAAAACTGCGTAGTAATATCTGCTCGGATCAGGTAGTCGGTGCTTTCTTGCTTGCCGGGCGATGACTGGTATAAACGGCCACAATCTAACAGCGCCACAGCTCCCTACGAGGTGCGCGCGCAGCTTTAACGGAGCCGGACAAGGGTCGCTTCAACTGACCCTTGCGTTGGCGTTATTTTACAATTAAATTCTCTAAAACTTTCGACAGCCGGATTTACACCGGCACAGTATTTTATATCTGACATTTTCACAGACTTACGAAAGTAATATACATATACACACATAGAGTATATATATATATATATATATTGTAACGTGTTTTCTACAGGTTATTTAGCCTCACTGTTGGGATCGCCAATTCTGTAACGTGTTAAACTCGTATGTTTTACAGCCTCACGTTGTTGGCGTCAATTCTGTAACGTGTATATATGTTACTACAGGTTATTTAGCCTCATTGTTGGGATCGCCAATTCTGTAACGACACAAGAGGCTCGTTACCTTCACCACTGTACCTTGCTTATATCTTGGTTATTTAATGTGTATACTTTGTTAATAGTTTATAAGGATGAGTATCTGTTCAGGGGAATGTTTATTGAGCGCCAATTTGCAATCACAGGTTGCAAATAAAATTTATTTTTTGTAAAATATTAATTATTAATTTTTATTAAAATCTTATATTGTTTCTTTATCAGTTATAATTGAATCTCTTTTAATCTTTTCTTTAAGAGATGAATGTGATAACTAAAGCTCATCAAAGTAGATTCGAATAGTCTGCCATTTCTTTCAAATGAAGAGTGTTGCCAACTTAATCTATTTGATGATGCCAATTCACAGTCCCTGATATAGTGTTTATAATATCATACACGTTTTGTATTCATTAAATAAAGAAACGAACAAACCTTTTATCTGTATTTATTATACTCAAATCCTTTTATTATTTTCTTTAAATTGTTTTGTAAAACAACAAATATAATCATAACAGAAATCTAACCGGCGGTTCTTTACATTTGGTCAGTATGGCAGCAGTAACATTAAAAGATTCTTCATCTCAAGGATCACATTTATATTTATTAAATAAAATACAAATATATTTGTGTTACGTTAGGTCCTTTTGACTACGATATAAACAACAGTTATTAGAAGAAAAGTACCAAAATACATGGGGTTATAAATAGTTATAAAGTACCTTAACAGGATTATATGAATATTTTAACAAAGTTCAGTGTTTAGGTTATGTTTAGTAAAATGTTTTTTAGACTTAGTTCACTTTATATTATAGTAACACTATACATTAATGGTTTTTCATACTGATGATAAGACTATTCATTAATATTGTTCTCAGTGAAAGTTCCAAATGGTTTTATTAAAAGTGTAATCAGTGTCTTTGAAACCTATAATCTAGGCATAATAGGGAATGGTTCAGTTTAATTTTATATCAAAAAATACTTCTCTTCCTGTTGATTGAATTTCTTCAGAGATTCACTGGTTTACTTCTTTATAGTCATGTAGCACTTCCTTCTTCTATTTAGTCTGGTTGAGGATGATTATTTAATTTTTTTTAATTTTAGGTACACTGATATAAAATGTCTCATAATTTAATTTTTTCACTATGTGGTGTTTAATTCAATCTTTCTCATTCAGATCCAATAATACCATTCTTATTTCATTTATTATAACATATTAGTTGCTAAGGCCTATATCAGCTCTTTTATTGGTTTTCAATGTAACATTTTTATGTCACCCTGGTGATATCATAGTAATAACATAAACAAACTCTTTTATCTATTTTATCTGTCATTTTCTTTAAAATGATATACCTTTTTTATAAGAGCTTTGATCTTCACTTTATTGGTTTCTTTGATCTTCTGATGAAACACTGATTATTTTGACACCACGTTTGACTATCTTCTGTTCTATATTTCTTGAGTTATTAATTTACACTTTTTATTTTATTTGTTCCAAACTTATTTATTATTAGTTCTTGTACTTTTCACTTTCTTAAATTTATTTGACACATTTAGTAATCCTATAACATAACCTGACATTGTTTCATTATCATTTTAATAGAAATTCTTATTCATATAACTTAACTGTATAAGCTCAATATGCCTAGTTTTACAAAAATCTATTACTATTATTTTGGTACTTTCTTGTTAAGATAAACATTAGTGTTATTAACACTATCATATATAATATTAATTAATGTGACCCAAACTAATTACTAATAACTCTTAGTAATATATTACAATTCCACTTAACTTACTGTATTTATAAATTTACAGTTTGTATAAATAAAACAAAATTTCATAAGTAAGTTCATTAACATTGTCCTCCTTACTTATCATTATTGACATTATTTTACCTGTGATAAGCATAATTATTACAGTATTCGTTAACATAAATTAAACAATAAAATAAACAATATTCAATTAAGTCTTTCATTACTGATTTCTTGAAAATCTTATGTTTCTTGGTACTTTTTTGTTAAGATAATTAAAGTATATTTATGTTAAAATGGCATGGAAAAAATGTCATGTAACAATATATATATATATATATATATATATACATATAAATTTATGTAGGTGTGTATTGTTTTGTTTAAGAGCAGACTATTTTATAACGTAAACTGAAACAGGTATACGCTATTCACTATTTCGTAGTGGTTCAACTAATGATTTACAATCATAATCATTGTTATATACGAAAAAATTATATTTCGTACATAACATTCAACTACAGCAACAAATTCCCGAGTTTTCATGTTATTTTAAACATCAGCTATTACTTTTTCTTTATGGAGTGATTAACACGAAAGAGTATAAGAAACTAAAGTAAAAACGAGTGTGGTCAGCTGTTGGGTGTCCGGGCAGCGGCGACCGCAAAGTTCAGCGCTGTCCCACGTGTTCGTGTTTTCAGCTGACAGCATTACGCGCACACAAACACACACACACACACACAGAGACATACACACGTCTTTTTATAACGTCAGTAAGCAGGCAGTCTATATAACACTCTAATAAGTTCGTGTATTCATATTTATATCTATTTTATTTTGCATAAATGATATTTATTTCAATAGCGTTTTGCTTGACTGAACTGAATAAAATACACCATTTACACTGATGTACTGAACGGGCAAACGGTGATCATATCAAAGACGTTAAGTCGGGACATAATAAAGAGGAAACACGTATTGGTGTCATTTGTATAGAGGCCTATTTATTGTATGAAAGTTGTGTGTATGACTGAATATATACATAGTTTTCAGATACTATGTAAAAACATACTTTTGTGTCGTCAAATTCGCAAGTCATGTGACGTTTGTGTGCGTGTTACGTGTGCGCGAGCGCGCGTGTTTACACACGCACAGTTTATAATGTTCATGTGGAGGTGACACCGACATTGATCGATTAAGTACAGATCTAAATTGGCTGTCGGATTTGTAAACAGTTTTGTCAGGAATTCAAATTGGTGCGTTTTGAGTCTCGAAGCTGAACGAATACCTTCGGCAGACGGAACCGGCTGTCAGAGCTGTAGCAGCTTACAAAGTAGATTAATAAAACACAAAAAACGCTGCCTACGCCGATTAATATATAAATAAGTTATGTAGACGCTCTGTACCAGGCACTTCGTCACTCGATTCCTATTAGAAGATTAAAGGTGTAAAGAAATAAAAAAAATTCACATTACGATTGCGTGATATATCGATAGGGGACTGATTTGCGTACAGGCTATACTAGGTCGCACAAAGGGAAAAGTCGATTAATCACAATTTGTTTGTACTTCGTATAAGACAGCCCAAGTCGCGTGTGTTGTACACCTTATTTATTTATTAAATACAGGTACCTGGACCCTGGACGGTTTTAATAACATCCAGGAATAGTTTTGTAGCAGGTACTATTATGTGATCAAATACATACATAGGCCTATATGTTATATATGCACACACACACGCGCGCGCGCGTATGTATAAGCTTTATATATGTAACGGAAAATCCTTTGCATATGTTTCAATGGAACGTATATATGGTCTAAATAAGCCATATGATGAATAAGAGAGAAAACGAAATATGTAGAGTTGCATGCGAGACCCTGTATACCTTAGCCTACAAGGCACTTTGTTGTTTCGACTTATAAATATGTAAGTGTTCGCTCAAATATGTAGTACGATACATGAAAATGCACTCGAACTTACGATAAAATTACTCGTTCGGGTTACGATAGTCGAATGCCATAGACTCTAATTAGAAAAAAATTATAGCACCTTCATTAAGTAAGATTACCAAACGGAACTTGGACAAGAATGTAATTCATATTATAACAAATAATTTGCCGTAATTAAAGTGTACTATTCACTGGTTGTGAATACGTATTTTCTTTATTAATTCTATGTATGACTCATACTTTAAAAATCATAAAAGATCGTACAATTTTAGATATTTTGCTACAGGTTTAGAACAATTATTGACAAAAATAACACAGAAATTTTCATGATCTGACTGTAATTCTCTCACTTAAATTAGATGTCTATGGAGAAGAAACTTGGCCAATCAGAGCTTTAGTATTTCAGTCGAGATTAAGTAAAACTGGGGTACAAGCGAGATCATGTCGGTTAGACAAACGTGACTCATGTGGTCTTCTCTAAAATTGATAAGTTTGAAGGAAACGGTCCAAGTCCGCGAATTCGCCACATTAAACGCTCTGCCGATGTCGCGGAGATAATCTGAAGTTCCGTAAACATTATAAAGAAGTGTTAGTCCCACCATAGTTTAAAACCGAGCACTTTCTGTGCAGTGGCATATCCAGAATTTCGTCTTGGGGGGGGAGGGGGGAGGGTCGGCTTCATAAAAAAGAAAAACAAGTCAATACTAATCAACATTAATATCTTTAAAGTGGGTAAATCAGTCCCATTAAAGTAAACGGTAATAACACAATAAAAATACGCGTTATTGAAACATTATTTGCAATATACTTATTAGCTGAATTGATTTTCCTATATTTCATATTTAAAACGTATAGGCTACGCTAATGCTGTGTAATAAACCTTTTTGTTATATTTGAAAAAGACTTACTACTATATTAGCTTACACAGCTGAAAAAATAACAAACAGCCTAAAAATTAGGAGATTAACAAAATTCGTCAATTGTTTGACCCTCCGGGGGGGGGGGTCCGTCCCGTTCGTCCCCCCGTAAATACGCCTTTGTTCTCGCGGTAGCGGCGCAGATGTCCGCATGGGTTTGAATAGACACATGAAGCGCAATGGCTTTGGTGCAAGTCCAGTACACCGCAGTCGTATTGAATTAAACTAATGAAATATCGTATCCAATAACAACCCGAAAGCGATCCTGAGAGACTCTCTTTACCACCTCCATTATTAAGGACACACCACACGACTATCGAAGATCAAGTGTAGATCATCAGGTTACCGGACTCCAGCTACGGACATCGTTCTTCAGTCAACATTCAAGGGAAGCCCAAATTTTAATATTACCAATCAAATCACAAACTCTAATGTACTTTAAAGACAAAACTGTGTAACACTGACTATTAGAACACAATGGAATTTAATTAAATTTATGTTGGTCAACAAAGTTATTTGTCAAGTAAATCAATAGTCGAAACTTTAATGTTACAATCATTGTTTAATTAACTACATTTTAATATACCATCATTCCATATATTTGTCTTGACAATATTATTGCATATGCTTATCCATAACACACACACACACACACACACACACACACACACACACACACACACACACACACACACACACACACACACACACACACACACACACACACACACACACACACACACACACACACACACACACACACACACACACACACACACACACACACACACACACACACACACACACACACACACACACACACACACACACACACACACACACACACACACACACACACACACACACACACACACACACACACAGGTTGACAACGCATCATGTCAAAATGCAACGAGTAAGTATTCATGCGGAATTCTAGCACTTTGCTTCGGTATTAGCTACGCGCAGTTGGGCTGTGCTAAGGTACGATAGTGGTATAATTAATATAACTTTTATACTTAATGAATATTGTAACACGAATATAGTAAGACTTTAAACGCGTTTTACATTAGGGATAGCGTAGATGTAATTGCGCCTTAAGTTACACGCAATTTACATTGCTAGCGTTCGGTCTGGTCGGAACTTTCTAGTGTTTGCTTGTTCCCCACTTACGTCTTAATAGCTTCTAACCGAGTGTGTATAATTAAAATATTTCTGTTAGCGTGCGGCGACAAGTGCGAGTAATGGAAGTTATGACGTGTTCCAACAATATAACTAACATGCTACTGCTAAACCGACACTACTGACTCGTGTTATTTATTGCTCCCAGCCGGTTTTTATTATTAATCATATGTATTTGTCTATATGACAATCGAAAATGTTAGCTCTCTCATTACATATTCATCCTATAGTTCAGAGAGAGCTAGGAAACAACGGAATCCGTTTAACCTATTTTTAAACAATCATGTTTACCCTAAATAACAAAGGAATGCTACAAAACAATGTAACGTGTAAAATACTGTAAAATAAAGCGGTGCAAAATAATATAACGCAATGTAAAAAAAAGTATAATTAACTTATAACCTAAGTAGCGCAACATCAGCTCACGAATGCGTATAGGCTTATGTATAATTACTAACTGTTACGAAGGCTGACCAAAAAGTAATGACTCACTCCGAGTATGTAACTATTGAGGTTTTAGAATGACTATGAGTTTATGACATTATAGAGGTGTCCGTTCTCTACTAATGTATGCTTTTCTATTTTGGACTGAGTGATTAAAACCATGGATATGACATATGAGGCAAAAACAAAGAGCTCCCATTTAATTTTTGGCGAAAGAGGACAGCGAAAATATGAGACATCGTATTCGGCTAAAAAAGTTTACGGGACGCTGTAGTGGACATTAGTAATCCGCGTCGTTGGTGAAGACGTTTCAACAAGGAGAAACCGAAACTGTATAAAACCAAGAAGTGCCCGTACGTCAATAGTAGCCTAAAGGAGACCTTTACTATGTGTTGATGAATTCATCAAGACAGACGTCTCACAATTCAGTTGATGCATCGAGCGTATAGTTTGTTCGGCGCAGGCAATAATTTTTGTTTGGGATATCAGAAAGTTTGTGCCAAATGGCCCCCCTAAGTGATAACTTTTGGAAACAGGACGAGACGGGTGGAGATGTGTTGAAAACTCATGGAACCAATTAAAATTGAGGGACAATAAGTCTTCAAAAATGTGCTTACTGGAGTCGTAGGCATATTATCTGATTCACAGAGTAAGATTTGATCGAAGGTTTCTGATGCCGTAAGTTCTCCACATAAGTTTTTGGACACACAACGCGTTACTCCTACTGGACCATACAATCAACAGCAAAACCCACGTTACTACACATAAGAAGCTAAAGAGGCATCAGGAAGAAGACATCACTTAAATCCGTACAATTCCATCATAATAACGCAATACCACACGTATCATTGTTCACAACCCAGGAGATTGCCAAAATGGAGTGGCACGTGGGGCTCATCTCATTCACTTTAGAGCCCATATTTAGCTCTTATGATTTTTGCCTGTCTGAGCGCCTATGAAGGTCAAGCTACGTGGTTTCAGGTTCGAAGAGTTGGGTGAAGTTAAATAATCTTTTTAGTCATGAGTTCTCTAAAGAATAGAGAATTTTTCTAATGTGGATTCAAGTTTGGTTTCGAAGGCAGTGCAAATGTATTGAAGACTGAAATAGTTGTATCGCTTTGTTAAGCAGTAGCTTCATGTACAGGAGACATCAGGTTTTAGTTGTGGAACCTTTACTTCGATCTATTCATTTATGAAGTTGTGGTAAAGGAGGAGGCACTACCTTTTGATCAGTCCTAGTATCTTATCACAGTCAACACCTTTTGAATGACTGGCTGATGATGCACAGGAAATCTTACCGCCCTGGATTATGAGCGCTGTCCTGGATCAGCCCGATGAAGAGCAAGCAGTTTCTGGAGGCATTGTGTGTTAATTTGCAGGAAAAGCAAATTGGGTGCGGATCCTCGCTTTATATTTTGTCGGGTAGTAGATATGATTTTTTTTTAAATTTTCGGTTGCACCTCTTCCATGTCTGAGGCAGCGGTTTCATGGCTTCCTTTGGAGTTTACCCAGGGAAGCTTAGAAACGTGCTGGACCGTGGCCGCCGAGGGAAGCTGAGGCTCAACCACAACGTCGCAGAATCGATGGTCCGGACGACAGTGTAGTTGAGCTCTTAGAAGTTGAGACAATAGAAGTACGTCCACCATAGGAGCTGCAGACACCTACCAAATTGGAAGCGGTATCGCCAATATTTTTAGGAAAAATATGAGTACTGGAGAAGAAAAATAAAGAAAATTAAATTTCAAATTTTGTTGCATTAATACATCAATTTTACGGGATAAATTATTACTGAATAAATTATTTATTTAATTAAATAAGTTAAATTTACATATTTTATAAATCACTGTACTTTCAGTTCTCACATTTACTTGTTAGACAATTGATACCATATCAAGTTGATTTCACAGCATCTCCACCAAAACACAATCATAATATCTTCTCGTGTGTATGCTTAAGGAGGTAACTTAGCAAGATGTACCAAGAACAGGGAGTGCATCCTTCCAAATATGACTCACTGGGACGGCCTTCCAAATGCGAATGGCTAGAAGTTCAACAATAAAGTTTTATTAGACGCACAGAATTCATAGATTGTTAAAATTGAATTATAAATGTTTTTCAGGAAGTGAAAATCACGGATAAATTAGCTTTTGCCAGCTATTAAAATGTTCAATAGCGAGCAAACTATTGTAGGGTAATTACGTAGTTCAGATCTATGCAATCGCTTAATAGTCATCTCGGACTATATTAACGTCTGCATACTTAAATATTGCAACTTGTCTTCGAGATTATTAATTCATGAATCATTACACAATGTCATGGTATAATTAATTTCCGTACGTTATGAGTGCGAGAGTTCCAGAGTGAAAATTAACGGTACACACACCTGGCTAACGGTGGGGTAATTGCATACTTGCATCATTCACTACTGGATCTATCAAAAACGCAATAAAAGCTAAGGAAGGCAAGCCGTATTATTATTAATCAATAATAGAAATAATTGATTATCGGTGTTTAACTGATTTCTTAGAAAGGAGATCAATTATAGAATTAATGTAAACGGTAAGCATACACGAAACAACGCGCGAGCGCTCGCTCACCAAACACACACACATATACACATGCATACACGCGCGCACGCACATAAAACTCAATACAACCATAGATAAGGCGAAGCGGCTTATGTGAACAATGGGAATATAATTACCGGTTACTGTAGAAAAGCAATCGACAAAGGAAAGGAAAGGTACGCGCGCGCGCGCGCGCGTGTGTTTGAGGGGGCGATGTAAAGGGAGAGTTTATATTTCGCATACAAAAGGAAAATTACCATACAGTTACTACTTAGTACTTTCTGATTGGCTTCTGTGTAAAATGAAGGGAGCAGAGAGAATAAGAAAAAAAGAAAAGTAGACAGACTGCGAGCGAGAGAGAGAGAGTGAGAGAGAGAGAGAGAGAGAGAGAGAGAGAGAGAGAGAGAGAGAGAGTGAGAGAGAGCGAGAGGGAGTGAGGGAGAGAGAGAGAGAGAGAGAGTGAGAGAGTCAGTGAGAAAGAGCAAGAGAAGTGAATAAGAGCGCGGATGTGTGCATGCCTCAAACTCGCGAGCACCACACACACATAGGCGCGCGTGCGTGGGACTTGTGTACATATAAATATACAAGCGAACCTGCCTTAGATTTGATTTAAGCCGCGTCGGCGGTAGCTGGTCTTGGAATAAATTAGTTCTACACAAACTAGCCAGCCTATCATCTGATGATTACACTTTATATATGATGAGGTCCTACTGTTTTTTCGGCTGCGACCCACAGTATAAAGCTCCCATAATGTTAGTGCTAAAGCAAGATAAGCTGTGATGAAGTATCTTGTAGGACTGCGCATTATAATTTCCAAGCTCCTTCTTGGATCTGCTCTCACATAATAATTAATGCTATTATGTAGGAATTATGACACGAGTATTAATTTCAACACATCCCGCGTGGGGGCGCTGTTCACTTCACACGCTAACTTCCAGTAAGGACGTAACACGAGTTATACATATGCACGCACACACGCACGCAAAAGTCTGCTTTCTTGTAGTGGTTACATACATTTATTTTTTGTAGTACAGTACTTTTTTTCACTATCATTCTTCACATTGACGTTGACAGTCTGCTCGCTTTTCTCATATCAGACGAAATTTGTTTCGCACTGGAAGTTGTGCATACATTACAAAACAAACATTATCATGCATAAAAATCATTATAGCGTAAAGTTTTTACGAATGTTAGTCGGTTTCTGTTCAGTCGATGTCAACTTTGTATAACTATGTATAACTTTTATTGAATATGACAATGGTCTTCTTACAACAGTAGAGTCATAACAGTTGTTCGCCTATGGCATATTGAAATCCAGTATCCACTGTACAGAAAAATTACAGTCACTAAGTTGGTAAATACCAAGATCGTAACACAATGAAACAGTTAGAATAAGTAAATACTTATATAATATTAACAACAACACCGACAATAATAATAACAATATTATTAATAATAATATTAATAATAATATTGATATGAATAATAATATTATTATTTTTATTATTTTTTTTACCGTCTAAATAATCTAAGAGTTAGGTAGGGTAGTCTGCGTTATGAGAGCCGTTCGGTATACAGCCAGCACTACACTAAATAATGTTATCAGAGAAACATGCGCGCGTGCGCGTTCATATACACAGCGTACACGCTCGCAGAATTGTGTATTGAACGTATCTCTCAGATTAATTAAGATTTGTAGGCTCTGTCGCAACATCTATGGCGCATAAATATTTATGAATACTTTCTGTTCTCTTACAAAAGCCTTCTTAAAATAATTTATTAGTAACGAGTTCATTTCTAAAAACATGGGAATAAAAATGTTGTAATTTATTGGGAATGGGATATTCTTATGAAACGGTAGTAAAGTTTGTATTCATCTTTATTTTTTAAATTTATGTTTATATTTATTAAAGACTGGCGTTGCATTTCACGGACGGATGTGTTAAGAAATTACTTTTTTATGCCAAGAGATTAATAGGTAGACCTAAATATTTCGTTATACATCCTCATCCTCATCACTAACCACATCCTAACCACTAGACTTGTTTACTAGACTTCTCTAGACCACTGTCGAACCTCCACCTTGATTCACGATACCGCTGGTAGATTCTCGTTATTCACACATAGCTTTTGTGATGACTCATAATGTTAGCGACACCCTGCACGTTCCATGTTATTTACGATGCGTCCATGTAACAATATACTTTTTTAAAAATGTCAATGTACAAGTGTTACAGATCACACATGCAATTGGTTACGTTTTAATGGAACATTTGGCTTTATATGGATGTGTGTGTTGTACGACGGAGGGAGAGAAGGAGAGTGACAGACAGACAGAGAGGTAAGGAAATAATTCCTAGGTTTATGTTATTATTAACATCGTCATTCATTTCTTTCGCGCGCGCGTATATATAATATATATATATGTGTATATATATACGTATATATTATATATATATATAATATTTGTGGCATGCTTAAAAAAAATAAATATTTTGTGTACTAGTAAAGGTTTATTTTTAATTATTCGTACGTAAATATCTGGAATCCGTAACATGCTCAGTTTTTGAGTAGGCCTATGCGTAGTATATTTTTCTACATGTAGAAAATAAATTCTAAAATAGATTCTCATACAGGTTATGTGTAAAACTTGTATCGTCAAAACTGTTACCAAGTGCCAATATATTTTGGCACTCTTTCCTATTTCATTTAATTTACATTATTTTCTAAACGATTTATCTTTATAATGGGCAAAAATACTCGTTAACTGGATATGTGGAATGAACTAAGTTAGCACTGCTAAGTGAGACAGCTGATGTGTTTAGTTTTAATAATTACGTAGTCACATAGTATTTGCAATTATTTTCAATTGTGATTTACATTAAAGTTTAACATAATATAAACCTTTATTATTTTGTAGTTTCAGGTTTTTATATGTTCCGCTATTACCAAAACATTCTTTATAAATTTAGCTTGCCATGTTCCAAGAGTGAACAAAACTATAAGTACGAGAGTGGCTTCCAAGAATTTGTCTGTTTACTCTGAGAAATTAAAAAAAAAGTAGAGATAAAATTAAACAATTCTCATAAACGGTAATTCTGAAAGAAAAGTGTTTATTAAACACGACTGAAAGGAGACAGGAAATATTATAGGAAAATTTCCTACTGATCATATTCCACCTTTTAGGTGGGAATTTCTTTTATAAGCAGCACGTAACAGCATGAAAAGTCTAAGAAGATGAGTTATCAATTTTACAATTCCCTGTGCTAGTGTAAAATTTTACAAATCTCTCAGTTGATTAATGTTAACTCTGTTTTTTCGAAGACTAAAATAGCTGTGACCAGTTGCGGAGCTTGTTATTTGATTAATAATTACATTAAACCAGACTAAGATATAAGTTTAAGTAATTTTTACATGCGTTGCTCTGATTACTAGTGTTAACATCTATCACTACAGATTACCAAGGAGTAAGAGTCGATATAAAGAGTTTAGTTGTCACTGTTTGGTGACCACTTGTTATCAAACGGAACAGTAACATAAAATCTGGTAATGTGTTGGTTTATTCAGCGCTAATCATGAAAGGAAGCCAAAATGAGTGAGTGGGTTGTTAACCTAGCCCAAGGTGCATCTATTTGTGTATTGTTAACTCAGGCAGTTAGCTACGCGAACAATGTGCATGAGGGTTGTTTTGTCTGCGTGGTCTGCAGTCCATCCATCGCATCTGACACATTTCCCTTGTCCCTCGCCAGCTCAGCTATGTTATCCCCACCTTTTAAACAAATATATTTATAGGCTAATTCCTTATAATAAACATTTCATTCCCGCATCGCTTTCATGTTGGAATTAATGAAAAGAGTAATGTTAATACCAGACTCTTATGTTAATCGTATATTAAGTTGACAGTAGGCATATTTCCACCTTGTCTCCAAGTGTATTTTGTCACTGATTTGAAACTGTATGAAACATAATAAACATGTATCTCATATATGTTTGTAATAATTATTTATCAACAGCTGAGTTTTTAAACTGATACTAACTGTATGTTTTGTAATCCGTATCACTGTTTCTACAAGAAGTAAATGATTAAGATGTTAACGTGTCTGTGAGTAGTGGTGAACTCAATAGGTACTGTTAACAGTGGAAGTAGGCTACAGAATGTCGAAAGGTTTATTACAGTCTATCCTACAACGTGTTTGCCTGGATTGCAGTTATGCCACATTTTAATTCACTTCATGTAAATGAAGTTTAAGCTAAATAAAAATGTATTAATTTTACTAGTTATATACGAGGCGTTCCTGTAATCAAAGTCTAGTCAACATTTCCTTTCCATAAGGAGTGACGAGCAAAGCGGGGGACTCCTGTGTTAAGAAAGCCTATATTAGATATTACGTTTAGAAACTTAATATAACTTGCACAAACTGTTTAAAATTTTTTTTACTTATCTATATAACTAAACAGACACTGATTAGCCGTGTTATCATATTGTTCGTAGCAGTAAATGAAACTGTTAAAGTAACTGTTAAGTTTCGTGTTTCATTACTTAGCTTTTAAAATTTGTCCTTACAGTGTAGGTATCTTCATGGCTGTTTGGATGTGGAGAGAACGGGTCCTAGTCAGGAGGGACCGTGAGTCCTTAGGTTTGCTAATTTATGGTCTTTAATTGTGCCACACATGTTTATTTATATCTGTTACTATTTGTGAAGTGTAGTAGGTTTGTATAATTTTTTATCATTTGGAAAAGATCAAAGACAGGTCGCTTTTTAATAGCTTTGGCAACACTGTATTGCCCCGATTTGTCTAATACCAACTTATTAAAGAGTGTTAGGGCAAAATCTTGACAAGCTGAAATCATAGCAAGAAAACTATGAAAATCATAGCAAGAAAACTATGATTCTGAAATGTCAAATTTTTAAATTGTCAAAACAATGTCAAAATTCTCGGGGCTCTGAAATTAAAGACCAAAATACACGATTTATTGAAAATTTTACTCTCATTTTACTCAATACTAAAAATAGAAAGGTCATATTAAAATAACTGTACATTTGTACTATATTATAGAATACACTTTATTGCTGTACTTCTAGTTTCCAAAACTTCGAAACATTCAAAGCTAATTTTTAAAATAAGTTGTAATGTGTAAGAAGATTGTGTCTGAATAAATGCCCCTTGTAAGTCCTGCGGACATACTCTAGTTACTCAGTAAGTAAAATATAATATTTTACAGTCCCGGTTAATGAAATAAATAAGAAACGTGATTAATAAAAATATTGTCAAGATAGAAAAGGTAACAAAAAAACAGAGATTTTTATGTAGCCAGTGTTGCTGAATTTGCTGATTGATGTCATAAAGTAATACAAGTATCCGTGCCTATTATATGTGATGATGTCATTGCAGTTACCGTCGCGTTTTAATCTGTTTTTGTAAACAGGGCCGTCGGAAATATTTTTTGCGGTCAACCTGAATTTGGGGCTTTTTAATGGAAAAGTTTTAATGTGGTGTTTTTGTACACATGACAATTTTTGTAAATACTATCATGTGTTTTGCGTGAAAGAACAAATCCAGTAAGAAATTATATTTGTAGTAGCACAATAGGAAATATGTGAAAATATAGGAAATATAATATTAACTCATCACAAAGAAAATTAACAGGACGAAGTAAAATATAGTTTTGGAAACATTGGTTCAACTTAACTATTTAAAAAAATCTAGAAGTAATTAACAGTATGCAGTAAAGTGCAAATGTACAATTGTATTTATGTAACATTTCTTATTTTTATTATAGAGCAAAAATCATTTGAGAATGGGCCTAACATTTTCGTAAGACTCATATATAAAGACCATATAGTATCTGATCTCGGGGCTCCTCTTCCAATTCTGGCGCTTGAAGTCACTGTATCTTTTACCCACTTATTCGCACGGCCCTGCCTCTGAAGTTCTCATTCAGAGACAAGGTGGACTTTACTACAATGACTCAGTATTTAGAGTTGTGTACATTTAAAGCTGTTACACATCTTTTTGATCATTTATATTATGTTATAACCTATAGGAATGCGCTTTGTCAAATTCCGATCTACCATGATTTTGGCTTATCGACATACTGCCCAGTCAGGATTTTAGATGCCTGTCGAAGATTCTATTCGTTATTACTCTGCCCGGGATTACGTTGGCTGCCGCTTCATGAAGGAAGGACCAAACACGTCGTTGAACTACAAGTTTCGTATATTTCGTGATCATATATGTATATACGTGATCATATACGTGTATTTAAGGAGGAGGAAAAGCTTCTTCAAGAGAGAGACGGAAAGCAAAATATTCATATCAATTTAGTCCTAATTATACGCAACTGACAATATTATAAAACGAATTTGCAGCGCATTAAATATTTGGCATTATAAAAATGTTTAACGAAACATTTTCTTATTAATCTCTTGGCATAAAAAAGCAATTTCTTAACACATCCGTCCTTGAAATGCAACTCCAGTCTTTAATAAAGATAAACATAAATTTAAAATATAAAGATGAATACAAACTTTACTACCGTTTCATAAGAATATCCCATTCCCAATAAGTTACAACATTTTTATTCCCATGTTTTTAGAAATGAACTCGTTACCAATAAATTATTTTAAGAAGGCTTTTGTAAGAGAACAGAAGGTATTCATAAATATTTATGCGCCATAGATGTTGCGACAGAGCCTACAAATCTTAATTAATCTGAGAGATACGTTCAATACACAATTCTGCGAGCGTGTACGCTGTGTATGTGAACGCGCGCGCATGTTTCTCTGATAACATTATTTATTTACATTTTAGACGCCAGTGTAATCCGTTCACAATTAAACGAAATTGGTTATAGAAATTTAAAGAATTTGTGTGAGTGTGGTTTTTCGTTTGATAACCTTGGAAGCAGAATTAATCCATTAGGTTACGTAGAGCGGAGAGTAAAGGAGGTAACAGGTGGGTGGGTAGCCCGAGGCTAGACAGTTACCCGGCTAAACATTCCTTACACCTGTCTAACGCACAACGACTAACAATGCCCACAGTTGACCACCACGATTTATTGTTAAACATTACTTATTGAAGTTAGCCGCAGTGTGAATGTGTGTGTGTGTGTGTGTGTGTGTGTGTGTGTGTGTGTGTGTGTGTGTGTGTGTGTGTGTGTGTGTGTGTGTTAGAGACCGAGTGCGCTGCTATTGCGGGGCACGGCGTAAGGGGTATCACGCGGAACAGTGAATTAGGCATTTCTCTAATAATATACTTAGCAGAAACCAATTGGGTTCGATTACGACACATTTTGCATAAGGTGTAAACTAACAATTGTTACAATTAATACTCTTAGTATTGTTTAGAAGTAGGTTAACTGTGTGTGTTTTTATTTACGGCTTAGTTAACCTGTTAGTATCGGTTCTCTAGGTCAGAACTTTCAACATCAACCTAACTTGGATAGAAAATACAAAACTGAAAAGCAACGCTGCAAAACATTGATCTCACACACACACACACACACACACACACACACACACACACACACACACACACACACACACACACACACACACACACACACACACACACACACACACACACACACACACACACACACACACACACACACACACACACACACACACACACACACACACACACACACACACACACACACACACACACACACACACACACACACACAAACGCTGCTGTTCATCAGATTTCTCTTACCTCTGACTTCTCTCTCCAGTTGTTTCTTCACTCACGCACGCCAATATGAACTCGCTAGCACCACAGACCTTTAACGTCTCACTCTCTACTCTTTAAAACGCATCAAGCCAGAGACGTGTTAGTGACAGTGATCATCAATCTGTTTCAACCTTTTTTCTCTTGATACGATTTCTACTCAAGTCTGGTAGGATGATATTTCGGATGAAGTATAGAATGGTACTGTTTACTTATTTTTTTAGAGACTGACAGGTTTCGTTATTCCAGTAATCAGGATACATAATGGAATAAGAGAACGATGGCTCTGAAAAATAGCAGTAAAAGCAAAGAAAGCTTCTTGCGTATTCTAAGTGTGCACGCGGGTATTAAATCGTAAAGACATCACAAGCGAGCTTGGAACTGTTGGACAAAGAGATAGTTAGCTAGAGTGAGAGAGAGAGAGAGAGAGAGAGAGAGAGAGAGAGAGAGAGAGAGAGAACTTATATATTCATATAAGGTCGCGTTTTTATGTAACATATGCCTACTTTGTAGACAAATGCGATATGTACGTTGGCATGTTAAGTGAACCTCAGAGGGTTGCTGTGTACATATACGTATTAATTCTATGTAATAAAACAAACAGTTCTAATTCATTTTAATGTTTCAAGTGTATACCATTCTATTATATCCGGCACCTTTCACCTTACTTATCACTAATAACCCCCGCCATCATGGAAAGATCCTCGTCGCTATAACAATCCTCATTAAAAAATCTTTGTTAATAACCCCCTCTACTACAAAAATTCCTGGCTATCTATAATTACTATTTTATAAATTATTTTGTGTTATTTTATTAGGCCTACTACTTTGTTTACCTGTGACGATTCAAATTTTACCTTCCAAGAACCCAACATAATTCCTTAAATCTTAAAAACTAATTTCATTTCAGTTGGACGTGTCGTTTCCAGGTCAAGCATTGATCCAGAAAAAATTCCCCAAGTACTTCCGTCCACACTGGAATATGAGACCAACTTTGTCGTATTTACTTGCTGAACTGCTACTTTTCATGTCCCGGATGAGGACTTTCAGTGCTTCGACCATTTTCAAGTCCTAAACCACGACCTAGATAAACCACGACCTGGAATATAGTGTACGCACCGTTAATGCTTACTGGCTGGCAGACCTTCCTTCTTATGATAAATACTTTTAGTACTGATTTGGGCTCCTTCGGCGATGTTTCATCCAGTATAGTTGCAGGACAGAACGACTGTGTCGTCAGTGAAGGTGGTAATCATTGTGGTATCTTTTCACGTATTTTTGCGGTGTGTAATAACTGTAATAGCCCTAACACACTTCCCTACGGGACGCCGGATTTTAGGAGGGGTAGTAGTTGAAAAGAACATCATTATACTTTATGGAGAAGTATCTTCTGTTACACAGGACATTAGTAGTAAGTAGTAGTTACGGCGTCATGGAGTTTTTAATTTATAGAGTAATCCAATAATATTGAAAATGTCAAAATCTTGAGAAATATCTAAGAAACATGATGTGCTGATTATCGCTCCTGGGCAATTTGTTAACAATACTGCGTTTTATTAGTATTAGATGTACTAACGTCAAACTGGTGATTAAATATTACAGTGAAATTTCGTCGCGAAAGTTCCTTGTAGAGAAAGTTCATTAGACCTTGTTTGAGTTGTTTCTTAGACACTTTGCTAAAGTTAGGCCGAAAAAATGGACCGAGAGAGAATTACAACTTCGGTTTCCACAGGGCGTTTCCCAGGATTTCAGTATATGAGTATATTTCCATAGGGCAGGATAGAATGTAAGCTGGTTACATGACTACATCAGTATTTTAGAATATTTCCCAGTGCTGATAAAATAGGGCCTTTAAGGATATAATGGTTGTATCGACAGAGACCGTTAACATTTGACATTGAAGGAAAGATTCGATTTCAGAGTAGTCGTAGTTGGCGGGGAGGGGTTCAGGAGACTAAAGACATTAGTTATGTGGTCATCGAAGATGTCCGGCTTCTGAGTTTTCTCTTTGTAGATCTAGTATATTCCCACGAGCTTTTCTCAAGGAAGGAACACGCCATTAATTATGCTGATAACATTAGGGTATATTTGTAGAGTTATGTACATACATTATCATGAAGAGAAGGTACATATACCCAAGCAGATACTTGATGAGTTGGATGTAAAAACTAAATCTTTTTTCATTTTATAAAGCAAAACTACTCATATTTTCGTCAGTAAACCGTTTAATGAAGAAATGTGGATCATAAAAATAGGATAATTGGATCATTTAAAATTATATATTAAAAACATACATTTTATATATATTGCGTTGTATAGGTGTCACATAGAATAAATAGTCGAGATATACTGTACTGGAATTAAGGTGATTTATTAATGATGTTATTCTTTTATAAGAATCTATTGAGCTCTTAATACAGTTTATAAAAATGATTAATCTGTCTCTGCTGACCTTTGTAACACAGCTGAAAATTTCTTTTTGTACAATGAAATAAATTAAATTTAAAAGTTCTTGTTGTCTTATTTAGGCTCTACTAAAGTCTTTACTATGTGATAGTCTTTTTTTAAAATAATTTTCTTTGTTTTATTATACATAAAAATAAGGTTGGTAAGGAGGCAGTGGGGCTGGGTGCAGCAAACTGGTGAACATTGGCCGGGAGTAGAGACCAGTGGGGAAGATTTCTTTTGGAGGCCAGGGCCCGGACTGGGCTGTAGCGCCGAGGATGTATGTATGTATGTAAATAATATAGGTTCACTTCCCTTTAATGGCCACTGCAGATCCTTCAGCGACGGGTTGATCCTGTGTCTGGATGTGTACATGGATTGATACACTCTGTCCGGGCTCAGGGTCGCTTTCGAGCGTGTAGATGTTTCTCACGAGCACGGTTATAGGCCTATACTTTCACCGCGAACAGACGTTGTGACTACTAAATTAGTGTTTTATGCATACACTTTTTCACCCAGTAGGCTTAAAGTGTTTATGTACCCTAATCGGATATCTTACAATATTACTTGCAGTAACTCTAGGAAATTTTAAATTGTGTTAGTCGCGATTAGCAAACCGATCGTCATGAACCACGAGGTGTTTACACGTTATAGATTCCCAAAACAGATTGATCAATCAGTTTCAAATAATTATCCTCGATTGAATTCTAGTAATCTGATTGGTTCTTTGGTAGCCCCTGCTAATGATTTTTCTACAGATAACCAATATTCTTGTGCAAAAAGGCTTTCCAATAGAACAATTCTTGTTCAAAAAACCTGATAATTTTGACGACTGAAATTATAGCCATAAAACCTTTTTACTTCAAATATGCATACATTTTGTTACTGATTTTTAAAATAACTATTGCCATAAGTTAGGTCTTTTATTACGAACATTCTGATGTGAGACCCATATAAAAATTTTCCATGTCATGAAAGTTTTATGAATATTCCGAAAAATAATTAGGTACTGTCCTACACGCACACTCCCACACAGTTAACATCGATTCGCTCCATTTCACATTATACTTGAAATTGTTTCAGAAGCCTAAAAATACTTACAACTATCATTCTTAATCATGTTCTTATCAACTAATATATAATGTTCAAACCTGCAATCTACTTATTCACACAGTGTCTTTATATGCTATCATATGCTTTTACTCACTACTACATTACGTATTTCCATTGCTTATATATATATATATATATATATATATTGTAACAGGACGTTTGTAAACGTTAAGCCCCACTGTTGTGAGCGCCAATTTGTAACAAGTCGTGTGGTTACAAATAATTATTTTTGTTCTGTACAAAAATTTAAAAAAAAATTTAATTTATTTTTAAAAATTTTCAAAAAAAATTTTATATTTCGTTTTAATGTAAATATTTAATAAATAATTCTTGTAATGAGGTTTTGTTGAAATTTTAAAGTTCTTTAAGTTATTTGTGTCAATAAATTCACTTCTGATTCACTGTAAATAAAACTGGAGTTAATAAGATTGTCTCACTTCACTAATCGATTGGCGATTTTCTTCTTTCTCAAGTATATTACTCCCCTTGAGTAATGGTCGCCTTTCTGTTAGTCCTGTGGTTAATTAAAACTCTTATATTAACGTGTGAAATAAAATTTAAAACCAGATAGTTGAATTATTATTATTTATTGACAATTATTTGTTAGAATAACGATTTAAAATCGATAATTAGATAAAACTCGACTCCTTCACAGGGGTAATCGATTATCAATACAGGTTATATTATATAAATATTTTCGAATGGTTCTTTGAACGGTTATAATTATAATAGTCAGAGAAGGGACAAGTATAGAAAGTATAAGATTCACAAAATAAATCTTAATAATTAATAATTACAAAATTAGTTTATTATATATAATGTTTATAAAACTGAAAAGTCAAACCAATGCGGTGACGACAGATCTCATTCCTGGTGGACGCTTTGCATGATGGGATTTCTCAGGTTGTTCCTCTGGTGGTGCGGGTTGTTTATGTTCCACCGGGGGTACTAACACTTCTATATCTTCCACGGGTGTTGCCTCCTCTTGTCCCCCATATCGACTTCTTTTTCCGCCTCTGCCGCCCTTTTCTTAGAAGTCGCACGACGCTGCATGTTGCTTCCTTCTTTGACTGTATAACCGCTGCCAAGCTTAATTAGTAATTGGGGAAGTTAATGTAGTCTTCCAATCGCTAATTGAAGCCCTTCAGTTGGACGCCAATTTGTAACAGGACGTTTGTCAACGTTAAGCCCCATGTTGGGCGCCAATTTGTAACTAGACGTGTTTGGTTACAAATAATTATTTTCGTTCGTTTACAAAAAATAAAAAAAATTTTAATTTAATTTTAAAAATTTTCAAAAATTTTTTTTTAATGTTTCGTTTTAATGTTCAATAATTTAAATAATAATTCTTGTAATGAGGTTTCGTTGAAATTTTAAAGTTCTTTAAGTTATTTGTGTCAATAAATTCACTTCTGATTCACTGTAAATAAAACTGGAGTTAATAAGATTGTCTCACTTCACTAATCGATTGGCGATTTTCTTCTTTCTCAAGTATATTACTCCCCTTGAGTAATGGTCGCCTTTCTGTTAGTCCTGTGGTTAACTAAAACTCTTATATTAACGTGTGAAATAAAATTAAAACCAGATAGTTGAATTATTATTATTTATTGACAATTATTTGTTAGAATATCGATTTAAAATCGATTATTAGATAAAGCTCGACTCCTTCACAGTGGTAATCGATTATCAATACAGGTTATATTATATAAATATTTTCGAATGGTTCTTTGAACGGTTATAATTATAATAGTCAGAGAAGGGACAAGTATAGAAAGTATAACATTCACAAAATAAATCTTAATAATTAATAATTACAAAATTAGTTTATTATACAGTATATAATGTTTATAAAATTGAAAAGTCAAACCAATGCTGTGACGACAGATCTCATTCCTGGTGGACGCTTTGCATGATGGGATTTCTCAAAATGGCGGCTTGTTCGCTGTTCGGTAAAACTGGAATCGACGTAGTGAAATTTTCTTACAATAAAGATGCCTTTAAAACTGCTTCCTTGTGTCCGCAATATTGAAGAATGTCTATTGGGTTGTTATAAGTGTCCTGGTTAAGTGTTCTGTGTTCACTGACTTTAAATGTTTTGTATTGGGTGTGTTCACTTTGTCTACGTGTCTGTCGAAAAATGTGAAGTTCGTTTGGTTATGATATATTTCGTGTTTTATAGTTTTATTAGTTTATTTCACTTATATTCTGTTCCGTATTAATTGTTTTCACTGTTTGTGTTCATTGATTTTAAGTTTAATATACAAATTTCTGTAACTCTCGATTTTTCACTGCATGATATGCTTAACTTGTATACGGCATTAAAGTATTCGCTATATAGGTTCTTAGCGCGAGTTTAAGTCAACCGTTCGCTTCGAATGTTAATTAAGAACTGTTTTACTTCCTTCGTCTTCTGAAATATCTTGCCAAGTTAATATTAGAAAAGTATTGTTTCAATTATTATTCACTTTCTATGCATGTGATTACAGTATATTATATTCAGAATATATTTTGGTTATTGATTACTTTCATGAATTAGTAAATACATTATCGGTTTCTTTAACTACTTCTGCTTAATTTGACATACAATAGTCCATCTTTATAAAGTTTTTTGTCAAAATTGCTATATTTCTGTCATTTTGGAAATATAGGCTCAATATCTGCTTCCTGTTCTTGTCCAAAATTTTAGCCATCTTATGTGTTATAAATATGATTATAATAAATCTCAGATTGATATAAATCTTTATCATTCCTTAATTTCTTACAAATTTCTCAATTGATCATTCTTTTAGTTATAATTCCTGAATTTACTATTCCTCCTCTGAAATTGTTAGGTATTACATTTTGCAAATTTTTTAATAATTTTATTCCTCTTTTTATATTATTCTTTTAAAGTATAGTTTTAGTTATAGTAGTTGGTGATTGATTCACCTTATATAAATCTCATTAGTTTACTTGGTTTATTTAACTTGCTTACTCAATTATAATGTTATTGGAATTTCCTATTTGGCCTAGATTTTATGGTTTTACATTTACTCGTTTTTGAATAATACTAATTCTATACCCCTTCTGACTTTCTAAAGTTAACACAATATTAAATAAAATCTCCTTATATAACTATTGGAACATGTAGCATTGTATTAATGCTCATAATACAAAAACAATATTGAAAATTAATTACTAGTCTTTAAAGTTAGACATTTTAGTTTTAACTATTTTTTAGAAATACATAACAAACATTTTATAAACTAGTATGCTATACATACAGAGACATTTTAGTCTGTATGAACACTATTATACATAATAAACATTCTTATATTAACTATAATTCTTATTCTATACACCACCTTGAAATGTGGAGTTCATAGGCTTTCAACACAAACATAATTAGCCATTTAATTTTTATTTTTTCTTAAACTTAATTTGATTGCAGTCCTTTCTGTTTATATGGTGTATTACATTTTAATCCCTGTCACAGTAATTATTCCCCACCTGCTCTCTTTATCATTTACATTTCAAAGAATGTTTTTTGATAACAGGTGGCCTCTTCTATGAAACATTAGAAATATTTTCATAATAATACTTCATGATATGTCATCTCTGTATTTATATAAAACATTAAAGTTATTTAATAGTACATAGTTAAAGTAACAGTTACACCTTTACTTGAAGTTTATTATATTGAAATCACTTGCACTGGTTCACTTACACTGTTGGGTCTGATTTATATTTGAGTTTTACAATATTCTAAGACCAAACTTTTAGTTATAATGGACTGTGAAGATTTGTTTATTTTATTACATAATAACTTTAGTTGGTGCACTTCTATTTACACTACTAAACACTTTTGTTTATAATTATTTTACATTTCTATAAGGTTTTGGGGTGTTATACTTTCTTGGGTGACATTAAAATTTGGTTCGGGGTTTGTTATTGTTAGTAATAGGTTTTTCATGGGTATTCCTCGTAGTTCTCCCATCCTACATCTTCTTTTCTTCATTTCTTCCTTCTTGGGTTTTCCAAGGTAAGTTGGTTTTATTTATGTCCGTTGGTTGGTTCGGGGTATTTTCTTTATTACCTGCTCCTATCCTACCTCTTCTTTTCTTCACTTCTTCCTTCTTGGGTTTTCCAAGGTAAGTTGGTTTTATTATGTGTCCGTTGGTTGGTTCGGGGTATTTTCTTTATTACCTGCTCCTATCCTACCTCTTCTTTTCTTCACTTCTTCCTTCTTGGGTTTTCCAAGGTAAGTTGGTTTTATTATGTGTCCGTTGGTTGGTTCGGGGTATTTTCTTTATTACCTGCTCCTATCCTACCTCTTCTTTTCTTCACTTCTTCCTTTTTGGGTTTTCGAAGGTAAGTTGGTTTTATTATGTGTCCGTTGGTTGGTTCGGGGTATTTTCTTTACTACCTGCTCCTATCCTACCTGGGTATTATCCTGATTTTATTTTAGTTTCTTCGGATTCAATTTTGTTGATACATTTTTGTTGCATTTTTATGATTTAATTTTACTTTTCCCTTTATGGTGGTATTTTCCTTCGATATTTAATTATTTTCCTTTGAATTTTCTTTTGAGTCAATGTAATTTAAATTTATTTATGATCAGAATGGAATTATTACTTAGTGGATTATCTGTCATGCTACAATATATATATATATATTGCAACACATCTTTTTATGATTTCTTTCATTATGGATTATGAGTTTTACATGGACCTGGTTAGAGTATATCATGCCAACACTTACCTGCAGTATATGGTACTTTTCTGCTTTGCCGGCTATTAGGTGTGGGATTTGGGCTTATTAGGTATCAGGTAACGAGTTGGGACGATGTGTTTCCAAAAGAATTATTTTAGGAAGCTGAGTTGTATAAATTGTGAATAAATGAAAACTACCTTTTTAGTCTATCATTCCAATGATTATAATTGTCACCCTCAAGGTGCTTATCTTTAAACAAATCATAATAATAAAAAGAATTTCAAATATTTAACATAATTTACGGCGGGTTCCACCATTTATATTCTTTCTTGAATATTACTTTACCATATTTTCTCTAGTGATATATTGTTATAATGCTTACGTCTAACAATCACATATTAAAATCATATATCTTAGTACATAATTTATAAGTTCCTGAAAATAAGACATACAATACACAGTATATACACAAAACATATAACATGGAAATATACACACATATATGGGCAGTTTCACACTGTCTGCCTGTAATTATAATTCATTTATAAAAAATCATTTTTGTTATATTGAATTTAATTATTTAATAAAATGGAAATACTGAATTGATTTCATTCTATGAAATCCGTAACCCTGTTCTTTATACATGAGAAAATAAAATACGAACTTTTTAAATGAATATAACAAGGGTTATAGTTATCGTTATCTCTATGTTAATTATTCTTTATACAGTGCACAATCTCATGAAAACATTTGCTTAGAGTCTTTCTGCACTCTTATTAACATATTATTATAATGATCACACATTATCTAAATGTTCTGTCTTTTTGAATAAATGTCTCTATATGATATACAGTACAACATTTAAAAGTGTCTTTAGGCTTTAGTCATACCGCCTATATAATTAAATGTTTATCAATTATTTAAAACTGTTCAATTTCGCTTATAGCGGCTTTTCATTTACTTGTTGTGTTTTACAACATTATTATGAACCCTGAACCATATCAGGTCACCTGTTTTGATGATTTCATGTTACACAGATGTACACGGGTCTCAGGCGTCGGCGTTGAGTACAGCTATTCCTCTCGAAACCTCCGTCAGCGTCGCTTAGCGGTGTATGAACAGCTAGGCTAGGCGTCGTTCCTTTATCGTCATGGACACAGCGTCTCTGGCCTCGGGTATAGTCTGATGTCCGTAGTACGTAGTTGTAGTAACTCAGGTGTCTGCCGGTCTCATTGAAGCGTCTTCTGCAGCGTATCGTTCCGTGTGTACGACTCAACGAATACTTTATGAATGCGCGAGACAGATGCTCGTTTTTGGCTCACTGTTTATAGGGCAAAGCCACGTGTGCAAATGAGTTTCTATCGGCGAATATCTCAACAATCCTTTATTTATTTAGGTAACAAAGTTGTTTGTTAGACGTGTCTTGAACACAGTTATTAGCTATGTATACACGCGATCTTTAATTAGCACCGCGAAAGGTGTGAAATAGTAAAACGCTTATAGTTCACGACACTCTCACTATCTCGTTATGTGTTCGGTGTCTAAATAAAGCTACATTTCCGCACTATTCACTGGTCAACCTAGTTCTTCTTAATCTTTTGTCATTTTTTTATTATTTAAGTTTTAAAACACTTCTGACATGTGTCTACAAAATTATACATATTTATGCAGGTGGACTGTTATCCGTTTTGTTTGCTATATAAAATCCTATCTGTACCCTTCTAAATGTACAATTGTAGCAGATAACGCTTATTATGCGTACTCCAGTTAGAACGATAAACATTGATAACAATGTTTCGTTATAATATATATATATATATATATATATATATATATATATATATATGGGCATTATTATACAACGAACTTTGAATAACACAAAAATCAGGATATTAACACGAGCGTTAAAAGCATTTATTTAGTTTTGAATTCACCAGTAAGGAAAGCTATCGCTGGTGTTAAAGTATGTAATTTATATTATTTATATAAAAATTATTTTAAATTAAAATAAACCATAATCCGACAAACAAATAGCAAGTGTAGGAGGTCGGCATAAGGTTGTGGCCTTGTTCCCCATTGTGCTTGTAGGTAGTAATATTACGTGCCGAGATCGTACATGAGCGTGGGTAGATTGGGCCGTCACTGAATGCTTTTGGCGCCGTCAACGTTTTAGTGTCATTATTGTGCTATTACGTTACACTCTGTCAGTGGGAACATTATTTGAGTACGAGAGTCACACTGATTTATAGATTATTCTAGAGAGTGCAACCCAAGGTCGACCAAAATTTATTAATTTCATAAATTTTATATCATAAAAATGTTTTTTGCTGAATACGAGAGACAGTAAACGTAGGACTAACTGACACGTAAGTAATTCCCGACGTCTTGTCATACTGTCATACGCACATGCTCGAAGCTTGTCAAATAGATAACAAATATATAAACCTGACCTTACGTTTGACGAAAGGACATGACCTATTACGCTTGAGGTTTGCTGATTTGTTGAAAGTAATCATACAACGGAGTGTTTATTTTCCACAGTGTAACTTGTCACATTTAAATTGTAGTACGAAAAGCTGGCATGAGTCAGCAAGTTAGCTGACAACGGTGTATAACCACTATTACATGATAATAGAAATATAATTTTTATTTATATCAATTAGAAGTATGTACTGAGATCTCGCTATGTAAAAGTCTCCAAATGAAATTTGCTACTTAAGGAAAAACAAATACATTTTGAAACAAGAAATTAATGAAACTATGTATTTATTTCCCTCCTTTCATTGTGTTTCATAGTCCAGTACGTGACTGCATGTTGACTACACACGTTTGGTAAAGTTTTGCGAAACTGCTCGAATTCTTGCAGGGTTGTATAGTTGTACCTGTTTTGCAATATTTTTTCTCAAAGGACGTGCACTGTAATCGTAAATAAACGGTATGCACAAAACTACCTCATTACTGGACACATTGTAATAAATCTTTGTCGAATTACAGTAATACGGTATGTGATAAGGTTGCACGCTAGCACAGCCACCAGAAAAAATTTTTTTTTCATATTTTACATTATACTGTCTTAGTAGTAAAATCGCGATCTTAAAAAGTTTAAAATTAGACTGTACTTTGAGGAAAAGTTTTAGACCCACGGGTTATCCTCAACTAATGTTTAGGCGTAAATTGTCGTCCTCTCTGTTGGTTAGTTTAGTCACAGCGCTTCTTGCATGGTTTACGGTTCCAAATTTCCAAAGTTCAAAAACAAACCTTGCTTCGTGACGCCATTTGTACAACTTTGATATCGGCAACCAATGTACAACTGTCACAGCATAGCGGAAAACACACGCATTGAGAGATGTTAACGAGGTTAGAGAGGTCAAGAGACAGAGATGATTTTAGTGCGGAGGCACTCTGCAACCTTCTGAATTGTGCTCAGTCGACGAATGTGACCGTTGACCACATTCAGATTTTTAGATATGATTACAAATGCTTGAAAATTTAGTTTGAATAATGTATGTCTTGGACTTTTCGTTTTTTTTATTTTCTTACACGATAACGTTTTACTATTCGAAAGTGAATTTAGCACACATTTTTTTGTGAAAACCCGTTTAGCATACAGCGTCTACAAAAATACTAGAAATACAGAAATCAGGCATGTCTACTCGCGAACTTAGCTCAATATAGACCGTTAACATTACACGTGTACGGGAACGTGTTACACGAATATAACATTAAAAATTGAATGAAGCTTAAATGGTTGTGCGGCGCGTTATTTTTTATAAGTTTTAGAGTCTTAAAATAAATCTTGTATAATATGTTAAATAGGAAACATAATGAGGAATGTAAAAAGTAAGTTAATTGTTTTCCTACTTCATAAAAACTGCAACTCCCTTTTCTTGACACTATTAGATGCCACTGTAATCAGTTACAAGCTAAAATGCAACAATATATTTCAGTTTTAAATGTAGAAAGTGGTGTGGACACTATCAATCTAAAACTTCATTAGTTATCGATGTGGGTTAGATTTACTTAAATTTGATCTTCACTGCTGTATTTACAAACTAAACAAAAAAAAAGAAAAAGAAAACACTATTTAATAATGAAGACAAGTACGACAGTAGCGCCCCAAGGTGAATGATTTTATAAATGGACAGAATTTTTGTTATATTTCAGCATTATCGGATTATTACATTGCTCACGGTATAGTTTAATTCCAATAAAAATAAGAAATTATGTTCACTATATACGAACTTTGTATACGAAGGCTCAACATTCTAGCCTTCATCACATCAATTTTTGCATGTAAAACACTGCAATTACAGAATCATTAAAAATATATTTTTTAATTGTTTCATCATGTGACAAAGTACGCAGTTAAAATAAACTAGTTGAAATCCGCAAAGCATATTGCGTGTTACCACAAAAGGTAAGGAATTTTCCGGGAAAGAGAATGTTACAACGAAGACAACTACCGCCAAGTTATAAAAAGAGTAATGAGAGGTTAACTAGTGAACGTTTACAGATTTCTACAATTACGGTATATGGAACACCATAGTCTTAATTTTAAATCCGAAACTAAGTTACAAGTTACATATGAAAACCAACTCTACTCCACACTTGATGACTAAGACGAGTTATCTTCAGTTTAATAACACAGAAATCTTAAAACAAAATTAAGAAATGTGAGCACTGTACAGTGGAGAACATAACGCAGAGTGGTCCTGCGTCTCTGCGTCAAAAAATAATTATTTTTTTCATGAACTCCGCCCCGTTACGTCGGTCTCAGTGCTTGATAATGGCGATTAACCCCTTCCCCACTAAAACGTGTATGTAGGCTTGTAGCAACTTGTTCGAAGTGAACGACGAGGTATGTAAAAGTGGACAAATGTTGATTATTATCATGTCTGCTGTAACCAAAACCGTTTACACAACTGTGAGTTATACGGATATATTTAGAATGACGTAAATGCCACTGTCAACATCAACGTCGAAAAGAAAAGTGATGAAAATTTATTTATCTACGAAAAAGTTTTAATAGGAGCTAAAATAAAAAAATAGCTGAGTAAATGTCTTGTGGAAGGAAGAAAACGAAAGATTGAGAGAGAGAGAGAGAGAGAGAGAGAGAGAGAGAGAGAGAGAGAGAGAGAGAGAGAGAGAGAGAGAGAGAGAGAGAGAGAGAGAGAGTAAAAAATGTTAGCTATGTGAATTTACAAAATAGTAAAAATTTTATAGTTGCGCTAGCAGCATCTCTCGAGTAATGTGCCAGTCGGCCAAGATTGATGTCTGGTCCACGGAAAACATGTGTATTACTCCCACGTGGTGGCATCGCGACATTTGTTTGTGTTTCATTTTGTTTACATGCCGGTATATACTTGGATCAGCGATTACCATCAGTAGAAACAAACGATGCAAATGAAGATTTTAGTTTGCGTAACGTGGATTTACAAAAAAATCCATATATGTTACCTGGTTATTCAAGTCTGACCACAATTCTTGAACACCGCTACTTTGATTCATTCGTCTGCTAACGATTATACCATTATTCAGGTTAAAACGGGTCTGCACCAGTAGAGAAGGAAATATACTCTCCAGGCCAGTGTAGGATTTCCATTAACATATTAAACCTCTAGTCACATAATATGCACTGTGTACTTTGCTACAAGTGTCTACTTATGTACGTATGTTAGTTGCATGACCCCCAAAATAATTTAAGTAACTGAGTATAGAATTAATAAGTAATGGAAAATATCTGGTTTCAACCGTTATTCACCGTATTTTAGGTTTTCAGATTTTCATCGTTTCTTGCTTTTTTACACTGATTATTACAAAATTTATTATGTAATTTTTTGCGAATAGGCTACAGGCAGTAGTACGTTGAAACGCGAATTGTGTGCAGAGTTGCCTATCTTTACAACGGTGTTTCTACTGCGTAATGCACTTTTCATCTTTGAAGACATCTTTTCATATATTTTTAGATAACGTTTTTAATTAAATTTTATCTGCGCCTAAGCTAGCTTTTGCTGTTTACAAGTTTCTTCAAAGCTAAACTCGTAAAACTCGAAGACACGCGAAAACTAGCTCAAGTCAGGTGAAAATTAATTTAAAGTTTTATCTAAAAATATGGTATTCCGAAGTCGATACACGTGCGCATTTTTATTGCCGAAAATGTCGGGAATAAAACCTAAGACCGATCTTTGTCTTTGCACTCGGTCGAATTACATTTAGTTCCACATAGATTTCGTGCATCATACTAGCAACCTTAAAAATATTGGAATAAAAAAATTATTGTACAGAATTAACAAATTACCTTAATTCTAATTCTTTCGTAATATAATTAGATTAAATTTAAGAGTATGTATATATATATATATATATATATATGACGATTTAGTCGAGTTCACAGTTTTGTAATATAAAATGAAGTGTAAAAATAAAAAAACACAATGTTGTGTGTGTTAGGACACGTCAGTACCCTCTGAGTACCAACACTTCCTTATATCACCGTGTCATCAGTTATTACAGAGTTATATTATATATTGCAATAGCTGAGATTTGCATATAAAATAATTTCACTCTTGACATATGATAGCATGTTATAATGAGAATTGGTTTAAGTAAAGATTGCATGTTGAGACATTGTCAAATAGACAGTAAGATTCATCTCAAAATTGTTAGATTTTTGACTGTATAAAAAATAATAAGTGATGTGAAGTAGTGCGAACATATTGTTACGACGGTCTACTCGAGCGTCGTAGGTACAGTGGAAACAAAATACAAGACACCAATTAAGTCACTAATCACCACACATTTAAAGATTTCACAGTTAAATAGTTCATAATTAACAACACTGTCTCTTACAAGAAATCAAATAAAAATTGTTCACACGCAAATAAATGTCAACTAATATTAAAACACAATATTACAATATACCGTCCGATTATAAAACACAACACTTAACTAATAACCACTTGAACACACTGAGTAATATCGCTCGATACTCACTCGACAATAACTCAATCCGCACTAGCTAAAATCGCTCCCTTAACTCTGTCTTAACTGAATGCCGGCCGCTAAATGCGTATCTCAAGTGTTCTTGGAACTCACTAGAATCACGTAGTTGAATGACGCACAGCTGTCACACTGGACTGAGGGAGTGGAGAATGTTCTGGATTGTTCGGTACGCTTCTCGTAACAATATGAACATTGTAGCATGACAGATAATCCACTTAAATAGATTACCATATGATCATAAGTAAAAATCAATTACATGGAATATCAAGAAAATCCAAATGAGAACCAAATAAATATCAAAATAACTTGAAAAAGTAAATATAAAGAAAAAACTCGGCAACAAAAATAAATGTACAGCAAAATAAAACCCCAAAAAACTAAAATAAAATAAGAATAATACCCAGGTAGGATAGGAGTAGGTAAGGAAGATACCCAGAACAAATCAACGGACAAAATAACAATATAATAATGAAGAAACCGAGAACGAAAAAGGAAGATACCCAGAATAAATAAAAATAATAATAACGAAATGGTACTGAAGAAACCAAGAATGAAGAAGCAAGATATCCAGAACAAACCAACATACCTAATGAACAGTGACAAGTTTGAAGATACCAGATAGTAGAGGGAGAAGAATACGACTAATACCCAAAAGAAACCCAGTAGGGAGAAACCAAAAACCCCAAAAGAAATTAAATGTCACTATTGAAAGTATAACACCCCAAAAAATCAGAAACTCATGTAAAATAAATGAAAACAAAAGTGTTTAAAGTGCTAAGTAAAAGTGCACCCAAGAAAGTTATTGTATAATTAATAAAGACAAATCTTAACAGTTCCCCCATGATTAAACAACTTGATAATAAAACTATAAAACTGACTAGTGATAGTATCAAGAAATAACAGGGGACAAGTGCAAGTTATTATATTATAATAAATAAACTTTGAGAAAGTACATTAAATACTGTACCTTTAAATAACTTTAAAAATTTTAATTTAAGATCATGAGTGCTATTTAATAAAATAGTATGGTGAAAGAGCAAGGACTAATATTTCTAATAAAGTGCCACTATTTATGTAATAACATTCAATGGAGTGAATAATATAAATAGAGAGCTGGGAGTTAATCAATAAAGTGACAAGGGATACATCCCTAAAATTAAAGGAAAACAGATAAGACTGTACCCAAATAATTTTAAGTAAGTTTTAAAAATAAAGGAACAGAGATGTTAGGTCACAATTACCATAAATGAACTCTATGCCTAAGGTTTGGAAATAGAGAGTAGTTCTTATAATTATAAAATGTTATTATGTTTAATAGTTTGAATCAGGAATGCAATGTCTGAATGTGGATACCATTCTTATATGATAAAATGTTTTTTATGAGTTACTATGAATAATCAGTACTAAAAGGTATGAATTTAAATACCACTTTTAATGTCAAATAATTGTTATGTGTTAATTGTTTAATGTCAATACTAAATGTTATTGTAGTAAAATAAGGAATTATTAATGAATATTATATTAGAATAGAAGGTCAGAAAAGGGTATAAACAAACTGTATTATTAAAAACTTTGTATGTAACATCAGATAAAAAATAGGCCAAAAGGTAAATCTAAACTACATTATAATTGATAAATCCAATCCAATAAACCAACTAAACTAATGAATTTTGTGCAAGATAAACCCATCACATAGTAATATAAGGTAATTTATACTTTAAAAAGATATTGTCAGAAGATAGGTAAAATTATGAGTAAAAATGCAAATGTATTAACTAAAATTTCAGAGGGGGAGTCATAGATTAATGAATTATATTTAAAAACAATAATCAATGGATAAAATTGCAAGAAATTAAAGAAAGATAAACAATTATATCAATCTGAGATTCAGTATAATCATAATTCCTGGCTAATATTTGGAGGAGAACAGTTAATAAAAATTTAAGCCTACTTTTCCGAAATGAAAGAAATATAGCAATTTTAATAAAAAAACTTTGTAAAACTATATTATTTGATATCAAATTAAGCAAAATGAATTAAAGAAACCGATTATGTATTTAGTATTTCATAAAATTAAATACTATGAAAATATATTCAGTGATATAATGTACTTTTTAAAGATGTAGCGCAAGCCAAGGATAAATGAAACAATGTATTATGCATATTAAATTGGCTAAGAATTTCAGAAGACGAAGGAAATGAGAACAGTTAATTATTATACGTGGTAGAGAACACTTGAACGAGGTTTTGCTCCTATTAACCTATATAAGAAGCAGAAATGGCGTGCGATATATAAACCTAGTAAACAGTGAAATTTTTTAAATTCATAATTTTTGACTTTAAACCTCAGAATCAGTGAGCACAAACCCTAACACAATTAAAATACTGTAAAACGGAACAAACAGAACAATATAGGACTAAATTATTAAATTAACACCATCACTAAATAATTATTACTAACGAAACGAAAAGTGTTAGTTGCGACCTATTTAACCAAAGTGAAGTTAGACATTATCACACACATTTAAACAAAGTGAACTAAGAACGCTGAACCAGGAACACTCAATTAACACCAGAACGAATATCCACAATTGCGGAGACGAGGAATCGGTGAAAAGGCATCATTTATTGCAAGAAATATTCGTCGAGGCAACTACGGTTAAGCTACGCAGTCGGCAGGCGGCCATCTTGTCTTCCCAGCATTCTATGGTTCGAATTTTATAATATATAAACATTCAATATTATTTAATAACCTTGTAATTTTTAATTTTAAGACTTTTAACTGTAAGTGTTATACTTTCATGGCCCTACCCTTCTCTGGCTATTTATAAAATAACCGTTAAAAGAACCAAATATTTTATATACAATATTCATGTAAATTTTTTATCGACCGGCCCTGAGAAACGAGTCGATACTGTTGTTAATAATCGATTAACCATCGATCTTTCAGATAATTGTTAATAAATTTATCAATTTAATAAATATAATTAAAATTAAAGTAATACAAGATCACGGACTATCCGAAAGGCGGTATTTACCAAGAAATAAGTAGAATACTGAAGGAAGAAGAAGAACCGTCTATCGACTAGTGCTGGAGATAACTATATTAACGAAGGAGTTATCCCAAAAAGTAATACAACAACAGAAACAACCATAAAGAATTAAAATTTTTATATAATACAAATACAAAAATTATTTATTAAATACCTACAGCAAAAAAAAACGAAAACAAATATTTTTCAGAAAACAAAATTTAAAAAATTTTTTATTATAATTATTATTAATTACTATATTTTGTAACATGAGGAACGTTACAAAATTGGCGTCCAACTAAGGGGCTTCAATTAGTGATTGAAAGGATATTATAACTCGCCCAATTACTAATTCAAGCTTGGCAGCGGTTATCCAGCCAGAGAAACAGGAAAGATGCAACGTCGTGCCACGACAAAGAAAAGGGCGGCGGAGGCCGAAAAAGAAATTAATATGGAGGATAAGGAGGCAACACCTGTGGAAGATGTGGAAAGGTTATTACCCCCAGTGGAACCTAAACAACCCGCACCACCAGAGGAACAACCGGAGATTCCCACACAAACGGGGGAAGTTAATGTCCGGGAGGAACATTTAGAGAAGCCCACACGAACGGAGAATGGGAACATACAAGAGATGCTCAGGATAATGATGGAGAAGATGGAGGAAAACAGCAAGAAGATGGAGAAGAAAATGAATTCAACAAAAGAAGAATTGAAGAAGGACAACCAATCCACAAAGGAAGAATTGGGTAGTAAAATTGAAAACACCAATAAGAGAATTGAGGAAACCAGTAGGAAGATGACAACCAACAGTTAAGGGGAGAGTTAAAGGAGAACAGAAGGGAATCAAAGGAAGACAGCCGATCCTTAAAGGAAGAATTAGGAGGGTTAGGTCAACAAATCGAAAGGACCAATAAGAAAATAGAGGAAAACAACCAGAAAATGGAGGAGAAGATGGGGGAGAAGTTGGAAGAATTGAGAGAGGATAACCAACTATTAAGAGAAGAATTAAGGGAGGTTAACCAGGAGAATCTGGACAAGTTAGACGAACGAATGGAATTATTAAGAGAAGAAATGAGCAAAGAACTCAATGATAATAAGAAATCTATAAATACAAAATTGGAAGAAGAAACCATAATTATAAACCAACAAATCAGGGAAGTTGACGAAATATGTCGCCAGATTGAAGGGGAAGTACAAGAATTCAAGGAAGTGGTAAACACCAAAGTCAAGAATATCGAAGAATACAGTCGCAAGAAGGCAGAAGAGAACCGAAGAGAAAGCCAGGAAGAACTAGGTAAGGTACGTAACCAAATTACGGAAAGGTGCGACGGAATGGAAGTAGCAATGACGAATATCACCGGTCAAGTGCGGCAGAGCCAGGAGGTAATGGAAGTAATTCGGAACCGACCCACCAACTTCACGAATATCCCCATAAACGAAAGTAGGGAATGGCTGAACTTCCGCCAATATAAAAGGAAGCCAATGGAGTTCTTGGCCCGGATCGAGGAGTACATGGCCAAACATAGGGGCAATAGGTGGATAAATAACCGAGAGCTGTTGGACGAATCATTCCGTGAAATGACGGACAACTGGTGGATGGCAAACCGGAGTGAGATCGAGGATTACCAGCAATTTAAGAATTTGTTCAAGGCGAAGTATTGGTCGGAGACCACCCAAAATTTAATACGGGACAACATCTGCCATGGCCGATACAAGACACAATTGGGTAATACGATGACCGCGTACTTCCTTGGGAAGGTATGTCTGGCGAAGCACCTGGAACCGGCCATACCAGAAGAATGCCTTGTAAATAAACTCTCGTACCATTATGCTGAAGAAGTCATAAGAGCATGAAGGGGTAGCCAAATAAAAACCATCCAGGCGATGACGGAACTATTGGAAAACTACGAGAATGAGGAATACTATCGGCAAAGCAGAAGGAGGAATGAACGGCCAGAATTCCGAAGTAATCCATACCCGAACAACAATAATCATCAGAACAGCAGTGGATACCAAGGGAACCGATACAATCCAAATTATAATAATAATAATAATAATACCAATAATAGTAATAATAATAATAGTAACGGTCCCATGAACCAAAATATCAACAGGAATAATAACGGTTACCCAGGTAATCGAACCAATTATTACCCAAATCCAAATGTAAATAGTCAGAGAAACCCAAACCATAATAATAATACCGAACGGTATTATAATAACAATAGGGGTTACCCAACTAACAATAACAATAACAACAACAGGTTCTCCCGGCCCCGGGTAAATTTTATACGCGCCGAAGGAAACAGCCAACGCAGATACAACCATCAGCGGCGTAACAGTTTCCATGAATATGAAGACCGACGTAGAAGCCGAGAACGTGATAGTTCAAGGTATAATCCGCCTAGACGAAGTACCAGTCTAGATGATCCAGAGCGGTAACCAAACAGAGAACAACTATTCGAGCAGCGAACGGAACGGCTGGAACCCACTCAAGGTTTCCCGATTGACGCCTCAGTCGGTCCAAACAATAACAACCAAGAAAACGAGAATTTAAACGGGAGGAGGCAGTAATGATTAATCAGGACCCTTTACTGCTCCTATCTCCTGGGTATCAACGAGAGTTGCCAAGAGCAACTAATAATAATAATATTACAATCATTAGTTGTAATTATTTAAAAAACATACGAAACGAACTATTGGAGGAGGACGACACTCGCCTCCATAGTATAAATAATGAAATAATTTACATTAATGCAGAAATAGAAGGAATCTTCGCACAGCTAATGATTGATACAGGTGCGAATGTGTCTACAGTATTATTAACAACGGAATTGGAGCGAATCCAAGAGAAATGTGGTCAATTATTGCCGACTTTACCCATAAATAATATTGTAATAATAGGTGCCACTGGTCGCCAAAACAAGACGATCCGAAAGCAAGTATCGTTAAACGTGATTAGCAAGGGTATAGCAATAAACATGATACTCCTAATTGCGACAGGATTACCCTTTAATATATTTGTGGGGTGCGATGTGCTGAGAAGAAACTCTGCTATCATCGATTTACGCTCAGAGAAGGTATCGCTATTTGCAGGAGGTCTGACCTGGACGGCCGATTTAGTCGGTAGCGAGATAGTACTTCCCAGCAGTATCCACCAGCAAATTCGTAACATCAACTATATTGAAAATAACCCCATAATTAACCCCATAATATACGAAAACACGGACGAAGGTTTATGGTCCCAAAAGATACAAGAAATAAGGGATTTCCGGAGCGGAATTACTAGGGAGAAATTGCCCATAAACCAAGCGAATCAGTTGATCAGAATTTATGAAAAGTACCGAACAGTATTTTCGGACGAACCCGGTAAGGTAAAAAATTACCAATGTACCCTTAAATTCAAAGATACAGTGGAGTTTAATAGAAAATCATACCCCATTGCGCATTCACGAAAGGAGGCTGTAAGAGCTGAAATAAACCGGATGATTAACAGTGACATCATAGAAAATAGCCAATCTCCATACACCAGCCCTATCGTGGCAATTCCCAAGAAAAACGGCCAAGTCCGGCTTTGCTTGGATGCGCGGGAAATAAACAAAAAGATAATAAATCATAGAACATCGCCCGGTGAGATAGAAGAAATCCTGAAACGATTCCACGGTACCAAGTACTTTAGTACCTGGGACACGGTGTGCGGTTACTGGCAGGTGGAGTTACACCCACGGAGTCGCCAGTATGTGGCTTTCATATTCGAGGGGCGCAATTACCAATTCAAGAGACTGCCCTTCGGACTCGTAAACTCAGTTGCCATCTTTGTGACCTCCATGGACCAGATACTGGGACAGGAAGCACTTCAGTTTACCACCGTGTATGTAGACGATCTACTAGTTACCTCAGAAACTTGGGAGGAACACTGCTACCGTGTGGAACACGTGCTTGAGAAGTTGTCTGTCAGTAACGTCACGCTGAAATTAGAAAAGTCCAAGTTCATTGCCAGAGAAGTTCAGTTCTTGGGTTTTAACTTGGACGACCAAGGAATCTCACCGTCGGCAGAAAAGGTGGAAGCGATCCAGAAATTCCCGGCTCCCAAAAATAGAAAGCAATTACAGTCATTCCTGGGACTCTGTAATTATTACCGCAAGTTCCAGGAACAATATTCGGAATTAACCGCAAGATTTCAAGCACAATTGTCATCAAAAAATAAATGGATCTGGTGTCAAGAACAGGATGTGATTTTCCAACTTATTAAGGACAAATTTCTGGCAACAATAATACTTCGCCACCCAAATTTTAAAATACCATTTTTCTTGAACTGCTATGCCAGCAACATCAGCCTGGGAACGACATTATATCAAGAAGACGAGAAGGGTCAACATCAAGTAATTAGCTTCGCTAGTAGATCTTTGAAGCAGTGCGAGAAGAACTACACTGTAACTGAAAAGGAATTACTGAGCGTAGTATTCGCTTGCGGTAAGTTCCGGACTTACATCTTGGGTTACCCGGTTACCGTCCGAACAGACCATAAATCAATTTCGTTCCTAAAAAGCTGCAAATTGAATCATGGCAGACTGACTAGGTGGATACTTGCCCTTCAAGAATACCATCTAAAATAGGAATACATCCCAGGTAAAAAGAATGTCATAGCCGATGTATTATCACGTGTCAATGTGGAAGAGCAAACTTTTGAGGGGGAAAAAGAAAGCATACTAAAAATATACCACATTCTTAGCACCAGAGCCGACTTAACAACATTATTAACAAACATGAGCACCCACCAACAAGCAGACCCGAAATTGAGAAACCTTAAAACTCGATTAGAAGAAGGAGACGAAACCGTTGCTCAATATTACCAACTAAACAAACAAATCTTGTTCGTTAAAACCTCACTAAAGCAGGAGACCTGGAAGGTGGTTGCTCCAACCCAGATCGAAAAAGAAATAATCGTAAACTACCACATACGATATGGGCATATGGGCGCCTTAAAGGTGATTAAAGCTTTGGAGGAGAGCTGCCATATAAAAAACATAAATAGGAAGGTCCGGATGTATATTAAAAGTTGTAAGATCTGCCAGCTCGTAAAAACAAACAACGAGAAAAGGGAAGGTGTTATGATTCCTATAACCTCCCAGGCTAAGTTGGAGAGGGCATTCCTAGACATCTGCGGACCATTTCCCCGTAGTGGCGGTCGACACCAATATCGATACCTGATAATCGTAATGGACCACTTCACTAAATTTATTAAGCTATACCCTGCTAATCGGGCAACTACCCGGAAAATTCTGGGGATATTAACAGAACAATATATCCCACACATGGGGAAACCATCCTCGATCATTACTGATCATGGAACCCAGTTTAAGGGTAGAAAATGGCGGGATACCCTATTATCAATGGGTGTGCGTACATAAAAAAACCTCGGTCTACCACCCGAGCAGTAATCCGGCAGAGAGAGTGTTACGAGAAGTGGGGAGGATATTAAGAACTTATTGTCACCATCAACAGAAAAAGTGGCAAGACTATCTAGAAGCCACTGAGGAATTCCTCAACTTGGCATACCATCCAGCTATAGGAATTACCCCATACTCCGCCATGTACGAGAAACCACCCCCACGAGAGATCGAAGAAATCCTACAGTCCCCTATAAATAATATTTATAAATTTGACAAGGTAAAGTTCTACAACAAGGTGGCCGAAGACCAGGAAAAACGGCAAATTAAGTATCAAAAGGCTAGTGGTAAATTAATAACTTATGAAAAGGGAGAAAAAATCTAATTAAAAAATCGTGAACTACCCAGCACACTGGAAGGAATAACGAAGAAGTTATTGCTGCTATATGCAGGTCCATATGTAGTCTCCAAAATAAAAAACAATAGTACTTATGAAGTAAAGGAGATGGATTCAGAGAAGATCAAAGGTGTATATAACCAGGCTTCCATGAAAAAATATTATGAGTAATTGAATGTATAAAAAATTTACAGAATTCAAAAAACAAAGTAAGCACATCTTACTACCAGATTTATGAAACTCATTTGAGAAATATAAAAAAGAGAGAATTTAGAAAAAACAACTAAATTCTAAAAACTAAGTAAGCACATCTTACTACCCATGATTTATGAAACTCATTGGTGGAAAACTAAAAGAAGAGAATTTAGAACCAAATTATCTAAATTCCAAAATAAATAAGTACAACTTACTACCTATGATTTATGAAACTCATTTGAGAAATAAAAAGAAGAGAAGTTAGAAAAAATAAATAAATTCTGAAACAAAGTAAGCACATCTTACAACCAAATATTTATGAAACCAATTGTGGAAAACTAAAAGGAAAAGAATTTAGAGCAAATAAATAAATTCAAAAAACAAAGTAAGCACATCTTACTACCAAATATTTATGAAACTCATTTGAGAATAAAAGGAAAAGAATTTAGAACCATTAAATAAATTCTAAAACAAAGTAAGCACATCTTACTACCAGCTATTTATGAAACACTTTTGAAATAAAATAAAAGAAGAGAATTTAGTAAAAATTAACTAAATTCAAAAAACTAAGTAAGTACAACTTACTACCTATGATTTATGAGACTCATTTGAGAAATAAAAAGAAGAGAAGTTAGAAAAAATATCTAAATTCTAAAAAGAAAGTAAGCACATCTTACAACCAAATATTTATGAAACTATGTGGAAAACTAAAAGAAGAGAATTTAGAACCATTATCTAAATTCTAAAAACAAAGTAAGTACAACTTACTACCTATGATTTACGAAACTCATTTGAGAATTAAAGGAAGAGGATTTAGAAAAAAATAAATAAATTCAAAAAACTAAGAAAGTACAACTTACTACCTGTGATCTATGAAACCCATTTGAGAAAGAAAATGAAGAGAATTTAGAAAAAATAAATAAATTCTAAAACAAAGTAAGCACATCTTACTACCAAATATTTATGAAACTCATTTGAGGAATAAAAAGAAGGGAATTTAGAAAAAAATATCTAAATTCTAAAAACAAAGTAAGCACATCTTACAACCAAATATTTATGAAACTAATTGTGGAAAACTAAAAGAAGAGAATTTAGTTAAAAATAAATAAATTCAAAAACTAAGTAAGTACAACTTACTACCTATGATTTATGAAAGGGCTTTTGAGAAATAAGGAAAGGAAGAGAATTTTGAAATAAAATACCTAAATTTAAAAAACATAGTGAGTATAACTTGATACCAATTATTTATGAAAAACTAATTATGAAAAATAAAAGAAAAGAAATTTGAATTGTGAAGAATAACCACAACATTCAAAAGGAAGAGTAAGTTCACATTACAAACAATTATCTATGGAACTAATTATGAAAAAATTTTGAGAATAAAGAAATGGCAGTAAGAACCACTGATACAATTAAAAGGAATACACTTGTTGTGAAGTAAAAATAATAAAACCTTTACGCAATATAAGCAGAGACAATGACCACATAAAAATGATAATGAAAGAGTTCATTTGGATAAAAAGCAAGAGCGGAATAAAATTTTGAAAAAGGAAGGAATATCTATATATAATGTAACATGACAGATAAGCCCATAAAAATGAATGGTAAAATGATCATAGAAATAAAATAATAACATAATTAAACCCGAAGAAAGCAAATTAAAATAAAGAATTAATTAAGAACCACCGTGGAATACAATCATTGATTAAAATAAAAGTTCATGTAAAACAAATGTTACAAGGAGTGATGAATCATCAAAACCAATTTAAAAGCTAAATATGAGAAGAAGGTAATACCCAGGTAGGATAGAGTAGGTAAGGAAGAAACACAGAAAATGACTAAACCCACAACAAGATGAAGAAAATGTGTTATAAGAAACAAGAAAAACAGAAGGGACCAATGAAGAAACATCCACAAGAAGATGAAGAAAATAATTTTATAGGAAATCAGAAGAAGAGGAGGGACCAATGAAGAAACAAGAGCAAGACAGCATCCACAAGAAGGAGGAATGCTCTTATAAAAAAAACCCAAACCCCTAAATAAATATAATAATAATAAATCAGAGTATAACAAAATATCAAAGGTACAAACCACATGTACCATAGATGTAAACCAAAAAGTGTATAGAGTAAGAATTGAAAGTGAACAAATGTGAGATAATAATATAACACCAAAGACAAATCTTCATTATAATCTATAAATAGATTTCTTGATTAGCCTATAGTAAAACTGTATAACTATTTAGAATTAAAATCAAGGAATAAATAGAGAAAGTGCAAGTTTTAGTGTTATAGAAAATAAACCTTATATTTCAATATTGGTGTTCACAAACTGAGTAGATGATGAAATACTACAACTTTAAAGTGATTTAATTTGTGTTCATGAATAATAAATAGAGTATTATCATGACCCATAATACATGTGGTTTTTAGTAAATAACTGCCACTCTTTTTAAATAACATTCATTAGAATGAATAATATAAAACAGAGCAGGCCATAATAAAAGTGAAGTGACAAGGTATCATTACCCCAAAAAAAATCAAAACAGATAAAAAGTGATATTCAAACCTAGTTTAAGAAATATAGGATAAGATTGTAATAATTATATTTGTTTGTACAGAATAAGGTGTTAGCAATAGTTAAGTTTAAATGTCCGAGTCTAACATTCCTTATCTATAATATTTCTTGTATTTTATATATCAATAAGTATACAATGTCTGAGTTGAAAAGACAAATATTTATTTGATTTATATATTATGTATTAATGGTAAGAACCATATACTAATTGTTATTTTTGTTTACAATAAGAAAATATTAATTTGAGTTATATGTTATTTGTTAATAGTATGAACCATATACTAATTGTTAACTTGTTAAAATAAGAAAATGTCAATCTATGTCACAATAGCAATGAAAGTCAGAGAGGGTATAAATCAATATGTACTATTTAAAAAACTTTGTATGTAAAAACTATTAGAAATCTAGGCCAAATGTTAAAAACTAAAAACAGCATCACATTTGATTAAATAAGTATAGAAATACAATTAAACTGAAGGAATTTACACAAGGTAAGTCAGTAATAAAGTCATGTAATTATAAATATAAGTAAGGAAGATTTTGTAAAATTATAGCCAGAATTATTGTTAAAAATGGAAATGTAAGAACTCAAAATTTGGAGAGGGGAGTCATATATTACTGAATAATATTTTAAAACATAACCGATTAATCTAATAGCAAGAAATTAAGGGAAGATAAACCTTTTATTACAATCTGGAATTTAATATAATCAAGAATATAACTTATAATATGGCTTCATTTGAAAGACAAGGACAGGAAGTGAATTTTAAAAATTACAGAACAAAATGAAGCAACAAATTACCATTTTAGTTTAAAAACTTAATAAAACTACATTATTTGGTATCAAATTACGCAGAATGAACTGAAGAAGAAGATTAAGTAGTTACTAGCTAATAAATTTGAAGAATAACAAAAATATAATCAGTTATATAATGTAACTTTATCACATCCACAGGATGCAAAGAAATTTGGAACAATGCATTAAATAATATTGTCTTGGCTAAGACTTTGGCCAAGGAAGGAGGAAGTAAATTAGTTGATTATTGAACGTTGAATGATACACTTGATACGTGTGCTTAAAAACCTTAACCTAGTTACTACAACCGTAATGGCGAACGATCTCGAAGCCTAAAAGTGACGAACGAGAGTTTCGATAAAAAACATATTTTAAACGGAGACCGAGTTAGATAGACACCTACAAACATTCAAATAACACTATACAGAACAGAACACCAGTGAATACAACAGTTAAAACCATTAAAACAGTAATAACACTTAACCATAAAAGTGCCAACATACGACTAACCGACAAAAGTGAATTTGACTTAAATCTACACTATTTTTCCGAATACAACACCAAAACTGAACCAGTGACACTCCACCAACACAAGAAGGAAGAATTGCAGCCACCAGGACGAAAATTCATAAGGAAAACATCTTTATTTAAACTTTGAATCAGCGAGGTGAGACTAACTTCCAACTACACACTAGAAGCAGCCATCTTTGAGTACCCACAATACAACTCAACACAGCCTTCACTACGGATTCGGTTTGAAAACGACTCATTTACTATTATAGTAAATATTAAATCTGTATTTTTAATCTTTAAGGTGATATATTTGTACTGTTATACTTGATAAACTTAACCCTTATTTCTCTTATTTACCATAAAATAACTGCTAAAAGAACCTTTTATAAATAATTGTACGATAAAACAACACCCTGAGAATCGATTGACAAATCGATAAAGAGTCAAAAGATATTGAATTGCTAATAAAATTTCTTATTTATTTTATACTTACACAGTTTTTTCATTCCTAGAATAAATAATATAATAATTAAATTTAGTAGAAGTAACAACCAGGATCTCACCACGAAGAAGGAAGATAACCTCCAAAATAAGAAAAGTAAACAAATCGATTGTTCTTGGAGACGAATCTATCAAGTGGTGAGGGAATTTAAAAATACCGAAAAGGCAATAAACAATTAAAACAATAAATAAACGTTTCTGAACACCACAAAACATAATTAATTAATTGTTTTTAATTAATTATATAATTAAAAAAAAATTTCATAAACAAAATTTTTTTAACACGAACATTATTTTTTAAATCTAAACACGAAATATATATATTTGTAATAAACACATACAAAAGTTTAGTTACAATAAATAAATCCATAATAAGAATATGATCATAAAATAAATGTCAATTATAAGAAGGACAATTAGAAGAGTAATTGCAAGAACATAAAACTAGTGGAACGATTCATAAGAATTAAGAAAAACAAAAATATAATACAAAATATATGCTACCAATGACCAGAAGAAGATTGTAATAACAGTCAAGGAATAACAGAGAATTAAAATTAAAATAAAAAACTTTACACTGAATAACAAGTGATAATTATATTAAAAAAGCTTCTAACCATAATAAGAAATAAAATAACCATTAAAAAAAAAATTAACTGAGATAGAAATATTAACAGATCTGAGCAAATACGAAGTGACGTATCCAAAGATATTTTTAACTAGTCATAAAAAAGACTATTCTTATATAATTTTGATTAATAACTGTCTGTAGATAAGTCCAGCAGTATTATTATGTTGAGCAGAGATGATTTGCCTCTGTACTCAATGAGAAGTGTAGTATGGCCAGCAGAGTATGTAGCCTACAGTGCCCCTCTGAACTGCCCCAGCTCACGTGTTAGGGAATGTTAGGGAATAAATATCCCAAGGATAAAAAACCAAAGTTAAGAAAAAATGAAAAATAAAAAATAATGAACCTTAGATGACTATTACTATTAAGGAAAATCAAGTTAATAATGAAATATATGTAAGCTCAAAAAATAAAAAGAAGCAAAATAAGAAATGGGGAGGAAGTAAAGAAATGTAATTTACAATAAATATCATAAGCAATTATTTCAGACAAACCAAGTATGATCTGAACTAATCACTTCTGGAGGAGAGCAATCTGTAGCATGACAGATAATCCACTTAAATAGATTACCATATGATCATAAGTAAAAATCAATTACATGGAATATCAAGAAAATCCAAATGAGAACCAAATAAATATCAAAATAACTTGAAAAAGTAAATATAAAGAAAAAACTCTGCAACAAAAATAAATGTACAGCAAAATAAAACCCCAAAAAACTAAAATAAAATAAGAATAATACCCAGGTAGGATAGGAGTAGGTAAGGAAGATACCCAGAACAAATCAACGGACAAAATAACAATATAATAATGAAGAAACCGAGAACGAAAAAGGAAGATACCCAGAATAAATAAAAATAATAATAACGAAATGGTACTGAAGAAACCAAGAATGAAGAAGCAAGATATCCAGAACAAACCAACATACCTAATGAACAGTGACAAGTTTGAAGATACCAGATAGTAGAGGGAGAAGAATACGACTAATACCCAAAAGAAACCCAGTAGGGAGAAACCAAAAACCCCAAAAGAAATTAAATGTCACTATTGAAAGTATAACACCCCAAAAAATCAGAAACTCATGTAAAATAAATGAAAACAAAAGTGTTTAAAGTGCTAAGTAAAAGTGCACCCAAGAAAGTTATTGTATAATTAATAAAGACAAATCTTAACAGTTCCCCCACGATTAAACAACTTGATAATAAAACTATAAAACTGACTAGTGATAGTATCAAGAAATAACAGGGGACAAGTGCAAGTTATTATATTATAATAAATAAACTTTGAGAAAGTACATTAAATACTGTACCTTTAAATAACTTTAAAAGTTTTAATTTAAGATCATGAGTGCTATTTAATAAAATAGTATGGTGAAAGAGCAAGGACTAATATTTCTAATAAAGTGCCACTATTTATGTAATAACATTCAATGGAGTGAATAATATAAATAGAGAGCTGGGAGTTAATCAATAAAGTGACAAGGGATACATCCCTAAAATTAAAGGAAAACAGATAAGACTGTACCCAAATAATTTTAAGTAAGTTTTAAAAATAAAGGAACAGAGATGTTAGGTTCCAATTACCATAAATGAACTCTATGCCTAAGGTTTGGAAATAGAGAGTAGTTCTTATAATTATAAAATGTTATTATGTTTAATAGTTTGAATCAGGAATGCAATGTCTGAATGTGGATACCATTCTTATATGATAAAATGTTTTTTATGAGTTACTATGAATAATCAGTACTAAAAGGTATGAATTTAAATACCACTTTTAATGTCAAATAATTGTTATGTATTAATTGTTTAATGTCAATACTAAATGTTATTGTAGTAAAATAAGGAATTATTAATGAATATTATATTAGAATAGAAGGTCAGAAAAGGGTATAAACAAACTGTATTATTAAAAACTTTGTATGTAACATCAGGTAAAAAATAGGCCAAAAGGTAAATCTAAACTACATTATAATTGATAAATCCAATCCAATAAACCAACTAAACTAATGAATTTTGTGCAAGATAAACCCATCACATAGTAATATAAGGTAATTTATACTTTAAAAAGATATTGTCAGAAGATAGGTAAAATTATGAGTAAAAATGCAAATGTATTAACTAAAATTTCAGAGGGGGAGTCATAGATTAATGAATTATATTTAAAAACAATAATCAATGGATAAAATTGCAAGAAATTAAAGAAAGATAAACAATTATATGAATCTGAGATTCAGTATAATCATAATTATAACAGGTAAAATGGCTAATATTTGGAGGAGAACAGTTAATAAAAATTTAAGCCTACTTTTCCAAAATGAAAGAAATATAGCAATTTTAATAAAAAACTTTGTAAAACTATATTATTTGATATCAAATTAAGCAAAATGAATTAAAGAAACCGATTATGTATTTAGTATTTCATAAAATTAAATAATAGCGAAAATATATTCAGTGATAACTACGGTTAAGCTACACAGTCGGCAGGCGGCCATCTTGTCTTCCCAGCATTCTATGCGAGTTTGACCAAATGAACATCGAGTCATCACTGGTTCGAATTTTATAATATATAAACATTCAATATTATATAATAACCTTGTAATTTTTAATTTTAAGACTTTTAACTGTAAGTGTTATACTTTCATGGCCCTACCCTTCTCTGGCTATTTATAAAATAACCGTTAAAAGAACCAAATATTTTATATACAATATTCATGTAAATTTTTTATCGACCGGCCCTGAGAAACGAGTCGATACTGTTGTTAATAATCGATTAACCATCGATCTTTCAGATAATTGTTAATAAATTTATCAATTTAATAAATATAATTAAAATTAAAGTAATACAAGATCACGGACTATCCGAAAGGCGGTATTTACCAAGAAATAAGTAGAATACTGAAGGAAGAAGAAGAACCGTCTATCGACTAGTGCTGGAGATAACTATATTAACGAAGGAGTTATCCCAAAAAGTAATACAACAACAGAAACAACCATAAAGAATTAAAATTTTTATATAATACAAATACAAAAATTATTTATTAAATACCTACAGCAAAAAAAACGAAAACAAATATTTTTCAGAAAACAAAATTTTAAAAATTTTTTATTATAATTATTATTAATTACTATATTTTGTAACAAGAGGAACGTTACAAAATTGGCGTCCAACTAAGGGGCTTCAATTAGTGATTGAAAGGATATTATAACTCGCCCAATTACTAATTCAAGCTTGGCAGCGGTTATCCAGCCAGAGAAACAGGAAAGATGCAACGTCGTGCCACGTCAAAGAAAAGGGCTGCGGAGGCCGAAAAAGAAATTAATATGGAGGATAAGGAGGCAACACCTGTGGAAGATGTGGAAAGGTTATTACCACCAGTGGAACCTAAACAACCCGCACCACCAGAGGAACAACCGGAGATTCCCACACAAACGGGGGAAGTTAATGTCCGGGAGGAACATTTAGAGAAGCCCACACGAACGGAGAATGGGAACATACAAGAGATGCTCAGGATAATGATGGAGAAGATGGAGGAAAACAGCAAGAAGATGGAGAAGAAAATGAATTCAACAAAAGAAGAATTGAAGAAGGACAACCAATCCACAAAGGAAGAATTGGGTAGTAAAATTGAAAACACCAATAAGAGAATTGAGGAAACCAGTAGGAAGATGACAACCAACAGTTAAGGGGAGAGTTAAAGGAGAACAGAAGGGAATCAAAGGAAGACAGCCGATCCTTAAAGGAAGAATTAGGAGGGTTAGGTCAACAAATCGAAAGGACCAATAAGAAAATAGAGGAAAACAACCAGAAAATGGAGGAGAAGATGGGGGAGAAGTTGGAAGAATTGAGAGAGGATAACCAACTATTAAGAGAAGAATTAAGGGAGGTTAACCAGGAGAATCTGGACAAGTTAGACGAACGAATGGAATTATTAAGAGAAGAAATGAGCAAAGAACTCAATGATAATAAGAAATCTATAAATACAAAATTGGAAGAAGAAACCATAATTATAAACCAACAAATCAGGGAAGTTGACGAAATATGTCGCCAGATTGAAGGGGAAGTACAAGAATTCAAGGAAGTGGTAAACACCAAAGTCAAGAATATCGAAGAATACAGTCGCAAGAAGGCAGAAGAGAACCGAAGAGAAAGCCAGGAAGAACTAGGTAAGGTACGTAACCAAATTACGGAAAGGTGCGACGGAATGGAAGTAGCAATGACGAATATCACCGGTCAAGTGCGGCAGAGCCAGGAGGTAATGGAAGTAATTCGGAACCGACCCACCAACTTCACGAATATCCCCATAAACGAAAGTAGGGAATGGCTGAACTTCCGCCAATATAAAAGGAAGCCAATGGAGTTCTTGGCCCGGATCGAGGAGTACATGGCCAAACATAGGGGCAATAGGTGGATAAATAACCGAGAGCTGTTGGACGAATCATTCCGTGAAATGACGGACAACTGGTGGATGGCAAACCGGAGTGAGATCGAGGATTACCAGCAATTTAAGAATTTGTTCAAGGCGAAGTATTGGTCGGAGACCACCCAAAATTTAATACGGGACAACATCTGCCATGGCCGATACAAGACACAATTGGGTAATACGATGACCGCGTACTTCCTTGGGAAGGTATGTCTGGCGAAGCACCTGGAACCGGCCATACCAGAAGAATGCCTTGTAAATAAACTCTCGTACCATTATGCTGAAGAAGTCATAAGAGCATGAAGGGGTAGCCAAATAAAAACCATCCAGGCGATGACGGAACTATTGGAAAACTACGAGAATGAGGAATACTATCGGCAAAGCAGAAGGAGGAATGAACGGCCAGAATTCCGAAGTAATCCATACCCGAACAACAATAATCATCAGAACAGCAGTGGATACCAAGGGAACCGATACAATCCAAATTATAATAATAATAATAATAATACCAATAATAGTAATAATAATAATAGTAACGGTCCCATGAACCAAAATATCAACAGGAATAATAACGGTTACCCAGGTAATCGAACCAATTATTACCCAAATCCAAATGTAAATAGTCAGAGAAACCCAAACCATAATAATAATACCGAACGGTATTATAATAACAATAGGGGTTACCCAACTAACAATAACAATAACAACAACAGGTTCTCCCGGCCCCGGGTAAATTTTATACGCGCCGAAGGAAACAGCCAACGCAGATACAACCATCAGCGGCGTAACAGTTTCCATGAATATGAAGACCGACGTAGAAGCCGAGAACGTGATAGTTCAAGGTATAATCCGCCTAGACGAAGTACCAGTCTAGATGATCCAGAGCGGTAACCAAACAGAGAACAACTATTCGAGCAGCGAACGGAACGGCTGGAACCCACTCAAGGTTTCCCGATTGACGCCTCAGTCGGTCCAAACAATAACAACCAAGAAAACGAGAATTTAAACGGGAGGAGGCAGTAATGATTAATCAGGACCCTTTACTGCTCCTATCTCCTGGGTATCAACGAGAGTTGCCAAGAGCAACTAATAATAATAATATTACAATCATTAGTTGTAATTATTTAAAAAACATACGAAACGAACTATTGGAGGAGGACGACACTCGCCTCCATAGTATAAATAATGAAATAATTTACATTAATGCAGAAATAGAAGGAATCTTCGCACAGCTAATGATTGATACAGGTGCGAATGTGTCTACAGTATTATTAACAACGGAATTGGAGCGAATCCAAGAGAAATGTGGTCAATTATTGCCGACTTTACCCATAAATAATATTGTAATAATAGGTGCCACTGGTCGCCAAAACAAGACGATCCGAAAGCAAGTATCGTTAAACGTGATTAGCAAGGGTATAGCAATAAACATGATATTCCTAATTGCGACAGGATTACCCTTTAATATATTTGTGGGGTGCGATGTGCTGAGAAGAAACTCTGCTATCATCGATTTACGCTCAGAGAAGGTATCGCTATTTGCAGGAGGTCTGACCTGGACGGCCGATTTAGTCGGTAGCGAGATAGTACTTCCCAGCAGTATCCACCAGCAAATTCGTAACATCAACTATATTGAAAATAACCCCATAATTAACCCCATAATATACGAAAACACGGACGAAGGTTTATGGTCCCAAAAGATACAAGAAATAAGGGATTTCCGGAGCGGAATTACTAGGGAGAAATTGCCCATAAACCAAGCGAATCAGTTGATCAGAATTTATGAAAAGTACCGAACAGTATTTTCGGACGAACCCGGTAAGGTAAAAAATTACCAATGTACCCTTAAATTCAAAGATACAGTGGAGTTTAATAGAAAATCATACCCCATTGCGCATTCACGAAAGGAGGCTGTAAGAGCTGAAATAAACCGGATGATTAACAGTGACATCATAGAAAATAGCCAATCTCCATACACCAGCCCTATCGTGGCAATTCCCAAGAAAAACGGCCAAGTCCGGCTTTGCTTGGATGCGCGGGAAATAAACAAAAAGATAATAAATCATAGAACATCGCCCGGTGAGATAGAAGAAATCCTGAAACGATTCCACGGTACCAAGTACTTTAGTACCTGGGACACGGTGTGCGGTTACTGGCAGGTGGAGTTACACCCACGGAGTCGCCAGTATGTGGCTTTCATATTCGAGGGGCGCAATTACCAATTCAAGAGACTGCCCTTCGGACTCGTAAACTCAGTTGCCATCTTTGTGACCTCCATGGACCAGATACTGGGACAGGAAGCACTTCAGTTTACCACCGTGTATGTAGACGATCTACTAGTTACCTCAGAAACTTGGGAGGAACACTGCTACCGTGTGGAACACGTGCTTGAGAAGTTGTCTGTCAGTAACGTCACGCTGAAATTAGAAAAGTCCAAGTTCATTGCCAGAGAAGTTCAGTTCTTGGGTTTTAACTTGGACGACCAAGGAATCTCACCGTCGGCAGAAAAGGTGGAAGCGATCCAGAAATTCCCGGCTCCCAAAAATAGAAAGCAATTACAGTCATTCCTGGGACTCTGTAATTATTACCGCAAGTTCCAGGAACAATATTCGGAATTAACCGCAAGATTTCAAGCACAATTGTCATCAAAAAATAAATGGATCTGGTGTCAAGAACAGGATGTGATTTTCCAACTTATTAAGGACAAATTTCTGGCAACAATAATACTTCGCCACCCAAATTTTAAAATACCATTTTTCTTGAACTGCTATGCCAGCAACATCAGCCTGGGAACGACATTATATCAAGAAGACGAGAAGGGTCAACATCAAGTAATTAGCTTCGCTAGTAGATCTTTGAAGCAGTGCGAGAAGAACTACACTGTAACTGAAAATGAATTACTGAGCGTAGTATTCGCTTGCGGTAAGTTCCGGACTTACATCTTGGGTTACCCGGTTACCGTCCGAACAGACCATAAATCAATTTCGTTCCTAAAAAGCTGCAAATTGAATCATGGCAGACTGACTAGGTGGATACTTGCCCTTCAAGAATACCATCTAAAATAGGAATACATCCCAGGTAAAAAGAATGTCATAGCCGATGTATTATCACGTGTCAATGTGGAAGAGCAAACTTTTGAGGGGGAAAAAGAAAGCATACTAAAAATATACCACATTCTTAGCACCAGAGCCGACTTAACAACATTATTAACAAACATGAGCACCCACCAACAAGCAGACCCGAAATTGAGAAACCTTAAAACTCGATTAGAAGAAGGAGACGAAACCGTTGCTCAATATTACCAACTAAACAAACAAATCTTGTTCGTTAAAACCTCACTAAAGCAGGAGACCTGGAAGGTGGTTGCTCCAACCCAGATCGAAAAAGAAATAATCGTAAACTACCACATACGATATGGGCATATGGGCGCCTTAAAGGTGATTAAAGCTTTGGAGGAGAGCTGCCATATAAAAAACATAAATAGGAAGGTCCGGATGTATATTAAAAGTTGTAAGATCTGCCAGCTCGTAAAAACAAACAACGAGAAAAGGGAAGGTGTTATGATTCCTATAACCTCCCAGGCTAAGTTGGAGAGGGCATTCCTAGACATCTGCGGACCATTTCCCCGTAGTGGCGGTCGACACCAATATCGATACCTGATAATCGTAATGGACCACTTCACTAAATTTATTAAGCTATACCCTGCTAATCGGGCAACTACCCGGAAAATTCTGGGGATATTAACAGAACAATATATCCCACACATGGGGAAACCATCCTCGATCATTACTGATCATGGAACCCAGTTTAAGGGTAGAAAATGGCGGGATACCCTATTATCAATGGGTGTGCGTACATAAAAAAACCTCGGTCTACCACCCGAGCAGTAATCCGGCAGAGAGAGTGTTACGAGAAGTGGGGAGGATATTAAGAACTTATTGTCACCATCAACAGAAAAAGTGGCAAGACTATCTAGAAGCCACTGAGGAATTCCTCAACTTGGCATACCATCCAGCTATAGGAATTACCCCATACTCCGCCATGTACGAGAAACCACCCCCACGAGAGATCGAAGAAATCCTACAGTCCCCTATAAATAATATTTATAAATTTGACAAGGTAAAGTTCTACAACAAGGTGGCCGAAGACCAGGAAAAACGGCAAATTAAGTATCAAAAGGCTAGTGGTAAATTAATAACTTATGAAAAGAGAGAAAAAATCTAATTAAAAAATCGTGAACTACCCAGCACACTGGAAGGAATAACGAAGAAGTTATTGCTGCTATATGCAGGTCCATATGTAGTCTCCAAAATAAAAAACAATAGTACTTATGAAGTAAAGGAGATGGATTCAGAGAAGATCAAAGGTGTATATAACCAGGCTTCCATGAAAAAATATTATGAGTAATTGAATGTATAAAAAATTTACAGAATTCAAAAAACAAAGTAAGCACATCTTACTACCAGATTTATGAAACTCATTTGAGAAATATAAAAAAGAGAGAATTTAGAAAAAACAACTAAATTCTAAAAACTAAGTAAGCACATCTTACTACCCATGATTTATGAAACTCATTGGTGGAAAACTAAAAGAAGAGAATTTAGAACCAAATTATCTAAATTCCAAAATAAATAAGTACAACTTACTACCTATGATTTATGAAACTCATTTGAGAAATAAAAAGAAGAGAAGTTAGAAAAAATAAATAAATTCTGAAACAAAGTAAGCACATCTTACAACCAAATATTTATGAAACCGATTGTGGAAAACTAAAAGGAAAAGAATTTAGAGCAAATAAATAAATTCAAAAAACAAAGTAAGCACATCTTACTACCAAATATTTATGAAACTCATTTGAGAATAAAAGGAAAAGAATTTAGAACCATTAAATAAATTCTAAAACAAAGTAAGCACATCTTACTACCAGCTATTTATGAAACGACTTTTGAAATAAAATAAAAGAAGAGAATTTAGTAAAAATTAACTAAATTCAAAAAACTAAGTAAGTACAACTTACTACCTATGATTTATGAGACTCATTTGAGAAATAAAAAGAAGAGAAGTTAGAAAAAATATCTAAATTCTAAAAAGAAAGTAAGCACATCTTACAACCAAATATTTATGAAGCTATGTGGAAAACTAAAAGAAGAGAATTTAGAACCATTATCTAATTTCTAAAAACAAAGTAAGTACAACTTACTACCTATGATTTACGAAACTCATTTGAGAATTAAAGGAAGAGAATTTAGAAAAAAATAAGTAAATTCAAAAAACTAAGAAAGTACAACTTACTACCTGTGATCTATGAAACCCATTTGAGAAAGGAAATGAAGAGAATTTAGAAAAAATAAATAAATTCTAAAACAAAGTAAGCACATCTTACTACCAAATATTTATGAAACTCATTTGAGGAATAAAAAGAAGAGAATTTAGAAAAAAATATCTAAATTCTAAAAACAAAGTAAGCACATCTTACAGCCAAATATTTATGAAACTAATTGTGGAAAACTAAAAGAAGAGAATTTAGTTAAAAATAAATAAATTCAAAAACTAAGTAAGTACAACTTACTACCTATGATTTATGAAAGGGCTTTTGAGAAATAAGGAAAGGAAGAGAATTTTGAAATAAAATACCTAAATTTAAAAAACATAGTGAGTATAACTTGATACCAATTATTTATGAAAAACTAATTATGAAAAATAAAAGAAAAGAAATTTGAATTGTGAAGAATAACCACAACATTCAAAAGGAAGAGTAAGTTCACATTACAAACAATTATCTATGGAACTAATTATGAAAAAATTTTGAGAATAAAGAAATGGCAGTAAGAACCACTGATACAATTAAAAGGAATACACTTGTTGTGAAGTAAAAATAATAAAACCTTTACGCAATATAAGCAGAGACAATGACCACATAAAAATGATAATGAAAGAGTTCATTTGGATAAAAAGCAAGAGCGGAATAAAATTTTGAAAAAGGAAGGAATATCTATATGTAATGTAACATGACAGATAAGCCCATAAAAATGAATGGTAAAATGATCATAGAAATAAAATAATAACATAATTAAACCCGAAGAAAGCAAATTAAAATAAAGAATTAATTAAGAACCACCGTGGAATACAATCATTGATTAAAATAAAAGTTCATGTAAAACAAATGTTACAAGGAGTGATGAATCATCAAAACCAATTTAAAAGCTAAATATGAGAAGAAGGTAATACCCAGGTAGGATAGAGTAGGTAAGGAAGAAACACAGAAAATGACTAAACCCACAACAAGATGAAGAAAATGTGTTATAAGAAACAAGAAAAACAGAAGGGACCAATGAAGAAACATCCACAAGAAGATGAAGAAAATAATTTTATAGGAAATCAGAAGAAGAGGAGGGACCAATGAAGAAACAAGAGCAAGACAGCATCCACAAGAAGGAGGAATGTTCTTATAAAAAAAACCCAAACCCCTAAATAAATATAATAATAATAAATCAGAGTATAACAAAATATCAAAGGTACAAACCACATGTACCATAGATGTAAACCAAAAAGTGTATAGAGTAAGAATTGAAAGTGAACAAATGTGAGATAATAATATAACACCAAAGACAAATCTTCATTATAATCTATAAATAGATTTCTTGATTAGCCTATAGTAAAACTGTATAACTATTTAGAATTAAAATCAAGGAATAAATAGAGAAAGTGCAAGTTTTAGTGTTATAGAAAATAAACCTTATATTTCAATATTGGTGTTCACAAACTGAGTAGATGATGAAATACTACAACTTTAAAGTGATTTAATTTGTGTTCATGAATAATAAATAGAGTATTATCATGACCCATAATACATGTGGTTTTTAGTAAATAACTGCCACTCTTTTTAAATAACATTCATTAGAATGAATAATATAAAACAGAGCAGGCCATAATAAAAGTGAAGTGACAAGGTATCATTACCCCAAAAAAAATCAAAACAGATAAAAAGTGATATTCAAACCTAGTTTAAGAAATATAGGATAAGATTGTAATAATTATATTTGTTTGTACAGAATAAGGTGTTAGCAATAGTTAAGTTTAAATGTCCGAGTCTAACATTCCTTATCTATAATATTTCTTGTATTTTATATATCAATAAGTATACAATGTCTGAGTTGAAAAGACAAATATTTATTTGATTTATATATTATGTATTAATGGTAAGAACCATATACTAATTGTTATTTTTGTTTACAATAAGAAAATATTAATTTGAGTTATATGTTATTTGTTAATAGTATGAACCATATACTAATTGTTAACTTGTTAAAATAAGAAAATGTCAATCTATGTCACAATAGCAATGAAAGTCAGAGAGGGTATAAATCAATATGTACTATTTAAAAAACTTTGTATGTAAAAACTATTAGAAATCTAGGCCAAATGTTAAAAACTAAAAACAGCATCACATTTGATTAAATAAGTATAGAAATACAATTAAACTGAAGGAATTTACATAAGGTAAGTCAGTAATAAAGTCATGTAATTATAAATATAAGTAAGGAAGATTTTGTAAAATTATAGCCAGAATTATTGTTAAAAATGGAAATGTAAGAACTCAAAATTTGGAGAGGGGAGTCATATATTACTGAATAATATTTTAAAACATAACCGATTAATCTAATAGCAAGAAATTAAGGGAAGATAAACCTTTTATTACAATCTGGAATTTAATATAATCAAGAATATAACTTATAATATGGCTTCATTTGAAAGACAAGGACAGGAAGTGAATTTTAAAAATTACAGAACAAAATGAAGCAACAAATTACCATTTTAGTTTAAAAACTTAATAAAACTACATTATTTGGTATCAAATTACGCAGAATGAACTGAAGAAGAAGATTAAGTAGTTACTAGCTAATAAATTTGAAGAATAACAAAAATATAATCAGTTATATAATGTAACTTTATCACATCCACAGGATGCAAAGAAATTTGGAACAATGCATTAAATAATATTGTCTTGGCTAAGACTTTGGCCAAGGAAGGAGGAAGTAAATTAGTTGATTATTGAACGTTGAATGATACACTTGATACGTGTGCTTAAAAACCTTAACCTAGTTACTACAACCGTAATGGCGAACGATCTCGAAGCCTAAAAGTGACGAACGAGAGTTTCGATAAAAAACATATTTTAAACGGAGACCGAGTTAGATAGACACCTACAAACATTCAAATAACACTATACAGAACAGAACACCAGTGAATACAACAGTTAAAACCATTAAAACAGTAATAACACTTAACCATAAAAGTGCCAACATACGACTAACCGACAAAAGTGAATTTGACTTAAATCTACACTATTTTTCCGAATACAACACCAAAACTGAACCAGTGACACTCCACCAACACAAGAAGGAAGAATTGTATCCACCAGGACGAAAATTCATAAGGAAAACATCTTTATTTAAACTTTGAATCAGCGAGGTGAGACTAACTTCCAACTACACACTAGAAGCAGCCATCTTTGAGTACCCACAATACAACTCAACACAGCCTTCACTACGGATTCGGTTTGAAAACGACTCATTTACTATTATAGTAAATATTAAATCTGTATTTTTAATCTTTAAGGTGATATATTTGTACTGTTATACTTGATAAACTTAACCCTTATTTCTCTTATTTACCATAAAATAACTGCTAAAAGAACCTTTTATAAATAATTGTACGATAAAACAACACCCTGAGAATCGATTGACAAATCGATAAAGAGTCAAAAGATATTGAATTGCTAATAAAATTTCTTATTTATTTTATACTTACACAGTTTTTTCATTCCTAGAATAAATAATATAATAATTAAATTTAGTAGAAGTAACAACCAGGATCTCACCACGAAGAAGGAAGATAACCTCCAAAATAAGAAAAGTAAACAAATCGATTGTTCTTGGAGACGAATCTATCAAGTGGTGAGGGAATTTAAAAATACCGAAAAGGCAATAAACAATTAAAACAATAAATAAACGTTTCTGAACACCACAAAACATAATTAATTAATTGTTTTTAATTAATTATATAATTAAAAAAAAAATTTCATAAACAAAATTTTTTTAACACGAACATTATTTTTTAAATCTAAACACGAAATATATATATTTGTAATAAACACATACAAAAGTTTAGTTACAATAAATAAATCCATAATAAGAATATGATCATAAAATAAATGTCAATTATAAGAAGGACAATTAGAAGAGTAATTGCAAGAACATAAAACTAGTGGAACGATTCATAAGAATTAAGAAAAACAAAAATATAATACAAAATATATGCTACCAATGACCAGAAGAAGATTGTAATAACAGTCAAGGAATAACAGAGAATTAAAATTAAAATAAAAAACTTTACACTGAATAACAAGTGATAATTATATTAAAAAAGCTTCTAACCATAATAAGAAATAAAATAACCATTAAAAAAAAAATTAACTGAGATAGAAATATTAACAGATCTGAGCAAATACGAAGTGACGTATCCAAAGATATTTTTAACTAGTCATAAAAAAGACTATTCTTATATAATTTTGATTAATAACTGTCTGTAGATAAGTCCAGCAGTATTATTATGTTGAGCAGAGATGATTTGCCTCTGTACTCAATGAGAAGTGTAGTATGGCCAGCAGAGTATGTAGCCTACAGTGCCCCTCTGAACTGCCCCAGCTCACGTGTTAGGGAATGTTAGGGAATAAATATCCCAAGGATAAAAAACCAAGTTAAGAAAAAATGAAAAATAAAAAATAATGAACCTTAGATGACTATTACTATCAAGGAAAATCAAGTTAATAATGAAATATATGTAAGCTCAAAAAATAAAAAGAAGCAAAATAAGAAATGGGGAGGAAGTAAAGAAATGTAATTTACAATAAATATCATAAGCAATTATTTCAGACAAACCAAGTATGATCTGAACTAATCACTTCTGGAGGAGAGCAATCTGTAGCATGACAGATAATCCACTTAAATAGATTACCATATGATCATAAGTAAAAATCAATTACATGGAATATCAAGAAAATCCAAATGAGAACCAAATAAATATCAAAATAACTTGAAAAAGTAAATATAAAGAAAAAACTCTGCAACAAAAATAAATGTACAGCAAAATAAAACCCCAAAAAACTAAAATAAAATAAGAATAATACCCAGGTAGGATAGGAGTAGGTAAGGAAGATACCCAGAACAAATCAACGGACAAAATAACAATATAATAATGAAGAAACCGAGAACGAAAAAGGAAGATACCCAGAATAAATAAAAATAATAATAACGAAATGGTACTGAAGAAACCAAGAATGAAGAAGCAAGATATCCAGAACAAACCAACATACCTAATGAACAGTGACAAGTTTGAAGATACCAGATAGTAGAGGGAGAAGAATACGACTAATACCCAAAAGAAACCCAGTAGGGAGAAACCAAAAACCCCAAAAGAAATTAAATGTCACTATTGAAAGTATAACACCCCAAAAAATCAGAAACTCATGTAAAATAAATGAAAACAAAAGTGTTTAAAGTGCTAAGTAAAAGTGCACCCAAGAAAGTTATTGTATAATTAATAAAGACAAATCTTAACAGTTCCCCCACGATTAAACAACTTGATAATAAAACTATAAAACTGACTAGTGATAGTATCAAGAAATAACAGGGGACAAGTGCAAGTTATTATATTATAATAAATAAACTTTGAGAAAGTACATTAAATACTGTACCTTTAAATAACTTTAAAAGTTTTAATTTAAGATCATGAGTGCTATTTAATAAAATAGTATGGTGAAAGAGCAAGGACTAATATTTCTAATAAAGTGCCACTATTTATGTAATAACATTCAATGGAGTGAATAATATAAATAGAGAGCTGGGAGTTAATCAATAAAGTGACAAGGGATACATCCCTAAAATTAAAGGAAAACAGATAAGACTGTACCCAAATAATTTTAAGTAAGTTTTAAAAATAAAGGAACAGAGATGTTAGGTTCCAATTACCATAAATGAACTCTATGCCTAAGGTTTGGAAATAGAGAGTAGTTCTTATAATTATAAAATGTTATTATGTTTAATAGTTTGAATCAGGAATGCAATGTCTGAATGTGGATACCATTCTTATATGATAAAATGTTTTTTATGAGTTACTATGAATAATCAGTACTAAAAGGTATGAATTTAAATACCACTTTTAATGTCAAATAATTGTTATGTATTAATTGTTTAATGTCAATACTAAATGTTATTGTAGTAAAATAAGGAATTATTAATGAATATTATATTAGAATAGAAGGTCAGAAAAGGGTATAAACAAACTGTATTATTAAAAACTTTGTATGTAACATCAGATAAAAAATAGGCCAAAAGGTAAATCTAAACTACATTATAATTGATAAATCCAATCCAATAAACCAACTAAACTAATGAATTTTGTGCAAGATAAACCCATCACATAGTAATATAAGGTAATTTATACTTTAAAAAGATATTGTCAGAAGATAGGTAAAATTATGAGTAAAAATGCAAATGTATTAACTAAAATTTCAGAGGGGGAGTCATAGATTAATGAATTATATTTAAAAACAATAATCAATGGATAAAATTGCAAGAAATTAAAGAAAGATAAACAATTATATCAATCTGAGATTCAGTATAATCATAATTATAACAGGTAAAATGGCTAATATTTGGAGGAGAACAGTTAATAAAAATTTAAGCCTACTTTTCCAAAATGAAAGAAATATAGCAATTTTAATAAAAAACTTTGTAAAACTATATTATTTGATATCAAATTAAGCAAAATGAATTAAAGAAACCGATTATGTATTTAGTATTTCATAAAATTAAATAATAGCGAAAATATATTCAGTGATAACTACGGTTAAGCTACACAGTCGGCAGGCGGCCATCTTGTCTTCCCAGCATTCTATGCGAGTTTGACCAAATGAACATCGAGTCATCACTGGTTCGAATTTTATAATATATAAACATTCAATATTATATAATAACCTTGTAATTTTTAATTTTAAGACTTTTAACTGTAAGTGTTATACTTTCATGGCCCTACCCTTCTCTGGCTATTTATAAAATAACCGTTAAAAGAACCAAATATTTTATATACAATATTCATGTAAATTTTTTATCGACCGGCCCTGAGAAACGAGTCGATACTGTTGTTAATAATCGATTAACTATCGATCTTTCAGATAATTGTTAATAAATCATTTAATTCTGCAAACTGGTTGAAATTTATTTATAAATTTAATAAATATAATTAAAATTAAAGTAATACAAGATCACGGACTATCCGAAAGGCGGTATTTACCAAGAAATAAGAAGAATACTGAAGGAAGAAGAAGAACCGTCTATCGACTAGTGCTGGAGATAACTATATTAACGCAGGAGTTATCCCAAAAAGTGATTCAACAACAGAAACAACCATAAAGAATTAAAATTTTTACATAATACAAATACAAAAATTATTTATTAAATACCTACAGCAAAAAACACGAAAACAAATATTTTTCAGAAAACAAAATTTTTAAAATTTTTTATTATAATTATTATTAATTATTATATTTTGTAACAAGAGGAACGTTACAATATGCATATGGCGAGAGGGCGTGTGCGGGTGCGAATCTGTGTTACGAAATAACAATAAAAAAGCGGATTAAATTAAATAACGTTTGTGTAAATTAAATTTCGGACATAAGACTTACACTAGAATGTGCATAAAATAAAGACCTATCTGGTAGTAATATTTGTTAATAATTTAAAGAACGAAATATATGATTTTGTTCATAAGAAAGGTTTTATGACCAAAAAGAAAAACAATAAAATTATACAGGTTTTATTTGCACGTTTTACATTGTTCATAGACAATATGTTACTTGAAGACTGGACTAGAGCCGTAAGGGTGAGGGAACGTTTTGACCAATGAAATTGGCTAACACAGTTGTTTATTTTAGATTTGATGGGACGTAAGTCAGTCTAGCTTAGATCGCAGAAGAAGCGGTCTCGTTGAACTCAATAACGTGTGATCCTTTCCTCTGATTTAGAACGATAGGTCTATCAAGAGTGACGAGCACATGCAATAAAGTTCGAGACTAAATAATCTCGAGTGCTAGTACGGTACAGTTCAAGATTGTCCGCTTAGGTTTAAATGAACAAGTCAAGTTAGCCGGAGTAGTGTATTTTTGTTTATACACCATACAAAGCATTATTCTTCTGATAGTTCCTATCCGTTTCGGATGTTGGATATCATACCGACTATTTTAACTTTCTGTACTGCTGCACGGACTAAGTCATGCCAAACCAGGTCCTTAAATTTCTCATCCATGAGATTCTCGGCCGCACAACTCCTCTCTTTCCAAGTACTTTTCCCTGTAGTATGGACTGCAAAGCATTAATAAGTATAATACAAACCATTAATAAGAATTAATTCACCACTGTTTGTTGAAGTAACCAACCTGGAAAACGACCCTGAACGCTGAGAGCAGATCCTAAAGGAACAACAGGAGGAACAGCAGTAATCCTGAACAGATGAAAGAAACATCTGTCGACGCTTATCAAGAACAAGAAGAGCAAAATCGAATCGTTCATCAAACAAGGGAAGTTTAGTTTTAAATAAACTAAACTTAAAACAATCATAAACTAAAAGACATAAAAAAAAATTGTATAAATTAAGATTTATGTAATTAGAATAGAGGAGAGAAGTCTTTTAAGTGTAAAAAAATAGGTCAACAGAAACTGTTAATTAATTTTATTTCGTACAGAACGATTGATTAATTTTATCTGTATCACAAACAGTCAATTAATTTTTTGTGTTATAATAAACTATAGTAAAATATTTGTGCAATTTAAAGAATTAAGGAAAATCTTACAAAAAACCGAAGCATTTCACTATCTAAATATTGACTACTTATTGTATGTGACCTTGTACATCACAATATATTTATAAATTCAATATAATTTACTGAATTCTCCAACAACAAAAAATTTGTGAAAAACAACCATGTATATCTTCATTATCATCACCAAGTTTGAAGAGAATTGAGGTGTTAACGATAGAACTATGGAGTTCTTCCCGACCAATAAAAATGGTTCAGTTCATTTTCCTTTCGATATTTCAGTCCTCTGTTGATTATCATCATCCTTTTGTCGTTCAGTTAGTAATACCCAGAATCTTCATTTCTACAACTTACATTTTCTCCTTCGTCGTTGAATAAGATGAGATGCAATATTTGAAGTATAATAGTGTTGATGCATTTATTGGCAGAAATCTTTATTTAACCAATTGTTTTCTAGGTACTTTGTTTGCTTGTTCCATAAACTTTACTATAATTTTCTGACTGTAAGCAAGAAAATTTACTTAGTTTTATATGCAAAGCGAACAAGCGCTTTATCAATTGAGGTAATCATGTTGAACAAACTGTTACATTTATGACTTAGAATGGTAACTCATAGGAGTAAGAAGAGTAATGGAATAAGACCAAAGACTGTAAATTCATCAACTTGCCTGGGTGTAGGGCTTTGATAAGAAAGGAATAATTGATGCAAAGGAACAAGTGATGCAACGATCTGAAAGAGAATAGGGCGAGGAGAGTAAATAAAAAATTAGGCAATTAGACTCAGTGCTTTGGAACAAAGGAATCAGAAAATATATTAAAGTAAGGATTTCCAAGATGACAGTGGAAAATGTAGTAACGTATGGTGCTGAAGTGTAGAAAACTACGGAACATGCAAAACAGAGACTTAAAGCTGTGGAAACGGGGTTCTGGCGACCTGTTGTGGACTTACATTACGTGACCGCATACGACATGAGGCAATTACAGAAAACATGGGCGTAGGTCTATCACTAGTTGATACAATAGAAGTAAAAAGTGCTAGGAATTAAGAAAGATGACAAAAATAATTAAAGTGGAATGAAGAAGAAGAGGAAGGCCAAGAAAAACTTGGAAAGATGGCATATCATCAGGCATGGGAGATACGAACCTCCGAGAACGAGATTGGGAGGTTAAGGACTTTTGGAGGTTATGATAAGGGAGGTCTCTGTGTGCGCATGTATTTAACTTGTGTTAGTGAACTGGTTCAGACATGAATGTATAACAGCAATTAAATATCGGTATGGAGAACCATACATGACATCCATGTTCTAAGATTTATATTTAAAATCATTTTCGAAATGAAATATTTCCATGGAAACTACTTCTTTATACTTCTTTCTTCAGCCTTAACCACAATACTGTGGTCACTAACGTATACCACCTCACGTTAGCGCACTCGATTTTCACTGATAATGGCATCCGATGGCACTGCCGAAACGTCTGGTTTTGCAGAAAACATTGGACTACGGCCCGGGGAAGAATTTTGTCAACAAAATACTTCTTTGTTGCCGATAACGTAGTACACATTTAAAAAATTATCCCTTCCCCCTTCAACTATCATTTTCATTTATAGAAAATTACCCCCTCCCCTTCAACTACCCTTTTCATTTATAGATATTTCATCTACCTTTCTACAGTGGATTATTATGATATTTCTTGTGGATTTCTTCTTTTCATGATATTTTATTTATCAAAATTAAGTACTTTACTCTTGTTAAAACATAAAACGTTGCAGTTAAACAACTACCCCTTCCCCTTAACCGATCTTCACAAAAATCAGTAGGTATTGAGTCCTCTATAACTCAGGCATATATGCAAAAAATTATTTGATTTTATTTGAATTTGTGGCAGTTATCGTCGCCACAGGAAAATTGCACACACACACACACACACACACACACACACACACACACACACACACACACACACACACACACACACACACACACACACACACACACACACACACACACACACACACACACACACACACACACATTTCGGAAAATGACTTTTCTTCATGTTTTGAGGGTAGTACAATCAGAATCAGCCCTTATCTCGAACACTATTTTTTTCGCCATCACCATACTTCCATTTCCTTATGGAACATGGAAGTAAAATTGTCATTTAATGAAATTTGCATTTTACAAAATACATTTTTCAATTCAGAGAGTCCCATGGGAAGAATTGCACATAGGCGCGTGTGTTGATGTAAATATTATTGCAAAAATGCAATAATATCGGAGTTAAATAAACTGAAGGTAATTACGACTGTAATTAGTAAGTAATAAACAATTGATTTATATGCAAATAACGTGTGAAAAACTGTACATTTAATGCCACCGCTGCTGGTTTGAACATCAATTGTAAGATTATCGCAAAAACAGAGAAAAAGGTGATGTGTTAAAAAGGTGAGGCTACGCAGGCTTAGACCCAATTGAACATTTATTGTTGTATTGGAGTGTTAGTGGTCTCAAATATTTCTACTAGTAATTTTGTACAAACCACTATGTTGTCTTTGGTATTGACGAGCACTTTCGGCAGTCAAGCCATCTTCAGGTCATTTACCATCCTTTTCAGTTGGTTGAACATGTTAAAGACGGCATATTACCATATCTGACATACCGAATTACTGTAGACTATAATTACCTCCGACAATTTTGAACGGGTGACAGACGCTAATAATAATTTACTCACGGAGATACTACGTCAGTTTGGCGAGCGACATCATCATCATCATCATCATCATCATCATCATCATCATCATCATCATCATCATCATCATCATCATCATCATCATCAAGCAATATTAACACAATACAACGGTCGAATCAGGACATCATCATCATCAACATCCAAGTTCCGAGCGCGCGCGCGCTCACACAACAACAGCTTTACAACAGTAACTCAGCAGATTCGCAGGTGACAAAGGAACAATTATTTTTAAAATAAAGAAAGAACTCATAAAGAGCAGAATGAGCTAACAAAGTAAAACAAATACATAAATGTAAATAGTGTAAATATTCAAAGTAAAATGATTAATGTATAATTTTAAGTTGTTATTGAAAATAATTTTGTTATTTAATTTAAAAATTGGTTCACTATTGCAAATAATAATTTTTTTACGTTAAGCAAACATTATTTTATTAAAATATTAATAGTAAATTTTCAATTCGATTCAATAAATACTACATTCGTATATGATTTACTATGACTTAAAATCTTAATAATGATTCAAAGTTGTCTGACTCTTGTCAGACACCAAAGCAATTTAATAATTTAATAATTTTTTTCATATGTGTTGTATGTTTTGACGTTTATATGTTATTATAGTGTGATACATATAAGAGGTATAAAATGTCATTATATCTTCTTATAAAATGAAATATTCTGAATTCACACTTTTAGTTTTTAACATTTATTTATTTTTTTAGAGTTATAATTAATAAATCTATGGTTTATTTATCAATATTGTAATTAGTTACTTCATACCATCAACGTCTTACTCCTCTATAAAAAGTAAAAGGTTTATTGTGCAACAATTATACTTAACGCAAAGCACGCACAAAATCCTACGTCCTAGCCGGTGGTTTATACACAATGCAGTGGCGTTGGGTATAAACTTAGAAATGTATTCATAATAATGTCACTTGTAATATTGCAATATGTATACTTAAAACTCTGACGTTTTAAAGGTGGCAATTAAGTCTTATGGAAGATTCTTTCTTTATTTGAATTACTGAATTAAATTTTGTACGCAGTCATGTGGCAACTATTGCAGTGAATGAAGGTGGTAACACTCAGAGAATTTTAATTCGTTTACGACAAATTGGTATTGGTACTAGGAAGGAAATAAAAATAAACACTGTAATTGAAAATTCGTTGTTAGCTCTACAACAAAGATAATTAGTTTATGTACAGGGTAAGTATCCTCTAATTGACAGTGGGTAATTCGTGAAAACTGTAATCTCTTCCCACAAAACAATAACAAGTCCCTCTTTCTTGTTCTCAAATTATGTTAATTACAAAGAAAATATTTGTGCAGATTACAAAAAGAAACATTATTAACATTTATATTATTTTATATTTATAATTTTATAATATTAATATTAACCAAGGTGAATCACTGTGATTCTATCCGGCTGTTCTATTATATAACAGATTTTAAATTAGAAAATATGTGAACACAAATATACATCGTAGTTTATGTTCTATTAAAAAATTAACAACAAGAAAAGTTAACTTTATACCTACAGAGGGACAATAAATTGTATCGTTTATTGTGGAAAAAGAAAAGTATAAAATAAAATAACTCCAGTTGCAGTCGTCAAATGTCAGAAATGATGAGGCAGGTTATACTTCAAATGTTAGAGGGGGGCATAACCCGCTGTGTTTCTGTTCCCTGTTGAACTAGTGCCAGCCCTCTGTGTCAACAATAGACTCACCTCAAATGACGCGCTAAATTATTATGCCCCTACCATGTGATTTACTCAGGAGACAGGTTCACTAATTATGAAACACTACTGTGTCGGCCACCACCTGATTCATTAGTTTAATTTTATTTTATAGTAATTCACATCTCTGAAACAAGAGTGATAATTTTAAAATAATGTTACCATATACAAGTCTACATTATTTATTTGACTCCAGCAAATTACGTTCTATTAAATGAAATTTACAATAAATCAGCAATTATATTCTATTTTCATTGTTTGTAAATAGTTCAAAAGGGATTCGTCAGTTCATAAGTCACAGAAAATCATTCCACTGTATGAAGGCTGTGTATTCACTTTTGTCACCTACCCACACAACAATTATATTTCTTTATTTTCTTATGCCTCACATACATTATGTGGGTGCTGATCAAGTTTGGATTTAATTGAAATGTAGTTTCTATTTTGTGCTCATGTGTTTACGCGAACTAGTATCTTTCTACATGCCGCGTACACACACACACGCGCGCGCGCGAACGCATTTTTTCTCCCCCTTATCTGTCATTCTGCCTTCTTTTTTATGTTTATTTGCGCATGTTCCTCCTCCTTATTTGCATGGCTTCAGTATACTCTGTTTTTACGAATTTGTTCTCCACGGATTGACGACCTGCCTTCCGTGAATGCATAATTCTGTAGTTTCAAAACGTGTTATCAGTGATTATCCGGGAAGTAAATAACGACTCAATGGTAATATTCCAAAGTTCGATAGAGATTTCAGAAAATAAATGCAGTAAAAATAAATTGAATTACAGTTGATGTTTGTTTCGTTTCCTGTAAACAAGTTACCATATTAAATAGACGAAATATATGCCTACCCCACTTATTGGAAAATTCAGAAATATTACTAAGTTAATGGGGTAGTATAGTTTTATACAACATTTATATTACATTATCATTCTTTTATTATAGCATACATTACATTGTTTTAAACAAGCCCTTTTTTAATACGTTTCTTAATTCAGGTGTTGCACAGATTTCCATTGCCAAAGTGAACATATTATACTTGTGTACCAGATGTTTCCTCAGTGGCGCTGTGTTACTTGTTCCGCAACCAGTTGCTGCTTCATTGGGGCTACAGTAGGCCTACTTGTGTAACAACCAGTTGCTTCCTCATTGGTGCTGTGGTACTTGCCAACAACCAGTTCCTTCTTCATTGATGTTGTAGTAGGTCTACTTGTTTCAAAACCACTTGCTGCTTCATTGGCGCTACAGTAGGCCTACTTGTGTAACAACCAGTTGCTTCCTCATTAGCACTGTGGTGCTTGTAAGCAACCAGTTTCTTCTTCATTGTTGTTGTTGTAGGTCTACTTGTTTCGCAACCAGTTCCTTCTTTATTGCCGCTGTAGTAGGCTTACTTGTTCCGCAACAGTTGTAATAAGAGTTTAAAATAGATTGGTCGAATATGAAATAGATAACTTCATTGAATTTACGAACAAAATAATAATGACAACCTTAATAATATGCAAAAATAAATCATAAGTTACTAAAGAACATTGAAAATATTTAGTAATACGAGCTTTATATAAGAAAACTTGTAAGTAAGCGTTAAACCTACTTTTGCGGACCTACTTTACAATAATTCCTCTGTCCGCAATAGCAGTGATTGGAAAGTTTCCGTTACCTGTTATTTTTCAGCTCAACGTAGCAGCATTTATTTATATAATTTAATCTTTTGATCATGTATTATGTGAATTTTGTTATTATTATTATTATTATGTTGACTCTCTATCGTTAGGCGATTGTGTATTATATCACTAGGCGATTGTGTATTATTTATTAATTTTCACATAGTAATTTATAATTAGCCTGAAGACGGCTGCCGATTGTTTGTGTGGAGAAACTCCGTTATTTAGATTCAGATTCTATTTATTTATATCTATTTATTCTATTTATATTCTATTACATAAAATGCCTATTTATAATGTCCTAATTATGAGCTATCTAACTTAAAAGTAAAAAGTATAATAATGCTTGCTGTATGTTTCTCTGCAAGCATATGTAAATAAGCAAGCATATTCAAGCTTCATATCCCCCGGCACCGCTTTCCGAACCGAAAACGTCTCGGTAAAAGTAGGATTACGTTCTTCATGACTTTCTGGGAAAAAGAAAGGTGCGAACGGAAAGAAACGAAAGTGATTTTACATCCTAAGAAAGTCTTTCAATAGTTGTTCACAGTTTTTAGTAAATGCCTTATTTACGTTTTTCTAAGACGTTTAAATCTCTGGCAGAACAAATCTAAGACATGTTTTAAAACCGATCAGAAAATACATTAATGGCATATCTTAAAATGCTCTGTGACAAAATATTATCAGCGCTATTAGAAATAAACAATATAGGCGTCATACTTTATGATTTAGAGGGATAAGTGCATATCAAGGGTCAGATAAACGCGTTTGTCAGAATCGTATGTTCCACACGCACGTCATTCCTTATGATCTACAAGTTTACGATACACTTGTGGCTGTAGCCATAGACATATATAAATTGTACGTAATACACACGATTAAAAGTTTTTGTACGTCAATTACGGTTAACATGTGACAGAAATAAGTAAATTATATACGAATATTTGGAAGTAATTTATTACACACTCTTTAACTTATTAAATCCAGTAAGGATAATGCTCATAATCACGCACTTAAAATTATTTTTGCATTCATTTAATAAAATCTTTTCACTCAGAATATACGTTTTAAGTGTATTAATGAATATCGGTTAAACGTCTTAATATACCAAATTCAATTATTTTTAACTCTTATTTATTACAAGAGGAATTTTGTAGGGAGAGTGTTTATTTATTTTATTATCTTTAAAATTTAGAACTTATTAGATCCCTTTAAACGTGCTGATATCTACTTGTTAAAATTACATTAGAGGAAGAATCGGTTAAAATAGTAATAAGAGCTTAAAATAAACTGGTCGAATATGACGAAGACCGTTCATTGAATTCACGAACAGAAAAATAAATGACAACTTTAATAATATGCCAAAATTAATCATAGGTTACTAAAATACATTGAAAAAATTTAGTAATACGGGCTTTATAAAAAAATTTGTAAAGCAAGTGTTAAACCTACATTATGATATAACGTACCATTAATGGAAGTCACGGTTACTGAAACGTATAGCCACACAGTCAGCTATTCTACTTACCATAAAATTAACAGTTGCATAGCGTAAATTTTTTTATTTAGGGATGCAAAAACTTTAAGATGGAATGGGGCACACACATAATAAAAAATATTGTTTCTCTCAGTCCACCTTTTAAGTCAAGCAACTCTGTTATACCACCGAATCTCGTTTATGTCTTGTTCAATTGTTGTCTACATTTTATTTTACAAAGTCGGTTTTCAGCTGGCACTCTGCTCTTGTGTTAAGTTACACGGAACAGTATATTTAAAGACAGTAATTAGGAGCTATTGTATCTAATTTTAAACAAATATGCTAACTACTTTGCTTTATATGTTAGTAAAACTGAACACAAAAGCAATTATTCTTTGCTACACTGATAAAGTACCAAACCGTATAGCGTACGAATATTTAGCACTATAATACGTACATATACACGGGTAACAAAAAATTACAATCCGGACAAGTTGAAACTATGTAGTAAATCAGTAATCGTTAACAACAAGCGCAAGAAAACGCAACACATTACAGTTGACGCCGGCGTATGCTGAAACCCTGACCACTTCAATGCAGGTTTGGCTCTTCTCACACCACTTCCCGCTGTATAACAGCATGCACTGTGTACGCCGGACCAGCCTACCGTACGGACCAGGGATATTCCGCGTACACAGATACTTGTATCGTTTATATAGGATATCATAAGTTTGAAAGCAGGAAACGTCTGGAATACGGGCGTGTAGTCACACTACGATACTGCAATTTTAAAAACTATGTTGTGATTTCATGCACTGGTGGGCATTAAAAAGTGGTTTTTTACATTTTGGCATATTGTTCTATGGGGCCAACTTGAATGTGTATAATCACTTGAACTGAAAATACTTGCTAAAGTTACTGATAAGCTATAAAATTACAATAATTATTAGAAACTTATAAATAATTATTAAAACAAATTATTATAATTCTATACATAGTTATGTGTAGTTATAGCGTAGTTATGTATAGTGTAGTTGGAAAAAAGGATAGTTTTACAATAGCAGCATTGCCTACTGTTGTAATAATTTGTTTTAGTTGATGTAATATATAACATTAATTTAACGTTTATTAAAAATATACTGCTAAACAAATAATGAAATACGTTCCATTCTTAAATCTTAATACGTTTTATATTTCACTAACAGTTCAACAGCGTTAAGTTGTGGACATCTTTTTTTGGTGTCGGCCTACTATTGGTGAGAATGGTGGCAAGCCTGATATTTATCGCCAGCCTTTAGTTTACCTATTGCGAGAGAAGAGTGGGGACCAACAGCAACGCTGAGTATTGCTGTACAAAAATATAGCAGGGTTGCGTTAGCAAATGGTTGTCAAAAGAGTAAGTAAAGCTTTATCTCTGAGCAGGTGATGCAAAGTTTTGAAATCGATCTCTCAGCTTCATCAAGAATCGTCGGAAGAGTTTTGATTCGACGTATTTGGAATGTGGAATCTGGAACGTGGAATGTAGACTTTCGCGTAGATAGAGTATATGAGAAAAATGAGATAGAACCAAAGGGAAGAAAGATAAGACCAAAGAAATAAATCGAATGTCATAAGTGTATGAAGGAAGGAATGATTTTAACGAGTGATAACGAAGACCGCTTTTGATATAAAAAACACATAACAGAAAATTTTCCTTGCTCGGTAGACTTTTTCTCAGTAACGGTTTATGTGTAGGAACTGTAAAATCAATTAAACGAACATAGAGATATACTTACGTTTGTATTTGTCACAATAAGTTAAAAAAATTACAAATTCAAAACTATTGTAGCTAAAATCAGTTTCAAAAATCTATTTTAGCATTAGTAGCAACATTAAATTGATTATAGTCGCTCATATTAATTTTATGTTCTATGCAATTAAAGTGACATTAACATAATTTATTACAGCATTGAGAATACTGGGATGTTAAACATTTGTATCTGTTTTTGTTCATATTTTAATAATAGCAAATAGTATAGGATACATTTGCAAGGTATTTGGGACAACACAAACGGCTACTTCACACATCGTGTATAGTAGTTAATAAAATGTAACGTGCAAAGTAACACACAGAAGACATTAAGAAGATGGGAACGGTAACTAATTAGAAGGATTTTAAAATGAAAAACAGATGATGGATATGTAATTAGATCAAATGAACAGATATATAATGTCTATCTAACCCAGAAATAGACAAACTGATAAAACCTAGATAGGTATTGTAAAATTCTTCGGTGGCTGAAACACATTGAGAGAATGTTGGAGAAATGAGTTGAATCGTGCATACTACCGGAGTATAAAAAGAACAAAGGAAGACCTGGAAAGGTTACGGATTTAGAAGAAAGGAAAAGGTGTCATGAATTTATGAATTGAAAAATCAGAACCAAGGACAAAGGAAAAATTAACACTCCTGTGGGCCTAAACGATCTGAAGAAAAGCAAAAAAAGTGAGACGTAATCCACATTTAGTGAATATACTCAATGTACTGCCTGCGTTTGGCCTAGATATAAAATGATAAAAGTAAATTATTAACGCACAGACCTGTACGTGTTTAATATGCTTATAGCCATAACAACATTTACAATGTTAACGGTGTAAGTTATATGTTATTCATAAATTAATGTGCAACAAAAGTTACAGTTCTATCGTAAGTATAAAAACAGTATACGCGTATAAAAACTTATGAGGCTTTTAGTTTCGTTAGCCTGGACACTATTACAACGTAGAAACTCATTGTTTAATAGTCGTTTACTATAGTTAGTCGTACCGGTTGTAATGGCCATTCGTCAGAGAGAGGTTTGATAGGCTGAACTAACCTACAGTACATGCTGGGTCTCACCGTGACAGCAACTATCATAGATGGCAACATACGAGTACAGGTGAGTAAAGGTCATACTATGTAACAACTCACTTGGCAGGTCCCAACTAGAATGGCTTTACCAATTTACTTCGCTTCGAACTGTACAGTACCTACGACGTATTTTTTGTTAACCAGCGTTCTCTTATTGAGTACAATGCATGTATTAAAGCAATATATACCGCTGAATTATTTAGTGTTCGGACGCATAGTGTCCTCATTGGTTTAACTTTGTTTACGGTTTAAGTAGTTTTGTTTGTTGTTAATACACGCACCCGTGTATTTAATTTTAATAAAACAACTTACTGTATACGACAATAGTCGGTACACTTTAAATGTCACACCACGTACAAATGAATTAATAATCAATTAGCCAATCAATCGGCTTTAAAGAGGAGACTGTTAACTGAATGGTAAAATAATTAATTATTGGTAGTTGGTCTACTAATTCTATTAGATGGTGTAATAAATTATGTAGGAATAATGTATGACTAATAAAATTAATTACTAATTACACATTAAGATCACCCACTCGTTTCATTTTGAAATATTTCAACTTATTGGAGATTGTCTAGGATGATGGTGGTGATTATACACCATAAGGAGACCGCGCACAATCCTCTGTAGTAGTTGTGTACAAATTCAAATGTTTAAACCAAGTCTATCATTATCACACTGACGCCTATTGTACTGAAGTTGTTCTGTGTACTGTTTTTAGTTGGATACACAAGTGTTGCTGAGCCTTAGAACAAAGACAAAAAAAAGAGAGAATAATGAAAATTGGCATTTTAGAATGGTATTAATAATTACATTCAGATTAAAAAAAATTTGTAGATTTTAAACTGTTTCAAGAATAAATTTTATTTTGAATTTTTTGTACATTTGTCTACATTTCTAAATTTCTTTGTCCATGTTTTTCAGACGTCGCCGAAATGTAATGGGAATGCAAAGGATTGGTCACAATAGCACTAGAGTTAACATTTACCTTAGTCATGTGTTTTATCGATGTAACACTATCACTAAACTTTTAACCTGTCGTATTTCGTACACGCATGCGCGATTGAACGTACGCGCGCGTATAAACACACACACACTCACACACAAATATACACACACGCGCGGGTAAGTGTGAACGTATACAAATTGTCTTTAAATTTGCGTTTATTTCCTTATTAGCTACGGTAATTAATTTTGAAGAAATAATTCCCCTCATGGTAGTAACTTTGAAGAATAGACTCTTTAATCCTCTCAGTTTTGAACTTAAGGAAGCCATTGCACAAGAAATATTTACTGATGATTTCATTAATAATTAAAATCGGCATGTGTTTTTTCTTTTATTTTAACAGAGTGGATAACATTAGTATTCATATGTATGGAACGTTATAACTGTATCTTATTAATATAAGAATTATATATATATTTATATATTACAACAATAAGACATGAAGCAGTAGCACAGGTTGTAGCGACGACAAGGCGGGAACAGTGTAAGCACGTGAGAGGAAAATGGCTACTATCGCAGTTGAAAATATTAGCCCGCTCCCCCATTCAGTGTGCAGTGCCTTTATGTTTGAGGGTTTGGAAACTAGGGCCTTTAGTACAACGACGTGGACCAGGAGTGTTGTTCGACTCTGTGTTCAGTTATCACCTACATTCTAGTTTCTCAATGAAAGTGGAAAGAGACGTACACATACAGACGAAAAACAATCTTCTCAGAGCCGATACAGTAAATCTGCTGTTTTTAGGACGAACAGAGTTCTGTCTGTTGCTAACTCTTCATTTCGGAGGTCTTCCGAGGAGTTATCTTTTACTCTGTGTCTTTTCCTGAGCTTAACAAGAGCACTACAATCTTCATTATACGTTTCTCTGTAAGTGTTTCGTCACAAATACACGTGGGTCGTTCTTGTCCTTGTACCAGGTAAAAAGACGTCACGTTAGATGCCCAATTCGCAGTCTGGTGATGCACACTTGTTCAGGACGACTGTGATTACCTGCCATTTGCCATTTACGGACGCGGTGCCTCACGGTAGAAAGTTACCTCTGCCGTGCATTCCGGATCTACTGCCACACATTAGCAATGGTAGCTGTGATGGCTACTTTTGTGTCGTCAGGTCGTACGGCTACTGCATCGATTTCTTGGCTGTCTGTAGCGTATCTCACTGAAGCAACAGAGTCTTCGTTATCTACAATGCATATATGACCCGGACACCAAACAAAAGTAAAAGATAAACCAAGGTGTCTAATGAATGGCATAGTGATATTATCTGTGCAATAACGGATACACTGTGCCCAGATTGTCTAAGACAGTTAAAAAAAACTCACTGAATCCGTACAGATCTCTCTCCTTTCTCACCTCGGAGTTCACAGAATCGAAGAGCTTGAACACCGCATACAATTTGGCAGTGTATACAAATTCGCCGCCTTAGTGTCCGAAAGTGTGAACGTCCTCAGTGACAAACGTACTACCTACTCCGCTCTCCGTCTTCGAGACATCAATTTAACAATGTTGTTCTTCGACGTTTTCCTCCAGGACCAATCTAAAAAGGAGTTCCAGCTGAGTTGGATGGTACAATTTTTTGCTTCTACTGGCAACATTTTGCATTTTGCACAAATTGCATCCAGCCGGCAATTTGGTTTGCAAAGCAGCCAGTGAGGCACCTTGCATGAAACGTGCGCTTAGACCATCGGCGCTTGGATATTGCAGTGCCGAGCTATTTGGAGTGCACTGATGCTGGCTCTTCGAGCAAACGGCCATTGTACATTTTGCAAGTCTGTTGTTCGCAATCAAGACACTTGATTTATGTGGCACGATTGCGCTAAAGTGTTAGCCACACATCTCAGCAACAGTAACTAACGTCGGAGATATAATGACGTAACTCCTGCTTCACAATGAAAAGTTTGTGATGAGCTAGTGCGGAATGCCCCTGCTGCATGGCGCAAACCAGCACTGCGAAGAGGATCTAGCTTTTTGAAGAACGACTTCCTGGCTGAATACTACACCACGTAACTATAGTCCATTTTGGATAGCACTAGTGCGGTGTACAGGCGCCATAAGACTTCCCTGTCCGCTTCCCCGGTCATACATTTAATGGCATTTAACGAGGATTACACCTCAAGCCAACATGCGCATTCCAAATTAAGTGTCTGTTGAAATTTAAGCCTAAAAAATCGGGCGGGGATGTGTCGGGGCGCACGGCCGTTGGTTTAACGTGAAACGTCTATGTCAGCGAGTCGCTTTTAGCGTATTGGATTGAAATGAAAACGAGACAGTGACTGCGTACAAAATTTTATTTTAACATAAAACAGACACTGAATGGTACATGATATTTATTTCGACTAATATTCGACGACGGTTTTGTTTAACATTGGCCTGTGATATGAGAAGTAAGAGACATAAGGCATAATATCAACATCAATGTGTCTGGTGAACGTACAATCGATAGTGGTATTGCCCAGTGTTGTTGGTTCTGTGGGCACGTAGTTGAGGCCGAATTCATTCTTCATGAAGTCAACGAGGTAGCTGTTGTGTCGTGGATCGTTATTGAAGTCGCCACAGAGAACGATCGGAGTCTCCGAGTCTGGTCGAGAGCTCGGTAATACTTTTGTCAAGTTCGCTGAATATGGCAGGAGCGATTGATAAAGACATAGCTTAACATCTTCGGCCGACGCTTTGTGATGTATATATACGGCACCGAGGATAAACAGCGTACGATCTCCGACTTTCACGTCCACCAGGCATATGTCGCCGACGTTATGTTTTCTCAAGACGGAATTGCCGCAGAGACTGATGGCATCGACGATGATTTCTCTGCAGCTCGTGAAGCTTTGTAGGTTTCTGTAGATTGCAGAAACTCGCGCCAGCGGCGGTTCGGACAAGGTAGACGGACGATCTCTACGATATTCAAGCGCGGTGTTATTGTTTACTTTTAGTTCGAAGCCGTTGAGCTGCACAGTGTTCGCGCAATCCATCCAAGTCTCGCTAACTGCCATGTAGTCGGAATGTTTGAGTATGCTGTCGTTTTCAATATCTCCCGCGTGAGCCACCAAACTTTGAGCATTGAAAGCAGAGACGATCAAAACTAGTTGCCGTCGTCGAGGTAGGTCGTCCCCGTCTTCATCGACTTCGGCTACGACGTCTCGCTTGCAGAAGTTTCTTGCTCGCATCGTCAGCGTGGGCAGCCGATGTTTGGCCATCCGCTCGTACTCGTCGCGTATTTCTTTCACCGTTGGCGCCGCGCTGCCTTGCCCGTGATAAAATTTGAAATCGTCTCTATCGTTGGTGAGATACAGACCGTTGATCGATGTGACTCTACTGAGCGCAACGTACACAAGCTGGGTCTGTTGTGACTTGTCGTAGTTGCAGACGACTTCGTTGAATGTGCCACCTTGCGATTTGTGAATGGTGATCGCGCTTGCTGACACAACCGGGAACTGGTTACGTCTACACTTTACAGTCCCGCCGAGCGGGATGTTGGCGGCTCTGGTCACGATGGGCGTCCACTTTAAATCTAACACATTACGCTTGCACATAACGTGCGGCTTCGCTTTCACTCTGCATAGTTGGCCCATACTTGGATTTGGAAACTCCAGCCAAAGACTCTTCCGAGTTCCGGTTGAGGTTGACGACTGAGGTTCATCATCTACCTCTACCGTTTCGTAGTTTGCCGCCTGCTCGTCTTCGGTAAGGTGTTCTATGTACTTAAGCGTGCCGATCGCACCATTCACGAGACCGTCTTCAACATCTAGGTTCATGATAATCATATATGGATAGCCGACAGCTAGTTTCAAACAGTACGGCAAGCCGCCCGACTCGACAACGCTCATCTTGTGCAAGTTGCGCCGAGCGGTCGCGACCTCCGTTAGCGTATTGTAGCCAATCATCTTGTCGTCGGCGATGCTCTCGAACTCAGGCACGAAAGCGTTGTTGTTGTACGCGTCGACGTCATGGTTGCGATGAAAGAGCCGAACATCAGCAGGTAAGTTCTTTGCACCATGCTTTCTGAAGCGTGTTTCGATTAGAGCGATTTGCTCGAGATTGAGTCTCTCACCGTTGCCGATCTTCGTGAGTATGGCCGAGAATGTGGAATCACTTTGTCTCATCACCTGCTAGAGTGGATAGTAATAATTGAGCGATTGCCACAGCGCCGCTCCAACGATCGCGTAGCATGGCGCTTTGTAGAACGGTGTGGCATTTACGGGTGGTAACTGTCGAAAATCTCCGCAGAAGATGATGTTGAGATGGCCGAACGGTTGGTCGTGTGCGCCGGTGATCTCTTGCAGGCGTAGATTGATCTTATGTAGCACATCGCAGCCGATCATGCTCACCTCGTCGATTACGATGCATTTGACACCGATGAATATGCTTCTGTAATTCTGAAGCACCTCTCTGGCCATCGTGCCGACTCGTCTCGATTGGGTAATCTTGAACGCAGAGTGTACGGTCACGCCGCCCAAGTTTACGGCTGCCTTGCCAGTGGACGCGCAGGCTACATACGCGTTGCGAAGCGAATTGTGCTGTTGGGTGTATCGATTGTACGTCTCCATTAGCAACTTGAGCACGTAGGTCTTGCCGCTGCCAGCGGGGCCGGTGAAGAAGATCTGAATGGGATCCGAATCGGGCATGTGCAGCCGATGTATTGCCTCGAGAAGCAATTCGCGTTGGCCGTCATTAGCGCTGCGCAACATGCGGCAGTACTCTTGCTTAGACATCACGTTGCTGCGTTGACGAACAGCCGATATACCGATTGTATTAGCGGTATTTTCCAAGTCGTCGTTGTTCTCCGTATCGCCGGGCCGCAAAACGTTTCGCACGAAATCATCTCGCTTGTTGCTTGCGTCTAATGGATCGGCGTTGTCGAATTCTTCGCAGATCTTTTTCAGTTCCTCAAGTACCTTCGCGATGTCGATGTTAGACTCGAACTCCTTACGCTTGGCCATGATCTCTGCTTCCTTTTCGTCGTATATCGCGAGGAACGCGTTGCGGTCCAGAATTTCGACCGCTTCGTTCTTGAACGGCAGGTAGAGCGTTACCATTTCTCGCTTATAGTTCACGACATCGTCCAATTCGTAGCATCTGTAGCGAATGATTCGCGGTGCGGACCGTTTGCGGTACGCCCTGCCGATTGTCGAAGCTGACTCGTAAGGCACGTTGTCCGGCGCTGGCTCGTCATCGCTCGGCGCATTGTCGTCTACTTCATATCCGGCATTGGGCGGTCTGCCTCGCTTGGCGACTGGTGTGTACCACGACACGAAGTCGGCGAGACACTTGTCTTCGAGCTCGACCGGCCTCTCTTCGTAACGCTGTATCATAGTCTTGGTCCAAACGTCGGTGCTGTTTTCGTCTAAGTTCTGCTGGTCCATCACCGCCTTACGCTTTCGTGACTTCTGACGCTCGTGCTGCCACACAGTCGGGATATAGCTCACTTCGCGACTGCTGTGACTCATCGGTTGACGAATCAAGTACCAAGCGGCCTCCTGCGATGACATTTCCACGGTGTTGAGAACCTTAAGGCCGAGTTGTTTCATATGCTGCACGTACTCTTTCTCGGGATTCTGTTCTTGCAGTTTGATAAGTTCGCGATGCAGGTTGCTAATGCCGCGATTCGACTTATTGACGTATTCCACAACGTAAGCCGCGCAGCTGTACTCCTCGAGTATGAATTGCAAATCACTGTTGGAGCAGAGCGTGCGCGCGATCCACGGGTTGAACGTGTTAGTGTAGATTTCGCTGAAGTCGAACTTGAACATCACAGTAGGACGACGCAGCTTCGCTCTGATGGTATCTAAGTAAGACCCCATCGTGAGCTTGTTGTCAACTAGAAACTCGCCTAGCGTCTCGTAGTTCTTTTCCTCTAGCAGCTTGGTGGCTCTCGATTGGAGCCCGTTTTTGCGTCCATCGTCCTTAGGTAACGGCAGCAGCACTCTAGTCTCGGTCATCGGCCAGTATGGTATGTTGAAGCGGCAAGCGGTCTCTCCGCGCTTCGTGCACGTGAACGTGTGCTTATGGACTTGGTTCGCATACATCTCGCCGGGTAGATCGTTGCGACTGACAGAGCAGAGATCTGTCAAGAGTTGGACAGTCTTCGGCATGTTTTCGGAGATCTTTTCGCGCGGATTCTCGAGCCACAGCAGGACGTGCGCATGGGGACTTCCGCGATGCTGGAACTCAATGCGAAGAAAGTAATCGAGAACGCGGTAAGGGCCGAACGGGTTATATCTGGTCTTCGCTTGAAGCATGGCCATAATGGTGTCGACCAGCTTGTTGAAGTACACGCACCACGTTACCGGATCTTCATTAACAAGATGGCTACGGTGAGATCGAGTCAAGTCGATTAACGCATCTTCGACGTGCACGTCTTTGAATGAGTCGCTGAGGTCATGCAGTATTTTGAGCAGCTTCGGCCAGTGGATCTCGTTGGCGCTGATAGTAAAAAAGACGGTGGGCTTGCCAAGCTGGCGCATCATCGCAAAGAGATCTTTTTTGCGATCCATCCAATATTGAACGGAGTTCAGTATCGACTTCAAGAAGCCGAGGTTCTTTTCGATGCAATCGTCCATAAAGTTTCGGTCCTAGAGCATCTTGCGCGTGATCGACTCGGTCTGCTTTACACTACGAAACATGTTGTAGATACCTTCGACAACGCGGATGCGAAGCATCTTCTTGGCCATGTAGAGAACGTGGTCAGGAATTGCACCACGCCGATCGGTGCGTCGAATCTCGCTGGTTGACATCATGTATGGAGTGACTCGCACGTTGAGGTCGAACTGGCGGGGCACACCGTAGTATATTTTAGGGAAGGATAGTTCCTCACCGTTAACATCGTAGATTATGTTAATCGGAGACGAGTTCTGCTCCGGGGCAATGTCCAAACATTGCTCCTCATTCCATAGCATCGTATGTTGTCTGGCGAGCTGGATCTCCGATTCAGGGGCAGAGTCGGGGTCGATGGACTCAATCTGATACTTGGGCCCGATATTGTCATCCTCGTCGTTGTCGAACGGACTCCAGTCAATCTCTATGTTGTAGTGCTTGTACAGCGGCTGGTTTACCAAGTAGCGCAGCCAAGCCTTGATCACCGACTTGCGTACGAAACCGCTCAGATAATTGGATTTGTGGATGAGGTTCTTCTTTATGTTGACGTTGAAGGCAAAGTCGTCGTCTATCCGCCTCGGTAGTTGCTGCACCATGTTGTTCACATCGACGGGTACGTTGATCACCTGGCCGACCATACCATATAGCGTAGACGACGAATTTGCATAAAGGGTAAGCGCGGGGAAATCAACCGAACACTGATCGGGCCAAGCGGCGGCAGGCTTCGGGGGATATCGAAATCCGTTCGAGCGCGACAGCGTCGGGATTTTATTGGCATCTATCGACTTGCTACAGGTACTGCATAAACGAAATTCCGCTACATTTTCGCCGGGGAATTTAGTCTGAAGAAGAGGAATGTTACGAGCTTTCGCCTTCTTTAAATCTCTGTCGAACCAAAGTCGATCACAAACGCTGCAAGATAGACCAAACGGATTGGTTTCGAATACCGTTTTGAAGCGTTCGTCCGCTGCACGCCAATGGTCCTGCATCGCATCAATTCGAGTGATGTTGATATCCATCAGCTCGGAGGCGTCTTCGACAGATGTATGGGTGTTATCTTCACTCGTTATGTCCATTGGTTCGGGGACAGCAGCGGTAGAGGTGCTCGCGCCGTCGGCGTCGTTCACTGAGCGCGCCGTGCCAGCTTTGCGACGCTCCCGAAACAGTCTCGCTCGCTCGGCACCGGACATTGGGGTACCTGTGCGTGGCCCATAGCCTCCTCTTTCCAACGATATGCGTAATTTATATTTTCGGCTGGCTTTTGCGCGGGCTGAGGCTGACATATTGAATTTCTACAGTTTCTTACATGCTTACTTTAAGTTTTTACATAGAAATGTTGTCCAAAATACACTTATTATTACTTAAATCGATCGACCTCTACAAACTCTATACACAAACACACGAATCATCGCGCTACCACGTCTGAGTCCTGAGTTACACTGAATGGAAAGGAGCCAGAGCGCCGGTTTTGGCCAATCAGCGCTGTGCCCCCTCCCCGCCAACCCGCTCGCCAACGACGCGAACTCAAGGTCGTATCAGCGAGCTGACCATATATGTTAAAAGATGACACCGCACTTGCGTCTCTGAGAATAATATTTAGGGAGTTATTAAGGCAAGACAATATAGACCTTTTCGTTACGGTACAAATTTCTGTTCTGGTACCCGTATGTTGCGGTGTGATTTTAAAGACGTTTCACGTCAAAATTTGATTTCAGACTTATAGTGCAGCCAAACACCTTTACAGTGAGAAACGGGTACGGGTGCCTACTTCACTATCGACAGAAGTGGACAGAAGTCGTCTTTGTCGCAGAGAAAGAAAAGCCTGTGCTGTTGGCGTTTCAATCAACGTGGCTATAGCGGCTATGATTTTAGTTTAATCATTGCCGTTTCTTTAGCCGATAGAAAAGCGGCGCTCGTTTGTACCTGTTTAAGGCTCATCGATCTCTCTTATTGAGCCTCTCACACGGTGTTCCAACACGGTACCGATGTTTTGGATTAACGACCATCGGTCCGCGGGATATGATTCGTAGCTGCTAAAGTTATAGCAGCAGTAAAACTGTGTATATAGTCTTCTACATCCCAGTGACATTTGTAGGTGTGAAAACAACTATGAAACCTGTCCAATCAGCATGGTCCAAGTGCCAACTTTTCGGCATGCGTATGTTATGTCTCTTTGGCGTTTGCATTGTTATAAGCACTGAGAAATTATCGCTTCCGTGAAGGTCTGGGAGCACTATCCACGAACAAGGCCCTGGGCAAGGCCCGGGCTACAGGTCGAAAGAGTGATAGCCGAGAAAGTATCATTTCCAACATTAAAATGAGCGTTCGCGTCGGCGTGTAAAAAGACAAGCGCATTGTTTAGCAATAGATATTCACTTCTTAATCCAATGTTGGGAGTTGTAGTACCCAAGCAAGAGTAATGGAGATGGTAGTTGCTCGACCAGATTCTGTAGAACTTCTCTTTGCCATGTAGAATCTGGTAACTATACGCAGCAGATCATCATCTTCATTGGCTGAAGTAAACTGATAGCGACTGCTTCTAGAGGCGTAGAGAGCGGAATACATCTGTCGGGGTATGTGTTGCTAAGAAATATAGCAAAGCTTCCCCTACTTCCGATTTTGATGTAACATTACAGCAGAAGCACTTATATACATGTTTGGAATAAATGCAATAAACACAGGACATGAATTCCCAGACATAACCAACATGACACTAATAAAACACCATAATGAACATTTGGGAAAATTTACAAATATACAAACATAAAACACAAAACAAACTAATACCTGAACAAATACAAATCAATACAAAACATGACACAATTTTAAAAGCACTCAACATCGAAAATACACAAAATACTAATACATACACCACAATCACACACAACAATACCAATTTAAAGTACCAGAGGCCAACAGGAAACCACAATAACAATCAGCCAACACACAAGTACTTCACCAGACTCAAAACACGAAGGCTGAGGATGGGAACACAATGGTTCCCGAAACATGTTCCTAATAAGAAAAAAAAATCTTGAGGTAAATTCATTATAAATATAAAATATATATATATTATATATATATATATACATGCTCATATTTTTCTTGTATTTTATATTTTTTAATGATAACAAGATTTTTTACAAGTATATATTTTATTCCTTTATAAATTTGCACATGTTTCGATAATATTCTACTAGTAACTATCATCATCAGATTGTGTGTGTGTGTGTGTGTGTGTGTGTGTGTGTGTGTGTGTGTGTGTGTGTGTGTGTAAGGTTTTGCCGTTACGCTTACTAAACGTCTCCAATACATAAGTAAGACACATCCCCTGGATGATGCGGATAACTTCAAGTGAAACTCATGACAGCCGCTAATCAAACCATATTTGGGACCACACAGCCGTCACAATATTCTTTCATTCTTTCTTCCATTAGCACTTCTCGGTTTCGCCCACGTCATACTTAATTTCTACTAGTATATCGTATCAGATAATAACGTTATTATCGATTAAATCGTTTCTGATTTATGAAAACAGACTGGTGTTGCAATTTGTTGGGTTAATAGCAATAATAATATTTTTTTAAATTATTCTGTTCCATCACATATCTTTGTATACGAGTAATTAGAATTATAAAAATTACTGTTGTCAATTTATCACTTTTCAAACAGACAAATATTTACGGAAATATTTATTTAGCTGTAAATGAGAGACATAACCAACGTGTTCGTAGGAACCGACTTCAGCAGCAATGACAGTAACTATAACTATATTAACAACGCAGAAGTAGTCGGTTAAAATTTAATTATGGAAAGCAGAAAAGAATATTCCATACTTTTTCATATTTATTCTTAGTTACTATATTCTGGTAATTTGTTTTGAAGTTTATGTTGTTCTCAGAGGTATACAAGTAAGTTAGAACTACACAAGTAGTTCAGTTAATTAAACTAATTGCCTAAATAATATTCTAATTAGGCCAACCAGATAAATTAAATGCCCAATTTTGAAAATAATACTTAAAATACATAAAAACGATAAAAAAATATTCGATTACAACAAATAATTTGTACAAAAAGTATATAACAGTATCCTGTTCATCATGCTTCGCAAAGAGTATACCTGACTTTAACAGTAATTATGTATAATTACATATATGTTACGTATATGAAATACTTTGAGACGTCTATATGACTATATGACGCGTATAGTTATCTATATAAAAACTAATAGATAACAATAATAATTTACTTACTTTGTATCGGGAAGCATATTGAATAGCTTAAATTCTGAAAATAGTACTAGCAATTTTCAGTCTACTTGTGTTCCTTCTCGTTCCTTTTTTTTTTAAAAAGAGTGGTGATTAAAGTGTAATCTAAGACGTAAATAATATTAGAGGAATTATGTAACTTATGAATGAATTAAGACAACGATTTTGTTTTTGTATTTCCTTTCCCAGAGTTAAACATATTCATTAAATAAAAGGTGAATCTACGATCCTAGGAAGACAATTAGACGAAGAAGCGAATTTCAGCAGAATTATGAACGTAATTAATATCGGCTGGCCGTACTGTTATGATCAAGATTTATGAATTTTTGGTAACCCATTGCATTGCAGAAATATAAAAAATCGGTATCTGTCCTGCAATAAAGTGAATACATAACTGCAGCCATATGATAATATACACCAGGTGTCGGTCCGTTTATTAATACAGTCAGTCTTCTATCAAGAGTGAAACGGCAGTACTATATGTATATATTCCTGCCTTACAAGCACCACTGACGCTGGGGGGGGGGGGCTCGCACCCTCACGTGACGCATCACATCCCTGAAGTTGAGTTTGCCTGATGGATGCACGTAACCTTCTACGTATCAGAAACAAATGGAATGCGTGAGGATTTAAGGACAGTTTGTAGTGTGGAAAATCTGTTTATAACGGTGATTTCACTGTTCAGAAATTTTGAAAACTTAGAAACTTATAAGGAATAAAACGACGTTGTTTCGTTGATTCCCTCAGAAATAACGTCTAGACAGAAACATATTTTTTATAAAGTTAATTCACATGAAAACCTAAATCTATATTATCAATATTAAAGAACCCATTTTAAAACTGAGAAGAAAATCAAAGATGTGTCAATAAGATAAAACATTCATAGTCTTTTTAGGGCTGGAAAAATCGTTTAGGACTTTTATATTTTCAGTCAGTTTTATGAAATTCCATTTTCTTTACTTACAACTGCAGGATTTCGTGTCTGTCCCAAACCACAGAATGATGGTTATTCATAATGAGTAGCTCCAAAAAGAAACTGAAACGTTTAGACGTACATGTAGAAGGGCAAACAGATTTTCATCTATTTATACTAGAATATGGGAATGATACATATATAAGTCAAGCATAAATCGTAAGTTTTCTTATGTAAAAGACACTGTATTTATTGATATTTTACTGAGTTTGTATGTTATATTATTTTTTTTTAAATGGCTTCACAGTTTACAAGTATCAGTTTTAAGCCATTGTTCTGAATACTCTAAAAAATGCTGGCGTTATTTGAAGCTGTTTTCTGTAGGAATCAATTAATAAGTGTCTTTAGTTAAATTCTGACTGGAATTCATCCTCTCATCATAGCTTGTGACTTTTAGTTTTTCAAATAACAGATTTACCAAGATGTAAATCTTCGATAGACATTTTTTACCAAGATGTAAGCAAAATCATCTGATGATACTCTGTTGTATCATAATACTGGGATACGACCTAAGTCTCTGTCACCATCAACATTCCCTACAGTTTACACTCACCAGTGATATTGTACCTACACGCTCTCGCATATACTGAGGATATTTGTAAAATAGAAATTAATTTTGTGGGGTTTCTGTCATGTCACTCTCTTAATTATTATGTCGACCCTCTATGTTGTCGTTCGTTGATAGCCATTTTCTTATCCACTATTCACATCATAAACCATTTTTTCTCTTTGCGATTTTTTTCATGACCAAGACTTTTCAAATATATTTAAACCGTTGTTCTAAAGTATTTTTAACTAGTTGGTTAATTTAATGTCAGTCGATGGTTGGAAATTAGAGCCTGGAAACTGAAGTATCAATAGCGTATCATTCATGCTATCAGCATTTACTCTGTTACTTGCACATTAACATTAATAGCGTATTTTTGTTACGACGCATATTATCTTCATACACACTGTGTATATTACTGGAGAAAGCTGTGTTTATTCAGATGCTGGGGTGATTGTATTTGATCTACCCTTAACCTTGTAAAGCCAATCAGCCATTAACCGATTTGAACTTTAATTCACCAAAAGACAATTTGCGGATATTCCTTATTCCATATGCATAAATAAAAGAAAAATTAATGTCATGGTCTTGTGTATACAGTGCACTCACACATTCATATTTCACTAGTCCCAATAACTATTTAAATAAACTTATGAATCCCATGAAGTAGAACTTTCTTTACCCGTTAGTTTCTTAATTGTGAACCTAAAGAAAGTACGGTTCAGAAAATGTTAGACTCGACGTTTTCATTGGACCGATTAGAGTATTGACTTAAAACTGTTTGAGACATTGACTGTAAAGTTGTATGTTACCTTTTATCAGACCGGCGTTTATGAACGAGTAGTCTGGACATTTAACAAAAGACCCCAAAGAATGGCGAAGGTCATTCGCATGGCACCCGGAAAATATGTTTTGTTAATGATAATCAACATTTGTTTCAAATCAATAGTGCAATGTTCTTAACAAAAATAAATGTATGGATTAAGTGACATTTTAAAATAGAATTAATTGATGACTTCCATGGATAATTTTACTGCTCTTAATTAATTAAACACTGATAGGTAGCGTATAATTTGACACGGAGACTTATGAGAACAAGTTTACACAGTGACTGGTGCTCGGGCTGTCTTAGCTCTCTCTAAGCTGTCCGAACTGCAACCCGATGAGCGCTAGTTTGCAGTACAAGAAAGTTAAAGGTTGCAGATACTCATTGCACGAAGCCTTCCTTAAGTGTAGCATGCTAATTGAGGAAAGCATGAAGTTTGCGGTTGTGTCGCTGCGAGTCCGCACGGCTAAAGCAGTCACTCCCTTAAAGGTTATCCACGGAAGCTTAGAGCAGTGCTGGCGTGGACTGCAGGTCGAGGAACGTCAATCGTTTTCTGTGAGATGCCAGTGGCTTTCGTCAGAAGGATACAGGCGTAACATCATATGAGCTCTCTAAATGGTAATACAACCGAGGCGGCTTCATCAAGAGGTTGAGAATTTGTTTGTAATTTTAAGAGATCGTTTCAAAACCAAAACTGACGCATCAGTTATTTGGCAGTTATATGTTTGCACCGTGATCTTAGTGATGTCATACGCAGGCTTCCCTTCCTTTAAACCTGAGTTTCTTAACCACTGAAGGCCTATGCTCCCTTCAAACATTTGTATAAACCTGCACCTCCTCACTACACCTTAAAAATTACTTATGCGTTTGTGTGTGTGTGCGGAGCGCGCATGCGGTCGCTTCCTTGCACTCGCGAGCGTGTACAAGCTGGTATCAGGTATTAGCGAAAATATTAAATTAAAATTCAGTGTTGTTTTATTATACCTTATTTTTACAATATTGTTACAGTATCAAAACACAAAATAGTTCTAAAATACTACATCTTAAACAAATTACATTTTTTAACACCTTTTTATAATTATAAATAAAGGTATTGGAAGTGAAATATTACTGTCTATGGAGTTGCCTTATTAAGTTACTAAGATATCATATTAATGCAAAAGTATTTAGTTGCCTTTGAATGTTAAATGTTTTCATTAATCTTGTTTTTGGAAAAGCTTGCGACGCCCCTATAATCCTCCCGGGTTCAGAGCCGCTGCTTTAGAGTACTCCTGCGCTGAGCTATCAGAGCCTCTTTTTCTAATACCGTCTGCTACCGAATGCTGGATACATGAAAATAAGTGTGACAATGGACACTAATATATATTTTTATTTCGCCAGAGCAGTATGTTTATTTTGTCACTTCACAGTAGTAAAGTACTCTTGTTACGTTTTAATATTATGATTTTTACGAAATTTACTTAGAGACAATACACATGCGCAAGCTGGGGTCAATTGGTAGAATATAAAATCAGAAAAGATTTAATCGCACACAACGTTTAACATTCAGCTTATATATGTACTTTGATTGTAGGAGTGTAAGTGGGAAGGATATTGTGGGATTTTGCTATCTACTCTTCGGGTAATTGGATTTTAACTGCTCATAAACATTTCAGAGTATATTTAAAAAAGTGAATTTAATGATAAGTGTTGTCTACCTAGTAGTAATTTATCGTAACCGCTACGAATTAAACTTGGTTCCGACCAGGCAATGAATCATCTGATATGTTGAATGACATGGCATTTAATGATTAATAAACATTCGAAATAAATGTCGTGTCATCAATACTTAACTCACCTACCTGTTTATTAACTAATCTGCAATTCAATATGATCACGTCTGAGTTGGGGGTTTGAAACCCACGTTGTAAAAACTCGTATGCAAAACCGTAATGTTTTGATACAGAGTGCAAAATAAACGTGTTGACGGTTGGTTTCTAAAATAAGGCTTGAGAACACGTTCAAGAATTCGTTTGATGCGTAATACGGTTTGTCGTTCGTAGTTCATTATAAACGGTAATTGTGCAACAGACACGTGTCCGGTATCTACCACGCGCGAAGGTGGGGGCGCTACACAAGGTTGACGCTCGGCAACACATATGCATAGGGTACAGTGACATACAGTGGAAGATCATTTCCGACTTTTGTGATGGACGGAGCATGTTTCTTCCTTAGTGTCTTGTAATCTGGACCGTATCCAAGGAACTTCTGTTGACAAATGCGGTTCGTCGCTAACTTGTATTACTGATACTAAACATTGGTCGAGCAAGACGTCCCAAACAAAATGTTATGTTTTCACTTCGCTGAATATTAACTGAGATAATATGGACTTGATTAGCCAGAAGAGAGTTTTGTAATCTCATATAAAACCAGATAAATTAATTAAAATATTAAGACAAAAAAGAGAACAATTATTAACACCTATTCAGCAATAGCTGGACAGATGCAACAGGATCGCGTTTCGTGGAAGATGTGGTTTCCATTGAAGTATAATAAGAAATATCACTTGATAATTCTTAATCGGAGGAAAATAAACATGCTCGGAATGAACCTTTTAGTTCGTACCATTTCTTCCACATTTTAAAATTGCGTATTTATTGAAACAAGTACGCAATCCACAGTCATGTATTTAAAACGTTACATTTTATATTTTATTGTAAGCTCCAATATTTCCTTACGTCCGAAGTGAAGGTTTACAAATATTGCAGCTCAAATTCAGTCAACAAGGTGTTAAGAAACCTATACGCACACACGCGCATACACTATCAAGAACGTAAAAAAGAGAATGTACTGAGAACGAAAGAGGATCAGATACGGTCGCCAGCAGTATGACAGCTCCTGTCGTACACTCAAGCTTGGAAAGTGGTATGTCACACGCATTGTACAACAGCATCACGACCATGTCAGATAGCAATTAGAAGAACAAAAATTGCCAGAGTGAAAGAAGCGATGAAAGATATAGCGATTGAAATTGGCAGATTGAAATATAAAAGATAGAATTAAGAAGCGAAAATAAAAAAAAGAATGCAAATTTATTTGTGGAGGAGGGAGTGGCAATATATGTAAAAAACAAATTCAAGCAAGGCAGTTCATATAGAAAGAACGAGGGATGAAACAGTGTGGTAGATAGTTGTCTTGATTGTTCATCTCTTCTTTCACAGCACTATCACTTTACTAAAATGAACTTTAACTTGTGAAAACTTACTTTTTTCGTCGGACGCGTTTCGGCGTACGTATCCGCCTTCTTCAGCTTTTAGTCAGACTGCCATCCTTTCGTAACGGTTTTTGCGTGGAAGGTGTAGTGGGGGTGGTGTGTGGAGGAAGGGGATTTGTGCAGGGATTCAACTTGATGTTTGTTTTTTGTAAAATTGTGTCAAAATGTGTATGTGATTTATATTGTAATAGATCGTTGAGTATGTTGTTTGGTTGTGTTGTGTGGTGTTTATATATTTCGTATTGTTCAGTTGTGTTGAGTTTTCGACCTTTAGGTAAGTAATGTAAAATTTCGAGATTAGTGTCTATGTTGGTGTAACTGTGGTTTTCTGTGTGTATGTGTGTGGCAAATGCGGAGTGTATATTGTTGTTTGTTAGAGCTTTTAAGTGTTCAGAATAACGGGTCTCCTACACACACAAAATCGCCAACACATTCAGAAAACACAAATACAAAATAGCATACAGAACAACCAATACCATTACAAAACACATCAATAATACAAACACAGACATAGACAAATATAACAAAACAGGTGTTTACAAATTAAATTGTAATGACTGCAATAGTTTCTACATCGGCCAGACAGGAAGATCTTTTTCATCCCGTTATTCTGAACACTTAAAAGCTCTAACCAACAACAATATACACTCCGCGTTTGCCACACACATACACACAGAAAACCATAGTTACACCAACATAGACACTAATCTCGAAATTTTACATTACTTACCTAAAGGTCGAAAACTCAACACAACTGAACAATACGAAATATATAAACACCACACAACACAACCAAAAAACATACTCAACGATCAATTACAATATAAATCACATACACTTTTTGACACAATTTTACAAAAAACAAACATCAAGTTGAATCCCTGCACAAATCCCCTTCCTCCACACACCACCCCCACTACACCTTCCACACAAACACCGTTACGAAAGGATGGCAGTCTGACTAAAAGCTGAAGAAGGCGGATACGTACGCCGAAACGCGTCCGACGGAAAAAGTAAGTTTTCACAAGTTAAAGTTCATTTTAGTAAAGTGGTGCAGTGTGGTAGAATTAGAGCGAGCGATACTCATACGGTGGAACTAAGAAAGTGCGAATAAGGAAACTGAAAGAGAGAAAGAGTTGGATGTTAAGTACGCTTAAAACCGATACAGAAGAAGTACAAACAAGAGGAGTCATAAAGCGGGAGAGAGGAAACTTGCAAACACAAGGACTTAAAGGAAATACATATATAAATACATAGTGACAGAGATACTGCCATATTGCCAGGGAGACACAATATTGTCAGGTAGAGAGGTTGACCGGGGGGGGGGGGGAGAAGTGAAAGCAAAAAAGTCAAGTCAAAGTTGGACATGTAAACAGAGTTGGGAAGCAAACAAAGAGAAAGAGAGTAAGGGAAAGAAGTTTAATTATAGAAAAACTGACAATGGCTAAATGCACTCTTACACAAAACCACGTATACAGGAGACTAAAAAAAAAACATAAGATAGTGGGTGAGAAGGAAATGAGATTGAAATAATAAGACGCTGTTATTATAGAAATAGTGTAAAAGAGCGGAAAGAGGGAAGAAAGAGAGCAAGAAAGAAAGAGAGAGAGAGAGAGAGAGAGAGAGAGAGAGAGAGAGAGAGAGAGAGAGAGAGAAATATAGAGATATAGATAGATAGAGAGGGAGGGAGAGTGTCATCAAACTATATGACTTAATATTTGTTGTGTGCAGTGTACAATGTAAATTAATTATGCAAATTTATTGCATAAATTAATTAATTATCTTTTTAATTAGGTCGTAATTAAAGTGTAACTAACCCCAAGTTTGGGAGGTCATATACAATGTGTATTAATTAATCAAATTTAATTAATTGACATTCTTTTTAATTATAGGAAATTACTGTGATATACTTTGCATATCTTTCATTCAATTACGCGCCACGTCGTTGCGCCATGTACACTGTAATTATGCAACGCGTTGGGCACTATATGCGATGTAATTAATGATGCTGATTTAATTGTATAACTTATTTACTAAATTTGTATATTATTTCATCTGTATTTATGAAAATGCTATCTGTACAACTCTGTCGTGTTTCTCTACTTTATTTGGCCCTACAGTTGGATGTCATCTATACAGATAATTAAATGTATTTCTTTAATTAATTGCATGAGTTAAATTATTGTTAATTCATAAACCACAATCAAACCTGTTAAACATGAAATTGATTCTGACTTTAACTGCCAACTAAGCTTCTAGTCTGAGTATCTTTGTAAGCAAGGTAGTTGATAAACTATATTAAATTGAATCATGAGTTATAGATCCTATTTAGTGAGATGTTAACTTGTGAGTCAGGTCTTACACAAATCAATATAACACGAACGAATCCATTCTAAAATATGTTTATTAAAATATCGTATCTCATCCGTATTCATATCATAACATAGATCATAGAATAAGAGCACTTACAAATCTTCTAAAAGACAATAAAATTCTATACCACATTTAAATAATTGAATGAAAAAGTTTAAAATAATTAAAAGAATAATCAAATATAGGCACTTATTCGTGCGTAGTGACGTTACTAGCTACCAATGTGGTGTGCTCATAATTTGCATTAAGTAGTTTTACGTCAAAACACATTAAACATTTATATACGTGAAATACTCATATACTAACAATAAACATATTAAGCATATACATAGTTAAAATCATGTTCCTGCAACAGACATATTAAAACACATACATAGTTACAATAAACATATATATATACTAACAAAATACATGTGCAATACTCTATAACATAATGATTCCTACCTATGTATTCGTATTCTATCTGACACTTGTTTATAAAATTCTCAGGTGGTTAGGTTCTAAGTGTCAGGTCAGTGGTATTTTGGTAAATTAATAATTATAATAAGAGGTTAATTTTGTACGTTACTCGTTCTGTCGTGATGTATCGCTCCCATGGTGTATCCATGCGGGTTCCTTCGTTGACGGTTGATGTTAATCCATATAGCACTCGTGATTGACACTTTCGATTTCTATATGTACATCGTTCGAGAACACTAGTCCGCACTCCGCGACATTCGCTATGAGTTTTGAGATTACCACAATGTAAGTTGCGGCATAGCACTTAGAATCTGTCAACTATGCGTATTCGCGTGAGTCTATTGACGCGATTCACGGTTTGATACAGTTACGCACTTAATAGTCTTTCATCTTGCGCTTTTACTCTCCTGCGACGCCTAGATTGCTTTCAAGTTCATTAGGCAATTATACTCACTGCTATTACTTGACTTTATTACGAAATAGTGAAGTATCACTACTTTATGTAAAGGCTCAAGAATGTCACTACTAAATATTATCACCCTTTATGATAGTGTATTACATATAGTTTATGAAGTTCGTTATTCGCGCGTCATCGCGAACACTACCGTTCCGTTTTGGCGTTCTAAGTCTTATTCACGCACTTCCATTAAGTCTGAGCAGAGTCTTTATAGTATCTAATGAAATACTGCGAATTACTGGATTACCGAGATACTGAAAATAACAATGTACTGGAAGAAAACTTTGACTCACTGAAATTAATGAAGTACCGATATAAATGAAATACTGCGCAAAGTTTTTATGAACCGAGTAAAGTTTTGAATGAACTAAGTAACAAATTCGAATGACTGAGAACTGAGAGCTGAGAAAAAATTCGAATAAAACTGAGCTCGCGTCCCCTTGCGTATACAGTTTTTATTCCTTTCGATATTCCCACTCTTGTAACTCCGATGATCGCTCCAACTTCCCACCAAATCATCTCTGATAGGCTTATTGCATGGACCTCCCTGTGTCCTCTCGTCTCCAGTCTGTATTTCTGGCGAATTCTCCACCCAGCGCCGTTTGGAGAGGGATGTTCTTACTTGGGATTTTTTCTCTGGTCGCCGGCTCCTGTCAGCACCATCCCTTCCAGTTGCTCCCTTTGGAATTCTCGTTCCTCATTGGCTGGTTGGCTTTCTTAACTTGAGTTAGACGCAGTCCACGTGGACTCGACGAGTTGCTGTCTTTCGTCCGTTGCCCTGTTCTTGGAATCTGTGTTAAGGCCTTGCTTCCGAGATCACATCTGCTACTTTTGGTGTAGCGTGTCAAATTCCCTTATTGTTGAGACACTATCGACTTCCTTCGATGAACTACGGGTGGCATAACATCTGTGTTCTCCACAAGTGTCACTCAGTCGCATGCCCTTTGTCCGTGCACCAACTATTGTTTTACTATAAGTCGCACACATGGTTTCGAACAAAATTCTTACCGTTGGCTATGTATTTTCTCGTTACTGGACGGATGTGAGGGTAGCATTCCTTTGTTATAATTGTGGAGTCAAGCGTTCCCACGCATGGTCCAGTTCGTCGCAACGTGTGCTGTACTGCTCATTGTTCGTTAATGGTTTTTACGTCGTTTTAACGGAAAGGAAAGGTTTGTTCCTTTTCGTCACCCACCCTCGAACAAAGCTAACATGTGTCACTTTTGACGGACTCTAATTGCTGGTGTACTTCTCTCGCAATACTCAAAATTCAAAAAAAAATCTCGAAATAATAATCACATTATAGCGTCCCCAATATGGTTATGTCGTGAAGATCTTGCGAAACGACAGAGCCATATTTGCGCCCTTACTTGCGTACAATCACCAAGTGTGTTGACCATCTCCCATTGGAACGAGTATAGTTGACCTATATCTTCCTTCCGCCTGACCTACTGTCCTCTCGAACCATTTTCCCCCTCTTTTTTTTCCGTTCCCACCTGAGTGTTTAATTTATTGCTTATCAAATTTAAATACTAATCCATTTACAAAGAATATTTCCATAATTGTGGAATGAATATATGTTTTAGTGCGTTCATAGATTTATCTATACATATATCAAAGAAATAAATTGTAATTGTTTTGCCTACAAGTTACCTTTTACTTGCACACTATCACTTGCTATATACAATATAAACATTTGTTGTAATTTGTTACTTACGAACATTACTAAAATTTATATTACTACTTTCAAAACGATTCACGATTATTTTTAAGACATAATATACTTGGACTACAAATATTCATCGTGATACCTACCATCTGGTGATTTGAATCTTAATTTTGTTAAACACACGTATAACTATTTACAACAGATTAAATCAAATGTGTATAATTCTACAATTCAAACTAACTTACTTTGTAACCGCTCTTCTGCTCTTAGAATATAATCTTAAGTACAATATTTAATCCCAACAATTTATTGCTGTTATTCTAATTTTGTCACGCAACTCAGTTGCTTATACTTGTCCTTCAAATCTTACCTTTTAATTTTCATTACCATGGTATAACAAACATATCTATTAATTAATTTACAATTTATACAACACATAAAATCAGACATTTTATTGTTATCTAAATTTATTACAAGTTCAAAATTTCACCTCGACAACTCTGAATGAATTGATTAGTAGATTGCATTCGCGCCTACTACCGTTATTCCTTTTCATCCAGGTCGGTCCCTCCTCCTGTCATTTTGACGTTCTGATCACTTCTTTTTCCGTTGCCTAATAATGAAGTACATATACATGTAATCGGTTAGAACATATATTTGTTAATCTTCCATTTCTTCCTTACTTATAGTCGTACTATAACAATGTCTCACATGAAGGGTAAACTTAATGAATACAAATCTACCTGTTGACATCAGCCACGAGTTGGGTTCCGTTGTTACTGTCGACCCTCGCCAGCTGAGCTTTTGTTAACTCACATCTCCCTCTCTGTTTATTTATCACCTCACATGGTTTTCAACCTTACTTCCTACTAACTCGCTTCTCAACAAACGCTTTCACTTTGCATGTATGCTAATACTGTGCTTCGCCATAGTTATTCTTCCCTTACGTAATACGGTTTCAGTTGTCTCACGTTGAACTTGCCACGGGTTTTATTTTCGTCGCAGCTATCAACTAATACATACGTAGATTCGTCTACAACATCCTTAATTCTAAAAGGTCCTGTGTACAATTCACAAAACTTTTCAATTTTCCTTTGTATCGCATCGGATTGGTCATGTGTACGTACTAATACCAAGTCTCCTATTAGAAATTTTGTCACTTTGCTTGCTTCGTTTACACGTTTTGCGTGTCGCTGGTGGCTATCCACTGTCTCTTCCTTTGTTTCGTTGTTTCCTTTTATGAATTTCTCCCACACTCGATTCGGCTTTCTTCCGTGGTGCGCTTCATATGGCGTAACCTCTATTGTCTCATGGTAGACTTCGTTGATACAACATTCTACAGTAGTTATGAATTTAGACCACTTCGTATGTTGGTCCCCTACGAATATTCTAAATAAGTTTCCCAGTTGCCTATTTACACGTTCGGCAAGGTTTGTCTGTGGGTTTCTTATTGCTGTTTACTTAGGTATGATCCCAAGCTCATCTAGTCCTTTGATCCACTGTTTTGATGTGAATTGTGTACCGTTGTCTGTAAGTATCGCCCTCGGTTTTCCAAACTCATTTACGTATTGTCGGAGTCTACGAAGCGTAGCTACTGTCGTGGCTCTTCTGAGTGTATATAGTTTTACGTATTTGGTGAAGTTATCTACAATGACTAGGATATACTTTACTCCTGCCGCTGCGGTTGGAAGAGGTCCATAAAAGTCGCCGCTAATCAATTCGCCTTTATTCGTTGGTATAATCGGTTTTGTACCCCCAAACAGGTTACGATTATTTGAGTCTTTACATCTTTGGCACTTATCACATGTTTTGACATAAGCTTGTACGCGCTTCGTCATCTGGTCGAAAGTGAAATGTTCCTGCAATAACTTTATGCATTTCTTACTACCAACATGACCGTACATTTCGTGTATTTCTCCGATGAGTCTATCCGTAACGTTTTCCGGTACGTAGAGCTTCCATCGTCCCTTACTTTTTCTATACAATTTATCATTAATACACTTATAAAATTTACATAACTCATTTCTACCATCTGTCGACAGATCATTCATTATCGGTTGTAATTTCTTGTCTTCCGACTGGTACGTCTCGATGTTCTTTAATATTTTGTGCATCTCTTTACTCATCTTGATTGTTATATGGTTCATTTGGTATTCATAATTGTCGTCGTCTGGATCTTCCCTCGTCATATCTTCTGGGCATCGACTCAAGATGTCGGCAACGATATTCTCCTTCCCCTTGCAGTGTATTATATCGAAGTTATATTCTTGAATACTGAGTATCCAACGTGTGATCCTCGAGTTGTTTAAGTGACACTTACTCATAAAGATCAGCGCTTTATTGTCCGTTATTATAGTCAACGGCTGTCCTAGAACGTAGATTCGGAATTTCTCCAAGCACCTAACTATGCTTAGCAGCTCCTTTTCCGTTGTAAAGTAGTTTCGTTCTGCTCCTTTGAAAGTCTTACTGGTATATGCTACGACGCAGATGTTTTTGTCGTCATCCAGCTGGTATAATTGGCCTCCATATGCAAAATTACTCGCATCACACTGCAAGAAGTACCTCTTATTTACTTGTGGAAAACTCAATATAATGGTATCGATAAACAGGTCCTTGACCTTCTGGAAACACCGGTCAAGATCGGGTGTCCAATTAAATTTCTGACCCTTTTTAAGTAACCCTAACAAAGGTTGTGTGGTTTCTGCATATTTGTTCGTAAATTTGTTATAAAAATTCGTAAGTCCCAGGAATCCCTTTAATTGCTTCTGATTCTTTGGGGTCGGGAACTTCCTGATTGCCGCTACCTTCTCCTCGGATGCTCGTATACCGTTTGTAGTTAACTGATAACCTAGGTATGCGATTTCCTTGCGGAAAAATTGCGATTTCTCCAAATTTATTGTTAGGTTGGCTGCTAATAGGTTCTCAAGTAATGCTTCAATGTTTTCCAAATGTGTTCGTACGTTAGTCGAATAGCAAAGACAATCGTCGACGTAAATGATCGTATTCTCCTTCACTCCCTCTGTCAATGCCATGTCCAAACCTCTCGTCAGGGCGGCGGAACTGGTACTTAGCCCAAATGGAGTAACTGTATACCTGTAACATTTTCCCTCATACAGAAACGCGGTGTAATCTCAGCATTGTTGTTTCAACGGAACTTGCCAGAAGCTACTCGTTAGGTCTATTGTTGACAAATACTTCATATTATTGCATCTCGCCAAGATTTCTTGAATCGGAGTCGGTCCTTCGTAGTCTGGAACAGTGACGCTATTTATCCTTCTTGCATCTAAACACAATCGCACATTCCCATCTTTCTTGATTACGGTGACCATTTGGTTGACGTATGGACTACTGCATCTTTCAATCACGCCATACCTTAGCATTTTGCTGATTTCGGCGTCCACCTTTTCCTTATACGCTATTGGGATTGGCCACCCGCGTTGGAAATATGGTGTTTTATCAGTCACTCTGAATTCATGTTCGTAGCAATCTATCCGTCCTGGACTTTCCCGAAATACATTCTTACACTTTACCCAAGTTCCTCCCTCGTCGTTTCATCCTCACATGTCACACTGTCGACTTTCTCATTGATCCTTCTCACGATCCCGTCCCAGTCTTCTTCTATTAGCTCCATGTGTATGATTGGTAATTGCAGTTCCTGTTCACCAGTCCTCCCTCCGAATTCGACGGTTTCCTTCTTCATATCGTCACACATCCTTCTTCTTTTGAAAAGATAATACCTAATATGCAGTCCCTAATTAAATTTGGTATCACTAGGAAAACACAATCTAATCTAACATTATCAATAAAAATTTCACACATAATTTGTTTCCGGATTAATTTAAACTTTCCGCCGACTGCACTAACAATTAGTGTGTTATTCATGCGGAGTTCTTCGTATGGACGCAGGCGTTGTTTATTCCTGTTAAACCACTCCTCTGCTAAACCGTTGATGGCACTTCCTGTGTCAATCAAGGCGTTAACCGTGATATCATCATTAAATTTTATCACTATCTCTGGACATTTAGAGATTCGTCTTTCCAGTTGTGTTTGTTCATCCAGGATTAACTCTTGTCGTAAGTCAGGTAACAATACATCGGTCTCATAATGTCGTAGCGTGGGTCTACGTACGGCTATCACTTCATGTGACCCACTTAATTTTTTTTTCTACCACTTCGCCACCTTTAGCGGTTGACGTGGAGGCGCTATTGTTCACAAATTCAATGGTGTTTACGGTCAGCTTGTTACCGAAATGTTGGAATTGTCGGTAGTTTCCACTTTCTCCTTTCTTATGCTGCCAGTGTGCCGGTTTTTGTTACGTGACTTTGTTTACAGCGGTGTTTTGTTGACTTTGAGGCACCCCTCTCGTGTCTCGTTTCGTTCACCTTGTCTGTTTGTCGTACAAACCTATCCTCTCTATTGCTTTTCTGCCGGATCATGGCATACACCGAAATTAACGATTCTAGATTCTGTATCGTCCTTACATCTCTTGTTGCACTTGCTATTTCTAATTCCCGCCCGTAATGACGCGTTATTTTTCTAATTAGTTGGTAGTCCGTGAGTGGAGGTGTCAGCTGTCGGCTCTCTAAGAGTTGCCGCTCCATGTATTGGACAGCGCTCATACGCCTCCGCCAGTCAAAACGACCGTACTCTAGATTGTTTCGGACATCATCTTGCTTCTCTGGGCCCCAATATTTTTGTGTAAATATTTCTTTGAACTCATCAAAATTCTTTATTTGGTCACGTACGACGCGCCACCATATTGCTGCATCGGCCTCCAGATGTTTCCCTATCCATTTCACGTTATCTGCTGGGTAGTACATTTGCTGATGTTCGGATAATTCCTTTAGAAACTCTATAGGAAAACGGTCTGTTCCGTTGTACTTGAGTTCGCAGTTATTGTTTCCGTTCGCTCTCGTGGACGGTCCCATCTCAGCTTCAGCTATACGTCGCTGCAGCCTCTCTTGCCCACTTTTAATGTGATTTATGTGGCTTTTCAACTCCTCAATCATTACGTCCTTTTCCTTCTCCGTTGTTGTGGTCTTTTGTTCTGCCGTGCGCTGGCGGTCGTCCACTTCAACGATCTTCTGTTTTAATACCTTGACGGCTTCTCCCTGCTCTTGTTGTTGTTGTGTAATGTTGTTCTGCATTTCTCTTCTCCATTCCTCGTTTCTATTATTCGTCTCTTGGATACGGTGATCTAGCTTTTGATCGACCTGTTCGACTACCTTCCGTGTACTATTTATGGCTTCCTGCCACTCTTGACGGTCTTTCTCTCTCACTTCCTTATTCTCCCTTACTTGTTTCTTCAGTTCATTTTTCAACTCTTGTATTCCACTTTCACTCTTCTTTTGTAGCTCGCTGATTTTCTCCTCCCACTTCTTAGTGTAATCCTGTAGATCCAGTTTTATTTTGCTAATCTGTTCTTCGTTGTGCCGTTTTAATTCTTCACGCGTCTTGTCTTGTTTCTCGCTCAGTTCTTCCTGCATCTTTTTCAGATCATCTCGCGTCTGTTGTTTAATTTCATTCTTTTGTTGCTCTAGTTTTTTGTTTTGCTGCTCTAATTTCTCTGTGATCTTCTCAAATAGCATTTGCAAATTCATTTCGCCGGGTTGGGACATTTGTCCCCCGGCCCTTTTCTCTGATACCCCCCCGCTGACGTCGTCGCTGGGCGTCGTACTCTCCTCCTGTCCTTCTACGTTTAATTCGTTATTAATATCGAATTCTTGGCCTTCGGAGTTATTAGTCGCCATTTTTGCTCGACTCCGCGTAATCATTCAGAGTTCTTTTCGGTTTTACAAGTATTTGTCTTATGCTAGTGCTTATATTATTCTTTACCAAACTACTAGCTACTCTATTTTACCACTGCCTGCACTTAACCAGCTCGTTTAATAAGGATTAACCCCATTAATCGGCCATCAGGTTGGGCGCCATATACAATGTAAATTAATTATGCAAATTTATTGCATAAATTAATTGATTATCTTTTTAATTAGGTCGTAATTAAAGTGTAACTAACCCCAAGTTTGGGAGGTCATATACAATGTTAATTATGTATGCTATTTTTATTGCATAGATTATTTTCATCTAATTAGAAATTTAGTTTGTGATTATGAAGGTGATGTCGGTACGAACTTTATCGTGTTTCTCTACTTTCTTTGGCCCTACAGTTGGATGTCATATACAATGATAATTAAATGTATTTCTTTAGTTAATTGCATGAGTTAAATTATTGTTAATTCATAAACCACAATCAAACTTGTTAAACATGAAATTGATTCTGACTTTAACTGCCAACTAAGCTTCTAGTCTGAGCATCTTTGTAAGCAGGGTAGTTGATAAACTATATTAAATTGAATCATGAGTTATAGATCCTATTTAGTGAGATGTTAACTTGTGAGTCAGGTCTTACACAAATCAATATAACACGAACGAAACCATTCTAAAATATGTTTATTAAAATATCGTATCTCATCCGTATTCATATCATAACATAGATCATAGAATAAGAGCACTTACAAATCTTCTAAAAGACAATAAAATTCTATACCACATTTAAATAATTGAATGAACAAGTTTAAAATAATTAAAAGAATAATCAAATATAGGCACTTATTCGTGCGTAGTGACGTTACTAGCTACCAATGTGGTGTGCTCATAATTTGCATTAAGGAGTTTTACGTCAAAACACATTAAACATTTATATACGTGAAATACTCATATACTAACAATAAACATATTAAGCATATACATAGTTAAAATCATGTTCCTGCAACAGACATATTAAAACACATACATAGTTACAATAAACATATATATATACTAACAAAATACATGTGCAATACTCTATAACATAATGATTCCTACCTATGTATTCGTATTCTATCTGACACTTGTTTATAAAATTCTCAGGTGGTTAGGTTCTAAGTGTCAGGTCAGTGGTATTTTGGTAAATTAATAATTATAATAAGAGGTTAATTTTGTACGTTACTCGTTCTGTCGTGATGTATCGCTCCCATGGTGTATCCATGCGGGTTCCTTCGTTGACGGTTGATGTTAATCCATATAGCACTCGTGATTGACACTTTCGATTTCTATATGTACATCGTTCGAGAACACTAGTCCGCACTCCGCGACATTCGCTATGAGTTTTGAGATTACCACAATGTAAGTTGCGGCATAGCACTTAGAATCTGTCAACTATGCGTATTCGCGTGAGTCTATTGACGCGATTCACGGTTTGATACAGTTACGCACTTAATAGTCTTTCATCTTGCGCTTTTACTCTCCTGCGACGCCTAGATTGCTTTCAAGTTCATTAGGCAATTATAATCATTGCTATTACTTGACTTTATTACGAAATAGTGTAGTATCACTACTTTATGTAAAGGTTCAAGAATGTCACTGCTAAATATTATCACCCTTTATGATAGTGTATTACATATAGTTTATGAAGTTCGTTATTCGCGCGTCATCGCGAACACTACCGTTCCGTTTTGGCGTTCTAAGTCTTATTCACACACTTCCATTAAGTCTGAGCAGAGTCTTTATAGTATTTCAACACACTTGGTGATTGTACGCAAGTGAGGGCGCAAATATGGCTCTGTCGTTTCGCAAGATCTACACGACATAACCATATTGGGGACGCTATAATGTGATTATTATTTCGAGATTTTTTTTTTTGAATTTTGAGTATTGCGAGAGAAGTACACCAACAATTAGAGCCCGTCAAAAGTGACACATGTTAGCTTTGTTCGAGGGTGGGCGACGAAAAGGAACAAACCTTTCCTTTCCGTTAAAACGATGTAAAAACCATTAACGAACAATGAGCAGTACAGCACACGTTGCGACGAACTGGACCATGCGTGGGAACGCTTGACTCCACAATTTTAACAAAGGAATGCTACCCTCACATCCGTCCAGTAACGAGAAAAATACATAGCCAACGGTAAAAGTTTTGTTCGAAACCATGTGTGCGACTTATAGTAAGACAATAGTTGGTGCACGGACAAAGGGCATGCGACTGAGTGACGCTTGTGGAGAACACAGATGTTATGCCACCCGTAGTTCATCGAAGGAAGTCGATAGTGTCTCAACAATAAGGGAATTTGACACGCTACACCAAAAGTAGCAGATGTGATTTCGGAAGCAAGGCCTTAACACGAACTCCAAGAACAGGGCAACGGACAAAAGACAGCAACTCGTCGAGTCTACGTGGACTGCGTCTAACTCAAGTTAAGAAAGCCAACCAGCCAATGAGGAACGAGAGTTCCAAAGGGAGCAACTGGAAGGGACGGTGCTGACAGGAGCCGGCGGCCAGAGAGCAAATCTCGAGTAAGAACATCCCTCTCCAAACGGCACTGGGTGGAGAATTCGCCAGAAATACAGACTGGAGACGAGAGGACACAGTGAGGTCCATGCAATAAGCCTATCAGAGATGATTTGGTGGGAAGTTGGAGCGATCATCGGAGTTACAAGAGTGGGAAGATCGAAATGAATAAAAACTGTATACGCAAGGGGACGCGCTCTCAGTTTTATTCGAATTTTTTCTCAGTTCTCAGTTCTCAGTCATTCGAATTTGTTACTTAGTTCATTCAAAACTTTACTCGGTTCATAAAAACTTTGCGCAGTATTTCAGTTATATCGATACTTCATTAATTTCAGTGAGACAAAGTTTTCTTCCAGTACATTGTTATTCTTAGTATCTCAGTAACCCAGTAATTCGCAGTATTTCATTAGATACTATAAAGACTCTGTTCAGACTTAATGGAAGTGCGTGAATAAGACTTAGAACGCCAAAACGGAACGGTAGTGTTCGCGATGACGCGCGGATAACGAACTTTATAAACTATATGTAATACACTGTCATAAAGGGTGATAGTATTTAGCAGTGACATTCTTGAACCTTTACATAAAGTAGTGATACTACACTATTTTGTAATAAAGTCAAGTAATAGCAATGATTATAATTGCCTAATGAACTTGAAAGCAATCTAGGCGTCGCAGGAGAGTAAAAGCGCAAGATGAAAGACTATTAAGTGCGTAACGGTATCAAGCTGTGAATCGCGTCAATAGACTCACGCGAATACGCATAGACGACTGATTCCAAGTGCTATGCCGCAACTTACATTGTGGTAATCTCAAAACTCACAGCGAATGTCGCGCAGTGCGGACTAGTGTTCTCGAACGATGTACGTATAGAAATCGAAAGTGTCAATCACAAGTGCTATATGGATTAACATCAACCGTCAACGAAGGAACCCGCATGGATACACCATGGGAGCGGTACATCACGACAGAAAGGAAAGGAAAGGAAAGGTTTGTTCCTTTTCGTCGCCCACCCTCGAACAAAGCTAACATGTGTCACTTTTGAAGGGCTCTAATTGCTGGTGTACTTCTCTCGCAATACTCAAAATTCAAAAAAAAAATCTCGAAATAATAATCACATTATAAGTGCATATTAGATATCAGAACAAGTAGGAGAGCTGTCATGAGTGTGATTATTTTAGACAAGTTTTAAAAAAAATTGTGACTAACCTGATTTCCAGTATTTTATTCATTTGTTTTCAAGGTCACGCTCTATGCGAAGCTCATAAAAATGTTTAAGAAGAAGGGTTCCATTTATGTACTGCAAATAATGTGTAAGCAAAATTTATGAGCAAATATTTCTTATATTTGTGAGTTGGGAATAATATGAATTCCACTAAAATTATTACCCAATTTTTCACTAGAAGTATACAAAACTATCCTTCAAGTGGTAGATTCGTTCATTCTAGGTACGTGTTGGTAGATGTACGAAATTGACAGGGCTTGACGTATCAATACATAACTAGGGGAACAGAAACAAAATTAAAGAATGTGTGTGTATGTGTGTAAACATATATTGTAACGTCTCGCGGGTAATAGCTAAAGTCAAAGTACGTTTTTGCGATCGTCACTTATGAATTATATTTACTAATGTTCAAATAAATCGGATTTGAAGTTTACCGAAAGAAACAGAAATCGAGTGTGTGTGATTTGGTAGAGATTAAGGAAGTTGTTTAATCTTAGTTAGAAGAGAGAGTAAGAACAATTTGGTTACACCCAGATTATACAATTTCTTATTTTTAAAATTCGCTGTTCATAAGATCAGCTGATTTTGATATCAACCTCAAAATGTTAGGTTAACCAAACACCACGGTTCGGTAATACTCCCCGGTGGATAGTCCTCTTCTTGGCTTACTGAAAATCTACAACAACTACCCTCTACAATAAAGAATACACGATTGATTATTTAACATAAAATATTCAGAGTATTTATTTGTATAATACACTGATTTCCTCTTCTTTCAGTATACAAATATTATAATCGATCTTTTCCAGTCAATAATACATTAGATCGATTTAGTTAGGTAAACATTTGAATTATCATAAAATATATTTTTATGATTTTATAATTTTATCCTTGATTAGACATTAAACAACATATAATTCATTTTTTATTAATTTCCCCAGGGTTAAGGGTAAGTTCTTTGTGTTATGAGACGGTCAGAAATGAATAATTATATACTACGCTTTACAAGATAAAAATTAATAAATTTCGAATTTTTGGTTTATTTCATAGTATGTAGTTCCGGATTTGTCCGCAAGAGTGCAGATTATTTCTTTATTATACACAGGGAATCATTTACGAAATATTGTAACTGCACCACAATTTGATATGAGGTTTTCTTGGTTAATAAGGATTAATAACGTTTATATTACCTCTTTCCTCGAAGTTTTGACTTGAATGGAGCTGTTTCTAGTGTTGTAGTTCTAGTTGTTTTGTAATTTCGTTGAAGGTCCCTAAGATACAATCTCGCTAAAAACTCGAAGTGCGGTTCAGCTAGGCCAGATCTTGGAATTGGTTATTTCACTTTTTTATCGGGTAAAGCACGTTATATTTGATATCTGAAGGAGTTTGAACATAAGGTGGATACTGTGAGTTAATTTTTATTCCATTTTTGCACCGTTTCCGAAAGTTTTAAAATGGTTTTAATACAATTTTTGTGACATCACTTTTCTCAACCGAACGGTTTTCAATCGTTTTTAACAATTAATTCATATGTTGTTATATCGTTACTCATAGTAACCAATAATTTTTATATCATTTTTTATTGGTGCCTCTATTTACTTTTGAGTATGTAGGCAGTTTTTAATTATTATAAATTTATTTCTTATTTATAGAAAAATAATTCTTTTTAACTTTGGTTTAATATCCAATTTGATTTATTTAAGGTTTTTCCGTTTATTTTCTTATAACCTTAGATATAGGTCTTTAATATTATTATTTCCTTTAATTGAATTTATATATTATTTATTAATTTCTTATAGTATCCTTACACTGCACTATTTTCTTCTGCCATTTTCCTCATACAGTATTATTTTATTTTTTATTATCATCTTATATTTAACTCTTTTATTTTTAACCCTGGGTTATCTTATATTGAAACATAATTATTCTATTAAATATAAAATTAAACCTAGGTACTAAATTTTAGTTGCCTACACAATACAAATCATACAATAATTAAACAAAATACATAACTGGTTAGTAGCAACACAGTCTACTATTATAATCAATTGTTTCTACATCTACAGCACAAGTCTGTAAGATGCTCCCTTCAAAGTCACTTATTTACTCACTGGGTACACTATAACTCACTTGTTACACTTTATATCAATTAAATATAGTTTATAATGTTTGGTGATATAAAGTAATTTAGAGCTAGGTATATTATACCCATTTCTGACCTTTATGGTAGGATAATTAAGTTATCATTTTTGGGACTGGGTTATGTAACGTTACAATATACAAATGTAGTGGGTTGTTTACAGCACTTGTTATTTCGCAAATTCAATATCACAAGTATTTCTGTCTTATGTAATCTGATCTGCAAATTGTCCATCATTGCCTCACGTACAGCTTGTTTCCATATCAATCTCGGTTCAACTCGCCTTCTTCTTCCTGTATGTCTCAAGTTAAATATTTTCCGAGGTCATCTTATCCTTGCATTCTCCTGATATGAGTATACCATATTAACCTAAGTTACTTTAGTTTGCGATGACGGTCACACGCATTGTCATGATGTACAGTGGAAACAGAAAAACTGACACCAGATAAAGTCACTAATGACATCTTTTATTAGATACACACAACAGTTAGAAATAAACAAATACAATCTTATACAACAATTTAAATTAAAGTTATTCAACACATCACAATAAATGTCACCTTATTAGTCTATTAAGTGAGGAATTTTCTGGCGATTTTGAGTCAGTGTCCATGGATCCTTCTGATTTTTTCCAATGTCTTCATAAAAGGTTATAGAATAAAGTTAAGGATACCTTTTAGCCCGCTCTTGAATTTAAGGGTTGTTTTCACCCATTTTTCGGGGGGTTAAAAAACAACATTTAATTAATCACGAGAACCCATAGAGAATCAAATTCTAAGCAAAAAAGCAGTACACACTTTTTCGAAAAAATGCGTTGTTTGCGAGTTACACGGGTTCAAAATTTTGCCCAAAAAACGCGTTTTTCAACATTAACCTGCAAATAACTAAAAAACGATGCCATTTTGCAAACACTTGTATAAATCAAAATTAAAGTCTATTAACAGATAAACGTTTTCCACTTTGTATGGTTTCGTTATGTCAAACGATTCTTGAGATACAGCCAAAACAAGATGCTGAATCACTGTTTTTCGATCATATCACATCCTTAAAACTTATATAACTATATTAAAACTATATAACTCGGCCAAAAATGGTTAGATCGTAACTAACTTAGTATCAAATGGAAGCTCTGTTAATTTCCTAAAATATGATGGGCTAATTACTTGTCTAGTTTAATAACGACGTTCTATATGAAAATATCGTAATTTCTACAAATTTTTTCCAAGAAAAAGTCCCTCCGCCATTTTGTCAAATATGTATATTAAGCCGAGATACTGTAGTTTTCAGGTGTCTATTATATTAGTAATGTTCTCAAATTTTTTGAAGCATATATGTACTGCTGTACAGTAACGCCTAACGTTTTAAGAAAATTAAGGTTTTTGGATTTTCCCCAAATTTCGCATTTTGTATTAAATATCTCAGTAACAATGCGTTTTATCAAAACATTAACATGAACAAAAAATAATGCTTATATAAAACCAAAAGTTTGAATTTTGTTTCATTCCTTTACGACTAAAACTCGATGAGTTACAGCAGTTTAAAGGTGTATTTTGCCGACATCGTGTAAAACATTTCTGACTGCTAGGCGAAATATCTAGTGTAGGCCTACAGTAGGTTTTTCGACTATAGTACATACGACAAAAGGTGTAGTTCTTTAAATGTCCTACAAAATGGATTTTGTTTGAAATTTGATTCTTAAAAATTGACCGAGTTATGACTAAAAATGTAAACGCGCTCCAACAGTTAGATTTTGTTATCGTACGTTATATGTTCGGGTGCGGTCCTGAGAGCCTATTAATTTATACTAAACTAGATTTTTTTTCAAATTGACAATAACATTAAGTATCATTATTATTTTTTTAACGTCTATTGTAAACAAAAGAATATCTGTTGCAATCTGTCACTCTCTGTACTGCTGGTTCTTTATATATCAATGGAATATTTAATTAAAAAAAATAATATAATGTTTATGGTTCGACTTTTCTTTGATTAAATTTTATAAGCATGGATGAAATATATATATTTTTTTGACTGAATTTTGAATAATGACCGCTAAAAACACGGACCCTCTAGCAGAGACCAGAAGAGGCCTGTTGCTCACTGCTTACAGCTGACACGTGTTTTTGGAGCATCAGCTGAGCGTCGGAGTTGTTTTTTGTTGTGCAAGGGTTGTAATATTTTGGTAAATATTAATAATGTTGTGATGTTTAAGTAAATGTACGTTAAACACCCCCCAAAAACCTGTAGGTACCAAATTTCAGGACTTCAAAGTACATCCTCGCCTTGTTTCATGTTTCAACCCTTTAGGGGTGGTTTTCAACCCTTTAGGGGTGGGTTTCAACCCTTTAAAGTCCAACCCTCGCGTCGGATGTATTCCTTGACGTCAAAATCGTAATCAGCACCCCCCAAAACCTTTAGGTACTCACGCCGGCATTCTCGTGAAGTTTAATACTTACACCCCCTGATTATAGTCTGCTTCAACCCTTTAAAAACTACCCTTTGCGTCTAATATAATTTTTGACGTCAGAATCGTAATCAGCACCCCCAAAAACCTATAAGTACCTAATTTAAGGGCTTCAAAATGCATCCTCGCTTCATTTCATATTTTCAACCCTTTAGGGGTAGTTTTCACTCCTTTAGGGGTGGGAGCGGGCCAACATTTTTCCTTAACTTTGTTTTAGAACCTTTTAGGAAGCGATATAAAAAGGAATCAAAAAATTACATGGACACTGACTCAAAATCGGCAGATAGGCTCTTTGTCACGCCTCATTTAATAGACTATTATTACAGCTTCGCATTAAGTAACCAATAACACTAACCCTCTAGTTGTAATGATAATTACTCCGAACCGCATTGTAATATCGCTAAGTCTAATTGCACTTCTTACCTGGCCGCTAGCGCGTATAATTATAATAATATGAGATTCAAGAATAGTCTGTCACATTCCGGATAGGCGCCTGGAACTCTCTAGAAACTGTGTTTATGTCTGACCTTGATAATGTCGCGTAGAATGATCCCCAAACGTCTGGAGTAGCTTCTTTTTCAGTTTAACGTAGAGTATTATTCATTCTGTTTATGATATCCTCTTCAAAATTCATCCCTACCTACCTACGAAAGTGTTAGGTATGTACTCAAGTTTAGAAATTCGACAAACTCTTCTGACGCTTGCTATGTTTGGTTTGTTTGTTATTGAGTTCCCATTATAGAATTAACAAAGCTATACAATGAATACCTTCTCTGATCGTATGGTGATTATCTTCTTCTCACTGTCTTGCATTCCTTTGTTTCCAATATTTCATTCAGCTGTTGCAAGATTTTCTTCGTTAGTTTAATCTACTTTTGTAACTCTTTCACGGTTTGGAAGTTTGTTAACTAAAAATCAAAGGTGCCTAAACAATTAGACGCACCTTATAGTTTTGATAAAACTGTCCTTGTCCATTAGCTCCCACTAAGAGTTTCAACTTCGTCTTCTTGAATCTTCTTTCTAATCTCCAGTGCACATATTAACCTCAGATTCTGCGAATCACGTAGGTAGCTTTGTATTGTGTCATCATATCTACTGCTACGATAATCTGGCCATAAGGGAATAATATCGTATACAGGAAAGAGTCACCGATCTCTGACGTCATAGCATGACATTTATCTGTCTATTTCCTGAAAGCGGAAGAAACGTAGGATTTACGAGAGTAGGTGACAGACAACATCCCTTCAATAATACCTGCAACGCGTTATTGAAGCGAGCTGGAGATTTCACTTTTTAGTTTGACTGTCTATGTTGTTAGTGGAAAACTATGCGATTTGATCAAATCAGTAAGTTAAAGATATAGAAATAGAACTTAAATTCAAACCAATCAATGGATAAATGGAAGATTATTGTGCGAAATGGAACAATTACATTAGAAGAATTGATAGATCAATAAAAATTATTTACAAAAGGTTATTTATTACTACTTACAAAATACGTACAGATTAATTGATTGATGTGTTAGTATGTATTGAGGTCTTGTTTTACTGTTTAGTTCAAATTAAAAGCTGTATAAACCTACTTCAACGACGTAGGAGGAAGAGAGCAAATAGGGCTGCTTGTAACAGTGCAAAAGTCTTATCTGATGATACAGATGTGGGAATGCCCGCCTACAGGACAGATCCAAAAGTGTGTGCTGCAAGCCTAGGCCTAGGCGCAAAATTAATTGAAAATTAAACTAAATATTTCCAGTTACAGCAACCAAATATTTAATGTTAAATAAACAAAATAATTAATTTCGTTTTTTATTCCGTCCACCCATTTCATGTTCTATTTATTCTCTACTAATTATTTGAATGACAATATTTATGGAGCATGACAAGTCAGTTAAGCTTGAGTAAAAGAATACAAAAGAGTCATTTTTAACCAGCATTCAGGGTTATTAAATACGTGTGTATTTTTAGACGTTTGTGTGATGATATTAGTGGGCGGGAGGGTTGGAGGCAGTTTATAATGTTGTAGTGATATAGTAGTGGTGACTCTGAATCCGACGTTATCATCATCAAATCAAACACCCACTGATGAGAAGATCTCAGCTGACACCTCCTTGGACCACGTCCATTCAGACAACTTGCCAAGTTCGTAATGAGCATGCATATTTCAATAGTATACACACCACGTCATTACTTGTAAACCTATGAACACGTTAACCAAGGTTTATACCATTGGTACCAACCCAGTACCATGTGTTTCCTGTAAGCTGGTCTGCGCAGAAGTCTACAGTTACTGCGTTCAAAACAATTTCTGGATTTACAGCTGCGTAATTGATACAGAATAAGTAAAATCAACTGATATTTTTCGCTGACTATAATTGTGCACTTTTCAAAATTAATATCCCACTTAACCTTTATTAGAACACATGCTAATGAGTACGATATGGTATACTGGCCTGGTGCAAAAGGAAGTAATGAGTTCTACTGAAAACATTTTTTTTAAGGCTGATTTTTGAACAGTTCAGGTAAGGTCATAGACAATTTTACAACTATTTGCAAAAACAAAGATAGAGTGGGAAATAGTAACAAAATCACATTCAGAGTATAACGTCTGTTGTTCATTATTATTAACTAACGACTAACAATTAACCATGTTAACTACGATGCTGCCCTTGATTAGAGTGATTATAAATGAGAAGGACTACTGTCTACATAACGAGATTATCTACGTAAAGTCAGTGGTAGGGCCTACACTGCGCTTAAGATCCGATGACAATATAAACTTTCTCACAAGCAAAATTTACTGTATACGTTTAGTGCATTTCAGTATTTCAGTCTTTGTAACTTCAGTAGGACACTGTATTTGTCCCCAAGGCTACGGTCAATCATAACGACACGTGATGCTTATGGCAATTAGGTGTCACTGTCCATATTAGGAAGAGAGGAAGGAGACAACAAAAGCAATGATAACATCAGAGGTTTAGAATGTATGGCGTTGTATAATTAATTAAAAGCATTAATGGGAACAAGGGTGTGAAGAAGTAACGTGTTTGTCTTTCACTTACAATATTTTTTAAAGTTTTGTATGTTCTCTAAATACAAAGCACTGTAAATTTAACGAGTGCAATTCTGGACGTATGATGAAATATAACAAAGGTCAGGTTGGCTTTCAAAGAAGTAATAAATTGTTGTTCATTTCATTTGACTGGATCTCCACCCACAAACAAGTGAGGCGGCGTACAGGTGGTAGAGTTGCGCAACTAGTGATTGACTAGAGCTCACACAGTACTGACCTAACTTTCTACCAGCTGCATGACGTCTGTTACACTAATTACGCCGTTTACTGTAGCGAAAACATATTTAACGTAAATATTAGTAGCACTTGATTGAGGGAACTATCATAGTGCACCAATTCAGTATCACTCACCACACTAAATTTGATTACTGGGACGTAACCTCAGGGCATTAACGGCTGACATTAACAAGTGTGAGCTACAACACTCGTTGTCTCATTCTCTGCTTTTTTCATTTCATAATAACATATATTTAGGTCGTAAGTATAGTTTTTACGATGGGCCTACTAATAAATTTTTATTTATAAATTAATTAAATATTACTTTATTAAATTTCAATATAATAAATTTTCAGTTCTAATATATCTAAAATTCCGAAATTAATATTACTTGTGAATATGGCAAATCGCAAAAAATTACTTAACACATAGTAAGTAGCGTTAGTACGGGTATATTCCTGCGGGGATCCATAACAATACATGTTCTAACCTATTTCTAAGGCTTTCACGGCTGGCATCAACATTGTTGAAAATGAAATCCGGGCTATTGGGCCGTGGCCTACTAAAGTTGTTATTCTGTAAGATGTTATTCTCAAACGTTTCGACCTCTCCTCTGGAGACTAGCTTCAGTGATAAAACGATTCTAACACAACTGACACGGTGTTCGTCAGTAACCACAGTAATTTGGCAAAGAACATTCGTGGTCACACCGTCAGAGCGAGGGCTACGCGTCAGAGACGTCCCCTTGTGTTTCAAGTACCGAGCTACCGGTAGGAGCTCCTGCCTTGAGGTCCGGTCCAAACGGAATATATTTGACATTTAGGAGCCGTTACAACGGCATAATCGTACTAGGCCGTTCTAGTACAGTATTTGCTGAAGCCGCTTCCAAGAATCACATAAAAGATATTCGCAACCAATATCAGCAACCTCATAGGCATTTCTCGCCGTTCCCGTAAGGCAGTTCCGCTGGCAGAGAACGCACTGGTCAAGCGCCAAGCGAGCGACACCGTACACGTGACCTACGCAGCACATCGGAGCACTTCGGGGTGATCCAGTGGCGTTCCGGTTCCACACCTATTCCCTCAATAGAGTAAAACTTGCAGCCCTAGTTTTACGGGGGCTGGACGTACAGGCAGATCGTTATTGACGAGGGTTACAAAGTAGTGACGGCCTCCCGGCTTTACACAATCTTTGGCTCTCGTAAGCCACTGGCCCTGATCAGACTCCTCGTGGAGAAGGGCGAACCCACCCAGGCCCTGTTACATACAACTCAAGCGGCTGTTCGGGCTCCGCGTCAGCGTAGAGCCCTGCCGTCAGACCTGTCGGATTTCCCAATGCCACCGGTGTCAGAGGTTTGGTCACACACAGTAGCTTTGACTGTCGGAACGCACCGGCCTGCGTAGATGCGGTTGCATCGCTTGACGCAGGCCTGTGCCGTCGTGGGACGCGGGTCTTTGAAGAGAAAGTTTTGACCGCATGTGGCACGGGGGTGTCCTTTAGAAACTTACGGAAGTCCTCCCAGATTGCTACGTTCACTTCATCGGGAGCTTTCTGCGAGACCGTAGCTTCCGAGTGAGAATAGACCACGCTCTCTCTTCGGACAGGCTTATTACCGCTGATGTCTCTCAGGAAAGCGTGTTTAGGCCTTCCCTGTTCTCGATGTTCGTCAACGACACGGTCCGAGTGGCTGGAATAATACTGTCTCTGTTTGCGGACGACACCAAACTCGGGCCGAATGCAAACTTTGCGGCCATCAACTTGCAACACCAACTTGACCCGTTTGTCAGGTGGGCCGAGAACTGGAGAGTTGACGTTAACGCTACTAAGAACGCAGCGGTAATATCCTCGCGACGCCGCAAGCGGCCTCTGCCGCTTACCGTAGGCCCAGTCGAGTTGCCCTGAGCCAATAGCGTCAAGTACCTCGGGCTTCATCTCGACTCCCGAGTCACCTGGGGAAACCATGCACAGAAGATCCACCAACGAACCTCGGGGCAATTCAGTATGCTCTGGTCCGTGCTTTCGAATCCAGCGATGACGCCCCGGCTAGGTAAGCTCATAGTTAATACGAACGTGTTTCTGGTGATTACCTACGCCTGTCCCGTGTGGGGTTACCTTGCAAGCTATCATAGATCGGCTCTCCAGCGCGTTCTGGTCAGGGGACTTAAACCGTTTAAAGTCCCCCTGAGATTTTCTTCTCGTGCTTTGAGAAGAGGACTAGGTGTCCGCTCTCTTGATGACACCTTGAGCCGCCTGGCGCGTAGAATCTATGGTCCGCTACTCGTGTGACTCACAATCCCCTAATCGTCGGACTCGGTAAATACAATCCAAGGCCAGGTAAGTCCTGCAAGCGACCCCCGTTTGTTAGTCTCGGTGGTATGGGGGTGGGTGGAGGGTTGCTTCACGGAATTCTCGTTAAATAGAATGCGCATTAATCTTTGGAAATACATACCCTAACTGATTCACTGTCTTTTTTATATAGGATACGAATAGGTCAACATTTACGTAATCGTTAGGAAGACATTTGAAATGTTTATTCGGTTATTCTGTAAAAATCTGGAAGGACACTGTTTACTCGAATCGGTACGTAAAGAGTCATCAGGTGCTGAAGGTAAACATATTCTACTAATCCACTGCTATAACAACATAATTTTTCATCCCAATTTTTTTACCGTATGGTCCAGCTAATTGTTCTGAAATGTTTATTGCTGTTACAGTGTTCGATTTGGAACACAAACACTCAAGAAAACTTCAAAAAGTTAATTATTAATTTTTCACATTTTTCATTGTTTAATTTTTCGTTGTTTTACAAATCTTATACAGTATGAAATATGAAGGTGAATTTAAAAACGAGAACATTTTCTTCTTCCTGCCTTCTTCTTCGCTTCCACTATAGTAGCTAATTAGTCTAGACTACTAGAAGACGTCTTGATTGCTCAGTCACCACTCAGTAAACCGCCCAAGAAGAAAAAATGAGGAAACTTCACTACCTCATTCTTACTTTTTACTCTAGTGAACTAGTAAAGTTTCATCTTTTTTACTTTTTGGCGGTTCAACTTCATAGTCCTCTTTGAAGGGGTCCTCTTGATAGTCTACGGTTCCTTTCGGGTCATGTTACGAAAGGAACTTTTAGTCCAGGAAAGCTGTTTACTCACATATTTAACTAGTAAGAAATCGATCTCTTCGTGTAATTGCGACATCACCTTATCTGATATTTATATACCGTTTTATATTATAGAAGATTCTTGATAAAAGAAATCATGTTTATAAACGTATATTCTTTGATGCAATTTTATAATTAATTATAAGTGATTATAAGTTTTTCTCTTACCGTTGAAATTGCATTTGGCGCTATACTGACTATGATAACGAGAGTAGACGTGTTTGTATCAATTAATTTAAAACGTTTTAAATTGCTTTTAGTTGAAATGTTTTTAGTGTCTAGTTTTATTTTTATTATCTTTTTAAGAAGAAGGTTAGAAGAACAATTTAAATATGATTTTTCTTTAAAGCTGACGAAACTCTGATAACTGAATATTGAATTCCTTTATTTTGTGGATAAACTACAAAATTAGTGTAAGCAATATTCAGTTGCGGATTCCAATTATGTTAAATATTAGATCCACAATTAACATATTATTAGATGTAAAATATTTTTATTTTACATTAACATTTTTAGATTTAAATTGTTGTTGCCACCATATTCGAGGATTTCCACTATTTAATGTTCATGTATCCTGACCAGTTAATAGTTTTATTATATTAACTAAAGGACAACATTTTAATTTAAATAGATGTACTTGACTTTAGTGCTTAAGTAAATTAACGAACATGAGTAATAAAGTAATTTTATTAAAAATGTAATTTAACAATTTATTTGTTAACGGTGAGCTCAGTACAAAAATTATGAAAATCGTTAATTTATGTGTTGACAGAGTAATTGTCTGAACAGAAGTTTTGTAATACAGTTATGATACAGTTCATTCTTATGTGAACGTATAGTATAGTGAGTTGGGGATTAGATCTGATCAATGCCACGCAAGGTTTACAGGATAAACGTTAATGTTAATAAGTCACGATTCCTCTGTTACTTATTGCACAGTATGAACTAAATGTGTGATTCAACGAAATGAGCAACGTTCAAACCGGACTAGTAGAAAACACAGTCAACAACATGTGTGCTGGAAAACACAGGATAAAATAATTATTAAATTGTTAAAAACGAAAATTTTCATCACCGATGTTTGTTCCACACAGTTCGAATAAAATTTCTAATCCTTTTATTCAGTTCATAAACCATATGTTCACGATAAGTTTTTTGCAACTTGACGGTTACCTTGCAACTGAATTTTAATGACTGCATACTGATGACAAGAAATTCCAGTTACAATGTGTATAATCATGGCAGTTGAATATTTAAAACATTTCTGAACAAACTGAATAAAAGCACGCTTAATATTGTAACGTGACGTTTCCCTCAACATAAAGATTGTCATAAATATACTGAAGTACAAAACAATAATAAAGTAATAAACCTGTATTATGAAATAGATGTATTAACAAGGAAACTGTAAGACCATTGTAAAGTAGAATAGGAAAAAAGTAAAATATCAAACATGTATAGATTGAACTTAATAACAATACTTCCAGTAGACTGAATAAGAAATAATGTACAAAATAGGTAAAAACCTATAATGCAGAGCCTAGCTGGGTAACCAGTAACTGGAAACAGGGTAACATAATCTAAATAAAATCTAAGATAAAAAACTATCAAACTAGATTAAATAGTTAAATCTGATCGTGGCTGATAGGCACATATACTATTCAGAGAGAAATTATTATGATATAAATGGGTAATAAAAGTTTTATTTCGGTATAAAAATGTTATAATGTATGGTAGAAAAGAAGTACTACTATTGAATGTTAAAAGAATGCTAAAGATGTAAAGAAGAATGAGATGTATATAATTTAGTAATAGAAAGTGTAACAGATAAACTGACTAGTAGATTATGAAATAAGAAATAACTATTGTTTGTTATGGACAAGATAATAATTTCGTTAGTAAGAGATTAATGTTACACCAAACTTACATCTACTTGGTAGGTAAAAGGAGACAATGTTGTATGTAAAAAGTGTGCTAAACAATGTCATATATATAATCAGAAATGTAGTGTGTTTTATTAGATTAAGGTATAAATAATCATAAATGTTTGTAATGGACAAGTAAGAATGTAATTAACAAGATGTTAACTTGGGCAAAAACCTACATCTACTGTAGAAGGTAGACAGGGACATTACAGAATATAAATGTTATATTAGCTCATTATATGTCCAGTAATAGATCATATAGTTTGTAATGAATAAGGAATAAATGTTAACTTGTGTTAGAATTAAGCAATTTCACTATAAGAAGCAAATGATAGTCCAAATGTTTTATAAAAAGTTAAGTTCATAATATTGTAATCACTAGTATTAGAATACATGGTAGTAACATAAAATCATATGTACAATCAAGAAAACTAATAATGTAACAAAAAAGGTATCTTTTAAACATAATTTGTCAGAATAGGCCAAACCTTAAAATTGTTATTTTTGGAATTAGTGCATAGAAACATAGCTTGTGAGATCGTAAAATGATCAGTAGATAAAAATCAGTTCATTGGTAATAATATCTTTACAATTGTACATAGTATAAGGAAAAAATGTTAAATTTAATAATTTTTAATAATTTTGATCTCAGAAAAGGGACGCCATTCACGACAATGAGTGAGATTTCGACCAATGGGAATTTTTCACTTTTGTGTGTATGAACCCAAAGACTGACGCCAAGCCAGGGAGTTGATTGTTGGAATTCGTAGAGTAAAGAACGGTTCCCCTGTGACACCGATAGCCGCGAAATTACCATCAGAATCGAACCTCGGCTAGGTTAGGTGTACAGTGATAAACGCAACATAACCAAAAAAAGTGAGAAAAGTGTTATGGATTGTTTATATAATCAGAAGAGAGTTAAAGTGCATTAATAATTTAACAGTGAATAATAAAGTGTGTGCAAAAGTAAAGGAAAGTAGTGTGCATACTTCAAATTATAAACGACTTATAACGAATTACGATAATACTACTGTAACACTTTATGTACACTTGAAAACTATTTATTCCACTACCACTGCACAAAAACATTAACACTTTTATAATTTTTTTTCACGTTTCAACTATTATTTCTTTTAATGAATAAAGTTGTGTTAGTGGTTAAAATCACAAGCAGAATTATCACTGTTGCACACCACTAGTAATGTGCATTAGTGGTGTGCAACAGTGATAATTCTGCTTATTATTTCTTTGTTTTTTAATGTTTAAAACTGTATAACCTATTGAGATAGGTTAACCTCAAAATAGACACTGTTCAGCGCATACGAACCAATTGTTTTTTTAGATATAAGATATTGTTTTGTTCTATTGAAGTCAACTTTGTATTGTGATGTTTTGTACTTCGCAAAAGACATGTTTGTAATTAATTATTGTAGTCACAAGAACCCAAATTTATAGTATATTAACATAACATAACCAGACATAGGCCTGATTAAGAAGATCGTATTGCCAACTGCTGAGCAAAAATTTCAACAAGCCTGGACAATTAAAATAAGAAAAAATGTTATTCAGTTTAATTTAAAAAGAAAAGTACAGACTCTAAAAAGAGAATAAAAGAATATTGAAAGGAGTTAATTGTGTTTGAACAATTATTTATAATACTTAAATTTTTTTGTCAATTTCTGTTAGCGTGGTCAGACATCTTCGAAGAATAAGTTGGTAGTACCTATTGTTTGTGTACCACGTGTGATTTGAATTATTTAAATAGGTAAGTGAATTCAAAATGGAATAAAGGAAGGGGTGATTAATTGAAGTTAAAGAATTTTAATTAGTCAAAACATTAATTATTTTAACTAATGAAACATATTTCAATTTACTAGTACCTATTTTGGCGCCCATAAGTGAAACTCAACCAGTTCATAAACCAATACTCAATTATCATTGAACATATACTCAATAAGAAAATCTACATATTTATTTGAAAATATCTCAACACAAGCAAAAAACACCACGATAGACAATTGTACGCTATAATATTAATATTTATATTGGAAAAAAATTATAAATTCTAGTAATTTTTATTACGGGAATCCTTACAACTAAGTTTTATGTGTTGTATATTAGCGCGGTACAAGACGGATTCAAGATAAGGAATGCTGGTTTTCATCTAAGGGTATGTCGACTGGAGAAAGGAGGAATTATCTGCATTACAGTAATTGTATTCAAGTGACCAGTTACTCAGTGCGAAATAAAGACGGAAGAAAATTAGAGTAGAAGTAGTTTAAACACTATAAGCTACCTAAATTACAGTAATCAGCGAGAAAGTTGACTCTTAGATTATGGGACTTATGTAACGGTCGGTATATGAGACCTGACTTTGGATAGTAGTGTAACAAGGATTTTGATGCCCAGAATAAATATATAACAAAGAAAATCTTTAAAATTCTTTTCCTTAAAATTTTTTTAAACTAAAAACGAAAACAAACTCTAATCTTCCCTTCGTTAATACACAGCAACATCTTCAACAGTGTTTCAAAGAAACGTGTATTAAAAACTGAAAACCTTCTGTTTAATTAAAGTTTCTTGATGAGAGAACGACATTAAAATAAATTAAGAAAGGATAAAACAAACACTACAGAAGAAAGTAATATAATAATTAGTTGCTTCGGCAGTGCATGACATGGAGAGTACATTAGAGAGACACTGTACACTAGAACTACTGAGAATTCACACAAATTAACAAGGGACATTTAGCGTTCACTACAGTTAATGAAAGGGACTTTACAATGCGATACAGTATTTTTTTAATTTATGCAGAAATATTGACATACACAAACATTTTTTGTAGCTTTGTTTCACCCGTAGCATTAAAATATTATAACTTTTTCGTTAGAAGCTTGATAAGCGAGTGATTATCATAAAAAACATAATATAAAGTACTAAGAATTTAACACAAAGTTAAACCATATATAAAACCAAACACTTATCACTGGTAAACATAAGAAGGTCTGAGAAAAATAGTAACATATTTTATAATCACTTTAAAAATCATTTACAATATGCGTTTACTGTATATGTCGTAAACTGAATACAAGAAGAAACTGTTTCCTGTTTAGTAGGCCTACTGGAAAACATATATAACGCAAGGTTTTATGTCTACTCTGAAAAGAAGTACTAGATAGAAGTGATACTCTGTCTTATGTTTAACGATGAATGAAAGAATATTTGACGTTTATCTCAATTCTGTCTTTTTTTTTAAAGTTTTCCATTTTTTTTGTTAGAATATTATATTAGAGATATAAAAATTATGTTAAAATATGTAACTTCTAACATAACTTTTTCGCCTGTGTGAGCCTGTCTTTTAGGAAAAAATTGTTATCGAGCATACACATAATACATTACAGTGGGCGTACGAAGAATGTGTACAAGATTACATACTTCATACTGAGGTGATATAAACTAAGGGCACTTTCGTCATCTAGTTTTCGTTAGAGAAGCTGCTATAACTGTGATGCCAATGGTTATCAACATGTGCACGTCAACATCAACAGTCACATCACCTCAAACGTAAGGCCGTGAGCCGACACAGTTTTAATTAACCAAAAACATGAGTTCAGTTCACGTTTCGGACAGTCAGCGCAACCGATATCCATCTGTTTTGAGTGAAACCGCATACATTATCAAGCGTCCAACAATTGTCCAAGAGTTATATCTTTTCAACCGCGTTTAAATCTGTCTCATTGTTTTACTTGCCTCAGCGTCGCGCCGTTAGCGTCAATATCTTTTATTTGCTCACGATTTCCAAACAGACACAAGAAGTTCAAACAAAGATCGTTTGAAACTGTCAAGTCTGTTAGCAGAGTCGGATTTCATTCCTTTGCCGATATGCTGGATTGCAAACGAATTTTACTACAGTCAATTTACATTATTGTTTGAAAACATTTTCTTGCCATACATAACAATATTCTGGTATTGCAATGTTGTAACAAAATATCTGACTTACAGCCAGTCCAACACCGATCTTTTGGTAAATTTGCAGGCATAAGTTTGAAAATTTTTAAATACAAGTTCATATTAAAGGTCCATCCTGGCTTAACAACAGTACTCATTGAATGTCAGCTGAGCATTCGAGAAAACTGTCGTGTCAAACGACTATCAGGCGACAACATGAATCAGTTCTGCCTCATCTGAAAGCAATATTTATGTCTGCAATCTCTGTGTGATCTGATATCAGCAATCACTGTAGTAAAGTCAGGTTATGAAAGAAACTACATAATTATTAAAATCTTGGATAATTTTAAATGCTGACTACAGAACATACATAATTTACCTTTTGTCTAATTAGTTTTAACTGCTTTTAGGGGGAAGAGATTTTGTAATTGTTTTCCGCATTTCCCAGTTGTTGCATCACATTTCTTGGCTTTGTTTGAAAGTGTATATTCATTAATAAATTTGTTTGTTTAAGTTATTCATTGACTGAGAGTAACGTGTATGACTTTACAATAAGAGTACACTCACGTTCTGTAGGCCTACACATAGGTAAGAGTTACATCTAAGCATAATGTTTACTGTTTGAAGGTTCTTTGTCAATTCTGTGTCACACTTTTCTCCTTTTGCTGAAAAATTGTTCAGCAGAGTATATTTGTAATTTACACAATAATAGTCTATAATATTATCATAACATAGGTGAATTAATATTAATCTGTAGGTGCCAAATGAGTTAGTTCGTAGTTTTAATGACTTGTAGGTATTAATTTTAAGTGTTATGGAGTACAGAACGAGTTATCGAAACGTAGGAGAAGCCACATTGTAAGAGAATTTCATATATACTAACGAATTACAAATTACAGTACAAAATAAGTTTCTCTTTATTCAGTTTTCTTTTATTTCTTTACAGTTTAGTGAAGAAAATCGGACCCTAGTATATTGTTGCACGGTTCTCTGTTCTTAACACATTGTCATTGTACTCCATTCTTGACAGCTAGTTATTTTAATTTTGCATTAATCATTCTATAGTGCATCTTTATTTGACAAATACTTTGCATAATTAATAACATATTTAATTAATTACATATAATAGCAATTATTTGAGTTTCAGAGAATTACCCTGAGCTGTAAAGCTCGATCACTATTTTGATCGACCTACACTTTTGTTTAGTAAACAAATAATTGTAGAGCAATCACACAATAAACGCTAAAAATTACAAGCAATCGGATTTGTGTTAAAATACCTTTAGTCTGACACCCGGTTAGTTTTTAACAATTTTTCCAAATTTTTTTTCGTTTTTGAAATCAATGAGGTCTCTGGGTTAAAATATTTTTAAATTTTCTTGTGCATTATACTTAGATTTTTGGTTAAAATTCTCTTTAATTGGATATCCCACATGAAATTTGCAATTTTATCAAACTCTTGCCTCACTTTTTGGGCCCTGTCGTTCCAAAGTTTTGAAATTTTCGGAAATGAACACTAAAATTCATATTTTGGTCAAAATTTCCTTTTAATTTTATGTAGTACATGGACTTCGCAACTTTTTTAAAAATTTGGATCCCTCACGTTTTTGTCTCCCGCCGCCTATTTGGGGGGGGGGGGGGCAATCTCGCAAGAAATGGGTGTCTGTAGGGTAAAAGTATAGACATGCATGTCAACTTTTAGAAAAATGGTTGATGTGTTCCCAAATAGACAGACAGACAAATGCCAAACGGCTGAGTTAAAACTGAGATCTCACTTCGCTCGTTCAGTAAGACAACATGAAATAACAAACTCTACAGTCTTTGTCTGCTACTGATCAGAGCTTTTGGTTGAACACAAAGCCCTTGCATTAATTCAACATATGTTAACGTTGTGAATCAGTCTTTCTAATTATTCTTGTGACTTGAACTAATAACCACGAGAAATTATTTGAATAAATAATAACAAAATAATGCTTTCAAACTTTATACTTGGTATCCGCCATCGAATATTCGCTTACACTTACAGTTGAATCGTATTCCTATTGAACAGAAATTTATATTTGAACCAACTTGAGTGGGACGAAAGGCAAGCAAGTGTAAAAACTATTTACTTTCAGTTGTGTGTATAAATGCGTGTTTTCGATGGCTAGTAAGGCAACAAGAACAACTTTCAACAGCCACAAGATTCTTTTATTTTCTCGCTATAAAAGAAGCAACCTATATCTATAACGTATTATAGCAGTGACAAGCCAAGTTTGAAGCATGCGTACTGTATTTTGAGTGTTATTTTAAAACTTTAAATAGATTTTTTGTATATTCATTTTAGTATACTCACTCGGGATGTCACTTGGGTAAAGCTAAAGAATACGGATTGATATTTTGAATAATAGCACGTAATAAATTACTTTACAGTGAATTGCAGTCAACTAGGAAACTAAGCCTATATAATATTGCTTTGTCTTCAAGACGATTTACTTATTCAGCGTTTTTATATACTCTTGAATTTGCTTGCTTTTAAAGACGATATTCAGAAAATGTTGTGGCATTATTTCAATTATAAAATTTGAAATAATATACAGCCGTTCAGTCTTCACAAATAAATATACTTTAATTTATTATGTTTCTTCAAATAACATTTGAAGCTGTAATTTTGAACGTGTCGGATTTGGACGTCACATTTAATTTACGAGTTGAGCGTATGTGCTACCAGTTTTAAATTTGTTTTCCAGAAGTAACAGAATAAGTATAACACCGTTTTGTACAATGCTCGTGCTGGTTCGTTAACAGCCTTCGGGTTTGACAAACTAATTGAGATGCATGAAACGACAGAGGTAAATCTAATTATTGAGTATTGGCGGTGGTGGAGACGGGGTGTTTCTGAGTTTTCGCCTAAAGCAAAGCCATTAGTGGGCTGGTGCCAGCCACGGGTTGCGAGGTGCGTACGCAGGTGCATCTCCTCCTGTGTCCGTTCTCTTCTGTTCGTGTTAGTCTCTCGTTCTCGCATGTTCAACAGACCTAATAACCCGCTTCCACAAAGCTTTCCTTAAACGTCTGCTACAAACTTTTAATTTATTTTTCTCCTTGTTTCACGCCACTATTGTTACGAAATCAAAGACTAGTGGCCTTGGTAAATAATACTGAAATTCAATAGCTATTATTACCGAAACATTTACCCGTTTTTATTTATTTTTTTCAACTTTCCTGCCTGTTTTGTTTATAAGATAGCTGGAGGCGTAGTTATTTTGGAAGATTTCAAACAGAAGTAGCTCAGATTTTAAAGTATAAATGTTTTTAAACAACCTTCAAATATTAACCATAATAACTATCGTAGCATAATCTGTGTGTCGAAGTATGTATCTGTATGATTACCGCCATTCAGTTTCAGAGATACACAATATTCGCACATGCACGCATGCAAACGTTACTGCTTCAAACGATCGTAACCTCATTGATTAAAAATTGCATGTGATTTTTAGAAGTTTATTAACTCAAAATAATTTTTTAATGTATCTTTTTAAAACCGTGACAGAAAATGTGGAGTAATGTTTACTTTATTGTAGTCACATTTATTGTCAGTACATTGTAGCGTGTGACTGCACATTCACATTAATGCGACTGCCAAATGTGTCACTCATCTCCCCCCCACGTACACAATATTAAATGTGTAAAAATAGTTATCTGTGTAATGTACATTTTTCGTTCCTAAGTTACAGAGCAGTACAAACTAATGTTCTGACAAACCTTTCTCCAGTTATGGTTACATGATCAACGTATAGTAAATAAGGTAATTCAATGTATTCTACATAAATTTCCACTAATTATAACATAATAGAAAATTTTAACAAATTTTAAATTATAGGTATATGCTATCGAGTTATGGTACCGAATACTTGCTTTTATTCTTCTGATTGTATAGTGCAGCCAGACGGAGCATGTCCTGACCTAATTATCTTTAATAGGCTCCACTGAAGTAAGAGCGCACATTCGGAATGGTACGATAGAGCTTTAAGCGGAAGATTGCATTGCATCACTCTGTGGACATGCAAGTTTCATTGTTTCTTGGGCTTGTTAATACTACCGCGTAGATCTATGTACTGCATATAGCTCATGAATGATCTACATCCTTAAACGTTGTATGGTCTATTGTATGAAAACTAGTTATTTTTATATCTCCATTCTTGTTTTAGTACCTACAATAAAAGTATTTAGTAATGAGATACTTTTCCATTGCTTTAAATATGCCTTAATATCGTGTTTATGCAAAGTGAGTGGGTGAGTTTCTTTGTTATTAGATATCCTTGCTGGCTGGTTAGAGTTAATTTTTTTGTTTTGAAAGACAATATTTTTAACAGTTTTATAAAATCGCCTTGTTTCTTTAAACGGTTAATTAATACACTGATATCGAAGGCAAAGAGTAGCCATAATTATTCCTGTAACAATTCTGTTTCTTGTATGTTCCCGTCAGTTCTTACTCACCAGTTTACAGAACTAAATGACATTCGAGACGAACAACAACGTGCTTTTAATAATGCAACTGTCATTGTAAAGTACGCCAGCAAACGTCGTACCCAACGTACATCTAAGAATGTTATTATTTCACCATAGGCCTAGTCCAGCATATCTAACAAGTCTATTCAAGCTGTTGTGCAGTCGATTCCTTTGTCATTGCGTTTGTGTCTACGTAAATTTGACGGATCTGAGATCTGACAGTTGCCCAGTCTTTGACATTGGTATGAAACGGACATTTGAGAAGACAGCGAGTGTATGGAACAATCTATCTCCTCTCTCAATTGTATGACCACGAATTACACTTTTCCCATTGTTACGGTAACAATAAATGAAAATTTAAAAGTTCCATAGTTTTCTTTTAAAAGGATGTACTAAACAGTATCAGTGGTTCCTAGGCATGGTGGACTACGTAGATAAATTTTCAAGTAAAAATTATACAACTTCCTAGATTTTCGAGCTGCTAGACGCTCACGAGCGACTTACTAGTCGACTATCTGTTTTGTTTAAGTAGATGTAGAGGATTAGCACGATTTTCCCTAAATATCCGATTTATTGGTCCACATTTGCTAATATTGGGATTTCTCATTATTCTCCTCCGCGACGTCTGTCTATATTGCAGACCAGTATGATTTGTTTTTCGTCCCAGTGGACTAGTTTTAGTGTGGTACAGTTCTGAGTGTTCCAACTTCTTGCGCTAGTTCACTGATTATTGTCAATAAGTATCCGCAATTTTGTTATAATCGTGTGTAGGTTGGCAGTACCTCTTGGTGCTTTTGTACGCCGACAGATGGTGCCGTTGTCTCCGTTTGTGGGCTGTTAGACCATCCGTCGCGTCGGTCAGCTATCAAATGTTGCGCGATAAACATGGCTGCTCCTCTCTCCGTTTGCACCGACGAAGAACAGCGTGCAGTGATCCGATTTTTGTGGTCTCCAGGTGTATCAGGAGACGAAATCCATAGAAGACTTACAAAACAATATGAGGACAATGTTTTACCACATCACGAGGAAAGATCAGGACGCCCAACCTTCTCCACTGCTAATCCCATTATTGAACACGTTAATGTCATGATTCAGACCAACCGAAGAGTGACTATCGATGAAGTGGCGTACCATCTGCAAATTAGTCATGGTTCTGCATATGAAATTATACACAATAGGATTGGTTTTCGTAAAGTCTGTGCAAGATGGGTCGCAAAACAACTCACTGAAGAGCACAAGAGCAATCGTGTGTCTATCTGTCAACGCATACTAGACCGGTATGCTATTGAAAGTGAAGTTTTTTTGAAGCAAATAGTCACTGGAGATGAAACATGGATCCACCATTTTATGTGTGAAAGCAAACGCCAGAGCATGGAATGAAAACACCCCAAATTTCCAGTCAAGAAGAAATTCAAGAGTCAACCCTCTGGAGGAAGGTAATACTCACAATATTCTGGGACTCATAAGGGCCAACTGTACTTGGAGAAGGGCTGAACAGTAAATAGTGCAAGTTACTGTGAGATGCTGTTCAATGAAGTGAAGCCTGCAATTAATAGGCGAGCCCTATTGTTGGTCCATACCCTTGAGAAATTCCGTTTTGAGGTGTTGAAGCATCCTACATACATCCCCAATCTTGCCTGGGATTCCAATCGGATTACCATCTCTTTGGTAAACTTAAAGATGCCTTAAGGGTTCGTACATTCTCCAGAGACCATAAAGTGAAGGAAGCGGTGCATACGTGGGTGGATACTCAGCCGAAAAACTTTTTTTCTGAGGGCATCGGGAAGCTTGTTCACCGATGGACCAAATGTATTGAAAAGCAAGGGGACTATATTGAAAAATGAGCTGTCAGAATTGTAATGCTGTCATAATAAATTATAAAAATTGTTTGCGGATATTGTAGCATGACAGATAATCCACATAAATAAATTACTCAATGATCATTAATAAAGCTCTAATATATGGAATATCCAGATGAGAATCAATTAAAAGGCACTATTAATTAATATAATCACAAGAAAAGTAAACATAAAGAAAAAATCTGCAAATAATATATATACTACAAATTTAAAAACCCAGAAAATTAAAATGTGAATAACAAAATTACCCAGGTAGGATAGAAGCAGGCAATTAAGATACCCCGACAAAGAAACCAGACCAGAAGAAACAAAAGCGTACACAGCGAAATGGTACTGAAGAAAGAAGAAAGAAGGAAGAAGAAATATAAAATGAACAAAAATACTGAAGAACGAAGAAAGAAGAAAGAAGAAATATAAAACGAACAAAAATACTGAAGAACGAAGAAAGAAGAAATATAGAATGACCAAAAATACTGAAGAATAAGAAACCTGAGAAGATCCACTAGAAAAAAGGAAGTGAGACGACCCATACCAAATAGAAACCCAACATATAGTATACCATGTAAATAAGACTTTATAAAGATATGGTCAGTAGATAAGTAAAATTACTTATTTATCTAATAAAATTACCAATAAAAATGGAATGGACTAACTGACATTATCAGAGGAGGAGTCATAGACAAATGAATTGTATTTAAAAACAATCATTAATAAACTAAATTGCAAGAAATTAAGTAAGAATAGACAATTATATCAATTTCAGATTTAATAGAATAATAATTATATCAGGGAAAATGGCTATTATTTGCTTAAGACAACAGGAAATATAAAATTAGGCCTACCTTCCAAAAATGTAAGAAATATAATTTTCTAATGAAACTTTGTAACCCTATATTAATTATTATCAAAATAAGCAGAATAGAATAAAGAAACCGAATATGTATTTAGTATTTCGTACAGTTAATTAATAACGAAATTATTTTCTGAGTATAATGTATCAAAATAAAATGTATCGGAAGCTAAGATAATTTGAAACAATGTATAAGATATATTAAATTGGCTAAGATTTTCAGGAGACGAAGGAAATGAGAACAGTTCATTATTATCCGTTGACGAGTGTACTTAACGTAATTATTTGCCCGAAGTAACCTATAATGGCGAATAACATTATAAACCGAGTTCGGTGAAAATTTTCATAAAATCTTATTTTAAGTTGTTTTTTAATTGTGAACCGTGAAGTTAAAACATGAACAGTGTAACGCCAATAAACTGAACCACATACGACTAATTAATCGAAATAACACCAATATCACACCATTTACAAACGAACAATCGAGGTTAAACTCGACACACATAGACCAAGTGAGATAGACACAATAACAACATTTAACACCAAGTTAACTATTCCACCATACACCAGTGACACTCAAATACATCCAGAACAATCATATACAATTGCGGAGACCATTTACACGGAAAAAAGACATCTTTATTTAACCAAAACTTTCATCCAGATTATACGTTACACTACGCATGCGCTAGTCGGCCATTTTGGGAATTGTCTTCATCTTACTCCAGCTGTAGAGAACGACCTTCTGCTGCTGTTGGTTTGAATAAATATCATATGTAACTTTTATTATTTTTAATTATAACATTGTATTGTTTAATATTAAGGCATTTTATAATTGTAAGTGTTATACTTTCCTGCCCATACACTTCTCTGGCTATATCTTAAATAACCGTTTAAAGAACCATATTTTTATAATACTAATGTAAACTTTTTATATCGACCGGCCCTGAGTGAGTCGATACTACCTTGTAACATCGATCCTTATCGAACAAAATAACTATTTTATTAATAAACGTGCTGTTTTGTAATTTGGATTTGGGTTTTCTTTAAAAAAGCTTAACAAATAAATTATTCAAGCATACCAACTAACCGAAAGGCGGTATATACGAAACAACGAACGCTGCAAGAAGAAGAAGAAGGGAGCCGTCTTTCGACTAGATTTGGAGTTAACCAGATTGTCCTTTAACAAATTTACTGAAAGTGATACTATTACAAAAATAAACGTAATACCACTTCATTTCTAATTACAAACAATAAACACGATTAGTTCCTAAATATTAGGATTAAAATTTACACAGAAAATATTTTTCAGAAAATTTTTGTTTGAAATAAAAAAATAATTTTTTATTTTCAAATTGTTACAACATTCCTACACATTTCTTATAATTTTGTGAATTGTTACAATATTTATGCACTTACCCTTGTAATTACTCCTGTTAGTTCTGTGACTAAAAATTCATTAGTTAATAGGTGGAAATATTTTCATATTTTGTTGCTGCTTCCTTAGAAATTACCCCAAAAATCTTCTCTAAATCCCTCTCACAGAGTGTGAGTTTAAACTTTCTCTCTGTTGAAACTTACAAGACTGATTTAGAGTTGAAAATCTGACCATAAAGTTGAACTGTCTGCCAAGAATGTTCATCAAAAGCCATAGGAAAAGCAAGCTACCATTAACGACCTCGCTAAGAGTGAATTTTTATTTTTTTTATTTCTGATGACGAGACATATGTCTCGAAACGCGTAAAGCAAATCAAAACGCAAAACGAAGTCACACGACGGAAGAAATAAGGTAAATATTATACAGATTAAGCTACCATTCAATTTCGAATCAGAGGAACTAGAATGGGATTACAGTCATTTCTAAATACGGGAAGCTCGATCACTGTTAACGTTACTATGAACCAAAATGGACAGAAATAACCGATATTCTGTATTCTGGACACTCAGAAATTTACCTTATTTAATTATTTTTTAAGAAAATTACAAGGACCTACGCCGATATAGATTATATCAGTTTCTATTTGGTCACAGTTCAATTTATGTCATAAACAGTTTAGGTGGTCTTCCACATTGCCACATCTTCATCTTATATAAGAGTAACAGTAAACTTTTTAAGTTGGATCAGATTCATAATAATGTTCATGACCTTTTTAACTTGGTTATAAACACATAACAACCCACACGCACCGTGCGGCAATTATACGCGTTTATACTCATTAATCATGCTTAAAAAATGAGTCATGCAGCAAGTATTCTCAACAGGTGAGTTCCTAGGCAGATAAAAGGAATAATGATTAGATAGGCTAATTGCTAGAAGAAAATGTACTAGTGGTCCAGACAATCGTATTAAATAAGCCGTATTTTTTAAACATTCCTCTTCAGAATAATATTATTGACGAAACTGTAATAAAAATGTAGAAAAAATATTTAACAATAAGTTTAATGAAAATTGAAGAAATTGCTTAAAACACCGGCAAATATTCTGGTATAAATAAATACAATCGTATTTCTTGTTCGTAGTAGATGAATACTTTAGGGAGAGCTTCTTTATGCCGCTTATTGGCCAATGCTCACTGATATACGCTTTCTTCCTGAATAATGTCAATGCTGAAAATCGAATATTTTGCAAAAGATTCTTCACTACGCATTTCTTATTGAAAGAAGAGGGTAAATGGTATCTGAATTTTGGTTCAGAAGCACTTTAGCTTTACCACTGTAAAAGCGCCTTGCAGTTGAACTAAGTAATAAGTAACTATAGCATCTTGCAAAAGACACCACTACACAGAACACGCTGCACTTTTGTTAGGTTTTTAATGCACATATAAAATTATAATTATAATTGTAATTTATATACATATAAATATAACATTTATTTATCGTATAAAATTATAATTATATACATATAAAATTAAAACGTAAATTTTAACGACTTTTTCAAGTAAAAATTACACATCCGATCAAAAATCATAATCCAACTTAATTTCTTAAAATAATTAATTCGGATTGCAACAGCTGCAGATTTTACATTAAATATTTTGTTAAAATTTTATTGATATTAATTTTAGTAATTTTGCTATTGATCGCATTCAATAATACTATTTCATAAATATTTTATGGATATCATATTTTATACTTTACTTATTTTTGCAAATAACAATTATAATTTTTAAACGTATGCGGGTGCACATACATTTTCTCATGCGTTTGTTGTGTGAGGGTTTGATTTCACTTCTACCATTTGCTTGGTTAAATTTATTTTAATTTTTAATCTAATTAATGTCTATTTATATGTTATGTATATGCAAGTCGAAAGTATCCAATATCCAGTATACATATCGCAAGTATCGACTTCTTTTTTTAAATATCTAATGAAAAATCAGTTCTACTTAGTTGTCAAATAAATGAATTCAGTGGAATGTAAAGCATGCTTGTCCAGCGATATAAAGAGAAAATAAAAGTAACAGGTTGTGAATGAGTGTATGCAAATAATTATGAATAATTCACATGCTCAAATAACTGTGTAAATTCATGATAACTGTAGATGTGTACATTGAATGTATAATATAATTGGTGAGAATTTAAATTGCTTTTCAAAACAAACAAAAGTCTGAGTAATAATGAAGCCACACTGTCTCTTGTTATAAACTCGATTGCTCAGACCATTAGCTAAATGTCGTTACAATACAAATGACTGTGGAATATTTTTAACAAGCGTATAAATGTTTTGACAGCTACACTAGTAAGATAAATGAAATGTAATGAAGCATAACCTTCCTTGTTAAAATAACTATTTAGTTGCAAGGTTATCCTTTGTTGTTTTGTTAAATTTCAGTGTGCACCTCAGTGTGTACGACAGTTTCGTGTGGGACAGTGTTACAACGAAGAAAAAATAATACGAATCAAAGTATTTATCAGAATATTATAAACATGTATTTTGCTCAGTGTTACATGTTTACTAAATTACAAATATTGTAGAAATTAATTTAATTTACTGTGGTAATCTTTTGTGAATATAACAACGTGTTGAAAACAAATATTTAAGTGGCCCAGCTTTGACGGTAAATTATATCAGTAAATCAAATAAGCGACGGGAAACATAACTTATATATGATTTTGTAAACACGGTAGGAGAGGAAATGAAAAACTACGTTGCGCAACGCTTAACACTGAGCCATTATTATTCAAAAATGTGTAACAGTGCAGAATATCATGAATTATATGACGATCGATAAAAAAATGAATGTCTCCTCCGTCACCACTACTTTATTAAAGCAAACGTTATACAGATTATAGCCTGAAATCTCCTGTAACACTGCTTCGACCAAAAAGGATGACATTCGAAAGCCTATGATGTTATAATGTGTTCTCAATTAAGCCGTACTTCCCGACGCTTTTTCTGTGCACCAATCAGATTGCACCGTTAGTAAAATAAGATTACCGTTATGAAGATTCATAATCAAACGTTGCCTTCATTTTACAGACAGACAGATGATGCACGAGGCGTCCCAGGCCCTGGTTTGTTTGCGTTGTCCAGGCCGGAGCCCGATGAACGCCAGGCTCAAACAGCCTCAAAACGCCAGGTTCAAACAGTGCAGCACAGTCGTTTGCTCTGCACAAGGAGTTAGGGTGCGGTCCACGAATACACGATATGGCGTGAATGTCGTATGGTGCCTCCATTTTGCCACAATTAGTCATCATCAACTACAGCTTACTACCTTAATGGAACCGACCCGCCATGTCGTCGTCATTCTCCTGTCGGTATACGGTATAGTTAGTATTTGACATATGCAGAAACTACGTATTTGTCAATAACGTAACTACACTGATGCGAGATAAAAAGAAAGAAGAATTTCGACGAAACCGAAACATCGAAGCATGATAATGTTTTTAGGCTTTTGAAACGTATAATGTGCATACACTGCAGACTCTCCTGTTCAGCGTATTTTAGTACGACTGTACGACTAACACTGAACAATATACATTGATATGCATCTTATTTCACTGTGACCAAATTTATTTATTACTAACATCACCTGGAGCGTTACATTTTTCGATGACGTTACACATTTTGCATCACGCATTTTGTGGAAAATATTATCATGTTTTCTATATAACTATATAACAGATATTTACTATATAACAAATATATTTACTATATAACAAACATTATCATGTTAAAACGACAGAGACCGAAGATTTCTAGACTGTGGGGAATCGAAAGTGTGGAAAAATGATGACGTCATACAGCGTGACGGTAAATAAAATTTTACAGAAGGTTTCAAACGATGTCCAGCTAAAAGACATTATCATGTCAAAAATTAATTGCGATTGATAGCAGTTGTTTTGAAACCGGTTGTCATCCTTTTGGCCGAGGGAGATACGATCAACATAGTCACAGTTTCATCAATACATATACATATGTTTCATCGTCGAACTCAAGCATGAAATCCAGGTTTGGGAAAACTCAAACCTAGACTTAGACTTTAAAGCGGATTCAACTTCATCCAGTTCTTCGAATCTAAAACCACGTAGGCTGACCTTCATAGTCTACACCCAAACAGGTAAAAATCAGAAGGAGCCGTAAAAAAATTAGGACGAGGTACCACGAATCATTTTACGATCACGTGGGTTATGAACACGAACGTGTAAGGAGAATTGTGATAGAGATTTAAGGAACGAATGCGTATGTGATCTTTTCTTTCTAATGTCCTCTAGTTTCTTAGGTGTGATAAAGTAAGTTTTGCTGTTGATTGTGTGACTACCATTGAAAAAGTTGCTCAGTCCCTGAAGGTCCCAAAACCTTCTGTGTTGATCTGTCACCATGCCTTAGACTAACCTTCCTCTCTGAATCATACAGGTATGCCCACGTCTTGTTCCAAGTGAGCAAGTCCTGAACCTTAGCTTCAGTTGCGCCAGGGAACTCTTGACACACCTCTTCTGACCGTTAACTTTCAACTTCTCAGGAATCCACTCAGTATAAAATTTCAATACCTCAAGTCGGAAATTATCTTTTGTACAGAAAGAAACGATACGTTCAATGAGTCAGCAATGTACTGTGATGTGTTTGTCTTGTTGAAGAAATTCATCGGCACATTGTCGGTTCTCATAGATTACTGATACAGATTATACATCTCTTAACTATGTCCCTTAAGCAGGTACATACTGAAATTACTGAATGATACTACTAGAAATTCAATAATAGCTCTTTGATTTACCCTCAGATCCTTGATTCTAATTATTCTGTCAGAGAAAAAACATACATTTACTACGGTTAAAATATTGATACGAAATTACGTATTCTTGGCACGGAATTATAATGCCTACGGATTCGTTGTGGACTTACGAAAGAACGTCCTGAGGGTTGACCAAGAGAAGATAAACCTTTGCATGGCTAAAATCGATCAAGCAAGTGACACTAGCCGAAGAAGAAGTCAACAGGGGTGGAAAAGAGGAACCTTTTCGGAAATGGAAGAAAAACAAACACATAAAGTACCAATTTGTATAACGACAAAAGAAGTGATTAAAAAGTCAAATATGGGTGTCGAGGATTGTACTATTTTCCGTCTGGAATTTTTTTTAAATCTTCCAGAGAAAATTTTTTCTTTTCTTCAAATATGTTTTATTTCATAAAAATGAATGTTTTGTTTCTTAAGTGTTGAAAAATTAGATGGCCGTACTTTTTACATCACTGTGATAGTTACATGCTATATTGAGCTTGATTTCAAAATCTTCATAGGCATTGTTAATGCCTATTATAATGTTTGATTGCATCCTTTATCGACAACAATTTATTGTCTTTAACTTATTTGATAGTTTCCTATTTTTAAGTTCAAATTTACATAAAAAGTTTGTTTCTTAGAGTATATTAAAAAATCAGCTTTATTGGACTTATAAAGCATGTATATAATGTGCATCTACGTTCTAGGAATTATATTAAAATAAGAGTAAGTAGATACTTACACTAATTAATGTATTTTTTCATAACGCGTAATGCCTTATAATAAGAGACACTACTTCACGAGGCTTTAAATTAGTATAATATTATATTGCAAGGGACAATATGCTTATTCACGGAATTGGCATATTCTTCCCCTTTTAGTCTGTACTTTCTTCTGTTTTGGAATTATCATAAAATGACACAACATTGTAATAAGTTATAACTCTAGGTTAGTTTCAAATATAAAAATGATTAGCATAACGCTTTTTAATCTGAATGTACCTGATCTGTTTGCTAAAACAAGTCTATTAACTTTAAAAACACTCTGAAAAATTCTTAAAATTTGACCTGAAACATTCTTTTCCTTGACTCTACCAATATGTTAACTTAAATGCAATGTTTAATATTTATTTTATTAATATCGTGCTATATTTTTGGCCGCACCACTTTATGAAAACGCCGTAGATCTGTAACAATAACAACAACACAACAATAATAATATAACAATATTTATAATAAAAATTGTAATTATTATTATTACTGTTATTATATTAGAGAAATGTTTCGCCTCAAAACCATCATATTCACTTCTGACCTCGCCTTTTGATTAATATACCTTTATTAAGCCATTAGAAAACTGCGAACACCAGCATTATTAGGATTTGGTATATAAAATAATGTAAGAGTTAATTTTGGTGCAAAATATAATTTAGTGCAAGAGTGCAGTTTTATTTAATCGATTTTGTTTTATACGCTGTACCTGTGTGTCTGTGAGTATTATGAATAACTGAGAAACGCATTGTATAAAGTAATTATACTTTTATAATGTATTATAATGTAATTATACTTTTTTATTGTTATACAATACATTATGGCATACGTGTATGAAGCTAGAGGCAAATGTCGTTAACTATAAGCAGATTAGATTATAGAATCAGTGGGTAGTGAACAGACTTTACACGTCTCCATTTGTAGCAAAACCGATATGTACGCAGCTGATACCCACACGAAATATTAAATCGCGTGACTTATCACTGCACAAAAAGTTGTAATAGCAGCACACGAGTAGATAATAAGCATTCAGTAGAGTTAGTTTTGGTCTGGCCGTGTGCAGCTCGCGTGACGCGTGGCATACAGTTTTATCACGTACAGTAAATTTGATCTGAATCAGAGTTTTAATTTAATAAAATTAATAGCTTCTATTCATTATTAAATTACTAGTAATCATTACTGTAACTACTGTAATACAGATAATGACAGTATAAATGTATTATTATAGTATTAATTATTTTGATTATTGATAATAAGAATTGTAACAAGTTATAAGCTTCAATACAAACTGCAATTGGATTATAAATTAACGGGCGTCAAAGTGCCAGTTGTTGAACCAATTTGACTTTTTCGTTAATTTTAAAATTACACAATATCTTGTTACGTAGTGAACGCTTTTTCTTTAATTACTTCGATTTCAAGGATAACACTAAATGGGTAGTTGAATATTCGTTGTACACCTAAATTTTGAAATTATATTAGAGAAGTAACAAGACTTGGTAAGGACGTCGTTTCACTGAATCGGGTGAGTAGCTATAGACCTGTTAACGCGTTGTGGAGGGTCGGTTAATGCAAATTAATCACACAGGTTAAGTCGACCAATAATATAATTGCTATGCGACATGACACGTGGCTATCATTGAAACATTAAAAAGCACAAATTTTAGACAAACTTACTTAACTGTTTACTTTGCTGCACTTTTAATTAACGACGTTTTGTAATAGGCCAGTTTATAATCAAGAAAATGTTTGTGTTATGGAACAGCAATCTGTTGTGGTAAAAGCGTTAACCATCAGCGAGTGCGTTTCATTTTAAATTCCAGTAATGAATGAAAAGTTTTCTTTAATCTAAATTATAAATTTGTAGTGTAGGCCTGCATACGCGTGCAGAACGTGAACTGGCGGCTTAAGTTACAACCGACAACACACTCTGTAATCATCGTAATTCGTTTACGTATACAGTAATGTAGTTTTTTTTTAATTCTCTATTAATTTAATTAATATGACCACGTCCTTGTACTGACATACGTTGTATTCTCCATGTAGCTGCATTACATCTTAATAATATTTACTATGATTTCGTTAAATAAATGATGACAAAATGGAGTATAAGCGATATGATAATTTACAACTTACAAAAATTTACAATTAAGATATTCTTATAAAATTAATAAACACACAAATGAGAAATCTAGTAATATGCAATATGCCATGTTTGCCACGAAATAAGTAAATAACACGGGCTGCCGATCAACTGGCGGAACCTATGTTTGACGTGTTGAACTACTTACGTTTCTACCCTAGCGATTTTAGTTTGGGGGTTTGCAACGACAACCACGAATGTATGTTGTTAACGGTGGCCAAATACGTTCATGTCATTCAGTAAATTTTATTTATTGTCACTTTATTGTTACTTATGCTTAGGCAGCGGACCCGTTAACAATAATAATATCTAACAGCAGCGTGTAAGAACAAAATAGGCATGTTTTACTAGTCTCTAATTAACGTTTACTAAGGAATACGAAATCTAATTTTTAAACGGTCTACAGTATACTGATCATTTTTTATAATAACTATTCTGTGATAGTTAAAATACAGAATTGTCCGTAAGCCACTAGAGACTAGAAGTCCTCTTTAGTTTAATTGTTTCCGTGAATTAAGAAATTACGAAAGATTATGTGATCGTTCGTCATTAACTAGACGCCATTTTGAAATATTTGTTTCGGTGTTCAACAAAATTTTATTGTCATCATCAGAACCCATATCAGGCCAATTAACAGTTAAACACGTACAATGTGTTTCATGGAGTGTGGAATGTTTTATGCGATTTATGTATGTGTTGCTTAAACTATAATAATAACTATTATACATTTATAAATATAACGCTATTATTTTATATTAATTAGATAATTATAATAATCCATAATAACATCGATGAATTTAAGATTTTGTCTAGACAGACACCGAACTTCATAAAATCTTTCGTCACTATAAGTTATAAAAAAATGCATTGATAATTACTCTTAATTCAAACGTATTAGAAATTACTCTGAACAATTAATTTCGTGATATTCAGACATTTTCAGACTTATGTGCCACTTTAATAATCCGTTATATTGCTAATGTGTGTGTTAGCTATTGTAAGCGTGTGTACGACGTGATTGAAAGAGACGGCAGCGGACTTCAACATGTTATGTACAAACGGCTTCGGTTTTAGTTTCGTATTCGAATCTTGTACAGAGTATGTGCATAAGAATGTTAATATGACTGGACGTTGAAGGAGTCGTGTTCCATTCACACAGATAAACAAGACCACAATACTGGCTCCGAACCGATAAGCAGAGAAATAGTACTAGACAGCAATATCACTGGTTTGTCATTACTTTTCGTGATTGACCAATGGTCAATGACCATCCAGTGCCTATATCTTTCGTATTACAATGTCTCGAGGTTTACGCACCGCCCTCCTTGCACCACTATCATTGCTAATTAATACGTAAATTCAAACGAAATTTTGAAATTAATATGTATGGGCGTTGCAATTCTTCATGAGTTTCTCACTTTGTTTGTACTTTTATTCATGCCTGAAAATAAATGTATTTAGTTGGTTGCAAAGACAGAAAGAACCAGCACGAAACGAACGTAAGATAATTCGGATATTTTAAATATCGCGAGTAAACCCAGTCCCACTCTTCCTAATTAACTTTCTCTAGTCAGTATTGTAATGTACGTTAATTAAGATCACTTCGTGCTTTCTCATTACTGTGCATACTTTGAGTAACAATATTGGACTTACTAGAAGGAGTTAGCCTCGTCAGTTTTGCCGATGATGCAAATTAAAACTGACAGAAAAGTAGAAAAATATGATTTTAAAATCAATTTTGCTATTGACCATGTTGTTTTAACTTCCTGATTACATAAATCAAAATATGCACATATTTGTTAGCAGCTACTATATACTATTATACACCACTATTAGCTTCGAGTTCTCAGCAAAGGAGATCAGCGTAGAGTGACGTATTATTGAGACATGCACGATTGTCAATAACAATTTATGACTCAGAAAACCCAGTTGTTTAACGTTTTTAATTTGGGCTTTAAAATTAATCATGAGTGTGCTTAATCTTTACGTAGTAACACTCACTAGACGTAAGTCTATGTAGTGTCCGTCAGAACAATATTGCCACTGATGAAAGATTTTGAATACAATTTAATATAATTTTGTCTAATCCGGTATATTGTTCAAGTAAGCAAATAAATATGCCAATATATGCCTATTTTAGTACGCTTGTTTGTACGCGACTGTGTGTGTTAAAACACGTACAGCAACATCCATAATGCTTTTTGAGTAGAATTACACTGTAAATTATCATGTTTCAGACAGACAGTATTATAGAAAAACGTAAGTGCATACACTTATGGTATAAAATATTAATTTATTCCACACATGTGTACGACGTACCCTCAGAAACCTGAAAATAGGTACCATACAAGCCTGATACTTGAAGATGACTGATTTACAGTGAATTCACAATTTATATACCAAAGGTTGTATGTTGTTTAGTAAAAATGTACACTGTAGTAAAAACATTGTGTTGTGTAGCGTGTAGTAATATGGTATAGTAAAAGAGGTAGGCCTACACACCAACCTAGAGGATCTGGTATCATTTACTCATTTACACAGAAATTTACATGGGCGGAAGAGAACGTTTTCCCAACGGCGCTAGAAATCTAGAAAGTGGCTATCCTAATGAAATACAGAGCATGACCAAAGACTCAAACATAGACATCCTGCCACTAGCCTTACTCTGCCTGCAGGGTGTTGGTTAGACGACTTTTTTTTCATATATTATAAAGGATTATGGTTAAGAAACACGTTATATTTAAATTAAGAAGCAATGTTTGATGAGAAAGCATTTCAGGTAGACAGAAGATGTTTCAATTACCTTCTGCGAGTCTAATAAAGTTGCATTACTGCTTCCCTTACATTTGGATGGAACAACTTTGTATGTAGCACTTGCAAACTTTTGCGTAGTACTCGTACCAACGGAAATCCTTAATTTATGTAAACAAAATAAATGTTTGGGACGCATTAGTAGAACTTGTTTTGTGTTGTTTTATAAGTCAATTTTAAAGAAAAGTTATCTTTACTCACTAACGGAGTGTACATAATTCTTGTTACATTTATGCAAGTAGGTCTGTCCATCTAGAGAAGCTGAACCAATAAATTTCGATTTGTATCAAGAACGTGCTCTGTAATGCTGGCCGGTTCAGGTGCGTGGGCGGTGCCCTCGGGCGCACACCTTCAGAAGCACACCCCACCCTTTGTTTCGTCAAACAGTTCAGATTAATCTTACCTACTGGACATTCCTGCGATCCAGGCTACGTGATAACGTTGTGGGAGCATTAAGAACGTGGGCAAATTATCTTCCGACTAAACAAAATAAAGCAATAAATTTGGCGTCGTGAGACGTTAATATTTAATCGTATAGGCGTAATGCTGGTAGGGGCCAGCCGCGATCATTTATTTTTTCCTCTACTTTAATGGCAGCTATAGGTTTGTTCAGAAGTAAATTATGAGTAACGGTCGTATTTATGTATGTCAAAAGGACTTCAGTAGAAAAAATGCCGACAAAGCGTTCATATTTTTTAAATATTTCCTGAGTTTTTCACGGAACAAGTGTTAAATAATATTGGTCCTCTTGGACCAATTCAAAGTCACTACAACAACACGAAGTTCTGGAAACGACATGTGCATTTAATAAGACACAATAGCCGTGTTAAGTAGGTATAAATCCAGCTTACCTCTTCATATGACATAAACAAGTTTCTGACAGCCCATTACCACATTTTACACGTAATGTATTTATACAGAAAATAGCTGTTGGGACAATTTCGTTGTCACTTTTTATATCAAACTTGTATGCTGTGTGCTTTTACTTTCTAGGCAATGATGACTTCCCAGCTGTATGGATGGCGTGTGACAAACAGCTGACAATTCTCCCACATGCCCTAGCGGGGAGCACAAACGTAGCTGTATTTACTGTTTCGACATGGTCCACGGTGCATTCCACATGGTGTTATTCGTTACTTCCCAGCCACCTACTCGACAATGCCACCAGTCTCATTACGCTACTTCGCACTACCAATGCCGCCAAATCGACAAGCCGATGTCCTTACTACTACTAGACTCTTTTTATATTTCTTAAATAGAATTCTCTAATATCGCTCCACCAACAGCGGGAGATTCGGGCATACTAATACTTTTTTCGATGGTGAAAAAACTCACTTACAGCTCTCTCTCTCTCTCTCTCTCTCTCTCTCTCTCTCTCTCTCTCTCTCTCTCTCACACACACACACACACACACACACACACACACACACACACACACACACACACACACACACACACACACACACACACACACACACTGTTCGAGTAGAAATATAAATAGTAATCATAGCGTTGTACAGTCCTCTACTACTGTATAATGTTTGTCATTAAACCGTTTACATAAAGTAATGAGTAGTACAGTACTTTATTAGTATGAATATTATTTTATAATAATAGCGAAGAAAGTTCTTTAGACATTAACACGTAAAATGTTTCGTTTGTAAGAAAACAAAGAACGACAGTGATACAACTTCTTGGTATAGGCATTGTTATATTATCTGAAATTAAGACAATATTAAACTAAGTAATAATTTTTATAATGTGGAACCAAAAATCAGTGTAGACTTATTAATAATATAAATATAAATAAATAAATATATATATTAATATAAATATATTTTATTTTATATTGTAAGTCTGAACTTATGAGTAGGCCTATCCGTGTTTCAGGGTCCATATGCAGGATTAGAGCTATCGTTGTACTGCTTCCTATATCTTGTCTCTCTGTGAATCCCAATTTTACATAATTCTACTACATATTAAATACAAGGACTAATGTCATGAATTTGAAGTCTGCTGTAGCGGCAACATCCTCCTGTGCACAGTTTATACACTAGAGTAGGTATTTCGATTGCGAACCTTTATGTTGCTTCCTATGTGTGCCTTAAGTAGTATTGTTCCTTGGTCGTCAGTACCAAGCGACTCACCCCCATTCAGACTAGTTGTCTTTAGGCAATATTACTGTTCAATTGTTTTTAGTTTGCAACCAGACTTGACGCGTAACATACGGGCTTAGATATTTACAGGCTTTATTAATAGGATATGTTAATACGATTACTTTTCTGTGTAAATAGTTAATGTGGAGATTTGACTTCAAGGAGAAAAAAACAAAGGACTGCTGTAACTAAGTAATCTTACAGTCACCGGCTTTCTTTAACGAGTAATACTCATACATATGCGGAAATTCACAATTGCAGAAACTGAATTAGCTATTTTTAGAATAATCTCGTCTCATTAATATAATTTGTAATCACCGACAGAAGTCAAGACATTTGTAATCATTTGGTGAAGTCAAGACAGATGCTAAATAAATTTAATGATAAGTTGGTCAGATTGTAGGTCTGGTTACAGATTCTTGTAATTTCACTTAATAGTTTTTAATTTTATTTATGTTACAGGAAGTCTGACAATTTGAGTTCAAAAAACAAATTTGTATCTTTTTTTTGTTTTTAAGAATCAAATTTAATTCTAAAACATCTTCCATAATTGAACTGCATGTAACAACTAAAACTGTATGTTCGTTTCACTGTTGCTAGTTATGATCTTATTAAATATCTCCTTTCACTAGACGTTAGCGATATAATTGTTATTTTTCTGCACGACACACCTCACAAAGGAAATACAGCCTGAAGGAATCCCTGTTCTGAAACTTTACGCTGACTCCGATCACCAATAAGAAAGTTATTTTAATGATGGTTTTGGTACTTCTTAATGAAAAGCTTCATTATTATGCGATATAATCGTATTAAGCGTTATATCATAATGTAAACGAATAACAAAATTTGATAACTTGTGGATCAAAAAGGTGAATTCTTGTCGATGGGGTCTGCGAACTTTTGTTGCTATTACATTCAATGTTCTTACTTCTACACAAAAGAATGGTCTGTAAATAAATAAAACAAAATAATAATTTGTGACTTCTCATTACGATACTTGACATATTAGAACGCCAATTACTAATTAAGTCTCATATTTACAGTCTGAATTACATAATCTAGAATCAATTTTTAAAGTAGTAATTGACAGTAGGGTAAAGCCATGTTTATAGATTTGAGTGTTTAAAAACAATAGTTAATTTGGGCAGGTATATGTGAAGTAATTAGGTAGACGTGAGTATCATAAGGTCATGATAACTGGTTGGCTGTGGCTCTGCCAAGTTCTTACTTTCCATTAGGTCTTTCTACGGACACCTTGTGTCGGCTTCGTGTAAACTAAACATGGCCTTAATAGAATTTCTGCCGTAATAGAGCCTTCAATGTTAATTTTATTTCCTATTTCCTGCTTCTTACGGCCCTTGCTAGAACTTTCCCATTTGATACCTTTTCTACCCTTGGTACTTTCAGCAACTTCGGTACCACAACACTTCAAACGCTTCCAATCTTCTTTTCTCTGAAGCTTAACTGTCCAAGTTTCACCAACGTATTGTGATGGACTCCACACACATATATTTGGATAAAGTTCTTCTTGATTTACTGAGTAAACAATGATGGATACAAATCAACTGTATTATAGAAGTTATAGTGCTTTAAAATTCTAATTTTGACTGATTCGTTTTGTTCTCTAGATTTCTTATTTTTTGTAGTAACAGCAATATAATTTAGCCGTGAAGCACTTAAAGGGAAGTTACAAACATTTAACGCTTTAGTGAAATTACTGACTACAACTTCATTGAGTACGTAAGCCTTTGGAAAGAGCAGATGTGTGCTCGAGTGTATGTCATTTTAACCGTCTTCGTCAGGGTTTTAGTTCTGTACCCTATAAAAGATTAATGGATAACATGTAAAACATGTAACGGATATTTAAAATACAGAACATAAATAAAAGCCAGCAAAAAGAAGAAATAAGAAGATTGAACATAATTAATGTTCGTGTTGTTTTCATACTTTCCAAACTGCCGGGAAGTGTGTTTCGGCGCTTGACACACGACTTTTATGCCCAAATACAGACATTCAAGACTGCAAGTAGATGTTTGCCAGATCAATTTTATTCAATAAAACGAATAGCTTTCACTATACATATATTAACATATATTAATTTCTGATATACCCTCTGTTCTTGAAATGTTCCTCAAACCATTTAAATAAATAAAAAAAATGATCACACACACACACAAAGGCTCGTGCATACATATTGTAACGTATCTTACGGTTATGGTAGATATGATTATATAAATAAGAATGTTGAGGCATAAGTGGTGATACTTATGCAATATAATATACTTAATATTATATTAATATATATTAAAATATATTAATATACTTTCATATACTGAAAATCAACCTAAACCATCTCTCCTTGTATGTAGGCCTATAGTCTTTAAACCAGTTTTCAAAAACGTTTTCTTTTATAAAAAGTTTATGTAACAGCGTTTACTTTCCTAATCTTGGTATATGATTCTGACGCCTCGTCTGGTGTCAGACCCAATGCGCAGTCTGGTGATGCAAACTTGTTCACGACGACTACGATAACCTGCTATATGCCATTTACTGTCACTCTGCTTCACGGCAGAAATTTACCCTGCCGTATATTCCACATCTGCTGCCAATCATTAATAATGGTGGTTGCGGCAGCTACTACCCAAAGGCTGTCTGCAGAGTCTCGCTGAAGTGTTAACTTCTTTATTACCTTCAATACCTACACGACCCGGGTACCAAACAAAAGTAAAAGGTGAACCACGAAGAGAATAACAACATTATCTTTTGATATAACAGATCCACTGTGCCGGATTGTTTAAGATAGTAAACAAAACTCAGCGAATCCGTACAGATAACAAATTTTCTCTCATCTCAATGTTCACAGAAACGAAGAGCTTTCACACTACACACTGTTCAGCAGTGTATACACTAGCCGCTTTGGGCAGTGTCCAGGAGTGAGAGGCGCCTACGATAACAACGTACTACCCACTCCGCTCTCCGTCGTCGAGCTATCAGAAGTAAAAACGAGTTTTGGTTCAGTTGGATGGCACAATTTCTTGCTTTTCGGGTGACATCCAGATGGCAGTTTGGTCTGTGAACCAGCCGCGGAGCACCTCGCATTTCGCCGCCCTTGGACCATCGTCGCAGATATGTTGTAGCGGCGGGTTATTCCCAGCAACGTATGGCGTCTGGTCGGATGAACGGCGATTGTATATACTTGTAAGTCTGTTGTTCGCAATCAACCCCTGGTTTATTTGGCTTTGTAGTGCTACAATTTTAGCCACAAATCTTAACATCAGTAACAGACATCGAATATGTAGTGACATCATTCCTGCTTCACAATATAAGCTTTGTTACGTGATAGTGCGGAATGCCCCTGTGGCTTAGCGCAGCATAGCATTCTGAAGAGGACCTAGTTTTTTCACGACCTCCTGTCTGAAGAGTATGCCGCGCATCCACAGTCCATTTTGGAAAGCACTAGTGTGTGAACATGCTCAATAAAATTTTTCTATCGGCTCTCCAGGTCATATGGATGATGTACCTAATGACATTTAGTGAGGATTTGCAAATCGTAATCAATTCATCCTTATACGCATTCCACGTTACGTGTCTGTCGAAAGTTAAGTCAACAAAATTTGATTTCGGACTTACTGTATAGTGCAGTTGAGCACTGTTTATGTTTAGCGTTGGGTGAGGGTGCCTTCCTCTCTCGAAAGAAGCGGACACAGGGCGTGTCTGTTACCGAAAGAAATACCAACGCTATTATCACTTTTAACCGACGTATCTATAGCGCCTTGAATTTTACGTATAATCATTACCGCTGCTTTAACCAAGTAGAACAGCTCAAGTTCGCAACGTACAAGCACTTCCCAACTGATGTTTCTATACCCTTAAAGATCCCATTTATGGCTATAGTGAAAAACATGCCGCTCAACGGAGATCCTTGCGGTACTTCATTTTGCAACTAGTGTGGGGCCGACCCGAACACAAAAAGTCCTCTCCGTGAGAAAACTGGAGACAAATTTGGGCAGGTTACCTCTGAATCGTCAATAGTAATGTTTTATCTCCACGCCTTATCAAAAGCTTTCTCCAAATCGAAGAATACTGCAACTATGTGTTTTCCTTCTATGAAACTGTTTAAGTCGGATCCTTTCCGGCCTTCGGAGGCAGGATGACAATCGCTTCTTTCATCGTTTAGAGCAGTCCCCTTGCGTCCATGGCGTTATAAAGTGCCAATAGTGTAACCATAGTTAGATCCGGCAGTTGACATGTAGTGCTGTAAGGAATAGCGTCTGGTTCCGCTGAAGTGTCGCCGGCATCGCGGATAGCGGCCTATACTGCCCTTCTCTTCGTGAAAGACACGTTGTAAGTTCCGAAGTCCAGATCTTGTTCGACTTCAGCTTTTCTTGCGAGGAAATCGAGAAGATAATTTTCTGTACGGTACTAAAGACCTCGGCATATGGAGCAGCCAAGGTGTCAGTAATTTCATTGTGGTTGGAAATTAATTCACCGTCGTGCTCTATAGGGCCCTACACATGATAGGATTAAACACTAACACGCCAGCGGATGCTCTGATCTTATTCCATCTTTACAATCGCTCGAAATCGCTTAAAAGTGATATGATTGTCTTTGGTCGGCGCCCGTTTGTACCTGTTATTGCGTCTCTCACAGCGATGCCCACTACGTAACCGATTCCTGGGTGAACGACCAGCGGCACGTCTTCTTCCACAGTTCCACTGACATCTAGATTAGCCACTAAGTCTGTCCAATCAGCAAGGATTTCGCGCCATCTTTCTGGCAAACGTATAACGCTCTTAGGGGTTCGCGCTTTTATGAGGACTGGGAAGCTGTCGCTTCTGAGAAGGTCTGGGGGCATTCTCCACGACAGACGTGGATCAAGACTCGGGCTACATTTCGAAAGTTCGTTAGCCGAGAAAGTGGCGCTTCCAACATTAAAAATTTATGTTCGCCCTATGTTTAAATAGATAAACCTGTACACAACTAATTTTTCCCAGATCGTTCGGCTTGGCTTTGAGGAAACTGATTTCCTTCAATATTTTTTTAATTTTTATATCTCTACGTCCTGTTTGTACACATGACAGTTACGTGTTGGCCACAGTAGTTAATACACTTCATCAGTTCGGCACAAGGCTCATCGCCATGGGTTTACTTCCAACAGAGCCGTAGGACATCTCATGCTCAGCCGATGGATTCCTGCTCGGATTTTCACAGGCAGTTAACGTCTTGTTAACGGTGAAGACGTGGGAGGTGGAAGGAAATGACTGTCCCTTTCTACGGCGCTAAAAACCTCTCCGCACCTACACTAGTGTAGTGTCTTCTTCTCTTTATCTCAGAGGTGGCCTTTTTTCTGCATGATAGTTTTTAAGGGCCCCTCAACCCCAGAATTGTGTCGGAAACCATTCTTGTGAGTGCCACGAGTACCTGGGAAATGACCAGAGCAATGAGGTAGAGCCCTCGAGTTCCGCAGCTAGGCCTAAACATGGTGTATCCTGGTACCCTGAGGCCATCGTTCGCGACTCACTAACATAGAGCCATCCACCCATTGGCACGATCGGTGCCACCGTGGGTTACGGTGTGTTTTCAAGCGGCACACACAACTTTGTTACTACGTTGTTACCAGTTCCCTGATAATAACCAGCCAAAGAGTGGCAGCTCACGAGGCCAAGATTTTGTAGGCTCGGGCGTAGAGTTGGATTTCGGGGGGGGGGGGACAATTGAATATTTATTTTGTTATATTCAATTGTACGTTTATTACATACAAGACAGACCGCCTTCCAGTGCTTACATTCCATCAAGTTAACTTTGGTACATTTTGTTCCCACCAGAATTCTGGGAAGATTATGTATGTTCCTCAGGGGCTAAACTTTATTAGGAAGTTTTACTACTACTATATTTCTGTTTTAAATGGAGAATCCAAGATCTAAATGTAAACGCCACCATCAGAAAACGTGGCCAGGTATCCTGAAGAAGCGTACAAACTCGCTTCAGAATTAAGTTTTATCAAAGTGCTTATTAAAACCATATGAACACTACCAGTTGCAACAGGCACGGGAGAGCGTTAATTTTCGGTCCTACGCGACTTAAAACGTATTAAAGCTTTATAGCGACTGAAGAGCGATTAAATGGTCTCCCAATCCACTAATCTGTTATTTTATCTCTCATTTCACAAATGGTTAAATAATACAATATACAAATATTGGAAAGGCTTTTTCCTTAAAAAATAAAGATACATAGCAATTATTTTTAAAATACTGTTAAATCTGTTTCTGTTTCACTGTTTCATGGGTGCGGGAATACTTCTTATAGTACGTGCCTCCCTTGAGATAATTTTTGCATCTGGATGTAAGGGTAGTAGTAGTAGTAGTAGTAGTAGTAGTAGTAGTAGTAGTAGTAGTAGTAGTAGTAGTAGTAGTAGTAGTAGTAGTAGTAGTAGTAGCAGGCCTACTAGTAGAGTAGTAGTAGTAGTAGTAGTAGTAGTAGTAGTAGTAGTAGCAGGCCTACTAGTAGAGTAGTAGTAGTAGTAAGGTCGTAGTAGTATAGTAGTATAATGATCCCGTGTTTCACAAAGGAAATGTCTTATAATATGCGTAAAATATGTGTACATCAGTAATTGAATATTCTTTTTTATAATGCATGTTAGGAATTAAATTAACTTAAAACAGCTTAAAAGACTGGTAGTGAGACGTGTGGTGTACTATCTGCACGAATACATAAGTATTTATTGTGTCGTTTTGTCAATGCTTTTACCTTTCACTAATTTAGCATTAATTTGAAATCTGTGAAATTAAATTAGCTTTAATTTAAAACTGTGTGTTTTTTAAACTGAAGCTGTAGAGGAAATGAAATAATATGCGGAAGGAGCATTAATGTTTGTGAGATGCCGACCACCACAACGTCTTAATATCCCGATCTGTTTCAATACCTGGACAGTTGGCAATAAATACAAGCTGAATGCCTAATCACACTGTATGTTTCGATTTTTTATTAACCACCGTGGTTTCTTCAATAGCCCTTGACGAAAACTAATTTCTGAAAGAGTAATCCCGCGAGCGCGCTTAATACTGAATGACTTTTACAAATTAAATTCTTCTATAAATTTAATCGACCTAATACTTCTCTAATGAGAGAAGTAAAAATAAACAGTCAAGAATCTTCACCAATTTTAAAGGAATACCCATGTAGTTTATTATTTCGTACATATTGAAAATTTTGACGTGTTTATTATATATTATTATAAAATGTATTACAAAATATCATTACCTAGAAATAAGACGTAAGGATAGAAAAGTTTTATATAATTAGGTTGATTAAACTAATTGGGGCAAAATCGTTAATTAATTTTTATATGCTTATTACCTTATATAACTAATAAAACCTTACACAAAACTTATAATCTATGATTAGTACGAAGTCGTTTCTATAAGACTTTATATAATCGTTTCTATAAGTCGTTTCTTATATCATCGTAATGTACAATAAACTTAGTCGTTACGATATCCTACGTCAGTTGATTTAAGACCTCGGACTCAAAACAGAATTAATCAATGTTTAATGTTTACATAAACATTTAATAATGAATTAATGTGAATTAATGATGTTTGCATTATTTATTAAGCATTGTCTGTTTTTTTTTTGCATATTCTCGAATAGTTTGTCCAAATGAGCATTGTTAATATTTTACTTATATTAATTAATTTTTATTCCCTTATGTCTTGTGCAGGAAAGATTTTATCAGAGTAGTACTCAGATAAGTGTCTTGTGTCGCCCTCGCAAAATTGTTAACAAGATGTAGAAAGTAACTTAGTAGTGAATTGTGTCGTACTTTAATTTCTCTTCGTTATTACAATAGAGTATATATTAGGACATGCAGATTTCGTTAAAATCGTTTACTTCCTCGATTCCAGATGTCCGAGTAACCAATTTGATTATTTTGTTTCCTCTAAACGAATGAGCTTGGAAACGAACTGACAGTAACTTTGTCCAATTATGATAATGCGATAGGAGGAGCAGTTAATTCAGCCGGGATTAACACTGAAACAATCTAAACATTATGTATTGACTTGATAGGCTGTATTTCGGCAGATGTTCACAGTGCACCTGCGTTTTTCATCCTTAAAAGCTAATCAGCAACTTTTGCTACGTGAAAACATTTATGGGCCACTATTCGCTGGATTCTTGGACGCAAATAAAAATTAAATTTCGTTCTGTGTGAGCGTGCGCGCGCGTGTGGTTGGGCCCACGTGCATATTCGTAGAGTACGTGTATTAAACATACCTAACGGTTTTCGTTTGTAGTACCTGAGATCAATTTTGAAGAGGGTCTTTCAAAGACATTTTACTTTCTCCCCTAGCAAAAAAAACTCAGAGCCATGTATTCAATGGGAGTAGATCAGATGTTAAGAAAATTATCGCGTGCGCCTAACAATGGCCTCCCTCCAGACGCGACACAAATATATCACAAAAATTATACAAAATAAACATTTTCTGCTATAATCGGAGTCTAGATTTAATTCCGTGCAAAACATTAATGCTTGGAGTGCACATATTTTGAACGACACTGGCGTTTTCACGCCATAAGAAAGCGTATTCCATTACTGGTATGGCTTATCAAGGTAAGTATAAATCAAGTAAATTTACAACGAAATCACACGGTTAATCTTAAAATGTAAGAAAATGATTTAAGAAACAGAATACTAACACTTAGCAAAACAGTTGTATTTTTAAGAATGTGAAAATAATGGTTAGCTGAAAACCGGTAAGTCCGAACAACGTCTTGAACAGGGGATTACCCATTTAAACAGGTCCACGTAATTCTACGACATTGTAGGAAGGGAAAAAGTGAAAGCGAATGTTCAAGTACTTTACTTAAATTTAAAGTAAAGTAAAACGGACTTAACTGTTTAACCAGTACCGATAACAAAGGCGAAAACTACAGCTCAGCCAAATGTGTAAACACTAAGCGTTTACGACAAACTTATCAGCGAAATTAATTATGATTGTAAAATGGTTGACGAAAAACCGAACTTAAAAAAAGATACAGTACCGTTTACCAAATGGTAAAAGCTTAAGAGCATGATAATGTCTTTCAGCCGCCAGCTAAACGCAACATTTGCGCAAAAGAAACAATCAGTCAGTCAGTAACCATAATACGAAGTTAGCTGAATCACATACGAAGACAACCATTAACTAGAGACAATAACCTATCTACAGCTATGCAGTGTTGTTTGCTTGTTAGGTCTTTAATCTGCGACGACGTTAGCATGTTAGCGGTCGCGGTTTTAGTTAACGATTCCCGGCTGGTAAATTGTGCTAACACTTGATTTTAAACTTTCAGGACGCTTTATAAATCTGGTTTAATTGTTTGCAGTGATATTATTTTTAACACATTATATATATTGCGACGTATCAAAACAAACGTTTATTTACAACAATCCCAATGACGTCACGCAAGAATGACGTCATGCAGCGTGATGCGTTACAGTTTACAGCGTTACAGAAATTTTCAAATGATGGCCAGCCAAAAGACATTATCATGTCAAAAGACTTGTTAGATTACAAGAGAGTAACGGATAATTTTTTGACTATGAAGATAATAATAAAAAGGTTAAATTATAATTTTTATTTTATGGTAAGTAGAATAAAAGCTTTAATTTACGCTGTGATCACGGATAATTAATATTCTACTTTTTCATTGATTTACAAATGGCTGTTGCTTTTCATTCAAAGCGAACAAATGCCTAAGAAAACATTTACGACGTACGGAGTCTATTAATTATTTAAATCTGTTTTTCATACATACATTAAAACTGGGGTAATAGCTGCGTGGTGCCATATAGCTGTAACTTGTATCGATATATAATGGGGTATACCGGCCGTGTCAGTCAGTCCGTGTTTTTGCTGAGATATTACCGCACCATGTTGAGATGCTTGTCGTACATATCCCACATAGATCACATAATTCACAGTTGGTGTTTCTCATTGGAATTATTCTCTTCACTTGTTTTGTTGCTTTGTTAATCTGTAGGTAAATAAAGGAGCAATACGATTTCTGATCTTACGGAAATTACATAATATAAATTCGGGATCTTTTGACTTTACGAATAAAATTACTCGTTTATTTTAAAAAAATCACCTTTCTGAGTACATTAAAAAAACTGATAATTTTTGATCTGAAGTTTAACTTTACTAAGTTTAAGTCACTAAACATATTTTGTTCTTAAATAAATGTAAATTTCTCAAAATTTCAAGGAAGGGATGCTAGTAGTAAATTCTGTTGTTACAGTAACATTATGATTCCAGAATTTACTTTTGCTGCTGAAATCTTAATTATCAGATGTTTTCAAGATAGTATTAATTTAATCATTTATTATTATTACGCCCTGGGGTTAATCAATTAAGTGATAGTTTATTTGACGCCAACTAAATGTGTCACACTTATGGAAGAAATTAAGTTAGTGTCTCCATTGTTTCTCTTACATTGCACATTTATAATATTGCAAACACTTCAACAATCTATGTAAAGATATAAGCGGTATATCTGCATAGAAATGTAAGAGGTTAGTTAAAAAATATTATGACATTATGATTATATCACTTTATCTTTGACCTGAGAATGTGAAACGGAGGTACTTTAATAAATGTCAGTATTAAATAATTTTTTCGAACAAATGGCAAAACGGTGTCAGACAAGAAACTCATCATTAACATGTGATAGCTTCCAAAACCCTGTAGTTATAGGGTTGAGGATTTATGAGTAGCCAACCACCAAATTTAGTTCACAGCAACCTACAGCTGTTATGTGCAACCTTTGATTATTTGATTACTACATAAACATCCCTCTTTTAAAAAATAGTAAACCGTTAATTATTAATACGAAATGAAGGTTTTAAACTACACAATTAAGAAAGGGAAACAACAATATGACAAATGGTAAGTCACAACCATTTTCTATGTCTTTTCAGAATACGAATATGAAACTGTTCATTACGAAAAAAACTAATTTACTGTCAGATATATGCCATTACAGTGCTTTCTATTAGCATTATTGAATGCTTAATACAACGTTAAATCGGTAATTGAACGACTTGACATTGGATTATCAATTCAATATTGATTAGTTCAATATTATCAATATGACTGGTGAAGGCTTTAAGTTTAGTTGTTAGCATGTTAAAGTCAGTGACCAAGTTTCTTGTATACAGTAATAAACAAAAACTGATGTTGACTCGACTAAGTGTACAAACGACAGGAAGACGGGACAGGTGTAATGGGTTTTTATGGTCATTGTTGAGACAGTTGGGTCAGACTTTTCTAAAGAAGCAGATTTCATCATCGTACACAGACTGCCGAGGAGAGGCACGCTTTAAGAATGGGGCACGTGCTTAAAGCAGCCGGATCTTTGTGGTGACGTTTTTTTTGTGAACATCTGCCAAGATTGTATATCGCCTGCCGCCCGGCGACCGTTACGCAACATCTTTATACACGCTTTATACTGCAGTTTTTTTTTTATTCTGTTCCTTTTTCTAAAGTTGTTACGGATGATTTGCTTTGTAAAGTCCCAGAGACGATAGGTACTGTAAGACATTGATATTCCACTAACTATGTTGCAGATTCTTAAAGTACAATTAACACTTCTCAGCCTGATTGTTTAAATGAAAACACTTAATTTTGACAGCTGAATAAAAACGTCGTAAACTTTTCTTAGCTTATTAAAATAGATTTCTGTATACTTGATGGTCCGAGGAGTACTCATGTGTGCGTTTCTGGGAACTTTATAACAAAGGATTCATCCAGCATCACGTGCTGGATGATGTGGCCGACGACAGACGAACCACAAATGAATTACGACATACGATTTACTTGTCGTTATCTGTTGAAACTCAAAGGACTGAAAAAACTTGCGAAGCACGTGAAACAAGGAAGTCGAACACACACACACACACACACATATATATTGACTCGTTCAACATTATACTTATGAAGTAAGACTACTACAAGTGAGCCTCACGAAGTACATGTCGATCCCACGATTCACACAATTACTAACAGTAATTACCACGTGTAACTTGTTTACAAGATTTCATACAAGCTGTTGTTTGCTTATAACTGGACCTGCCCTTAGCAGCCGAGGGGCCGGCATGAACCTAGCCACGGACCCCTATAACCCCCCCCCCCAACTTCCCTAAACCCAAACAGCGGGTACCCCCTCGTCCAACTACCGTCTTGAATGCCTAGTAAAAAAGAGTTTGTCCTTCAGACGGCATGTAAATTCTCTAAATTATCTTTTTAAAAAATGAACAGAAAATAGTAAAAAATTAAACATTCCTTTCTGTTTCTATTTTTCCTCCTTAACGAGTGCGGAACCCGCCAAAAGCGCTGAGCTCCGTGTGACTGTACCTATCCCACACCTTAGGGGCAGACTTGAATGCCAATTTGTTAGTCTGTGAACTCTCGCACATGTTAAGTTCAGTAAGTAGTAAACTCACGTCTATTCTGAATCAGTACATGTAGCCGACACACTTAGTACAGGCCAACTTGCAATAATGAAGGTTAACGTCAGGTTAATATTTATCATCTGTAGAACAACGCCAGTGAACACTCATTCAACAACAATCAATGTGATGTCCACGACGGTATTACTTCGAAAAGTTTATGTGTGAATGGAAAATCAGTCAGGGATTGAAAAGAGTTCAAATGAGAATAAGAAATAAGTTCCGACGTTGTGTACTAATGTCAGGAGTGTCAACAGTTTGTTTTCTTATCTGCCAGTGGTTAATGCAACAGATTTCTGTTATCTCTAGAAGCGCCGACTGTAGGAATTAGAGAGTTATATATTTAGTTTGTGACATCTTAATGGTTACTTCTGTTGTTTTTAGTTCTATTTGAGTAGCTTAATCTGGAGCTACAATATGCATGCTGGTAGTAGTAGTAGTAGTAGTAGTAGTAGGTAGTGGCGGTGGTTGTGGTAATGGTTTTTTCAGTAAAAGCTTTCCTGAAATTATTGCCCATTTTTTCGTATTACCGTTCTCTACGTGTAATAAACATTAAATTACTAGGCGCCTGCTTCACCTTTAATCAGACAATTGTGTGCGCGCGCGCGCGCTATAGTCATGAATTTGCTTATTTATGGTATAACACTGGTTGACTTAATTAATAAATTATTTTACCTTCATGGCGACTTAATGTTGCCTCAGTCACACAAACACGTACACAAGTATTGTATTTCCCATGATAAGTATATTTCAGGCGACTGGAGTACAAAAAATGGATGCGGAAGACAGCTAACTTGTCAACGAGATTAATTTCTTATCATAATAATATTTTTTTATCATTATGTTAATATTAACTAACAATTATTTATGTAATGTCGTTACTGAAAAGTTTTAACAGTTCAAGAGCAGTGAAAAGTTATAAGTTCTTCGTCATCCCGGATGTAAGAAATGATCTGTGACGATAAACTGCGTAGTAAATCACAATAATTGCTGCATTGAAGATATGGAGAACTATAAGTATTAGATAATGATGGAAAAGTGACAGTAACATATGAAGTATGTTACCTATTATAACTGGAAAATGTTACAGAATATGTAATGATGAATGTGTACAAATATAAGCACGTTTATTCATTGTCGCATTTTTTGCACTGGAGAAAGTGAAGAAACATGATTTCACAAGGGCGGTATGTAGACTTGCTCAATAAGTTTCTGTCCTCGACTTGGAGTAAAGAAGAATAGGAGCAAAACTTTGAATTCAAGTACCTAATTACGTACTCTATACGAGGTGATAAGAGTGTAGAGAAATACAATATTTTTATCTTCTTTCTACCGTATAAGGAAGAAATTGGAAGAAATTAGTACAATATTACTTCAGATATTTTTAATGGATATATCGCTCGAAAACTGAAAATCGAACACAAACATGTTGTGTATTTAACAAATGTCTTACAAAATCAATATTATATTAGTTTCCAAGGTGAAATAGTAAAACATGACAAAAGTACTATGATTTTATTCTAAATTATCACATAGGCTTTCATATGTACCATAATAAGCACAAAACACACACACACACACACACACACACACACACACACACACACACACACACACACACACACACACACACACACACACACACACACACACACCGTCTACATATACGTAGCATACTTTATCACAGAGTTACATAATAATTTATATTTTTTGAATGAATTTGTACTAAGTATTTTTGTAATTTATTTACAATTACTCTTCATATAACGGTTTAAAATTGGTCTAACTCACTGAAACATGTATTTTACAGAATTTATTAGGCCTACGACTCATTGAACTTTTGAAACTGTGAAACAAACCAGGTATATAAGTTAATTTTATATTGACATATTTAATCTACTGAATAAGGGCACACGCCCGGGTCAAAATAGTATAGACTTTATCAGGGTGGAAGGGTACCGTTGTGCGAGCGATAGGAGCTTTAGGAGTGATAGAAGACAGAGAGTGAGAGAGAGAGAGAGAGAGAGAAAGAGAGAGAGAGAGAGAGAGAGAGAGAGAGAGAGAGAGAGATGTATATTAAAAGGTGACTTGATTTTTTTAATAAATCAATATCTCTAATGTCAAGTATTCTTTAAGCACAGTTAGACCCCGAGGACATTCAATAATGCAAAAACGATATTTCAAAATCACCTGTAGACTGTATGCCTAGAGTATTCAGTTAATCTCTTAATGACAGAACGAAATATATGTATTTGAGCAAACAATTATGTTTCATAAATGATAAGACTTTCTTTTATATCATACGAAAACAAGTATTAACACTGAATACGATAAGAATTTCTGAGAACGAAGAAAAAGCTGATTATAATGTTTAACGGCGGCTCGACGGTGTTGACATAAGTAGCTTCCGCCCAGCGACAGGTACCAGTATACGCGATCGTTCAAAACTTTGAGGTCACGCTGAAGAAATTTTGATTTATAATAGCAATAATAACGGCAATAAATATATAATCAGATCTCGGGTAAATTTTTATGAATTTTTAACGACTTTGCTCTATAAAAGGTAAGCAATACAATTCACAGTTAATTATCTGGATACAGCAATTAACGACCCACGCCACCCCCGGGCGGCTGATCACTGTAAATCATCTTTTTTGGCATGTTTTATGGTCCGCATAAAAACAAGCTCTATATATTATTATATTCACCTTTCACTCTAATGATTTTACTGTAGAATATTAATCAAATATGTATAGAGAACATATTTTGTGTTTTCTTTTTTTTTTAATATCGGCGTTAAATGCACAGTAGTACAACCTACTGTAGGAATTTCAGTTCGTCTATCTGTAGAACGTTGTACAGAATCAATTATCGTACAAGCAATTCTTGTTACTAGAGGCCTATTACTTCCCCACTTAAAAGTTTCCTGGAAATAACAGTTTCCTTTAAAATAAAGTAAAACGCAAAGTTTAAGATACACGATTAAGTAACTGTATATACAAACAACGATTTTAATTGTAAAGTCAAAAACAGTTCTGATGGTGTTGAACAAAATTATTTTCACGGAATGTGCATAATCAAGGAAGTAAAATACTTACTTGCATAGGAAACTCTAATATAATAATAGGTATATGTGCAAGAGAATCACTTAATTAGTCAATAAAATAATGTATGTAATATTATCTCTTCATTTGTTTTGTTGACTTTATTTAGAGAATTGTTATAACAATATCCCATAAGGTATATTTCCGACTTGATTCTGTATATAAAGCGAAAGATATGTCCAAACTAGCGTGTGTAGGTCAAATTATAAATTCTTTAGAATTACTAAAAGATAGGTCTTATTTAGTCAAAACTTTTTGCCTGATAATCGTTTGATTTCTTGTCCTAACCATTCCCTGTTTTCCTTTTTTCGGGGACTCCCGTTTTCCATTTGTACTGCCAATATTTTAAGAACGTTGTATCTCTCATTACTTTCTGTGGAAATTATTTATTAATGTATATTTTTTACAATGCAGGTTGGCCTAATTCTTACATTGCCTTGCTTACTACGACTGTCAATATTCTCACAATATCGGTAAGAAAGTCACAGTCGAGTTTGATTATATTAATCTGCGTCTTCTAATGTGCAAAAAGGTTCTTAGGTACCACTGCACCGAAATTATAATCTTCTGAAAGTAATATTTTTGCTTTCACATCACACACATGTACACCCTATAAATAGATTTAGTTTGTACTTTTATACTTAAAATATTTCACACAGGTTCTATTTATTATAGTAATTAGAATTTATAATAGTTCTAATATTATTTGGGGATAACATTAGACTAGAATTAATAATTGTGCTTAATAAAATAATTGGCTTTAAAAAAATCTATATTATTAAGTATTATGAAATATTAAAACTTCTTCGAATAAATATTGTAACGACACACTTGACTCGTTACCTTTAATAATTGTACCTTTCTTTTATCTTGGTTATTTAATGTATACCTTGTTAATATTTTGTAGGGTGAGTATCTGGTCAGGGTAATATTTGTTGAGCGCCAATTTGCAATTACAGGTTGCAAATAAAATTTATTTGTAAAATATTAATTATTATTTTTGTTAAAATATTTTAAAGGTTCCTGTATCAGCTATAATTAAATCTCTTTTAATCTTTTATTTAAGAGATGAATGTGATAACTAAAGCTCATCAAAGCAGATTCGAATAGTCTGCCATATTTCCAAATGAAGAGTGTTGCCAACTTAATCTAGTTGATGAAGCAAATTCACAGTCCCTGATATAGTGTTTATAATATCATACACTTTTTGTATTCATTAAATAAAGAAACGAATAAACCTTTTATCTGTATTTATTACACTCAAATCCTTTTATTATTTTCTTTAAATTGTTTTTAATTAACAAATATAATCATTAACAAAAATCTAACCGGCTATTCTTTACATATGCTCAGTATGGCAGCAGTAGCAATACGAATTTCTATATCTCGAGGCCCATATTTATATTTATTAAATAAAATACAAATAGAATGTGTTATGTAAGGTCCTTTTGACTACGATATAAACGACGGTTATGATAGGAAAAGTACCAAAATACATGGGATTATAAATAATTACAAAGTGCCTTAACAGGATTATATTAATAGTTTAACAATGTTCAGTGTTTAGGTTATGTTGAGTTAAATGTTTTTAAGACCTAGTTCACTTTATATTATAGTATTACTCTATATTAATAGTTTTTCATACTAGAAATAAGATTATTCATTGATATTTTTCTCAGTGAAAGTTCCAAATTGTTTTTATTAAAAGTGTAAACAGTGTCTTTGAGACCTATGGCCTAGGCCTAGGATGGAATAGTTCAGTTTAGTTATATATCAAAAAATACTTCTCTTCCTGTGTAAGTTGATTGTATTTCTTCAGAGATTCCTTGGTTTACTTCTTTATAATAATGTGGCACTTCCTTCTTCTATTTAGTTTGGTTTAGGAGGATTATTTAACTTTTTTCTTTAGGTCCACAAATATGAAATTTATAATAATTTAGATTAGTCACTCTCATTTTTTAATTCAACCTTTCTTCTTTAGATCCAATAATACAATACTTATTTCATTTATTATAACATTTTAGTTGCTAAGGCCTATCTCAGCTTTTATTGGTTTCTAATGTAACATTTTATGTCACCCTGGTGATATCTTAGTATCAACATAAACAAACTTTTAATATTTTATCTTTCATTTTCTTTAAACTGTTATAACTTTTTTATAAGATCTTTGATCTTCACTTTATTAGTTTCTTTGATCTTCTGATGAAACACTGATTATTTTGACACCACTTTTGATTATCTTCTGTTACATATTTCTTGAGTTACCATTTTACACTTTTTATTTATTTGTTCCAAAATTATTTATTATTAGTTCTTCTTGTACTTTTCACTTTATTAAAACTATTTGACTCATTTAGTAATCATATAACTTAACCTGACATTGTTTATTATCATTTAAATAGAAATTTGTATTCAAAATACCTTAACTGTCTAAGCTTAACATGCCCATTTTTATTAATCTCTGTTACTATTATTTTGGTACTTTCCAGTTAATATAAACATTAGTGTTATTAATATTATCACCTATAATATTAATCACTATGACCCAAACTAATTACTAATAACCATTAGTAATAGATAACAATTCCTCTTAACTTACTGTATACAATAGAGTTTTTATAAATACAACAAAACCTTATAAGTAAGTTCCTAAACATTGTCCTTCTTACTTATTATTATTAACATTACTTTAACTGTAATAAACATAATTATTAGTCTTAGCTAACATGAATTAAATCATAAAATAAACAATATTTAATTAAGTATTTCTTGAAACAAGACTATTATGTTTCTTGGTACTTTTGGGTAAGAGTATTAAAGCATATTTATGTTAAAATGGCATGGCAAAATGGCATGTAACATAGTGTGTATAACTGTGTATCGCACTGTGCAATTGTTGCATCAGAAATGTAGAAGAAACGGTGTGGTTTCTATCAGATAACACGTGGAAAATAATGTTTGCATTTATGATTGGTGGTTTAAGGTAAAGAAGTAGCCTGTATACTCAAATGTTATGTCATATTCTCAGATTTTATGTGCCGGTATGGTAATAGTTAAACAATTAAAATCCAACTAACGTACTGAAAGAATGGTAGCCCTACCTCCGTATCGCGAGATTTGCCTTGTTAATGTAAGTTATAACAATTATTATTTCTAAAAAATTGAAACTTTGGATAAGTACATAATATAATTTAAGAATATAATCATTTGTAATAATTATAGAAATGCATAAATAACAAACTTTAAATAACAGAAGGTTATATCGTTATACCATTATTTGTGTGATATTTTACGTTCCAAATAAGTTTATTTTACTTGGAATCATGTGTTTACCAGAAAATGTCTTAATCATACATATAATGTTTGTGATACATAACAGAATTCATTCTTACGTTCAGATGTTTACTTACTTATACGATCCCATTTTATTTAAATGGTGATTTGTTTTTTCACCATATCAAAATATAGGTTTACAAAAATTGAAATTACGTTTTAGAAATTGAGTTCAATTGAAAGTGCACTGTTATTTTAATAATCAAGTAATTAAGTCTTGATAAGTGATTTTAAGAGCATAAATCAATAAGCATAAAAAATATTCTTATATATTGACGCATTATTTTGGGACTATATCACCTTCTAAATCTACTTTTTGTGCCATTTGCTCATAAGAAATTGGTTACAGTGTAAGTTTCATTACTCAAAAGGCAGTATAATGATTAGAGTAAATGAAAAGTAACAAAATGTAAGTTAAGGAACGCACTCACACTTGCATCGTTCCAAAACTTTTCCGACTTGCAATTTCTTCTTCGAAGCAACGTTACGCGTTTACGGGCTTTCTAGTAGTTAAACGAAATTACTTGATTCTCGTACTTCTTCTTGTGTGTGTGGCTTATCAGATCTCTCTGACGTTGGCTATAAATCTGGCGTATTCGTCTCCGATTTCTGCAACGCGAAACAGTTTTTCGACGTTGCACCTCATAATTTTTCTACATAAAATAATCAAACGTTGAAACCCAAACGATGCTAGGCGCTGATAGCCTATGAGCAATATTATGACCTAAAAAGAAGAAGATATATGGTTAAAGTTTTTACTTATAAAAATATGACGAGAGATCAAAATAACTTAAACGACTTTAATCACGTTGGGGCATTTTCCGAAGTGTGTGTGTGTGTGTGTGTGTGTGTGTGTGTGTATGATATACGACTACATAAGTTAAAAACTCCGAAGGTAAAATGTAGTACTCAATTCATCCATTAAAAAACATTAATGTATTTTTATTGATTAAAATTATATTTATACAGCTATATTCAGTCTAGTCATTATTAACTAAGGAGAAGTATTTTGGACCCTAGGTTTTACTATGAAAAGTAATAAAATTGAATGATGTTTCAGCTTAAACGCATCAAATCATTTAAGTCAGCTGCTGCTGATTTATTTAATGGGACACATTTATTGAAAAGAAAACAAATATATTTTAACTTAAAGCAGGCGGATTTTTATTATGGCTGTAGAGGGGGAGAAATATTTTTAGAGAATGCTACGGATTTAAATAAATCAAGCCTCAGTAGTAAAGCTGAAATATTGACTCCACTGGATTTCTAGCTTAATGTGGCTGCAATTTAATCAATATAGCATTCCACAAAGCGTATGCACAAGGTAGTAAAATGTTCTTCTTTAGTATCGACAGCAACATAATTGGTCATACGAACTTAATATTGATAAGTAATACTGCCATTCTGTATATTATTACTTCGTTTTACTGATATTTGAATTATAGTTTTAAAATATTAATAGTTTTGTATTATTAAAGTATAGAGAGGGGAAAACTTTTCATGCGTTTTACATGAAAACTATAAAATTGTTATTGTGATAGTGTTAGTATTATTCCTAAAGAGAAAACTATTATATAAATTACGTTTACATGAGATTCAAGAATTAAAGATTTATGCAAGATGCAACAGATCATAATCTGTTTGCTTAGTACAGATCATGTAGAATACACGCGCAGGCGATTTATTTGTTAAATAAATTTAAAAATCCTGGACTGACTCGTTATTATAATAACAGGATTGTCATATGTTGAAAGATGTGCGTAACCTGTAAATTTGCGAATACTAAAGAGTTATCTGTTTCCTAATTTTTGAATACTGGCCCAATGAAAAGTTTAAAAAGTTTGGACACACAATTTAATACTAAACAAATGAAAATACTAACATTAATTTATTTTTAAATAAATAATCTGTGACAACTACAATCACATCACAGTTACAGACGTCAACGAATGAACATTACTTAATACCAAAATAATGAAAGTAACTGTAAACGAAAAGTCATGTGACATTGTCGTTTATTGTAGGCCTATATGTGCAAAGTCCGGATTACAGACCATCTAGCATAACACAAAAACCGTAGAAGGGATTCTAAATATTGAGACCCGCAAATGTAATTAAATGCAGCGATTGCAAAATCGCTTTCAGAAAAGGCAAAAATTTATGTGTTTCACTTAAGATATCACAGAACACTCAGCGCTGAGACAAAAATTAAATGTCTGATACAAAGCTAAATAACGTGAATACAAAGGCTACTGACAACGCTATTCATTAAACTTCAACTCATGAAGAAAGTGAACGAGAGACGCGCGTGTTAATTCACACCCTCTTTGTGCTTATAATATCCTCACAGAATCTGTGATAAATAAATGCGCGTATAACAATGAGCATGGAAAGCTGCTCGAAAACGGTAAACGGTAGTTACGGTAGACGCTGGCGTGGTTCGTATGTTACACTCAGCAAGAAAGTATGTGTGTGTGTGTTGTTTACGCTCTAATGACGAGTAATTACTTTAAATCTAACCTACGACATTTACGAATTAATCATTCGGCAAAATAACGTATCACAACGCGGAGAGTGTGATTAATATTCTCAAGTAATCGGTTTTCAAAAGAAATCTGTAAGATAATTAAGTATTCACCATATAGGCTACTAATATTTAGTTCACACAAAAACGATTTTTGTAATGGAGCAAAAAGTTGAGGAAGAAATGGGTATGAAGTAAATTGGAAAACAAAAATTTCATTCTGAATGGGGAATTTACATCCGTGACTGAGAGGGTGTATACTATTTCCTATAGGCCCTACTAAGTAATCAGTAACAGCTAAAATCTAGATAGTAATTATTCAAATTCAACGTGACTATCAAAAGAGGTCAGTCATTTTGGCAAGCTGGTTTATTTTAATATATCACCTAATTAATGGAAAGCTCTCTCTATCGCGCTTGCTTGCATAAACACACGGCGCGCGCGCGCACACACACATGCACAAGTATTCACAATTAATAAAACCACCATAAAAAGATATTACTTATTATTACAAGATAAAAGATATTACAAATTATTATAATTACAAATGTATTAGTTATAGTTATTTCTGTATTTGAGTTTGTACATGCGACATGTCACTTATGATATGCACTGGTATGCGACTTTCAACCAAAGCCGCCGTTAGCAGCCGCGGGCAGCCCTTATAGCCTCCAACCTTCTAAAACCAAACAACCTCCTCATGCCACAACTCACACTCCATACAACATAGAATTGCCGTCTGTCAGGATTTTTTCTAAGTCCTCTTTTTCATTTGACAGGAAAACGTCCAGGAGGAATTTACGTCCAAGTCGGGGCTTTTATCAGACTTTAAACAATCGGTTGGTATCGCCGATTTAAAAAGATACGTATATTTACATATAAGTAGTCACTCAATGCTTATCGTGTTTATTAGTGCGCGATTTTTGCCTGTCATTATGGTATTATTAGTTTAAACTGGAAAATTGAGAACTATCTTCAAAAAAAAAAGAATAAAAATTCTGTGTTCTCATTATTCATTTTATTGTCCCGATTAATATTTAATATTTTTGCTTATAACGGTCCTTATTTAATTAAAATATAATTTCTGTAAATAAAATGATACCATTTTATTACAACTGACAGTAGCGTATTGAAAATATGTAAACTTTTATTTATTAATAACTGATGTGTTTTATGATCTAAAAATTATGTTTTTTTTTAAAATAATTTGACGTCATTTTGAAATCATTTTTATTTATTCAACAACATAGTAACTTTTATGAATGTCCTAGGCCTACTAACGACGTACGAAAATACCAGATTTTTCTTGTCGTTTAAATGAATAGGTTCCATGTTCCAAGACTGTCCTGGTTTTTGAACCGTACTTTGATTGTCGTATGAAGTCATTTTACTAGATGGCAACCCTATATAACACCGTCTTAAACTTGTAGAAAAAAAATTCCTATCAAATTAAATGTAAATGTGCCAAGTTAGGTTGCAAATAAAATCCCCTTAGGGTGCCTCTAAAACTAATAAATTTTTAAAATAAGTAACAGTCAAAATTGATACACTATCAATAATTGATAAATAATTAATAAATTTTTAAAAATGGCAAATAATTTTCAATTTGTATCTCTCATTACAAAACTACAGTAATGCATTAAGTTACACATATTGCCAATTTTTACGTTTACACATTCACGCTTTCACGTATTTATGAAAATATTCGTAGATTCCGACATTTTTACATTCATAGTCACGCATTCGTCTATTTACGAGTCGATATAATACGTACTCAAACAATAATACTTTTTCTAGTTTACCTTAACCAAACAGCATCCCTTGGAATGCAGTATAATGTGCGCATGTATTTACGAAACTAGCGGTTCCTGTACGACAAAATGTATACCATTTTTCTTTTTTATAAATTGGCAATGCGTATGGGCATTTTTTGTCGTTGTGTCAGCCTGTTAAAAATGTTTTGTCGCATACGTTTTCAAAGTTCTGATGTAACGTAACAGATGAAAATGTAACGTTCAAAGACTATATAATTTGATAATATCAAGCATTCTCAATTCACATCCGAGAACTTCACATTTAGCATCTGTTTCTCGGAAATCCTTGAGTAAATATGAGAGTTCAATATTAAATGTTATCTTTTAATAATAACCTGTTGTAGTACTCGATTAATTTCATTGTGAACTGTTACTGTTGTGTGTAAGACTGGATAACTTACAAACACAAACATTTAGAAGTGACTTATAATTGTGATTAGTTGACATCGTCCATGATCTAACAGCTTTGGGAGGCTGAGGGATATAGTCTCGCTGGAGGATTATGTGATTTCCGCCCGTCATCGCGAGGCCAGTTGGATGGTTGAAACATACAGCATACTCCTGGTAAGACAAACAAGTTTATTTTCTGAAATGAATGCAATTGTGGCTGTTTGCATATCCTCGTGATGTCAAGCTAAGTGTTCCAAATACCAGCTAATTTAATAATAATCAATCAGCAGACTAGTAATGAGATTACTTGATGTTATATACATAAATTTCGTTATTAACCCTATGTAATTATTTTTTTAAATAAATCAGAATATCAATGAATATGTTATAATCAATTACACATTCACACATTCCGATATCTCACATTCATAGTCACACCTTCATACATTTACGTATTCACACAATTACGCATGTACAAGTATACTCAAACATCAAACATATGTTAGAAATAGTTTATTCACATGTAGTATTAGGCTATTGTAAACAGAAATTAGTTTAAGTTCCCGTGCATGTAACAGAAAATAGGAAAATAGTGGGGCACCATCATTCATACGCTTCCTTAAACATCTAATTTCAATTAAAACAATTGGGTACCAAGTGCTGGACTTGAGCGAGGCTGTATTCCGCCACAGTGTGGCTGTAATGTTCTTGATATTAAGGTCAACTTTACGTCTAAACTTAATTGATAGCCTTTAACACCGATTTCAAAACTCACTTTGCTCTCGGAGGTAATGATTAGGAACAGATAAATATCTGATACAGGTAATCGGATACAGTAAAAAGAGAACCTTTCTTGATTAGACGGCTATATTAGTTACCTTTTCACTGTTCACTGTCATGAAAACTGACAGAATGATTAATATTGGTTTGCAGTGTTAAAAGATGTAAGTATACATTTATTTGTTGTTAATTTTGTTTCTAATTTATCCGGTCGCTATTCATGTCATTACACGATCATGTAGACTTAAAAATTGTAATAACTTACATAATAATTTCTAATTTTATAACTTAGCTCTTATTGTACTGTAGCCATGTGGCGGAACATTCTGGATTATTTTTACTATTTCTATTGTATATCATTTCAGAGGTCTATCCTACCATGTATTTTTCAATGTGTCCACGTGCTGTCCAGTTTTTCTTACTTCGTCACTTGAGCAGATTCAGTTGCACAACTTTAACTGTCTTATTTATTCACTTTTCATCAGTTTAAAAATTTCTTTTCTAGCAAATCCGTTACACCAGCTTTTCATTGTTTCCACATTATCTTCTGTCTTTTAATAATATTCATGTATCTCTCTGACTCTGCAGAGATGTGGCGACCTACTGCGGTTTCTCGTGGCTACAAACATTCGGTGCTGTTTACGTTACAATTTTTAAAACAGGTCAATTTATAAGTGCTTACACAAGTGCTCAAAAGTAACACACAGTGATTACGCACACGAAACTTGCATAACATTTATGTGTGTGTGTGTGTGTCCTGACATATGTGCTTAGCAAAAAACGCCTACGCTTATCATAAAAAAATTCTTCGTTTTCTATTTCAATAATAGACTTATGTTTTTGTTAATATCTTTTATATACACACTTATGCGATTCAATTATTCTTTAAAAAAGTTTCACTGTACTTTCTTAAGGTTTTATTTTATTTAAGACAACAGCGTATAGTGAATGCCAGCCCATTCAGGTTACTGAATATGTGACTTATCAAACTGTAATGAACGTGAAGTGCTAGGGCATCAAATGTTCAAACAAGAACATGTCCCATCGTAAGATTTTTTGCATGTGTTTTAATGCCACTCAGAACTTTATAAGATACTTTACCTTTTTCATACCGAACCGACCTATTTATAAAACTAAATAATGTTAGTTCAACACTTTTTGACTTCCCAAGTATTTTTTAATCACTACTATGAGTATGAATAAATGGCGATAGTCGAATGCAGTGGTGTTACGAAAATTGCAGTTTATTATTGTCATCGTTGCAATCTCATGTTTACAGTCAATAACTCTTTTGAACATAATGTTGATTATTTGTAATTAATGTAGTTACGTCACAATAAGAAGTTCCTTAAGTAATTTAAAGTAGTAGAATTAAATTATTCCACAGAACCAGTTCACCTTCATTTTTACGGTGACTAAAATATCGTATAATCCATGTGAATGAAAACAATTAAGTCACTTGACTTCTCAGAACAAAGTAGAAATATAAATGCTGATATACCACACTCTTAGTTTCTAAATGGCGAATTAACGTAACAGGTTGTTGGAATTTGTCAGTTATTAGATTAGTATACGTACAAGTAGGTCTAAAACAACAACAACAAATTAAAAAACATATTTATTTATCATAAATCTACTTTTCGTTCGTTTGTTACCTATCTAACGTTATAAATTTTGATGTCATAAAACTTTTTTAACTTAAATTTCAACATTTACCGTTGCTAATAAATAACGGAGTTCCTTTGATCTTTCACAAACTTAAACGTTAACGATTAGACTTCTACCTAATGCTAAGGCAGTAATAATTTTGGTATAACTTATAGGCCTACAACTCACATCCAATAATATTCGGAAAAAGTAATATAGCAGCGATGGTGAAAGAAGAGAAGCATAATTAATCTTAGTTTTGTGACAAGTACAGTGATCAATTACTGGAGTTGTGTCCTTATACGCGACCGGCTTATTGTGAGAGTTAGCGATGTCGCTTCTACACTACACCTATGCATGGTATTTCTGTAACTGTTTACAGATCGTGCGAATGCTTAATTAATTAATTAACAAAATATTTTATATCTCAAAATATTTAAAAGCAAATCGTGACTGCACAGCTCATACTTCCTAAACATACCACATGCAATTATAAGGATAATTGAACTAGCGAAGCGGGGTCTCAATTTGAATACAAACAAATTGTCTCTCCGTATGTCTGTCTATTTATCTATTTACCTGTCTACTTCGGCAACGTATCACGATAAGTTTTGGACGGATCAAACGAATTTTGTGAAATTTGTCATACGTATCCGTACCTTTACCCCACAGATCACTATTAGTTTTCAGATTCATCTACCCAAATATTGGGCAGGGCAAAAAACGTTTCAAGGATTAAAAGTAAAAAAATTGCAGTAATCTATATAGATAATTTAATTATCAAATTAAATGGAATTTTAACCACAATCTGAATATAGTGTTCAAGTTTTGAAACTTCAAAATTTTGAAACACCAGAGCCCAAAAAGTGGATTGAAAGTTATTAAAAATTGTAAAAATCCATGCCAGGTAAAGGGAATCAGACTAAATGGAATTGTAACCTTATTCGGATTATAGTGTTTGCACTTGGAATTTTTTAATTTTATGGGCCCACGAGTAAAAAATGGAAATAAAAGTCTGAAAAAATTGTAAATGTATATGTGGGGTAGCAAATTATGAAGAAATTAATTCAAAATACGAACTCGCAATCTTTAATAATTTAACAAAATTAATACGTCACCCGTTTCAAATTTTGAACAGCCTTGAAAAAGTTTGTAAGCTATGTATCTAACAAAGTTTAAATATTGTTATCAGTTACATATATCTGTGAACAATTTGTTACAGGCCTACACATACCTATGAAAACATATAGGATATTGTTACGACGGTCTACTCGATCGTCGTAGGTACAGTGGAAACAAAATAAGTACAAGACAACAATCAAGTCACTAATCACACCTTTAATTGTTACAGTAAAACAGTTCGTAATTAACAACACAGTCTCTACAACAAATCAAATGAAAATTGTTCACACGCAATAAAATGTCCACTAATATTAAAACTCAATTGTATTACAATTATACCGTCCGAATATAAAACGCAACACTTCACTAATAACTACTGGAACGTACACAGTAATAACTCGAACCGCTCTGTAAATATATCGCACTAATACTCTCGAACCGCACAGTCAAAAATTCGCCTCATACTAAACTGAATGTCGTTTGAGTACCGGTATTTATAGCTAGTCGAATATCTAGACGATTCCTAATTGCGTCGTAGCGTGCGTATGAACTACGTAATTAACTGCGACCTTGACACAGGCCGAGCGCCCCGCGAAGCCCGGCACAGTCGAGAAGATTCTCGCAAAATGCGTCTAGTAGCACGTACACCACACGCTTACATTCTGGATGTCTCTGGAACGTTCGATAAACACGTAGATTGTTCAGTGACGTCGTAACAATATATAAATTTAAAATCAAAGCTTAAATTATTTCTCATATAAACATTATAGTTATAAATTTAACTAAAAACTCAGTGCTCGGGATTTTTAGTGTTTATTGTATTCATAATAATAAAAAAGCAAAGCAATCATCGACTGCTTTACAATTGTTCTTTTGCCAGAAACGTATTAGAGTAGTCGGGGTATTCGTTATTTTTATTTTATTTAGTTCTTTATGTTTTTGTACTTTTTAAGGTAGGCCTACAGTAAAACAACGGTAACGACGTATAGTCAATCACCTCCTCGTAATGTTTCTCGTCTAACGCTAAGAGTCATACATAAACGAAGAACTTTACTCACAGCTATAAAAATAAAATTTATTAATATTACCCAATAATAAGGGTATTTCATCCGAAGTAATGAGCGAATTTTGCAGCTCAGGAAGTTAAGTTTGCTAGTTGCATGTAACTTCTCAGTCACACATCAATACAATAGTGCAGAATTGATTACTATTCTGTGTAAACTGCTTACTTGGTAGTACCAAAACGACAAAATACAATTATTGGAAAAAACAAAATTAAATTAATATCCGTTTGGGGAAGTAGAAATTTTTTATTGACCTATACTACAATTTCTTAAATTTTCATCTTCTCAAAAGAAAAGAAGAGACTGAACAGACTTTTTTTACATATTAAAAATACTATAGGCAGGAATATTTACTATGTATATGTCTAAATAAAAGCGAGGTTATTGTAAAACTAATATAATTTTGTAAAGCATGAACTTCAAGAAGGAAAATTCGGTTTAAGCAAGAAGAGTAGGCGTCCATGTTTAGTGGAAGACATTAATTTTTGGAGTGCCTTAATTCAGGTTTGTACGATATAGCTATTCTTGATACCAGAAACGATAAGGAAACAGCAGCTAGAAAGCTTCATCTGTCTAGCAGTAAAGTATATTTTGGATGAAGAAGTCTGCAATTAATATTGTCAAGATAAACCAGTAGATACTCATATTCCAAAAAATAAAAACGTCAATAACATCTCTATTAACATTACGTTCAGCAATAAAACTATGTCTTTTCAAATGAAGTTTGATGAGAGAGTTCAGCTCCAATGAGAAGGTGTAAAAAAAACAAAAAATTACAAAGGAGCGAACTGTGTAAGGTAGTTCAGTTAATACTGACTAATTATTTAACAATATAACAACAAACAAATATTTCTAGAGGTTGTCGAAAATAGGACCACATTGACATGACTAGTTTTTGAGAATAAACTTATCAGAAGTACTGTAGGTACTCTATTATACTTATAAAACAACCATACTAAAGAAATTTCTACCTACACTCACTGAAGATAACGTCTAGTGAAGCAAGCTAAGATATTTGACTCTCACAAAGTACTAAATTTTCTAAATAAAATCCAACTTAAGGAAACAATTTTAATGGGATAAATTCTTTAAATTTGCGAATTTAAATTTTTTGTGAATAACACGTGGAATTAATGTTAAATTTTGGATTTAAGAGACATCGCAGGGGTTACGTAGTGAGTATTATTTAGTTTTACGAAACTACAGACACGAAGATTAATTAATATCGACTATTAATAACATGTGTAAAATCCAAAAAATGAATAAATATTTTAAATAGGCTACAGTATAATCAACAACCCTTACCAGACGATGCTGAATCGAATAGCATTGTGGGGCACGTAATAATAAAATTCCTACGCCTAAAGGAATTATTTTATACAACCGAAACTTATATTTAAGCATTAATAAAGGGCTGAATTTCTATAAAAAATTTAAATTCTAAGTACAATAGAGCATGTGTAAACTTTCATGTTTATCGTCATAATTTGAGACGGTTAAAGTAACAGAATATTAATCCATAAGTGAATTCGCCGGAAAACAAAACCATATTTGATCAACAAATTTCGTCACTTGTGCACAAATCTGGTTTTCTGTTTCGGCAAGCTGTAATTCCCTTGGGCCTCGCATAACTAATTATATTAAAGATGTAAATATAACATTTAAATCATCCGAAGTAGGCCACGAGCACACGCAAATCCTACACACTACGAAATGGTTTTCGCCACCTCGACTCTATACGCTTCTAATTTAAATAATACTGCATTAAAATATGTTTATGACTCAGGGTGTGTAGATATGTTCAGTATGACTTATGTATGGTGTACACATTTGTAAGTTGAGATGTACGAGTGGGGGGGGGGGTGTAAACATGAAGTGTCTGCGTCTTTTCTGGACACTACAATGATTTTCCAATATACTGTTTTGTTAAGGTGAGCGGGATGGGGAAGCATTTTTGTTCAGGAAGTTTTCTGTTTATTTCTGAAGACTAAATACTTCAGTTTGGTTTATAAAGTACATTTTTATTATTACATAAACGTTTATGAAAGTATTTAACCTACACGGGCATAGTTGTTTGGAAGTATGTGCTGTTAATTGGCTGCCTATGAATTACTGGAAACTTTATCATGTGATGAAAGACTTGTTCAGATATCCAAATAAATACAGAAAAATATTAACTAGTTCAGCATACATTTCCTTTCTCAGTCCTTCAAATTATTAAATATCTTGTAACAAAAAATAATGCTGTGTGTGTAATAACATAAAGTAGTGAGAGTGAAACGTGAATGACTCGATGCAACTGGCACGAAGCGGACGAAATTTGTTGATGTGACAAATTGTAACACTGAATCACGCCTACAAGTGGTCGCAAACACGGACCACATACACATTAAACATATGCATGAAAGTTCTCTAAAATTAATATCACAGTATATTATCTGGGAGTGTTGCATCTTGCTTATTTTTCGCTCTTTTTGATTATTTCCACGAACTCATTCCTAAAACTAAATTAAGATTTCATGCGATGAAGACGTTTTATCATTAACAACAGACGCAATTTTAAGCTCAGGCGTCAGGTAATGGTTACTGATACGCTAGTCGAAGTACGACGAACATTTATTTGTTTATGCTAACAAGAGTGTAACAGGAAATATTAAAAATATCATCTATTTCGTGAACAGTTCTTTAAGTATTAATAGGTAAGGAGAAGCTGACTAAAAAGTAAATGAGATTGTGAGATACTATATATCTGCATGGGATACTACGTATTATAGGCCCATATAAAAGGCCTATCACACACACACACACATATACAATGCCTAATATGGAATATGATACCATATAGGCTATATTATATACAATATACGATAATATGATAATATATATTTTACAGAAGCAATACGAGTAGGTTCGTCAAATGACTGTAAATTGCATGCTGTTAAATTTTATAATGAAGATAAATCTTATTACCCATCTTGAAGTGTGGACTAATTGCAAACATGGTTAAATTTTTTTGTTTATCCTTGCCTCCAAGTCTACAGTGTTTAATGGATACTGTACTTAATAACAGGGCACTTATAATTCCAATATTAGTAACGTAAGTGAATTGATGATCTATAGAATATATTTACTTTTTAAATATTACTTTCCCATTTCCAAATTCATATTGCAACCTGTAAATTATAGATATGCCTAAGGCTTTATGATATGGATACGTACCTAATCCAAAATTGTTTATATTTGGAATGTGTAGTTTGGTAACTGATTTAGTAAGTATATTTTTGGAGGGGTAGGCCTATGTGTTTTTCTGCATTCCACAGTTCAGTGCATTTCGGTTGTGTGGACAACTACGATGCTGTCACTGTTATCCTCTTCTTACTACAATAGAGTAACGTAATAAGGACTTACTTTTCACTGCTGTAGATGTTACTGTAAGAAAGTACTATAATCATAGATTGTTATATATTATAATAAAGGTTATTGTTTGCTATATTGTTGAACATATTTAATGAACCTATTGCTAGAACTACATTTACACTGAAATAACGTATGTTATTAGCAATTATATTACCTCACGACAACAACAGCAATGTTGCTTTGGTCAACGTTAACAAAAATGTTTAAAAAAATGTTTAAATAAATATAGCCTACCAAATAATATTACAAGCGTCATAATACTATATAGTCAGTAATACTACACAAGGAACGTCATAAACAATCGAGGACGTGCTCTTTGTGAGAACTTTTTAGGCCCTATTTTAGAGCTATCTTTTGCAAGCACTAACCCTCGCAAGAGGGTGTAATACATTTTGGGGTACTCTGAGAACTTACGCAAAGGAGATGGAAAAACTGCTTAAAGCACGGAGTAGCTAATGACATTGTAAACACGCTCTTTAACGGGCATTTTTAGCTCTCATTTCAGAGCTATCTTCGCGAGCACTTTTTGGAACTGCCAAGCAGAAAAATCTACTTCAATTTGAGAACAACCAAGCGCAATTTTGGAGGAACCGAAAATCAAACCGTTGTGCAATGATTTTGAAGCTAATTTGCAGAGATAACTCTTAAAAAATGGTTTTCGATGCACCTGCCCAAAGTACTTTTATCAATGCGCTTCTGAAACCAGTCGTTAAAGTTTTACTCCTTGGTCAACTCTACTTCCGCTCTTGCATTTATATAAATGTTCTCCGGTTATAGTATGATCGAATTATCAAAATAAGCTAAGCCAATTATGATATTACCGGTTTTTTCTAAACACTGTAATAAACGAATTTTGTCATCTATAGGCTATCGTTGTTATTGAAATCTAGTTGATTTCTACTAAACACATACAATTTATTACATTATTTTCCGATATACATATTTCCATAAATTCTGGCTTCCATTTCTTGCAGGAAAGGTTAATTAATTCTTTCCTCAGTGTAAGGTAATTTTTCTTGTTATTGTTAAAATTTCTAGGACTTTACTGTCTCCTTGAACTTCCATTTGTTCTTGGTAAAACTCCATTTAATTTGAAAAAAACACAAATATAACCACGATCTGAATTTAACATGTATGTGACCTTAAACCTAAACGGAAACTTATCATGATATGACGGAACGCGAAGTTGAGATTTAATGTATAGATAGATGTAAATCTACATTTAAAGAAATTACAGTTTTAAGCAATTGATTAGTTAGTTTTAACCTCTACCAACGGACACATCTCATTAATTTTAAATTGTTATTTCTGTTTACACTTAAAATCTAAATTTGAAAATAATCTTTTTGGTAAATAGAATTTAAGCGCTTCTAGACGAAATAAATTGACAGCACATGACATGCTACATGTATGAGTATAAAGTTGTCAACTTTATTCTTATCCTTTATTCTCTTCTAAGATTTTTTATATTGTTATATTCTTTAAACTCTAATTCTTAAAATGACTCAATATAGCAAATGAGCTAGCCATTTTCAGTTCTAATTATCTTGAATAAATTTACCTAAAAAATTGGAGCTTAAATTGTTCAGTAGGCCTATATAAAATGTTACTGATTGAGCTATTCCTCAGGGTAATGTTCCGAGTCTTCTTCAAAGCTTCTGTTTCAGATAGTAGCTCCTTTGTTAACAAAAGAGATTTAGAGATGTTTGTTATTTCATGCAACAAGTTTCATACATTTTGCTCCATGTTTGATATTTCATTGAGCGTACAATAGGGACATGCAGGTCATACCAAACACATGTAAACAAAACAGCGTTTTGTTCAATTGGTTGACTTCATTAGAGACTAATTATAAAGGAGTTATTTAACAAGAGCCCTAAAGTTGGATACAAATGTAGCTTGTATTGGTGACACAATAAAATACTTTTTTAAAAAATTAAGCTTTACGAAATAACAAAATCGGTTCAATAAGATTACTATATTTGGCAGTTTCCACATTATATCAATTAAATAACACGCGTGCGGACATACATACACGTACAACAGTGGTAGGAGGAGTTTAAAAGTAAGTTCGAGTAGGAAGGGTAATCGTAAGGTTTGTACGCCCGCGCGCGTGCTTGACGGTCTTGGGCGAGTGGTAATGAGCGTCTGTAAGGTAAATGTTAATACTGACAATGAGAAAATCAGCTTATCTGGAAAATATATGAATACGTAAACGCTTATATGACAGAAAAAATGCAATAAGTACAATGTAAAAATATTAGTGTAGTTAAGAAACCGATTACTTGTCAAGAAAAACCAAAGATTAGAATTCCTTAGTTGCTTAGTACATTAAATGTTTAGCGTATCTGTGTGTTAGCTATTAGACGTCAGGAACAGAGTAACTATTTCGGCGAACTGGGTATAAACATTCATTACGCCTCTACGCAACGTGACACGGCCTGTACTAAACGCTCTGCTACTGCTCTCCTTGCGTGTGCATGCACGCGTATACGAAGCTTCTAAATGTTTCTAGCGAAAATAAAAATAACTCGTAACAGAAAATTATTAAAGAAAAAATCATTTGTTAATGAAGCAAGAAATGCATATTTATATACGGACATACTTAATCATAAACGTAGTTGGCAACAGACCAGGCAGGGGTGACGGCGGGGCGGGGGGGGTTGAGTGAGGGTGTGCTTGTGTCGTTGCCGACCAGGCGTGACGTGACGAGCGTGTGCCTAATTTTGTAGTAAATACCGTGAGCGCAGCCACAGTTGTCGTAAACTGCAGTGCCTAGTGAGCCCACCCAGGAGCTAGTCGCAATTTACAATTGCCACTTATTCGCTGTGTGTGCACTTGCCTGCCCGCGCACACTAACTGCCACTTTCTAACTTTCAGGTTTTCTTCAAATTTACACGCATAGCATACAGAGTATACTTTACATTTGTACGAACGCCATAAATAGTATATACTGTTTCACACACACAGTCACACGCTACCTAGCACACGAATATACAAACTATACATTTATTATTTTACCAAATGTAGTTATCAACATGGATCTAAACGTTTTCGTCTTATATGGCTATATGATATATCCACCACTGTAATTACATAATGAAGTCTAGGCATTAAAGTAATTTACGTGAAATGTATATGGAAAGAATGGAAATTCACTTTGGCTCTTTCTGAATACAGATGGTCAGTACAAAGGGCCTCTTAAAAAAATGTTATTTCTCGAGAATGTTCACTCTAAAGTATTTTTGCATATACTTTTAGACATTATAAAAATTAAAATGCTATTTCTTAAATTATGTGAAACGTTTTTATTGATAATATATAACGCTGACCATTATAATATAATAATATTTATATAATACGACCCTAGTAAGTAACGACATAAGACGTTAGAAACTGCATGAGGTGTTTACTCAAGTGAGTTATGAATTTTTATTGAAGAGATTTTTCTATATATTTACGATTTTATTCACATTTTCTCACAATTATTCTTGTTTTATTATAATTATTAATAATAAATAATATTTGTTATTTTATATATGAATATTTTTTGTATATAATTTATAATGTTTCGACAGTACTTTAGTTGGAATGATGATTACGGTAAAGTAAATAAAATAAAGTAAAATGATGACAGTCAAAATACTGCCGAAACATTTAAAATTATATACAAAAATTGTATTCTTGTATACAACAACAAGACTATTTATTATTTATGATGTTGAATTCATAATGCAATACCGATACGACTTGTTTCCTCACACTATATTCGCCTTCAGGCTTCTCACGATGTTCATAATTTGTCATAAAAACTTATCGACTACTGGCATCTCAGAGGGGACTAACTGAATATTCCGTTATGTCCACGAAGTCGTATATTAATCACTCGTTAAACGTACCAATACAATTATAGGCTACTTAATTGATTTATTTATTGTGTATACTTGATCACTGCCTCTTATACATCTCATACATCTCTTACAATTGTATTTTGTACTATAGGTCTATTAAAAACATTATAGGCCTACATGTAATGTGTTGGTACTAGTTTCTTGTACTTATCTTTTTCTATAATAGATGTCATCATTATCATCACCAGTAGCAGCAGCATCACCATCATCCTCTACCTCTGAAGCAGCAGTCCCAAAGCTTATTGCAACTAAGGAATCTGCAGTTCACAGTGCATATCTCTGTAAGCAATCCAATAGTAATACATGGAAGAAAATGAAACGATTGTCAAGAATATTAATATGTAACGTAATGACATTAATACCGACTGCGGATATTCTGTAGGCAGTTTTCTGAGAACACCAACGACACTGAATTTATGGACATTTGAGACGGACAAAGAACCCGCGCTGTACGAACGACTACTATATTTTTGTCGGTTCGGACAGTCAATCAGTTGTCAATCAGGCTTCTGTTTCTTGTTCCCATGCACGTGTGTTCTGTGCCATTTGTGCCAAAGGATATGTTATTTGATTGGTTTATAACACAAAGATAAACTACCGTATGTACGTTTTTAATTATCATGTAGAAACACACACACACACATCAGTGTAATGTAGAATTTGTAGCCTCAATGGTTATGGACACTTAAATCACACAAGGAAAGATTCAGGAAATATTCATTTTTAAGATAACTTGTGGATTATGAGAAAGGCAACTACGACAGAGTTAATGGTAACGATTTCAGTGATGATCAAAACAGTGATCAGCCATACAATTCATTGTTAGCGATTACGTAGTGGAATCTGTAGATTTTAGTGATTCCATATAGTGTAAACTTCCACAACGGAAGACAACATACGTTCTATAAAGTTTATAGTTTATTTGAGGGATCTTACCTAGGAAAGATGCTTCCAATTATTAGATTTATTTCATTCTTAATTTGCAGCTATAAAGAAAGCTATCATGGTTTTCAAACAGATTTTTTATCGACAATTATTTAGATTTGTAAACGTCTTATTATTAACACAGATTATATTTTTTGAAGTAATAAAATTAGCATTAAATTCTTTTATTTAATGACGTACAAACGGAAATCGCCTACTTGATGTTACGTAAGAATGAGGATCATTGGCTAAACTCCTGAAAGAAACATTGATGATGCCACATTTAACGTGTCCTATAAACGGCGTGGTAGTCAAGAAGGTGAAACTATGTAGATACAATCGCAAAACGTTTGAGCGAAGACGCTGTTCCAACACGAAAGGCAACGCCATTTACAATAAACAGTTCCATTTAAACTGTATACTGTATACAAATGAAGTACACTGTCAAATAAAGTAACAATTTTTCGTATCGTCGCTGTAATAAGTTTAAAGAACACGGCAACCTATTCAGCGAGTCGCAAAGTTGTCAGTCACGACTATTACAGAAAATATCAGACAAGAGATTCTCGTAAACGAGGACCACACCCGAAAACTCTGTACACGCAGCATGTTAATACACTGTGCCGATCGTTATCGCGACGTTTACAGCCTGTTGGTTTACATTTGACTCCTCATTATGAGTCCGCTTATATCTATCTACAACTTGAAACATGTGTGTCTTTTTAATCTGAGAAATTCATCATTTATACTGCAGACCCGCTAACAGTTCGTCGTATCTTTCCCACCTAAATCTATACATAACCATTGTCTTCCTGCTGAGATTTAAAGAAATTGATAAGTAGTAGAGCGGCCACGGCCAGCAGCAGCAGCAGCAGCAGCAGTGGCGGCGGAGCTCCGGTCGATCCAATTTGAGTTCACTTCATCGCTAAGTGAAACCGCCACAGGCTAAAGTAGTTACCTAGCAGCTGTTGCTGTTGCTACCGTCACACCGCCAGCCTACGCTACCAGCTAGCATTCCTCCGCATTTCACAATGTACGTTAAACAATTTACGCTCAACCCAGTTTAGAAAACACACACACTTGCCACCACACTTCATGAAGGTGAAAATTTCATTAATACACCGCAAATTCGTGTCCTGTCTTAAGTGGTGCTTACACAAATGAAAAGGCGCGTGGATCAGTGGTTGTATGATAATTAGAGTAATTATCAACATTTAGACAGACAACATGAAATAATTTCGAACGAAATATTTTTTCTGAATTCACATAAGCACAACAGTCAAATTTTTGTGTGTTACAAATATAATACGACCCTGATTATTCCCGTAGTATCTTAATGGTATAATATATTACGTTCCTGAAATAATAACGCATGGATATGATTTAATAACATAATGGTTTAATCTGTGTAACATAAATTCGAATTATTGGAAAATTCCATTCGATACATACGGTTGTCACAATCGATATTTATCTCAGGATTTAACAACTAAATAGTTTTAATATATTTCGTGGGAATTCTTGTGGCTGCTACGAAAAGTTCCTTTACATGTTAGTTAATAATAGAGAGTACCTTTACAAACAATATATTACTTATAATCTAAAAAATTACAAAAATTATATATTAAGTTACATACAAGTTTTGACGATATTCAATACGCTTCGTAAAAGCATGTAGGTTAGAGTAACGTCAACATCATGACTATTTGTCCGTCTCAGAAAATAATGTAGTTTATTAATGTGTACAATAAATGTTTTCCTTGTAATCACTGTTCGCTTAGATATTGAATTTGGTTGCACTTTAAAATGTTTACTAGTGATTAGTGTTAGTGTAAATTGTTATATTGTCTAGTGGTTGTTCCTTGTTGGATAAAAATATTGTCAAATTATACTTTACACATCTAGACGATATTCTGAAGGTTTTCTGGTTTATTCTGAATATTTTTCTTGATTGTGTGTATTACTTGTTCATGAAAATTGTAGTGGAAGGATTATTATCTTCGATGATGGTCTTTCAGATCTTCTTTCACAAACGGGTTATCTATTTTTATATTTTTTAATTACGTCTAGACACGCACTATTCAACCGTTTTCCATCACAGTTAACAATTAAGTGTTATTTCTTCTTTTTTAGTCACAGAACTCATACAAATTTCTTAAATTTTGATTGGTCATTTATGTACAGGTTAAATGTTATAGGATCAACAACACCCATTACCTACTTTATATTTTATAAATTACCCTTAATAGATAATTTTATTATTATACTCTAATGATACATGCAATGTTTATACAATTATTAATTAGACAATTATAAACAATTTGATAATAAACATGCCTCAGTTTATAACTGTAAAACCTTATTAATTTGAATTTCTATGATATGTGGTGGAACAATTTGTTATGGTTGATTGTAATTTCTACTTTGACTACCTGAGATAAATATATTTACATAAATTAACTGGTGACATAAAATCTTATAACATACAACAAAACTCTTAATAATAATAATTGTTTTTGACAGTTTTAGTTTATTTATACTGCTAAACTATTGTCTGTATGATAAACTAAAATTCTGTCTAATAATAACAATAAAACACTTTTCATACAAAAATAATTAACACTGTTTAACAGTAGTCTGTGTCACTATTTATATTATGTCACTCATATAACTGTAAGGTTTGTGTCCCTTTTTCTATCCTTAAAATATGTCGATACAATTTTGTTAATACAATTTTAATTTATGATTAAGTACTCTTTATTGGGTTTGGTTGTTATTCAGGGTAAGTTGATTAGGCCTACTAGGTTTATTTATTTAACTTTTTTCTGTTTACTGCCCTATTCTACTGGGTTATTTCTGGGTTTCTTGATAATATTAAATAAGTCAAACCAACTAGGTTTCCTTTAATTTGCTTTCAATTATTATTTCTTGTTTCCTCTCTGGATCGGATTCCACTATTATTTACTATTCTTTTGTAACATTTTGTTTCGTTACACAAACGAACATTAATGTTTCCAGATTATAATGTAACCATAATTTCTTGATACATCCAAAAATAAATAAATAAAATGTTTATAGTATATATCTATGTATGTGTGTGCATATAGGCTATATATACACGTGCGTGCGCGCATACACACACACACACATATATATATTGTAACATGACATAAGGTAGCACAAGATTTGCAAGTTTAAATGAATGAAGAAAAGCTGTACACTGAAAAGCTAATAACAGAATTGATAGAACAAAACCAATAAACTAAATCTGACACAGACAAAGACAATAACTATGACAATACCCAATAGATTGGAAAAGTGATAAAGGAATATAGTTAACATCATGAGTCCAAATGCCCTATTTCAGAAAGAATTATAACACATATTACCCATAATAAAAGTACAAAGTTGAGTTATAAAATAAAAATAGTAAGTAAACAGTAGATAATTTAATGTGAAAATCAAAGATAAGAACAAATATAATAATAATAATAATAATAACGGAATAGTGTTGATAAAATAAAGATACAATGTTACAAAGTGAAATAAACTAGTGATAATCGAGAAAGAAAAGTGATGTGAGCATTAATGACTTGAAAGTAGAAAAACGTAAACCTGTGAGTATTATAATAGCTAATAAACAATGAATAGGACCCAGAGATAATAAACAAATTATATGTTACAAGAAATAATTATAGTTAGGAGTAATTGAATAGTTTTATAAAAAATAAAATGTTTATCATCAGTATAAACAAAATGTTTGTTAAATATAAAATACTGATACTTCCTTGAATGTTTAAAGGAAGAATTATGTTGTGTTATAATGATAGTAAATAATCCAGTGTTATATTTTAGTTATTTGTGTTAATGGATTTATATTTAAAACTATTAAGATTAATGGCAAACACATAATCTGTTATACTAAGCATAGGTAAAGGGAATTGTGTACTGTATACTCTAAGGATATTCAATATGGAATACTAATACTCACCTAATGTTCTATTTATATTATGTTTTGTTATGATTATAATTAATCAGATGTAATAATTCAATTAATGAGTAACAGGACCAGGGAAAAGATATGTTCAATATTGGATACTGGCATTGGCCTAAAATGCTTTTTAAAAAAGAGTTATGTTATATTGTATAATGATTATAGCTAATCAAATGTTATAGTTTAGTTAATTGTATTATGGTAATATGTTTAAAACACTTAAAATTAACAATATTAACATAATCAGTTGTAATGAATGAAGATAAAGAGAATTATTTATTCTAGGCATTAGGCCAATATTTGGGAACAAGAAAATTGTAAAATTTAATACAAAAACAATAACATTTAATGAAATAATGCATGTAATCCTGTTAGGTTTAACAGTAAGAGTATGGAAAACAAAAATAGATATAAAATAATTAGTTTAGAGTTATATTACAAAAGAAAACCAAATGTTAAGATGTATGGATTTGTTATTATTTGAAGAAAAGTAGTCATGTTGGATATCAAATTACTGTGTAAGGGAAAAGTAATACAATGATGTTATTATATTTAGTATTAGAGTTAGTATAAGGAAATTATGTTAATTTAAAGATTTTTAGTAATTTTGTATAGAAGAACTATAGCCATATTTAACAACATTCCCAAATTGTCGACCAATGAGAATGAGCGTTTGAACCTTAGCAACCAAGATCTCTAGTAAATAAAATTATTATTCCATTATTAACTTTTGATGAGTACAGATTAAAAAACTGCAGACCATTGGGGAGAAGAAAAAATATCTAATATATAAATGATTTATGGAATATTGGACCAGAATGATGAACAATAAATAATAACCACATTGATTAAATACCACAATAATAAGTTATTAGTCCATTATTAACTTTTGATGAGTACAGATTAAAAAAAAACTGCAGACCATTGGAGAGAAGAAAAAATATCTAATATATAAAATGATTGATGGAATATTGAACCAAAACGATGAGCTATGAATAATAACCACAAAAATTAAAATACCAAAAGAAGATAGGAGTATCTAATTGACCAAAAGAAAACGAGCAGTACCTAAAGGAATCCTATCCGGAATGAAAATAAAGAGAATTGAAAGTATATTTTAAATACAACTGTAACAGTAACACGAAAAGATAATAAGTGAAACTACACTGTTAGTACTAGTTATCACTCACTGATCAAACACTTGAACTTCCTTTTATTTAATGAACACTTAGAACTGAAAAGTAATCTCACTGTTATAATAATTACTTATGTGAAGAAACTTTAAGATTAAATATTAGTTAAAATCAGTTAACCTACCAACACTATTTTCATTAAATATAGGTTATAATTATAATTGTAATTATTTCACAACTTGTATAATATGTTTGTTGATTGTAAAATTTTGTACTTTTATTAGTATATTTAATGACATTTTCTGTAGCCTGAAGAACTTCACGACCTGAGATATTTATAAAAAGTAAACAAGAGAATACCATATTGGAACAGAATAGCCAACCGCGAATAATTAAACATGCCGGCACAGATTTCGTTATATAATTTGGAAGGATTTGTAATATATTAAGGAACATAAGAATTGATAATAAAAACATTAGTGAACTTCGCACTGTATGTTTGATTTTTTTATAATCTTTACTATAATTTGGGTTTCATTTTGTCACATAATAAACATTAAAAATTTTGGATGACCAAGAAGGGTTGGTAATACCTGTTTGGCAGAGAATTCAAATTTGAACGTTAGAACGGGTGAGTTTAACTCTATGATTATTATAACGGCAGTAAAGAATCTAATTTCGTTACAAATTGAAGCAAACCAACGGAGGAAATTAATTAATTAATATACCAGATTTTATATCTCGTTACTAATTGGCACCGCAACTTGGGGCTTTCACGGGGACAAAGTATATCTCGTTACAAATTGGCACCGCAACTTGGGGCTTTCACGGGAGAAATTTAGATCTTGTTACAAATTGGCGATCCCAACGCGAGGTTTAAGACATTCGAAAAAATACGTCTCGTTACAATATATGTATATATATATATATATATATATATATATATTATAACGTTAACGCCGTTTATTAGCAACATTACTTACGCTATAAAATTATGACGGGTGTAATCGTAATAATAATAACACAACGTGAAATTGTTTAGAACCATTTAAAAATTTATTAATTACAAATTTTAAATTCTTTTGCGATTTAACTATCATTATTATTCTCATGTGTGTAGCCGTAGTACACATCTAGTTATTAACATATAAGTAGTACCTCGTATTACACATAGAACATAATACACACACTTATACTACAATAAACATTTGTTATTATATAATATTGCTCTCGACTTGCTCATTTCTTTGATAACTATTAGATTATCTCATCTCTTTTTAATAATCTATTTTCTTTTTATTATTGCATATGCATTTCTTTGTTTTTAAAAGAATTTTCTATTTACTTTCAGATTAATTTAAATATCATTGATTAAATTATTTATTCAAAATTATACTTTCATACGTTTAAACATTACTCTAAACTACTATACAAATAAACATTTATTTTCAAAAATTATTAATTCCACTTTTGAATTATTTTGTCTTTCTTTTTACATGGTTAATTGTCCTTACTTGAGTCTTTTTGTTTTTACAAATACATGGTTTTGTTTCACCTTAGTTGTAGCGGTAATACTCAGCGTATCCTCTTCGGTCCTAGGTCCTAGATCCTGGATGCTCCTCTGTAGTCGTGCAGTCCTGGAGTCCTTGATCCTCGTCCTTTAGATCGTCTCCGTAGTCCGTTGCCTCGTTCCGTACGCTGGACTCTATTTCATGTATTTGGCTGCTCCCTCGTATTGCGTCGTAGCTTCTGGCTGCAGCGGTGATCTCACGCAAGTGATGAGTAGTCGGGTAGAGCCTCCGGCTCCCGCTGTGGTTGACCGAAAAAGAGTTGTTGTCGTTGGGCAGAGACTCCGGCTGCCACGGTAGTTGAACGAGAAAGAGAAATAAGTTGGTGTGTCTAGAGTATTTATACCCTAGGGCGCGAAAATCATGTTTCGACAATCCTCTGCAAGTATGCAGTTGGCGTCCCTTTCTAAACACGATTATTTTCACACTTATTTCGCTTGTCTTCGCAACATGCGAGGTCTTTTGCAAATTACCCGATATTCATCTTTTCGGTAATTTTTATGTGTTCACTGTGTTTAAACCGTTTTTCCCTACCTTAATTAATATAAGTTTTATTTATATTTATTTTTACTATATTCGCACTTTTTTTTATTTTCGCACTAATTTTTTTACACACGTGAGTCTTTATATTATACACACTGTGGCGTATTTGGTTTTGTGATATTATGCACACACTCTTTACAATTTAAATAATTCATATAATTAATAGCGTTTATTTAGGGGTGACGCTTTACAGGAATCAACTGGTCTCACACACACACGTAAGATACGTGATCAACCTGAGTGGCGTGATCAACCTGTCCAAGCATGAAATTGGTTGTTCCCTTTACAGTTCAGATGGAAAGCTGAATTATTATTACTAACAATATGGATTATTTATTTAATTATATTAATTATCTTAATTTAATTGTGCAATGAACAGTACCCTATACCTTTGTACTGTTGTAATATATTTATTTATTTGTAATTGGTGATAATAAAATAGGGCGTAGGCTACTGTAAAGTTGAAAAATAAATAAATATGCCTATGTACATCTGCAGCGTGTGCGTAGTCTGTGTTCATTTATTACATGAAGTTAAGGAATTTGTTGGTTATTTTATAAGCCGTTAATAATTCGTACGTTTTCATAAAAATCTTAATTACATAGTTTTCCACCTAGTGATTCATATCGCAATGTAAGCCTACTTGTAATATATTTACTTCTATTTGTCGGTTTCTTTGTGAAGTGTCTGAAGCTGTATTTACTTCAGTTTTGTTAGATAACATGATACCGCTTACATCCAATTGTTTTCCATTAGAAATCCTTTCATCCTTTGCAAGATAACTGCATAAGGAAACGTTTATACAAAAGAATAATCATTAGTATCATCATCACTTCATGGATAGGATTTCTCTTGTTCCGGCCTCATAACTCCCGCCATCTTGTGACTGGCCTGCCTACAGATCTTCTTCCAGCCGGCTCATATTCATAAGCCAACTTCGGAAAGTGGGTATTGTCCATTCTTTCTAGATGGTGTTTCCAGCAATTTCTATAAATCAGAATTTAGGTAAGCAATATCAACTTCTCGTCTAATATACGCGTTTCTTATATGATCGAGTCCCCTATATCTCTTTACCGATATCAAATAGCTCATTTCTGCAGCCAGTAATTGGCACCAGTCCTTCTTCCGTATAGTCCACGTCTCGCATCCATACACCAGTGCTGGTACTGCCATTGTCTTATAGAATTTGATGCACGTCTCTTGTCTAGTTTTCTTTTTCAGTGGCCTTCTCAGTATTCCACATATAGTTTGGTGGTGAGATTATTGCCGCCTAGTTTATTTCTGAGATAATCACTACCTCTATGAGAAAGACGACATCCAAAGTAATCGAATGTAGAAACCTGTTCTATGAGCTAGTCATTTAACATAATTTTAGATCGAATGGGGTATTTTCCGCAAAAAGCCATAACCTTTGATTTTGCAGTTGAAATGTTTAAATTATATTTATTACAAAACGCTCGTCATGTGGACATGGTGAAATTTCTTTATTACTGGTAAGTCGCAAGAGAATAGCCGAACTGGAAATAATGAACAAAAGAATCGTAGATTATTATTAATCGTTATCAAGTAAAATTTAACCGTAGACAAAGGCGGAAGTAACCGAGATATCTAAAGTTTAGCTTAGGAGTAGATTAAGCCAAGTTGCAACCGCAGTTATCGTAATCAGTGTTTCTTCCGTCGCAGAGAGGACGTTGGAGTCTGCATTGACATCACAAGTATTTTTAGTTGGACAAACGAACAAATTAAAGGTACACTTTAAAAGTAACACATTCCAAGTTTTGATCATTATAGACATATATTTAAAGCAATTTTAGTAGTTTACTTTTAATTGAAATAATTTAGAACGTAGCGCAAACATATTTTACTGTGCCTACATTATATGTTTGTACTAAACGGAACAATACGTTTAGGTAGCGACTCTATGAACTCAATTCTCCTTTTTTTTTAACCAAGTAAATTAAACATCGTACTTAAAGTTGACAAGGATTGTGTGTTAAATCATTCTGCTTTTAGCTCTATTATATTTTTTTGTGGTTTCAAACTTAATGTCTAGGTCGACAGTATTCTACTAGACGAGGCATTCACTGTCGACAGAACTTAACTCGGCGAGAAACCTACCGATGCTGTCATAAACAGGAATACTAAAAGAACGAAGCTTCATTATTCAATAATTTAGGCCTACAGTAATAAATTACAGTTCAGTTATTTATCATATAGCCTACATCATCCAAATACATATCATACATAATGTAACGAGTCACCAGGTGCGTACCTGTTAAAATGTGTTTACACTTGTTTATAATGTGTATAAGTGTTAATGTGGTGTGTTCGCTTCACACCGGTCGTTACAATAATAGTAGTCACTACTGAAGTCTGTAGCGTTGTTCAAATTACCAGTACAACCTACCTGTTAATTCATAGGGGTTGCGAATCCCGGGTGGCGCCAAATTGTTTCTATTAAAACAATTAAAAGTGTTAAATTACAAGTTGATAAGTGTTATTAGCGTTGACAGCTGGAGCGTTCAAATGGTTCCCGCCGCTGTACAGGTTGCCGTATTGTCCACTCGTGATGAGCGCTAGTTGGTTACTGAATAAATATTGCTAACACACATATATTATACAACGTCCTATGAAATAAAACGATGGTAATACTCTGTACTGTAATTTTAATACAAATTTAGCCTTTAATACTCATTCTTCCTTCCGCTATACCTTAGCTATATCATTTGCTCATACACTTGATTGTTTTTATATTTATTCATATGTTAATTTCATCATATCTAACTTTTCATTATTTTGTTTTCAATGCTCATTGTGATCATTTTAATTGTCTTAGACATTTTTATTCTTTTCTTGGTTATTTAGCAAGATTCTGCTTTAGCCATATCTGTATATTTGTTTTATACATAATTTCTCTCTCTTCCTTGTACCAGTTCAGATTTTTTTTTTCTTAGAATACATTTGATTCATTATAATTTCAGGTATTTATCTCAGTAATTTGAGCTTGATTTTATTTTTGTTTATTTTATTCTGTATTAAATATCATTTTTGATAATTCTTTGTAAGTTAATTCTCTTACTTTAAAGGAATGTTTGTAGCGTATTCCTTTTTTATTTATTTTTTGTTTAATTATAATCGCAAGTTTGTGATTCTTACATTTATATTATATAGGAATGTGTAACTTATTCCTTATTATCTCACTTTTTTATTTCATACTTCATATATTATTCTTTTATTAGACTGTGAGTTGATTTAAATTTGAAAGGAATTTGTGTAACTGATTCCTTTGTTTTTTACATTATTATTCATTTATATTACTTCTTTTTATTCCGCACATATCATCTAAATAATTGAGTAAGTTGTTCTTACAATCTTTTGGAATTTTGAAATATGTTTATTTCATTTCATTATTTATTCTTCTTCATAAAACTTTTTTATCGAAGTTTGGTTATAAACTCCCTTTATTTTTCTTGTATTTATATTGCTTATCTGGTAAGTATTATTACCATTATCTTTTGTGATAACGTATGGCCATGTATGGGGTTATACATTTTACTATTTCTATTACTATACACGGGACCTTGTTATTAATACTTTTGTAAGTTGACTTCTCCTTTTCTTTCCTTTATTATTGCCTTCTCCTTTTTTGTTCGACACTTCGTTGTTCTTCACCTCTTCTCCTTCAAGTGTTTGATATTCACACTTATTCTGGATAATTTTTGAAGTTTGTTTATTATAGTTTAATTTTTCTCATTTAATTCGTCTTAGTCATTTCTTGTACCCTCTTGTTTTGGTGATTGTTATTGGTCTAATTTAACTTTAATACGTCTTTCTTTTTCATTGGGTTGCTTGGTCAGTAATTCGAAGATCAGTCCCTTTTCTTGGTGTGTGGTATCTTCGCTTAGTTTACCCATGGTCCATCAGTTCCTCTGCACTTGTGGTTCGGATAACTCTGGCGTGTAGAACTGTTTTCTTCCTTGCAACATAGGTCTCCTCCGTCTTGTACCATAATTCCTCTAATACCATATGTTCCGTAGTATTTATGTCTACCTCAAACATTTGATTACGTTGTCGCTTAATCAGAGAAGTTAATTGTGCCTCTCTCATTAATGTTATTTTTGCTTTTTTATTCGGTATTACCATTTCTGGTGTGTTCCAGTGTTTTATTGACCTTCTTAATTTGTTATACTCTGTTTTGTTGTCAGTCATTTCTATTTCTGGAACCTTCCATCTAAGCATAGATTTGCTGAAATTTTCATCCACTGGTTGGTTGTGAATTCCTTTTATAATTTCCCTCAGAGTCCTCCTACAATCTTTATACTTTGTTAATTTGCTTTGATCAGTAATGGGTAAATTGAACACATCGATGAGTCCGTTCTTCATCATCTCCACTTTTTCTCGTGTTTTGATGAGTTTCCTCTTATATACCTTTCTCAATTCCTCTGTTTTCTTAATCTTCTTAATTATTCGATTCTTCTTTACTCTTCTACTGTTGGTTTTTATGTGCTTAATTTTCTTGGTGTCATTGTTATCTGTATGCTCAGAAAACAATACACTTGTTTCTTCTACAATTTCCATCTCCTTCTGTGTTATTTTCTGATTCCCCGGTTCCCTGTTCTCATTCAACGTTTCTTTGATACTTCCAGAAGTGCTGTCTAGTGTTTCATTCAATTGTTTGAAATCACTATCTAAAGTTTCTTGAAGTTGATGTACTGGGTAACTTGTTTCTTCCCATCTCTTGTTCATCCCTGTTTTTGTCTGTTTGACTTCTTCACGAAACTCTACTAGCATGAATCTTAATTCTTCTCGGTTCTTCTCACCATCTTCCTCTATTTGTCGTAGGAGTGTTTCCATACCATTAGATCGTGTTATTGACTATTTCAAAATCCTTTTTTATCTCACTCTTCAGCTCTTCGCTCTTCTTTTCTAATGTCTCCTGACCTCTCATCAGGTCTTCATGGTTGCTCTCCATTTTGTTAATCAGGGATTCCATTCCCTTTTGTAACGATTCTAATTTTTTATTCAAATCTTCCTTATCTTGTCTTCTCCCTCATTTTTTATTCAAATCTTCCTGGTTCCTGTTCATTTGTCCAAATTGTTCCATCATTAACTTCATCATGCTATCTAATTTCGTCTCTTCCTGTGTGAGTTCTGGCATTTTCTTCTGTTGCTTCACTTGGACTACTTCTTTTTTTAATTTGAGTTTTTTGGTTTCGGCACTTCCGTGAACTCTTCTACTTGATTATGTACCTTCCTCCAATTACAAATATCTTCTCTGGGTAGTTCGAACATAACCCTTATCCATTCTCTTAGTTCCGTATTTTCTGTTTGTATTGGTTGTTCCGGTTGTCTTATAGATAGTCTCCATTGGTCATATTCCTCCTGTGTAAATTCCTCTGTCACCTGTGCGTATACTCCCGTTCTTTCGTTTTTCATTTGTTCTTCATTGTCATTCCATCTATCCCAATCTTCTTTGGTCATTCTTTTCACATTGTTATCACGTTTTTCGTGGGCTGCTCCGATAGTCTCTTCTTCATTATACTTGGTGTCCAGCTTCCACATTTCATTATAAATATCTCTCAATGACATCTTGTCGTTTGGTGATCCCACTGCATTTGCACGACTCATTTGTGCTCTTTCATGATCCGTGGTATTCTTCTTGATGTAATCCATTTCCTTACTGAACTTTTTAAATAACCTTGTCATCCACTCTGCATAACTCCATTGTTTCTGTTGTTTGGGCATTTTCGTTTGTTGTTGTAGCCTATCTTTTTGTTTCATATTGTAACCTTATTATGTCTATTCATAACCGCCGCTAGTTATCCTTTCTAGCCTCACGTTGCTGGTCGCCAATATGTAACGAGTTTAATTGGTTTGTACCTGTCAAAATTGTGTTTACACTTGTTTATAATGTGTATAAGTGTTAATGTGGTGTGTTCGCCTCACACCGGTCGTTACAATAATAGTAGTCACTACTGAAGTCTGTAGCGTTGTTCAAATTACCAGTACAACCTACCTGTTAATTCATAGGGGTTGCGAATCCCGGGTGGCGCCAAATTGTTTCTATTAAAACAATTAAAAGTGTTAAATTACAAGTTGATAAGTGTTATTAGCGTTGACAGCTGGAGCGTTCAAATGGTTCCCGCCGCTGTACAGGTTGCCGTATTGTCAACTCGTGATGAGCGCTAGTTGGTTACTGAATAAATATTGCTAACACACATATATTATACAACGTCCTATGAAATGAAACGATGGTAATACTCTCTACTGTAATATTAATACAAATTTAGCCATTAATTAATATGACAAAAGGATTATAAATGGTTTAATAACAAATTGCTCCGGCTTAGAACAAGAGACGCCAATATTTCAAGGTTGGCGAAATCGGTTTTTAAAACAAATTATCTCGATGCCGTGATGGCTTCTGTTTACATACAATATATTAATCTGTTCAAAATCTGGGGTCCTTTGGATTATAAAATAAGACATAAAAGTTGGTTACATTAAAAAAGTACACTACCATACCTTATACGTACTTAGAAAGTATAATGTGTTTTTACAAACAGTTCGGTAGTGTCGTATTTTTGTTATAAAGTTCGCACACTAATGCGAGGTTATATTTTGATTAACAAAATGGATTTACGTAAGTTGATTATGCATTAAACCTTTGAAAGAAAATTAACTTTGTTTAATAGTGAGAAATTTTGATCGTTTTGAGAAATATTTAAAGTAATTTGGTTTCTGGGAGAAAGGAATTTATTGGATACTTATCAGTTCAGACAGTGTTGATATGTTGTCATCTGGGGTAGTGGAAATTCTGCAATTTTGGGCTGGTTTAGGCTTCGGGCATCTTCTTCTATCTTGTCTTGGGATTTCTGCTAATTAATTTATTGTTATTTGGTTCCAGGACATCGTTAATCTTGGTAGTTCTGCATCTATTCGTCTTTGGTTTTTGGTTGTCAACTTCCGAACGTCTTTTTAACTATTTAATTGAAAATTTCAGTCATCACAATTTTGCGTGCCGCTTACCCACGCGTAATTTCTTCAAGTCTCATAAATTTAACGGAAAATTAGTATTCAACGGCCCGTTACTATGGTAACAGTAACCCTTTGATTGATTAAGGCCTCTTTCAAAAGCATTGTTAAGAGATTTGAATTTTTATTCAAATTTATTATGTATTTTCTTAATGATTTTATTCCTTTATCGTTCCTTTGGGGTAATAAATAATATCACTATCGTATTTCTTTCCTTTCAAAGTTTAAAATGATACCTCATAAGGTCATATTCTATTATACTTTAACTTTAGTCTAAATATTTGACATTTGATAAATTACATATCTCTCTTAAATTAAACTTTTATAACAACATTTCTCTTTTAAAATGATTTACACATAATTACTGGCCATTTACTGGTCTTAGATTAATAAATTTCCTTGTGAATTTGTTACAATTGACATTTGTGTGTGTCTGACAGTTAGACGTTTTCATAGCCAAAAGTAGCCATGATGGTATTTTGTTTATTTCTTTTAAATTACATTTTAATTCAGCCTGATGGGCTTCACTTTGTTATCATATTTGTTTGTGTTGTGTGTTGATTCTGTTTGTGTTTTAATTACTACTCAATATAGTTTTCATTATACATATTTTAAAATATAACAATTAGGCTTATGGACTGCAGGTTCCTTTCAGCCGTATCCTCTTCATAACATTGAAACAAACAATTCTTTATAAGTTATTAGTTACTGTTGGTTTTAATATTAATTTCATTCTTTTGCTACTACTTTGAGTGATAAACATCATCACTTCTTGCAAACTTATTAAAGTTATTTCCCCTTTTAACATGGGGTGTTTTATTCATTGTATACTTAATTTTAAAACAAAATCTTATTTCAATATTACTATCTTCCTCCATTCCATGTTAATACAAATGTTTTTATCTGGGATTTCTCCCTGAATAATATCACATGTTTTACTTATCTTTATTTGAAATATTATTTTTAATTATTCTTAATTATATGAATGTCCACAAGATCACTCAAATCATTGACTGTTTATCAATGGTTTATAAAGTGTTTTCTTATTTATTATGACATCTTTATTACTTAAAATATCTATTTCCACGTATCACCTTCACCTTTAATTAACAGAGGTTTATCACTGATACACACTCACTATTTTTAGGGTATTTACACTTTCACTATTGCACTTTACTTTGGTTCACTGTTTGTATTAAGTGTTACTTAGTGGGTAATCCCTATACTCATTTCTTCTATTATTTCTCACTATTTCTTTACAACATAATTCTTATTATTAATGACATTTGGTTATTTACCTTTCATTAAATCTAACCTTAATAATTGTGTTAGTGTACTTTTCTACACTACGTTACTTTATAATTGTCTTTTGTTTTTAAAATAGGTACATAAGTTATTTCAATTACAACAATACTATTTGTTTCATTAGTGGATAATTATTTGGGGGTTATTTACAGTGTTCTATCTTTGAGTCTACCATTTCTCCCCTTTATATGTGGTGTTAGTTTCTCCTTGGGTTTAATCTGTCTCCTCTTCATTCTTCCTCTTCTCCTTCTTCTTCATCTTCTTCAACTTCAATTGTCTTCATCTTGGTTCGGTTCTCCTCTTCTCATCTGGTTTAATTTCTATATAGTTGTAGGAATTTGTTCACTTCCCTTGATTCTTCTTTAGTTCTGGTTTCTTACCGTCTTTTGTTAGTTCCTATTTGTTTGGTCAATCACCTTTTTTCTTGTGTATGTTTCGTGGTTCCCTTCTTTTGTTTTTCTGTTGTTGGGTCAATCACTTGGGTTGGGTAATATCGTCGTTCGTCGTGTCATAATATTCATTTTTAAACATTTTATTTTATATGAAGTAGTTTTACATTAAGAATTATCTTTTTTATCCCTGGTACTGGGGTGGCTTATTTGTGTTGTAACAATAAAAATGTTTTTTATATCTAATACATACTTGTAGACGTATTGTAGGCCTACTATTCATCAGTGTGAAACTAAACATTATACACATTACATATAACATTACACATAATTTATCTTAAAAATTTTATAATACATCCAAGTACACGGGAGAAGAACAATAAAGAAAAAAGTCATGATATAGGACTAAATACTTATTTGGGATATACAAAAAATATATGGCTGTGTTGCCGTTTCTCTTGCAGATCGCGAATGCAGGTGCTATATACATCTATTGTTAGTTGTGTACTAGAAAACGTTTAAGAACTATCAAGGTTTCATTTTACAAGGGTCAGTCGAAAAGTTCGCGTAGCGACATCTCTAGTGCAGAGGTAGAAATAAAATTTTTCGTGTGTTGTAAGATTCATATTTCGTGTAAACACCTGTCAATTTCATGTAAACAAATGTGTCAACGTATTGTGTGTTTACCAGCTGGTGCGTCACGCGTGTTTTGAAAAATAGAAAAATCAAACAACGCGCTGTAACTGAATCAGAGAAATTAAGAACTCTTTGTTAAAAAAGTCTAGTGACAATGGAAATTCTCAACAAAATGTAAATGTGTTAGGCGACGCTATGCCTTCGGAAACAATGGTTTGTAAGTAGTCACTCGAGGTTAAACGTTGTCGTACGAGCATTGAAGATGATGCGCGCAGTTGACGACTAAAAAGTGCAACAAGGGTATCATTAAAAAAAGTTCATACACGCTGCTGGAAGACCGGCGATTGAGAGTGGATGACATTGCTGACATTATAACCACCTCACGTGAGCCTGTGTGTTCTCAAGAGCACGGTTAGAAATAAAAACTTTGGGCAAGATGGGTTCCTCGTTTGCAGTTCATGAACTTCTTGAGCATCCACTGCGGGCATAATCTTTGCTGGCTCCTCATACAACTATATTTAAGCTCAAGTGCCCATTTAGAATCCATTATTTTGAAAGCGCAGCATTTCCTATCATTTTTTCCTTTTCGCAGTGAATTTCATCGGCTCGAGATTTACTTTAACGCTGATTTAACAAAGAATTCCTGGTTTTGTCAGTTTTTCAAAACACCCATAGCAAGTAAATTTTGAACAGCTAATAAACAATAAATAAATTGACAGATAGAGTTGGAAAATTAACGAGTGGTTACATGAAATATGAATCTTACAACACACGACAAATGTTAGTTCTACTGCTAGATGGGGCTCCGTGAACTTTTAAAGTGACCCTCGTAGTTCCAATTACTAAGTTCCTGTCGTAGTTAATCTAACAGATCTACTAATAACAAAAACAAAATTCTTACGTTTGACAGAAGACTTTAAATTTCTTCAAGTACAAATTTTATACATTGAAATTTGAAACAAAAAAAATCCCCAAAATGCCTACAAGAAAACTTAAATCATATCATAATTGTGAACATGTATGCATATTATTCTTTGTCAGAAGAAAAGCTGTGAGCAGATTTTTGTATTATCCATTTTTGACACGTTTTTTCAGTCGTGAAGAAAGATGTGAAGAGATGAAAAACTGTGAGTGCTAAGCATTAAACAATTTTTGTTAGAATTGTAATTACGAAGATTTCGTAATAGAAAATTATATGCATCGTTTCTGTTGTAGACGAAGAATAATCTTAACGATTTAAATAGTGTCACTTTCTAATTGTAAATATTCTAAGACTAATGAAAAATGGAACAGTTATTTATTATTCTAATGCATGCCTTTTGCATCAGGGTTTTACACTAGGTATTTAGACATTACACTTTTATAATTTATTATCTTCCCTGTATTTCAATGCCATAGTCTAATTTTAAATTTCTTAATGCGTAATGTATTACTCGAATGAGCAGTAAGTTAAAAACAAATTTTAACGAGTAGAAGCATCATATAGGGCTATATATTTAATTAGTTTATTTTTTAAATAACTGATGCAACGTTTCAAATTTAATTTGACTCATAAAATCATTCTAAAAATCATCGAGGAATTATGAACAAAAAAAACTATGCAAATTTTAGACGAAAGGTTCATGAATATTCTTATATATATTATACCATTAAATTCAATGTACACATAGTGTTTTAATGAACAGTTTACGTAAATATTTTATCTTAATCCTTTTATTAAACCGACAAAATCACTCTCTGTGTAGACTAAAAATGTGTAGACTACCAAATGTGCTGTATAATTTTATACTATAGACCTATATATGAAAACAAATGGCGCGGGCAGGCACAGAGGAATCTTTAGCGACTCATAATCGTAACGGTTGTCCTGTGGTTTTGGGATTGAGTCAAGTTCATGGCTCGGCCTGCCTGTGCACCCCTATCGCTGTGGAAAATAATTCAGCGATCTTCAGGCCTATCTGGCATGCTTGGGCCAGGTAATCAACAAAAGGCAAACTGAGACACTACACACACAACACAATTCCCTTTCCACCGTGTGGCTAGCCGCCGTACTTAGGTAGGAGCTGGCGAACTGACGGTGGTTGCGCATCAGTTGTATCACGGGCAGAGGCCGCAACCTAATGTTTGATGGGAAAGAAGAAGAATACTCATAAAAGCGTATACTGTATACACATGCGTAAACACACACACAAAGGCTTTGACGTGCCAGGGTCTTCGACACTGTGCACTACCCGCAAATCCAAATACGCTGGAGGGATAGTCACACTCGGCGGTGCATCACTATGGTCAAGGCTGATTGTGGAAGTTGATCTCAACTGGAAATATATTAGATTTATTGAAGCGGAGACGTCGTGTTCAGGCTTGTGGGAAGTTTTTATGCACGCTTGCTGATTCTCGTCGGGTGATCGTCAGTGGATCACCCCAACGCACGGCAATTCTCGACGCAGCCAAACGCGGCCCCCAATGTTTTGAACATAGTGGTGACACAAGATATTGTTTTTACAGTCGAGGTACTCTCTCATTGTAGTGTTTTTGTTACCGATTACTACTTCTCCTTGGTACACATTGCTACCCAGTACGAATCTTGTCGTCGGGAAAATTCTCCATCGTAATACTATCTGTCGCTAGAGCCTTGAATGGTTTCAGGTCGTCAGCATCGAGACCGAAATCTCGGAAGTGAACCTCTGGGTAAATTGGCCCTCATGCCTGACTACTAGCGGATCAGCTTGGAAACCCCTTTTCTCGGAGCGGACTTGTGTCCAGTCTTCTACAAGCGTACAATCGGGCCGCCCCGGCAGTTTTCGTCGTTGAAAACTTCGCCAATAAGGAAGATTGTCTCCCCATTCATGTGGAAGGCACGTTGTGGTCCCAACCCGCCCTTCGCAGGACCTTTCGGACAATCCCTGGATTGCTCGGATGAATGTTACGTTCCTGACGCATTCTGAGCGACATGTTTCTTCCAAATTTTCTTTGAACTGGGACAATCGATCAAGAAGTCTATAAAGAAATAGGCAACTTCCTATCATTCTCCCATCCTAAGGTCTTCAAATTTGATTAGGGAAGAACTCGCAGAACACTCACTGGCGCTGACCGAGTAAGGTCCCTAGCCTGGACGGTGTTTCAAATACCTCCCTAAGATTCCTTTCGCACAGGGAATTTATTCCTGCTCTTAATGCTCAAAGCGTGTCTCACACTGTCTTTCCTCTAAAATAGAAGAAACCGATTTCGAAGCGTGGTGCAGGCACTGCTCGTGTAGAACGCGTACGCCCCAGCCTTCTGTCGGTCAATCATTTAATTGCTTGAGCCTCTCGTGCTTGAGCATACCTGTGCGGGATCATTTTTGACGGCTTATAGCTTCGTTTCCACCCAGTTTTGAGGAATAATTTCATCTCAGGAAATCCACCAAACATAAGTTGATGAGAATAGGGGAAAGCTTAGTAGTACCGACTACGAGAATAAGCAAGCAAACATTGTATTTTAGAAGTGATAAAATTAATCCTTATGCAGGCCAACAAACTCCTCGGGCACCTACCCTTCAGTGGTTACGCTTATTCACATGACCTACTTATGTAAAATAGCCTGACTTACGAGAATTTTTTTAAACCGTATAGTTTATATTCCACGTAATAGGTACTATTACCTTAATAGTCAGCACGAGTTGTAAATAAAGTTGTAACCTCTATCGTGCATGTAAATTATTTACAATTGATTGTTTATATTTAACGCCTAACATAATTTTCACATACTGTAGTTGGTCATAAAGAGAACAGTTTGTAGTTATCACAACGACTACGATAATAAACGGTATTAACGACTACGGTAAAGGTATTAATTATATTTTTATCGTTGTCATTATTACTACAATAATTGTTACCGTTTTCGTTATCATGGTTTCGCTACTTACACAAATAATTTATAGAATTCATATTAGCTCTAAAATCTTTTATCTCAGTTCCCCATTTTTAACTAGTAAAAACATTTTTGTTTTCGATTTTTCTACTATTTCTTTTTGAAGTGAAACTTCTTTATCGACGTATGAGAGAAATTTTATAGCAATGTAAAAAAAAATCGTCACGATTTTCGGTTACGCGCTATGTTGTTTTTTTTATCAAAGTTCAGTATAGTGACGTAAAGAATAATATATTAGTTTGAAAGTGATAAAATAAAAAGACTTATTATTTGTTATGTGAGAGCAAATGAGAGTTTTCATAAAAATTCAAGTAAACGTCGGCCAATAGACGAGAGAGAGGTGAACCCATGGCCAATCCATCATCCTCAATGAAAAATTGGTTATTGAAAGCAAAGTAATTCAAATTCAAGTGAATTTATAGTAAAAGTGAGAGTGATTATATATTTCGTTTGATAAATCCAACACGTGAGCGTGATTTTAATATTTATTTGAGGTTAACCTCACTTTTTTTTCTTAAGCTTTATCTACCCAATTTCTGTGAAGTTGTAAATAGTAGAAAAATGATATGTTATAAAGAAGTTTCACTTCTTACCTGTGTACTCTGGTACACACACATACTTTTTTTTAATAGATACTTACTACACTGGTCTGTTTCTTCCAATATTTATTTTAGTATAAGCAATATTTTCTTCTCCTAATGTCTGTAAAATTACATTTACATAATAAAACAAATATGATGTTACATACTTAGATCACTGCTGTATATATAAGCCTAATTGCAGTACGTTTTGTTCAGAAATCATCCGGAAGTTGCGAAACCAGTAGCGCCCATTACATACCCATATTGACGCAGTCAAATTTAGCGGTCATATACTCCGTACGTACTGCAATTTTTAATGATCAAAACTGACATGTAGACAGTCATATAAACACAAAATAAAAGAGAGACTTAGCAAATCCTTGGTAAAAGAAAGGAAAGGTGTAGTGTAAGTTTGAGTCACAAGAGAATGTCACACCCTCTTGACTGCTCTTAAGCCATAATGCCACTATGCTCATGCCCACTTAACTTTAATTACCTGAACGTTTAAGTGTCAGCACCAGAATGAATGTAATGCAGTTTCAATATTCTTATCCTATTTTCCCTGCTTCTCAAGTATAATTTTACTAAAACGATATAATTCAACTTTTTCTTTAAGAAAGACAATTAAAAATTGAATAGTTACCAGAAATAAGTAATTATTTTTTAAACATATAACATAAAAGTGTATATATCAGATGTATGATATTTCTCTATAAACATATAAACGAATAAAATTGTAATACACTTTATATTTCTGTAAAACCGAGATTCTGTATGCATAAGCATACAAAATAACGACTTTGGATTTGTAAACTGTAAACGTACCTTGACTTTAAAAACACTTTTTACCTCTTTTCGTTATAAAATTTATTGATTTCCTGTGTAGAATATTGTATTTATGTATATTACACTAGGACAGAGAATATACTGCATAAATGCTGTTTCAAGGGGCATGCCTTGACAACTAAACTCCCAAGATCTAGTCTGTCTTTTGTAGTTTGTCATTTTTCGTTGTCCATAAACGTTCAATAATAACATAAGAATATTATAATTTGTTATATATTTTTTCTACATTAACATTTATATTAGGATTCATCACAAGCGTAATTATTTGCGAAGTTTATTGGTGTATTGCTAAACATTTGATAACCCTCAAATGTTATGTGAAAATAAAATGAATTAAAGGAATTTAATTTATTTCTGACTAATAAATGACTTTCGTAGGTAACTCTCCTAAGCGTTATCACTACCTATTATCTTCCTAACGAAATATGAGTAATTAAGAGTTGAAAACGAATTTATTAAAAAATGAAAATACATTGTTCACTTGGAACTATGTAAATATTCTGAATATACTTCGAACAGTGGCGGATTAAGATATTTCGGGCCTAACTGTTATACAATATGAAGAAAAAATACTTTCAATCAAAACTATATATTGAACCAATTTATGCTGTTTTACAAAGACAAGAACATCGAGCATAAAAACGATACATAGAATGCTTGTAATTGATGGAAGAATGGAGAAAATGTTTTAATAAAACATTTTTCTCGCTTTTCTTTTCACAAACTCTGAAATAATGTCTGAAAAATTCAACTTTCCTAGAAGACCCGACTCTATACTCATGATTGACAAGTGGTTAAGACAGACGAAACTCGCCTTATCTCAATTCCAAAAAACTAACCTGATTTCGGCTACATCATACTCTAATATTAAATTTCAACACATTTTTTTCTAAAATAAATAGGCATTTTTAGCGGAGACTTTATTAAAAATAGGTATGCATTAAAAATAGGTATCTGTGTGCAAGTTAAATTCTTATCTTCAAGCAATAAACTGAGAAATAAAGAAAGAGGTCCCGAAAATAATACGCGCGACCTGAAATTACGGGCCTCCGCGCATGCCGGGCCTTAGGCAGCTGCCTATTCTGCCTAATGGGTAATCCGCCACTGACTTCGAAGTGTAATAGTGAATTAACACCGTTAACATAACCACTACAAATGTGTATTGTGAAGATGACAATAAGACAGATTTCACTCAGTATATATGCTATCGGTGATGGCTGATTAAAAAAATTATACCCAATTTACTGTAGTGATTCTAGGGGGACTAATCATAATTCATCTAATGAAACAGAATAAGATTGAAGTTGTAAATCAGATTTTGCTTTTTGTAGGATCCTATAGAAGTTACGAAGCCTCATTCTATAACGTATGAGTAGTAAGAATCATGTACTTCTCTTAGAGATGTTTCCACATTTGTTCAAACGAACGCTAACCCACCATTTTCAATAACAGATATCTTTAACGATGAATAGTCACAAAATATTTTAACAGACGAACAAGTTTCTGAACAGGCTTCTGACGATTTCATATTAGTATCTAGACCTACTTTTTTTATTATCAAAGTAATAATCCAGTAAGAAAATGAACACACAGTATCCTACAAGCTTCTCGTACACATGAGAGAGCAAGGTGCCTTCCATTGTTATGTGTATAGGGCGTCCCTTCAGAGGGGTGCCAAAGGTTAAACACCCCATTTTTTGTCCGAAAGAGAAGACGGTTAACGGTCGGATTCCCGGGATCATCCCAACGATATCTTAGATAACCAGTTATTTCGTATACTACAACAAAATACAACAGATGGAATTTATAAACGTTCAATATATGTAATGTACATGAAATTACTATTTTATTAAATACATTTGTAAGTTAATTATAGTTTACGGTACAATTTTACAGTGTAACTAACTCAGAATCAAATGAAGATTACAAAGGACCAACAATCAAAGTCACAAATCGCACCTGTAAAGGAACATGTATTTTTAGTTTTGAAAGTTAATAACAATTTACTCACCAACTGTAGGCCTAGTTCAATAATGATCATTCCATATATTCAGGCACACACTTTTGTACAAAAAAATCTTTTTGGGTGCGTGTACTTATGTACGCGCGTTAGAAGTTATACTTCTTTTTGTATATAATATATAATATATATCTTATTGTATAGTGTTTAAGTGATTCAATAAATAAATAACAACGAATAAACAACGACCACAGTTATAATACACTGTATATGCATAAAATAAAATTAATATGACTATTATACACTAAAAGATAAAACTTTAATTCAACTGAATTAATGTAAATTCAATATTATAATATTTTAATAGAGAAAAATTAATTTTTTATCAAATATCTCAAAATACTTACGAATAGTGTATTACAGCAATGGATTTACTTTTCGATAGACTTCTGAATAATTAAGTGTGATCTATAATTTAAAATATAGACATATACAGGATGGGCCAAAAGTCACTACCCATTGTGAGTTACTGAGTTACCCATTGTAAACATTAAGATAACTTTGGTTGTGATCTTCCCATCGATTTTAAATTACGCGCCTTTGGTTTGTGTCTGATAGTTTTTTATGTAAACACTAGAGTGCAATTTTATCGACAAAGATGGAAAACAATTTGAGAAACAATTTAATAAATAATCATGTAGCTTCAATAAAGTGTTAATCACAACCAAAGTTATCTTAATGTTTACAATGGTTAACTCAGTAACTCACAATGGGTAGTGATTTTTGGCCCACTCTGTATATTAGATTATTGGATTAAAGCAAACATAATGATAGAATACTTATCGAAACTTTTATTCATTTAATATAAAAAAGACTTTTGAAATTAATACTTACGAAAAATAAATGATTAGTTGGTACTAGAAGAAACCTACGTTTTAACAAAAATTTCCGTAATTAGTGTACAAAGAACGGCTGTACTTTTGAACCTGAGACCATGCTGATTCATGATTCCCTATTACCATTCTCTTCCAGTATAATTCTTATGCAGTTTCCATTATTTTGTAAGAAAGAAAGTTGATATGTTCAATGGCGATTTTCCTGTTCACCTTTTAAAAGCATAATTGTTATTCAGTTTCCTTTCTTGTTTTGAATTTATTGGACCGAAATTATAACCTAGTTCCCATTTACAGCACATTATTACCTTACAAAGACGAATTTAAGTAAATCTAATTTATAACGAAAGAAGTACATTAAAATCCTCACTTCAACCTAATGCAATAAAAACCAATGTGCAAGTTTCTATCAATATGCAAATGATTAATTATTAGTAATTGGTTATTGTGGAATTTTATGTTGGTCTAAGTTAATGAAAATAAATAAATTATATTTAGCGGCATCGGAACAATACCTTTATCCGTTCCTGCAGTTTTTAATGTTTTTACTATGCGATTGTATTGATACATTTTGTAATTTTTATACAGGTACGTCTATATATTTTGTAATTGTCTTAAGCGATTATAAAATGTATGTTTATACGTATTTCTGATGATGCAATGAATAAGTATGAAATATATTAAATACTACTACTAAAGATGTCAACAAGACCAGAATTAATTACTATAGTACAAGCAAATAAACAAAAGCTATTTAGCGGTATCGGAACTGTACATTTATCCATTCCTGCAGTACACTTTTTTGGCCTCAGGCTCGTTGTCCACGGCTAACTTCATCCTGTTAACTTTCCGTTTCCGTTGCATGGTGCGCGCGCATTTCGTTACATACTAAAAATTTCACCCTCAACGCGCCTAAAGAAGTATAACTTAAAAAAAAAGTTTTACTTATATTTTATTTAACTTGTAATTAAATAAAGTTTACACTTTCAACATATGTTATATCCTACAAAGCAAAAATCAATCAAGCCCAATTGCCAAAGGCATAAGATTTAAATTAGACTAACGTATTGTCCAAATTCGAATGTTAGAAATATCAAAATAATGCAAAAAGCCACATTATCTGAATAAAAAATAATTATCATTAACTAAACTTTCAAAAATGTAATAAAACGCTTTTATTTTTTTTAAACCACTTAAAGATATTAATTGTTTTCACCAGTTGTCCTGATATAGGTAAATTTTTATAATTATCTTGACTTTCATCACTTAAATGTTTCAGTAAACTTTGGAAATCACTGAATTTCTCAGCAGATATTGGAAAAATAGTCTTGCTGGTTCATCTGTATTTTTATGTTTGTGTTTGTTTTGTTTGGAATGAGTGACTCGTGACTACGTGACTCTCCCAAGCTCAAATGGTAATCATTCCTTAATTTAACATTTTGTGTATGTTCTTTAGTGAATAATAAATCGAATGTTTATTATTTATCTAGTTAGAAACGGGCATTTCTGAGCATAATTAAATTTCAAAAAATCTGTCTAACTAAAAACGTTTGGTATGTAATAAAAATCAATAAATTGTGTTGGCTTATCCTTACTATTGATCACCAAGTCATTCTAGTCAGATGGCATTCAGTAGTTTTTTTCTATTAATGAAACCAAAGTTCTTAATTAGGAGTGTCCATGCAGTGAGTCGAATCTGTTAATTGTAGTTAAATAATGGAGATATCTAAAAACTGAGTATTTTTTTTTTTTTGCCTAGGCCATGAATCACCGAAAATTTGTTTAAGTTCATAACTGTATGTGGATGAAAATTTTGAATGAAATGATTTAACATTGAAATAACTTCAACTGCTCCTTTTTTAGCAACAGTCTCAGTATAAGTGTAAAAATAAGACTTACTATTAGTTAAAATGTGAATATTAAAAACGTAGTTGCCTTTTGTAATATACACCATTGGTAGAAATGTTTAGAGAGTGCATATTTGACAGAAATCCAATATTATGGATTCAAAATAATAACATTACGATATTTACGTTTTGAAAATTTTCTTATCTTTATAAAATACATCAATTTTAAATAAGTGTCCCCGTTCTGTCTCTAATGTTTCAACTGACTTATTGATTTTCAGCTTACATTTATTACTATCTTCATCATTTTCATCAGTTGATTTTCCTACTTTTTCTAATGACAAAAAGTTTATTCTATTTCATAGCAGAAAGATCATGTGTGGTGAACGTGGAAATCCCAATGATATATTGAAGTCACTGACAGACGCCTTTCTATAACACTCAAAACAATTTCAGGTAAATTTAAATCGGTGTACATTTTTACACTTTTTAAAATTAAGATCTTCTGGTAAGCCTTTTGTGTTCTACCTAAGCTATAATGTTTCTTGCTACCTTTAAATGAAGTAGTATGTCTGTGTAAGTTTTCTAGTAGCATTTTTTTTTTTTTTTTTTGCTCATTTTAGACAAAATACAACACATGTACTTTACTATAACACAGTGCATACAGAATGGAAGAGAAAAAACAACAGCTGATTTCACAAAAGCAGTACTACCACAATATTGTATCTTGGGCTATGATGACTTCTACTGTATGAGTGGACTACGATCGCTCTTCTGTTGTACGGGATACTTTTTACAGCTTTTTTGTAGACTACGATCATTTTCGGGAAAATTGAATTACACAGTAGGAAACTAAGCTTTCTTTATTATACTTACCGTTAAAAATAAAGTATTTAAAAATGGATTTTGACCCTTTTTCCTTTGTAGGCTCTTTAAATGTGTTCGTAGTGAACAAAATATAGTTTGTGATCCTTTACAAGGAACAATAATTAAGCTACACTTTTATGCCAGTTTTTCTATAACTTACTTTATAGTTTTTTTAGTTCAATAAAATATGAATTTTTGCTAATGTTCCATAATTTTGTTTATGGGATTTAAAAATAATATAAAAAATGAATGTAATTTTTCACATATTTTTTAGAGCTTAGTTGTATGATGTACACAAAGATCTTACCATCTTGTAGATTAACTCACGTCCCTAGTCAGATTTTAATATGGTACAAATACATAACGTGTAATCATTTTAAAAACAATTACATTTTTACAAAAAATATAATTTCTTATGTTCTTGCTACCATAAAACTTATTACGTATAAAATATATTTCCGTAAGTCAGTTTACGATTTGTTTGTAAATTGTAGTAGTATTGGTGACTGTTGTCAAAGCTTTTCACGTCATCTTCAGATTTCCGTGAATTAGGTTTATTAGAACCATGAATAAAAGGTATGATCCTTACTTGCCTGATCGCATAGGATTTTGTTTACGGAGAAGTCAAATTCCGTTTTCTATAGTTTATGATTAATAATGTTATTATATTTGTAGAAATATTTTACTGTAAGATGGCTTTACTCTTTTAATGACTGCTGAAAGTTATTATATTTGTAGTTTCTCCTGTTACTATTACAAGAGACAGATAGGCATAACTAAGCATTAGAAGTCTATTGCATATTTATTCATTTGCTGTCATTAATTTCAGAATAGCTCATTTTCAAAGTCATTTGTGACAACCAGTATTCAAAACATTTGTCTGAATTTTAACATTAACTCTTAGCTGCAGTTACCTTTAATTATCGGTTGATTTGTATGTCTGTATCACTGCAGAAAGTAACATTCGCATAAAGTAGTACTCTTACCAGAAATTTGTGACGTTTGGTATTTAAGTTAAATACCAACCAAGCGTTTGTCTTGTATCAATTAAAATTTCATGACATTTTGTTTTCAATATTAGTGACAAAATATTAATTCATCATGTGTACTTTTAGCTTATCGATAGTATTTTTATAAATACAATCAAGTGTGACAGAGAGTGTTCACGTTTATATAAATTTTTTATTTTTAAAGCCTATAAAACATTTCATCTCTACTTACTGAATAATAAGTACGGAATGAAATGTTAAATGCTGCTTACTACAATTTTGCTGTTAAATGTTTTTTAAATAATAAATTAATTGTGATGGCTTTTACAAGAATTTGCGGGAAAGCAAATTTAACTCACATAAGCGAAATTATCTCTTTTCATATCACAGTGCTACATTCACTCCTAAAGACCAAACGCTCTTTAATAAGGGAAACAGTTTATACTGCTTCGAAATTATTGAAAATTAGAATAGTTAGGATGGTTAGTCAGGAGATGCAGAAGCTACCTGTGCATACAGTCGTAGCAATTAAAGTATTGTGCCAAAGAATGGCGGTGTCACTGCAGCATGGTAGCTTATGTAATTACCGAGATCGCCTGAAGCGATAACCATATGACACACGATGTGCCCTATTGTTTGGTGTCCGTGTTAACGAACGCTGCGCAATTCTCTAGGAAGTTATGAGTATTCATTCCATTGTGGGTGGCGCATTCCTAGTCAAAGGGAGCCGCTTGGCGTCCAATAAACGACGTGTTAATTCCAGACGCCATGGGATGCCCAGTATTGGCTACGAATGAACATTCTCTCGAACAATTGACGTATCCCATGATTCCTTTGTTTCATTTGTAACAATGATACGCAAAACCATATTAGACTTATTCTGTTTCTATAGACGGTATTGTCTGCGAGTGATCAGTGCGCTCGCGTCTTTCCTTCCAACCTGTTCGCTGTGCACATGACAGGTTAGCGAGCGTAGCGGTATTCAGCACGGTAATTAATTACAACTATTGCTTACATTTTGCATTTCACGAGTCAGCTGTGCTCGCACATAGCCTATACTGTGAATGGTTAGGTAACGTTACAAGAAATGACTTACAGAACGCTAATAAACGTCACAGCAGACAGTTTCTATGAATGAGTGTGCGAATAACTTTAATGTTCGTAAATTCTTCAGATACTTCTAAATGGCTATAAAGTAAAAAGCGTAAATGGTTTGCTAATAAGAGGGTATGTGTGTGTGCGTTAATATACGAAGTACATATCTGCGTATATAGTAGGCAGGTTTCACATTAAATACGATACTCTCCATTTTAATTAATGTTTAAAATGTATTAAGTATTTTAAACATTGCAAAGTCTACATCGTTCACCATAACGATTAAAAGGTCACATCAGCTGTAAAGTCTTATCCTGTCTTGAATATGCATATGAATATTTATGCAACATTATTTCTCTTGGCAGATCAACTGTATTAAAAGAAAATTATTACAAAACATAATTTGATGTAAAATTATATCAGGTTCTTACCAATTAATCTTTCATATTCAATCAATAGTGACACTCAGTTGTAGCCTAGAATTATAGTTGTTTCAATAACTGAGATATTTTTGGTGCATGTTTTACGTTTATTGTTAATTTTGGACAGTGATCTTTTAAGTTATTTTTAGCGGTGTTTAAATGATATATTAATAAATAACCATCGTAAAATTACTATCGTAAAATTAATGTTTGCCTTCGAAAGCACTCAACTGCTTTTATAAACTGTCAATGTTAATATTTAATTTTAATTTTCAAATTTTGTATTCAAACAAACGAGACTTTAAACGATAGGGGAAGTATCGCACATCGTAGCCTGCATTACGTACCTGATAATGCAAACTGTCTTATGCTTATCGGACAATATATATAACTTTTCGTTGTGCTTTAAGATTATGCCATTGATCAACCATACAAAATAATGCCATTATGGGACCCAAAAACGTCACAGGGTGTCGTTACACATGGACTCTGTCCTGTCTGCGCCAATTCGAATATTTACGGTGAGCTAAAACAGTAATTTTTCCAATATTCTCGTATTTAAAAAAAAAGTACTTTAACTAGTTTTCAATCTACTCATAATTACGCATTGAACAATAAGTAAATTTACTGAAAGAGATGTCAGGAAAGATATCGTCCAATGACGATCGTCTTGCCAAACCTATGAGGCGACGAGGTGGCTTTAATTTTTTTGGTCTGCAGACTGTGAAAGGCCAGATGGCCAGCGACTTTCAGATTTTTCCGAGGCTACGGAATGCTCACTTTTGCAACAAGGACGTTTTCATGTCCCAGTACACGTTGCTGGTAGAGTACTGAAAGTCTGGGTGTTTATTGAGAAACAAATGGAATACGTAGATAATTATGGGATGTGAAGCTGGAGACATGCTAAGGTGCGTTGGTTATTGATCGTAAGATTTTAGATTGGAATCTTTGGACAATTTTTGAGATAAGTGGTTTAGTACAACCCCTAAAAGTGTATCATCATAATCATCATCATCATCATCACATTATCATCATCACTGGCTCGATAGGCCTTTGTGGGGCCTGGCCTTCTTCAGAATATTTCGTCATTCTTCTCTATTCTTAGCCACACTCCTCTAGTTTCTACTTTCAAGAGTCCTGATGTCCTGACTCACCCCGTCCATCCATCTCAGGTTTTGCCTTCCAATTTTTCTTTTACCCACTGGCTTTGCATCAAACAGCTTCCCAACAACTCTGCTTTCACAAGCCGCACAATGTGTCCAGCTCATTCCAATCTTTTTAATTTAATAATGGTGACCATATCAGGTTCATCGTACAAACTATAGAGCTCTAAATTATATCTTTCCCTCCAGGCTCCCACCTCTTCCACTAGACCAAACATTTGCCTTAGAATCCTCCTCTAGAATATATTTAGTTGCATCTCATCCGATCTAGGCAGCGTCCATGTCTCTAATGCATAAGCCAGTACTGGGTGCACAAGGACCTTATACATCAATACCTTTGTCTTCCTTTGTATTAACTGAGACTTTAGATATTTCCTAAAACTGTATACCATATATCAATATTGATTTTAATAGATGAACTTTAGTTGTAGATGTACTTTGTTTACTAGAGATGTATACTTTGATTTTGGACTCAACGGTCAGAAGCATTGTTCTATTATGCTTGTGGCACGTTAATTTTGGGTCATGTATAAAGCTTAGTACTCACATCAGTTTGAACTGGAATTTCCATACCACCTTTGCAAAAATTATGCGTTTCGTGGTGAAGGTAACTTGTACTGGAAAAGTGGCTACTATAGTGTTGTTTGTTGTGGTTAATTAAGCGTTGAAAAGTAAATACAATAAAGGTCCCAACACGCTTCCTCGTGGGATACCAAGGAACTGAAGGAACTGAAATGCCCTCTTGGAACTGTGTGACACTGGGTAGTAACTTCAAAACGAGATATTTTGTTTCATTTGGAAATTTATTTTAGAGAAATACACTCATACGCATCATTTTAGTGAAGAGAAATGAGTGGCGGCATACTGACTATGAAATGAGGAAAACGTTTCCTATATGTTTAAGCAATCTTGGATATAGTTACATTTCAATTTCTTTTGATTATTAAGCTGTAGTATACAAAATTTAAATTACTTCAAGAATATTCAATGTACATTTCTTTTGTATTTGTCGTCCGAATGGAGATAAGAGTGATGTAGCGTACACGTGGGCATATTTACCCAAATTTGCAAGCACCCAGCTGCTCTTATTTTTCACATTATCACTGACAGCGTCTGTGTTACTCTAGCAACGAAACTTTCGTGTAAATTAACTATACCTGTTTTACACCGTTAACGAAAAATTGGTTTATAAGAACTTATATTATTGGCTAAATTATAAAATTGATCAAAAAGAACGAACTCGCGCACGCTGTTTGTGAAAGTTAACTTGAAATTGAGTAATTAATTCACATTCCCAGAATATAAAATACTAAAGTTTAATTGTTACAAAAACCATTTATTTCGTTACGTTAATTCAGTAGTGTACCCTTAATTGTAAACATAATATTCTTATTCCATTTGCCTTACGCTTACGCTTGGCGCGGAAGGCTAACAGCGACTAATGAACTTTATTACAATATCATCTGAAAGTCGATTACAGCGCTATCGGCTAGACTTATTTGTTTACTAAATTCTCAGGAATTCTATTCTATCCCTGATCCTATCCTATCCGCATTGCGATAGAATTACGGAATACAAGGCCAACTGGTGTAATCATTTGGGAATAATACAGCAAGATCGCCTTCCCAAATTTGCCTTGAATTATAAACCCACAGGGTATCGTAGTGTGGGGCGTCCGAGGACGAGATGGTTTCCGGAACAGGCAGTGGAGTCTAATCTGTGAAGTAGAGATAATGATGATGAATTCTCAGGAATCATAATTTCCCTCTAAGTTCTGTGCAAACAAATTTATAATTAATTAAATCTCTACACACACAAACGACAAATTTATGAACATGTACGTTTGAACTCAAAGCACACTGGAAAGATTACAAATAGGAATGTGTTAAAACGTATAATTACGTTATAGAGGAAAGATGAAGCAGGCAGAACATCTTTATAAAATTAGAATTTAATTTTTTTTTTTACTCTTACCAAGTAAGTTGAAAATTGTAATGAACTTCAGCTCAGCAACAGACTCGATTTATTATTCTCCTCAACAATTATTCTCGTTTTAGTGAATCGTTTAATTTATGGAAATGGCACGACCGATATTTGTCAGAAAATATATCGTTGTACTAGAAAAGAACTGTGAAATCCAATAATTAAACCCAAATTTGATTGTGCAGTGTTATCGCTGCCACTAACCAGTAGCAGGTTACGAGAAACTGCTCTCCCCGTCACCACCCTACCAGGTATAATTACACCTTGTTTAATTATGCTAATAATAACAGCCTATAGTTACGGTGTATATTAACATGAAAAATAATCTCTATCGTAATTAAATCATTATAACACCCACCGTAACGCATAGCAGTAGACACTTACATGGTAATTATTATCCTGTGTTTTTCACAGTATAGTGTTACACTTCATACGATTATAGACAAATTTATTGCTGCACACTATCTGTATGTTACCTTTATTCTTTTGTTTTTTGAAAACTTCTTTAAGAATTCCATCCTAGAACATAAAAATCCAAATTGCTCTAATAGAGAACAAATGATATTTTTTTAAATATAGGCCTAAATGAAATGTCTTGAAAGCTAACAAATACGTTAACAAAATGTTGTATTTACTTGGTTAAATCTGGTTCTCATAGATATAACGAAATTATGAGTTTTGATACTGTCGTTTTGCCTACCTGTAGTCAAAAGAACTACAGACGTTAAGTGAATTTCCATGGAAATAAGGTATTTTAGATTTTCTTAGAACATATATGTATGTGTGGTATTTTGAACATAAACACCAGGAAAAATGATGACTGAACTTAATTTAATTCAGGCCTTATTTGCCTCAATGCCTTTGCATAAGCATCGTCATTATTTAGTTCCTTCATACGTAGTATATTTACTTTCCTCGCACGTTTACAAACTTACAATTGATTTGTAAAAGAGTACCACTTTTTCACAAATTAAATTAATCTAGAGGGTGAAGCTATCCATAAATATCTCGTTGTGAGTGGTATTCTGAAAATGTGTACTTTTAGTATTATTTTTTCTGTCTTTGTAATCGTAATCATTGAAAGGAACCACAGAAATTATCAAGATTTAGGGCCTACTACCTAGAAAAATACCCATAATAGCTGATACAATATTATGATATAGTGACGTCTAGCATAATAACTGAATACACCATAATAAAACTTAAATTTAAGGAAGTACAATGTACACTAAATAATATTAAACTACATTGATTCGTTGCTTATAATATTGGTAGAGTGTTTCACAATGCAATCAGCAAAGCGACGTTTTGCTAGGCAGAGAATTGCCGTGGATGCAAAGTCGTTATGTTGCAGCTCCCTCTAGACAACTGGTAAAATCTGAACTTATGCTGATCAATGTATCAGAATATCCTGCTTTTCCGTGATGAACTATTCAAACAGGTGACTATGGCCTACGATTGAAATTACTAACATATTTAGTACGATCACTTTTTCATTTACATAGACGCTTTTATTTTCCTCAATAATTTAAACGTTATATCTATTATACAATAAAGCATCTACAGTAGATTACCTAAAGTATTACAGAAGAGTGTAATAAATGGTAAAATTAACACACTTTCATATCACAGTTCAATTTTCTTGGACGCAGTAAAATATTCCTGTTACATGGCGGAACGCCGGAAAATATGATGTTGGAGCAGTGTGGATGTTGCTGTTCTGTAGTGCTGTTCTGTAACTCGTAGTTCGGTTCTGGACCTACATCATATGAGGTTACCAATAAACGTAGGAACACGTTATCAATAATTCGTAAAATATTTACAGCTGTTTACACACAATTTGGCTTCTACTTTCTCATCTTGTAGGTTCTGACTTGTCGAGTAGTTTTTCTTGGTCACAACATTGTGTCTGCAACATTGTTTATAAATTTCAAAACATTCTGCTTTTAATATTTGTTATGTTTGTAAGGTTATTTTTACCATTACCGGTAGGAAAATTGAAATAATTCTGATCGCAAAGTCAATTTATGGAACCTGAAAATAAATTATGGTTCTATTACTAAATATAATAACCGACTTTGTTGCATAAAACTGTAACGAATCATTTTCAAAGGAACTGTAGGCAGTTACCACGGCAACGAAAACGATTGGTTAATATTTTATTTTATTAACATTTGAGTATAACACTGTAGTCTATATCAATTTTGGTTACTTGTTGTTTTGCATTAAACACCGTGTCCTTTTGTATCACGAACATTGGACGTTGTACTTTTTTGTTTAAATTTTATGTTGCGTTTTATGTGTTTCCAAATTGTTACGGTACTTTAGTGGTAACGAAAGTACCACTTAAGCACGGTCCTCTGCTCTCAACCGTTAGAGTCATATATGGTTGTCGCGGATCAGATTCTGAATAACATTACGAAACGTTCCTTTTAATGGAGTTTCACAGGCAGCGGATTTCCTTAGTGTACTTTTAAATTTAGCAAACAACTTTCAATATAACGTTCACAAAGAGGTCAAATTGCAAAAACTCGACGTGACGTTACTTTTTACGATGTTACGTATTCGTTAAATACAGACAAAACGCTTGCTGTTATCTCGATTACTACATCTGTAAATCAGGGACCAGCGGACAGCAATGTGGTAGTACAGTATGTAAATGTACCTGGGAAAACGTAAAGTGTTTATCCAGGGCATTAAGAGTATGGGCACTGTACAAAGACGAGACGAGGCCAGTGCTTACGTGTCATGCTTGCAGTCATCAAGATCATGATGTCCGCTTACACCATTTTATTTACAACAGTAACTGCATTATCAAATGTTCTGACACCGTTATGGCCATAACTTCTATTATCCGCTAATCTGCCTTTCTCAAAAAACAAATGAACCGCTAAAATTTATTAGACCTAAATGAAGAAATATGTGCGCACATTGAAAGGAATAGATTATAATACAACAGTGAATGTAAACAAAGTAAACTTCAGTAACAAGTTAGAATTAGGAAAAGCATAGCGTATGTTTATATATTAATTCTAATTTGAATATGTTACGGCGATATCAACTTTTTACGGTAGCAATAAATAGACAACAGAGTCAGTAAAACAATCTGAAGTTTTGTTTTTCACTTTTATCCAAAATGACACATATTTAAATCATTCTTTAACATAAACACAAAGTCTACTGTACAGTATGAAACTGGCTAAATCATTACATTTAACAAATCGTAGTTAAAACGAATAAAAATATAATTTCACTTCTGTTTCGCACACTAATCGAATTCACTAATTGAACGCACAACTGTTTGCCTGCATAACAACTCGATAACTGACACCTGCCATCAACGTTTGTATGTGTCGCATTGAAGTTAACATTGAGTTAATAATCTCCACTTGTTTATTCTACGACGTTCTGCAGTGGTCTGTGCCACGTTGTACCAATAGCATTTCATTATGCAATCAACAACTCGACGTTATTTTCTGCCCTGCCTTCGACGTATGACATAGCATAACATAATAAGAGAATTAAAAAATGTTCTTATCAGTATCATAAGTTAGATGGAAAAGGCTAACTCTAGTCGCCTAGTAGTTAAGCATAAAAACGATGAATATTTCAATGAAATTTCATGATGTATAAACACTGTTCATTAATAGAAAATTATCGAATTTACTTGATTATTTTCATCAAATAAAGCTACTGAATAATCCGAAAATAAATTTTAGTTTTAATTCTAAAATCAATAATAAATGAAGTTTTGATTTTCTATATCAGTGTATGGCTCTATAAAAACCTACAAGAACCCCCTCATAAGGAAATCCTTTTTGCACCCCTGTCTTATCATATACTATATGCTGCATTCCATTTCTATATTTCATGAAATTTTGTTTATAGAATCAAATGATGTAGCATTTATGAGAAGTAATACGTATTTAACATATATGAGATGTAAACTTCATATATGATATAAAGGGCAATTATCATTTACTAAATAGATATGCCAATTTTTGTAGTAGTGATACTCCGCAGCCTAAGCGCCACTCTTCTTAACAGTGGTTTGCTTCTTACTTCGAATAGTGTTTTGCTTGCTATTCGAATCTTGTCTGATGTGCCAATTGTTGTACACAGATTGTCGATCCGTCTTTAACACATATATTTTTGTAATTTAATGCTTCATTGCCATTTAAAAAACACATCAATAATTAAAATCTTAAAGCGTGTCCATTATTCCATATGTACGTACGTACACCTAAGACTTAAGACCGAACACAGCTTTCAGAACACCGATGACAAGCGTTCCTTCTGCCGGTTCACTTAATTGTCTGAAAACTTCACCAAATTGTGCAGGCAGCCACGAATTTACGCATCCCGTAGCGTGATTTTGAAATGTTTGTTTTGAGGACTTAAAGTGCCCATTTTATGACACTTTTTGATTCACTACTGTGGCAAAATGAATAGACCGATTTAATTTCATTTGCTGCAGATATTTACAGACCAAGAAGAAGCTTAGCAAAAAATTTGAGAGAACTTTTAACACTACCAGAGTTTACAGAAGATGTGAGAAAATTTTCTCCAGTTTTATGGTAACATCTGTTCTTTTTATATTATATTGTAAGATATCATCTTTATTGTTTCATAGTTATATTGTTATGACGTTATTGAGTTACAGATATCTATTAATGTAACCCTTATGTTCAAAACTTGCCTTCTGAATTACAACAAAATAATTTACAAACGGGTTATTTTTTTAGTTTTTGTAGGTTTATTCACAAAAGTATATGTTCTATTTAATACACTGTATCGAATTTGTTATATGCAAATAAACACACACTTGTGTGTAGGTTCGCTCGCGCGCGCGTGTAAGTTGTAAATGTGTTTTCATGAACTGGACGGGTATCCAATGCTTGCAATATGCTTGTTTTTTATGTTTTTTGTAAATAAACAACCCTAAATAACTTGGCTGTTGAATAGCTTGATAAAGTCATTATATTTCATAAACAGTATCACGTAGACATGTCAGATGTATATCAGCAGTCGGAATGACCATTTGACAGCACGCACACACCATACAGAAAGATTATTTACAGAGATAAGGATAGGCGTGGGGGCGGCTCGCGTGCCGCTATGGTCTGTCGCGTCCCGTAGGTGGGTGGCCAGCTACTATGAGCACTGGAGCGCAGTGGAATGGAAACTGCTAATTGTAACATTTATGGTCCCATCACTGCGATAATGGGTACGTAGTTTTGTTTACATGTGTTCATGAAATAAGGAACTGTTTAAACTATAATTCATACGCATAATTTAATTTTGGAGCAGTGATTATGTTTAACACTAAACATAAAATTAATCATAAAATATATATCAAAATTCTTTACACAGATTTATACAATTTATACACTTAACAGAAATTAATCTGTACAACTTGTCTATTGTCTCTTTGCGTTCAAAAGTCGCTTCTATTATCCATCGAAAGGCTAGTATATTACCATAAAAAGTGTTACATGCACGTACTTTTTCACTGAAAAAAGACAGCTTTTCAGTGAATTAAAGGTACTAAATCAACCAAGAAAAAGTAACATTTATTTTTATTAACTCTGGTGGCTTTTATTAATCATAAAATTGTGATTACAAACAAAATGTATCGTTGTTTTTTAATGTGCATTTAGTTGTCTGGTTCCATAAGAGATACAAAATTACGTTTCTCCATGCTATTTAATAAAATGTATATTCAATAAACACATAGTTATAATATATTTAACAATCGATTTAAAAAAAAAAGTTTGGGTGCGTGTATCAGTAAGTGTGTACACGCGGAAGAAGTGAAACTTCTTTGGGTTATATCCATTATTTTTTGTTTATCCATTATTATTATTATTATTATTATTTTTAACTGTATACTTAAAATTTAATAGGATGGGAGAGGTATCAGTATAAGAAAAATTTTCATTTTTAGTAAATTAAAAAAATATTTTATTATATATATTTACAGAAATTATTATTATTATTATTATTATTAATCTATTTCGTTAATATTTAGTGATATTTCATCATACACTTTTGTAACCAAAGGCTTATGGTAACTAAAATAAGAAATGTATGTTTTACATTCAATACTATCCAGAAACCTTGTGAATACTGCATCAATTGTCGTATTCGATTTTGTCGTAGATATTTTTTTATCATTTTGTATAGCCAGGTTTAAATTTTCTTTTAAAAATTCAACCAGTTTTATAGATTTGTCTAATGCAAAATCGACATTGAAATCTCCACTTAAAATCATATGATAATTTTTACGAAGTATGGCGGCACCTTGTGATGTATACGATAATAATGAACGATGGAGAAAATCAATAATATCATCTAATTTTTTATTAGGAGAAATATACACTACTACAATCACAACTTTTTGCCCATTTTCCATTTTACACTCAGCCATACACAAATCGCCAACTGTAGATGCCATTGAACCATAGACATCAGATTGAGTAACGGAAAAATCCATGGATGGAGTTATAATGTTAATAATATCGTCAGAATTTTGAAATATCCCGACACCTCCCGCTCTAATATTTGGTCGTTTATATTTCACAATGCAGTTGAAATTAAGAACAGATACGTCATCTTCATTGGCCAGCCAAGTTTCTGGAACATTAATTACTTGACCATAAATACCATATTGACCATTAACGTGTCTCAATCGTCTTATTTGCATAAATGGGATTCGCGGAGAAATTAACCTTTCTGATACTAAGTCTAACGGTGGTAAATATTCAGGGTTTTTTGGAAATTTAAATCCATTATAAATTGCCGTGGTTGGAATATTTTTCTTATTCAAAGATTGTCTACACGTATTACAGCAATGTTCTCCTTATCAAGATGTGGAATTATTATTTTTAAAATGTCTTCATGTTCAGAAGATGCAGATTGTAAATCATTTTTAAACCATAGTCTTTCACAAACTGAACAAACATGACCAAACGGATTTTCAACAAATTTGTTTTTGAATTCATCATGAGCAAGCCGATGACGATAAAAATCGCTGTAAAATAACAGAGTAGCATCTTCATTTTCTTCAACGTATGGTACTTGATTTTGTGGTCCTTGAACCAGTCCTGTTTCCACGGAATTTTTTCTTCGAAGTCTATATCTGCACATACGCTCAGCTGCTGTTTGCCGACATTCCGTGTTAGTATTTTGATTAAGCAATTCGACAAATTCATGCACATTGTCTAAACCATCATCAGCTTGTAAAATAATATTATCATCTTGATGATGAATAATTGAAGGAACATCACTTGTTGATTGAATTTGATTCTGTTTCCGGGCTCTGTACTCTCGCATACGCTCAGCTGATGTTTTTCTACTTTTAAGGTTGATGTTTCGAATAAGCGGTTCGACAATTTCAGGTAAATTATTTTGATCGTCATTAGCTTCAACAATAATATTATCGTCCTGATGATGGATAATTGAAGGAATATCACTTGTTGATTGAATTCGATTCTTTTTCCGGGCTCTGTACTCTCGCATACGCTCAGCTGATGTTTTTCTACGATTGAGGTTTTTGTATCGCATAAGCGGTTCGATAATTTCAGCTAAATTATTATAACCACCAATAGCTTCAACAATAATATTATCGTCCTGATGATGGGAATGGATGAAACATTACTGGTTAGTTGAATTTGATTTTTTTCCCGGGCTCTGTATTCTCGCATCCGTTGGGCTTGTGTTTTTTTTGATGGCTCATTTTGATTAAAAATATTGGTCTGACTGACTTGAGAAGAATGACGGTGGTGAACATCAACTGCTACGACTTCAACATTTTTCTGTTTCATTTGATTCACAAGTTCACTAGGTACAACATCACTATTTTGGTTTGGAATAGGATTTCCAGTTGCAGGCGAATTTTGTTGAAAATTACTCAGTACATTGATACTATTATCTTGATGAATCATTATTGCAGAAGTGTCACTTGTTACTTGAGTTCGAAGCTTTTTTCGGGCTCTGTATTCTCGCATCCGTTGGGCTTGTGTTTTTTTTGATGGCTCATTTTGATTAAAAATATAGGTCTGACTGACTTGAGAAGAATGACGGTGATGAACATCAACTGCCACGACTTCAACATTTTCTGTTTCATTTGATTCGCAAGTTTACTAGGTACACCATCATTATTTTGGTTTGAAATAGGATTTCCATTAGATTCTGCCATTATAGAATCTGAAAATTAATTAATTATATGTCATTAAATTATGTAGGACTAGGTAGATTATTTTTTACATATCGTTAAATTAAAATATTCGTAACAATAATTATATATAACTGTAGATTTCCTCATCTTGGTATACCTATTTTTTTCTATTTTTTTCCTACCGTGCCCAAAGAAGTTTCATGCATATAACGCATAACGCGTAACGCGTAACGAAAATTTTTCCTACCGTGCCAAAAGAAGTTTTACTTCAAAAATTACTTTAGACACACAGCATATACAACACACACATGCACTTACCAGTGAATTGTTTAGTGCATGCATATATACTTATATAATTTCATTTATATTTCTTTGTGTATGAATTTTTTGTTTTCTAATTTAAACGTCTGCTCTCAACAGATTGCACTTGTTAGTTTAATCAACAACTTTATATTTTGAAAGCCTAACTTTAAAATATAACTGCAGCTTTCTTTTGAATTTTACTGTTTGTTTTTAACACGGTTTGATGGTTTTATTATTTTGTTTTTTGGTCTCCTTCGAACAAACTTTTTATAATATTGAGTTGAACTAAAAAAAAGTAATTTTGTGCGTCAACAGATAAAGATAGTAACACACACACACACACACACACACACACACACACACACACACACACACACACACACACACACACACACACACACACACACACACACACACACACACACACACACACACACACACACACACACACACACACACACACACACACACACACACACACACACACACACACACACACACACACACACACACACACACACACACACAGAGAGAGAGAGATAGATGTCGATGAATAAAAGGAGAGGAGAGAAAACCCACAGACTATGTACAGAATTTGTTTACCGGTTTACTATAATACATATTTATGAAAGTGTTGAGTCTTTACACAAATTAACACTCGTTTTTAAATTTAATTAACAATATATTCTTAAAACCTATAAGTACTTTTTCCGCTTGGTGTAAAGTCTAACAGTTAGTATTACAAACCATCATTGTAACGCTTCCAGTCTGTAACCGTAAATGAATCTTTTGTAGTCCTGTTTCAAAGACAGTTTTTTCTTCTTTTCACAGCAGTGAACGGATGCTGTCATAAAATTTCTGTTAGCTCCAACTTAAGAGTTGTACAAGAAAAACCTGTATGGAGTACAGATAGTATCCTCAAAGGGCAATTAAATTTTTCCCCTTGAAGGAAAGCACTACGTGGGACGTTACATCTGGTGGGTCGTGAGAAGCGTGGGGTTGCCACCCTCCTGAGGTTTGCACTAACTCCTGTTCCCACCTTACGTTCGGGCCGGTGTGAGAACGCCGGTTTGGGTAGGGTGCTAAACACCCCTAACTTCTTTTCTTTATTGTGACACCATCCAGGAATGGGACGTCCCTGGCTAGTACTATCTTCAGCTTGTTTGAATATCAATAGACAGTCCATGTGATTCCCACGTAACCCTCTGACTTGTCACTACTAGATTTCGTAACGTTCCTTTTGTCGAAGTTGCTTGCACGGTTAAGTCTAATCCTCAGCATGGAGAGAAGCTTTGGAAAAAACTTAATTTACTTCTGACAGTGAGATGAATTCCCATACTCGTAAGAGTCAGTACGTGAAACGTAGTGTCCTGCAATCAACAATAGATTCCAATGGTTGGTTTAATCGAAAACTATTCTCAGGTTATTTTTAGAGATTAGCTTTAAAATATAAGCGCAGTTTTCTTTAATTTTACTTTTCTTTAGTTAACAAATTTAGGAGGTTTCTTGTTTACTGATCTTCTTCGAGAAAATGTATTGAAACAATAATTTTCTTTAATTATTACTCACTGAATAATTGTAAAATACATTATTTTCAACTAATGAATTAATAATGCTGTTGGGCTTGATTACATATTCCTATTACAATTATCTGTAGAAGCCAAATTTGTAGTGATACCGTATTACAAGACCATGTTTCCTTACATATATATTACATTGTTATTATTTCTGTTGTTATTCTACGTAAATACTAACACCTCAATACATAAATCATAATTTTCAACACAAGGGGTCAATTTTAACTATCGACGTAAAATTTTAGTACACAATATATAATTCAGAATAATAAATGAGACACGTTATGCATAATTTCAAATGTAATTCATCATAGGAACTTGGTATTTAATGATAAATTGAACAGTACTTAAATTTATAAAATTTACTTATTATAAAGTTACATGTATATTAGGAATATGTATTAAGCTATTCATTATTATTACATCTGGTGTTATTATGTTGTGGCCACGTAGGCTTGTGCTTTATTGGACGTAATTCATGACTATAGTGAATTATTACTGCAGCCCGTCTATTGACCAATTTCTCCTTTAATAACATATGAAGGATATAAGTGGTTATAACATTTTGAATCGTACAAATTCAAACAAATTTTTGTTAAAACTTTTGCGTACTTATAAATTGTGTAAAATTCTTCGAGCCAATTATCCTTCAATAGAGACTTTCCTTCTCTCTTAAACATAATCTATAGGAATTTATCTGACTTACATGTTAATACCCATTCACAAATATTTTAATGAACACCAGTTAACTTAAAATAAAATATTAGACAAAAATTAAAAGTTTATTATCTTTAGAAAATTTTATTGATCCGTCAAATTATTTTTTAAGTTTGTTTTTATTCGAATAATTTTTCTTCCTCCACTGTGTATATTTTACTAATAAAGCAGAGCGAACAGATTGACTTAGTTACTTCAGTTTCATTCTCTGTTTAAAAATAATTAACTATTGAATATACAATAGTTTAATAGGTAAATAAAATATGTAGTACGCTTACAGTGGTTTTAAACAATGAACATTTAACATTGTTCAATAGTTAAAATACAAAATAATTTTTAATTTAACATATTATAAATCTTAGGTTGTCATCATTTAAATCAACAATTAAAAGAGACAAAAGAGAAAACAAAAGTTCCATTAATAAAAATAGGAACCTTAAAAAACAGAAATCACATTGGGAAAGAGTCCAGAATTGATCGGAGTCCAACTGGCAGTAAAGTATGTGTTTAGGGGAGGAGGTGAAGTGGATTCCTTTCGTTTGAGCCGTAACCTCATCTAAGACAGCTTAGTTTTAAAAGTGTGTTGACACCCTAACCAACTACAGTCTGGACTCACAAATTGTGGTAATCTTTGAAACGTGTTCTACGCAAAGTAAAAATAATTACAAGGTGTTGTTTCAATTCGGGATATTAATTTTATTTGATAATTTTATTTACGTGAATTTCAATTCAAGCCCTTTTTGTTATCCGACGTAACTATTTTGTAATGATATAATACTTAGACTATAGTATTTTGAGTATAAGATAGCCTAATATTTATTTAAACTCATATGTAAATCGAAGTACTCATAGTAAACATGGTAGTCGTAATAATCAACGGACTGACGGCCGGCGTCAGCTCTGTTAATATTATTTTGACTATTCATCGGGCTATTAGGCCGTGGTCTAATGCGGCTGAATAAAATAGACGTTTCGGCCCTACCATCTTCAGTGTTGCGACTTGAGAAAAGCAACTGGTACGCTCTTCACCAATTTACACAGTACTGTGGCAAAAGATTAAGTTTGTGGCCCTAAGCAGGCCCGTTTAAGTAAATTCAGGGTGTCCTATCGTTAAAGGACGCTAAACTTAAAATTAAAACATGTAAATCGTATAAAAACCGTCTGATACTATCACTGGAATGCAGTGGAATAACTTACGCCCCCGCAGACCCCGCACTGCGGGGGCCCGGGCGTTGGGGGGGCCCGAAGGCTTGGTGGGCCCTATGCATTTTTGCTGTAAACTATCGGGGCTAAAATTGCGAAAATATTTTTTCGTCTTTGCACCTACAATGCATATTGCGGAGGTTCGATCTACTTTTCTTCCAGAAAAAGGGGAAAAGTAGATAAAGAATGTCGAAAATAGTGGAGAAAAAAAGAGGAAAAAGTGGGTTTTAATTACTATTAATGGATAAATAAAGAACTTGATTATCTTTTAAATATTATGAATTTTTCTTTTTCGTGCTACCCGTGATTTCGTGCTAGGCCGAAAGAGACAATTTTCGTGCCTGCAGCGCGAATATAATTGCCATTTTCCGCCGGGGGGAACACGAAAAATTGTATACGCACCACGGGAAGTAAAGCGAAAAACACTTCAAAGTATCTGTTTTTTATGCAACTCTGGACACAGTGATTTCCCAATTAACAACTAGGTTTGAAGCGATGAAAGAAATCAGCAGTCTTTTCTCGATTCTTTCACCAAAATATTTATTGGAGGCAACAAATATTGAGATGTCTAAGAAAGTGAATGCCCTAGTCGAAGAATATGAAGAGGATCTAAGTGTTGACCTTAATTTTCAAATCAACTCTTTTAGAATGGCACTGAAATCAGATATTGAAAGAAGACATCAATTCGACAGTTAGCAGATCTCCTCTTTCTGGAAAACTTTGAATAGCATCTAGCTTCCCAGACTTGTGCACTGCTTTTATCCTTTTCTTAACCTTACCCGTAACTGTGGCGAGTGCGGAGCGCTCATTTTCCAAGTTAAAGCTCATTAAAAATTATTTAAGGAGCACTATGACCCAAGAGAGACTGAGTGGCCTCAGTTTACTAAGTATTGAAAACGAACGAGCAAGGAACCTGGATCTAAACGAAGTAATCAAGGTGTTTGCATCAAACAAAGCGAGAAGAAAAGAGAGACTGTTTGCCAAAACTAAATAAAAAGATAATGTATCTATTATTTTAATACCAATCTACTCTATATGAAAGTTTTTATTCACATATATAGGGCCTATATGTATATGTATATTTCTTTTTGTACCATTAAAACTTTTGGAACGTAAGTACAGTGGCTCAGATTTTATTTTATCCTGGTATATCAAAGTTAAGCTATCTTTTTTAAAAATGTGAATTAAAAAAATAATACTTCTAATGAAAAGTTCTGTTGTACGCACTATTAAAATATCATCTTAGATCTCAAAATTTTATTTTACGTGAACAATGTTTCATTATGATTGTAGAGGCTATTTATAACAATTTGGCACTTAATTTATCTGTCCTAATAAATGCAGTAATAATTTGATTTTTGTATGTTTTTTTTTTCAATAAAGAGGGGCCCGAAAAAATTTTTTGCGGGGGGGCCCGGCCGAAAAACGTTACGCCACTGCTGGAATGTGACACTTTTTATAGTAGAAATAGGTAACGGAAGCTAAATTATAAGTTGAATGTATAATTTGAGATTGTAGCGGAACGGAGAGAGTAGAGGATGGAATGCGCACGTAGGATCTGTACAACACAATACCTACTGTATAATACAGGTAAAAATACAAGGGCGTCCGTCCTTGCAAGGCTGGGCGTGACTTTAGTGGGACGCTGCTGCAAGCAAATCAGACACTATTAATCACCTCTCACTCCGTGATCCCACGGATTTCAAAATACAAGTCATACGCACGCACACGTGCTCGCGCGAACACAAACACACAATCCGCTGGCTAACCTATATACTGTTATTACGTTAATGACATAAACGCCTGTCTTTCAAACATGGTTTGTCAAAATCGTTTTAAAACTTTCATAATAAATAATAACTTTTCTTCAACCAGTCATTTTACTACTGTCTGCTTATACATAATCTCTCTACTTTTAAAAGTGCTGATTACTTCCCCGATGCTAATAAACCCAGCTGTCCAAAATAACGTCGAAATTCTTACATTTCGAATTTTTTTTATGCTGTCTTGTAACTATATATGTTCTCATGCGTGAACATAAGTTGGTACACAGGAAAAAATAACTTCTCTGTTTTAAGTGACATGTGCGATTGAGCACTGGGCACAAATATAATATTATAGTTACAAAAATTAAAAATAATTAATACTCATATAATAATATGCAACATTCTCACGGACTGTGTAAAGTTACTTAAAGTTGTATGTTTCTCTAATTATTTAACAAGTGTGGATCAAGCTGAAAATACGTTCTTTATATATCCGATATAGGCCTACAATACAACTTATCCCTCAGTACACCATAGGATAATCTAAGTGTCAGACAACCACGACAGACAAAATCATAATATTATTATACGAGGTATGTCCAACCCTCACCCAAGGATGTCTGACACCTACAGCTCTCGGCTGCATATGTACAAATCTGTTATATGGACTATATGTATGAAGGAAAGAGCACATGACACAGGAAACTACAAAAGAAGAAAAGATAAAATTGTCCTCAATGTTGTACAAAGGCTTACACGGCCGGAGTCATTTTGTTTAAAATTATTTCCCGGGCTTTTTGGCTGTGGTCCAAAGTTTGTGACAAAACCAGACGTTTCGGCAGTGCCACTGACTGCCATCTTCAGTGGAAATGAGTCAACGCTAACGTGGGATGATATACTTTAGGCCCACAGTATAAGGCTGTGGATAAGGCTCCCAAGCAGCCCGGGAAAACATTTTAATCAAAATTGTGCCCAATTCAGTTCCCAGCCACAGCCACAGCCATGACGGACTGACACATCAAAATTGAATGTGTGTATGTAAGTGGGATAGTACAGATGTGGTAGGAACTGGAATAATTCGTAATGACGACCAATCTACAGATCCCTGTTAAAAACGTTAATTGATCTAATGCTAATGTGTGATCCAAAAAACATTATAAGCTATAGAAATATAGAAAATTATCTGTACCAATCTGGGAATATGATTGTAAGGACAATACATGGGTTAAGAAATGGACAACTGTTAAGAGTCGGAGATCATGTAAATAACTTTGGATTTTACTTCAGGAAAAGAACAGTATATGACATTGTGATCTAGCAGTGTTTTATCAGATGTTTATATTCAGGGAATTACTCGCATTAAATCATGGAATAATTACTTTTTTACTAAATGTTTTGAGTCATTAGCAAACCGATAACATTTTGACGTTCATAACCTCCAGCATACTCTCATAAGACTTTCCCACAACCAAAACTAAAACCTTCATATGCCTATTCAAGACTTAATTCAAAATGGTTTTTATTACCATTATTATTTTAATGTTAATTTATTTTATGTCAAGTTTTTTATTAATTTTGTAAAAAATTGTTACTTAAACATTATAAGAAAGGGGATAATTAATAACCGATTTACTACGAAACAACTACTGTGCGAATCACGAAATGTCAATAATCGTTTTACTCAAATGTAAGACTGTTTTGCCAAAGCACGTTCAGTATAGATTAAATACGATGGACTGACTGAACAACGGGAGGCTAGAAACACTTACTAACATTTATTTCACCTGTTCCATTCATCTGTCGTGTTTACAACTTGTAGTTGTTGTAAACACTGAATAAACATGTCGATGAGCATAAAAAATTAATAAATATCACTTGTCCAACACGTGAATAATTCACTGATTCCTAGTTCCCATTTGCTTCTTTCACGATAAAACTTCTTATTTTTGTAACATAATACAAACTTTTATACATGATGTTCATTTTATTAGCGTTTCGTAATTAATGTAAGTGACATCATGCAAAATTTTTAGAAACCTTAAATGTTATTATTGTTGTTGTTGTTGTTGTTGTTGTTGTTGTTGTTCTCCTTCTCCTGTGGCGTCACAGTTCGAAGTCGAACCTTAGCCTCCATAATCATCCGCCTCCATTTTTCCATGTCCTTGGCGATCGATGTCCATCGTTATTTTTGTTATAATGTTATTGTTACTGCCAAAAACTCAAATAAATATGATCATGAATATTACTGACAAAGGAAATTCAAAATACAGAAAACAACAATTTTTATATACACGGAGACAAGAAAATAAGAAAAGCTTTATTTCATAATGCAGAGAATTCTTAACATTGAACATGGCTATTAACATTCATACACAGAGATTTTTGTAATACACGCAATAACATTGTAACAGACGCGTGTATTTAGAAACAAAATTGTAAGCGTGCTTGTTCGTGTCTAGGAAATCAATGAGATGGTTGAGCAAACAATTAGTGACAACAGTTGTCGATACACGTAAGGCGAAAGAAAGCTGAAGAATGTGAGTGCACGACACTTTTGGAGCCGACGTCATGCCGCGAACACATTTTAACCCTACTGATTATATAAATGGGTGAGAGCCAATTTAATCAAATCTTGGCAAAATTGTGTGTTTGGTTATCTTGATCATGAGCTAGCCCAACAGATAAAAGCAAATGAGATGTTCTCGTTTTGTAGGAGTCAGTATAGTTACTGCAGTCGTTTTCTAGATAATACGAGTATAGCCCACTTATCTTCCGTGTACCCAAGGGTAATTAATCTGAAAATACTATACAGTGGTGTTTCACATGGGATGTATATTAATTAAGGTACAATCATTCTTTCAAAAGGGTGTATTTTACACACCACACCACACAGAGCCAGAGAGAACACACACACACACACACACACACACACACACACACACACACACACACACACACACACACACACACACACACACACACACACACACACACACACACACACACACACATCGTATTATATTTATGTGTTGCTATCATATCATAACATTAACATGTGAACTGTTACATAGTCGTATGACAGTACCTAAATGTAGCATTAATATTCTACAATAATTTCATACTGTGCGATTACTCTATATTATATAGGTACGTATACAATCGTAGGCCTACTGTCATTTTCTACTTTTCTTCTTCTTCCTTCTTCTTCTATTTAAGTGATATGACTTTCGTCAATGTTTTCTATTTTCCAACAGCAGGAATAACTCGTGTAGTAGTAGTAGTAGCAGTAGCAGCGATGGTAACAGTAACAATAAGGGTAATAGCATAAAGCTTCGTTATATATAATACGCTTACTATAATGTGAGTTATTCATATAATAACAGTACTGACAACAAGAATTTCAAGTCAATAAATTTAACCAAAAAGGTTATTCTCAAACAATAAATTTATAAATCTAGTTAAAAATTGTATAAAATAAACTGGTATGGTGAACAAAACGGTGTGTACGAGACGAGACGAGACAGACAGTGAGTGCAAGTGAAGTGAAGGGTACAAACGTTGTGCGTTGACGAAAGCGACGGCTACGGAGTAAACACACGTCTTTCGGCGGTCAAAAGCTATGCCAAAACAAGACAGTATTACACTTTGCCACCCACTCAGTCGTACCTTCCTTTACACTGTACTCCGCTTTTAATATGATACTCTTGGCTCTTATTGTTTCTTCTCTTCTGAAAGGTCAACTTAATTTATTTACGTGTTAAAAACATTCGCGCAAACATTTTCTACTCAAACGTCAACCGCTTCTGTTGTTTCGCTACGGTGCAGTTAAAATAAACTCTTCAAGAATACTGAAATCAATGATAACGATAATAGAAAACGCCAGTGAATAAGTACTACAGGATATTGTGTATGGTTTGCTTTGCTTCTTCTGGTTATGAGAAATACAAAGTAGACAAAATAATTCTCAACAAATCACAGAGTTATTACATTAAAAATCATCGACTAACTTCGGGTGCAGATTCAATATTGAAGTTCTTTAACGATAATTTTAACCGTTATCTTTACTCCTAAAGCACTTTAATGTTTTGGTCACCGCTGAATATTTACGGGAATAAACTCATTAATTTTTGAAGATTATTCAATTGTTTTTGCGGTGCCTTAAAAAAATTAATAGTTGCATATATATATATATAATACAAAACCCGCATATAATTGGCCATATATAATATGCATGCCGAATCATTGGATACTCGAACCGAGTTCCCACAGAAACTGAATGGTTAAAATAAAATACGAGTGACTTAAGAAGACGATACAAGTGGCATTGTGACTATGTTACAGTTAATCGTGTTAGAGGTATATCACTTGTCAATAATACCATTCACCACTTGTACAGTATAGTACAAACATCTTGCCAGGCCATCTCGTGAAAAGTGAGCGACGGCAAATTGTATATGTCATTCTGAGGTGAAAGGTAAATCGATAAATACAGTTAGCATTTATTAACATAGAAAATTATTTATCATACACGTGATTCAGAACATGCAAAGTGCGGTACGCTGATCGCCAGTATGGGGTCTGAAGCATTACAGATTCATGATTATCGTTTCTTAAATTTTTGAATGGTGAATTTTTGTACAGTGTTATTAAATTTAAATTTTCTAATCGTAGTGACCAGCCTCTACTACTCTCTCCAGTCTCTAATGCTACTAGTTACTGATCTGGAATCTCAATGGTGTTAAACCCAACATTCATCCCGGTTAACAGGCCTACTTTGTGAAGATTGGTGTGACTTTGGCAATGGAGGAGCTACAGCATATGATTTCCCTTAAAGAAACGAATAATACACAGTACAATATGAAAAAATCTCTACACCTTTAATTACAAATTGACAATAGTATTATTATTCTAGTAATATATATTATTACTGAAGTTTCTTTTACAAAGATGTTGATGCAGCAGTTTGGGAAGTAAGAACTTCATATACAGCACTATGGTGCCCGGCTCATTCTCGTACACCTCGCGTTCCTAGGGCAGTAAACTGATTCAACGTGTAACGAAATAGATGAAACGAAAAAGCTGAGTTGCCAGGTCAATCAAACCTCTTTTCCTCACATAGCAATCACAAATTTTCCCACTGCCACAAATATTTGTGCTTTAAGTAGAGCATAATATTTTACAGAATGTGAGAATACCGGTACTGTAATTGTTTAAATCCTATTACAATAATAACGTAAATACAAAAAATAGTTTTATTTAAGGTAAAAGAAAATGTACTCATATGCTGATAGATCGAGCTGAATACTTTTGAAATCCTTTTTTTTGTACATAGTTCATTATTAGCCTAATATATTTACAAACTTTCCAAGTGTGTAATTTATTAAAACAATTTAAAATGAGTGAAACGTATTTCTTAATATAATATTTATACTATCATCAATGAGAATGTTTGGGTACATGTTTGAAATGTCGAAAGAATATAATTTTGTCTTTGTTTATTTTGTACGTTTTTTAGTTGGTCCATGAGTTCGATTCTGGTGTTTATATTGTATTTGGCTGGAAGTTTTTTTATATTTCAAAATTCGATTTAGTAATTTAGCTATTTTATAATATGTAAAAAATGATTTAATGTAAGTGTACATTAATTATAATAAAATAAAAATATATAATTTATAATTATAATATAAATCTTTTGCGTAAATCAATTGCTACATTAAAAACATTATTTGTTAACATATTGTTTATATATGTATGTGTACCGAACATAAAGCGATGTGTGATATGATTCTATTTGTGTTCACTATAAATATCGATTCCTTACCTTATACTAAAATACAAATAATTTAAACACTACTATGCGCTCGTCTCATTTAATTATACGTTCAGTCTTATTTGAATCTAATTCTTTATAGAAAAATGTCTCTTACTCCAAATACATACGAACAACGTTTTACACGTTGAATCAGTTCACTCGCCATTCGACACTGAAGTTCTCACTTCTGGCGTGTCCCATGACACCCAATTTTTTTAAACCAGAGTTCTATGTTTATTCTCAGTGTTACATTTAAGTATTCAGAAGGATGAAATTTTGGTGAACTGGTGGATGATATGTAATTACACTGAAATAAATATATGTAACAAAAGTATATATTTCCCAGTAAAGCTATATAAAGTAAAACTATATAAGCTCTAAGAGAGAGACTACAATTAACGTGATTCGTGTTTTAGCGACGAATCCATGTTACGAAGGGATTCCACCACAATAGGTTTGTGACCTACCTATACGTTGAGCATAACAACGTTGTAGTTTTTTTTTTCTTTCACAGAAAATGCTTAGGCCTATTTTACTTTGTAAATGCGTAAGTGATTATGACTTTAAGTTGTTGAGTAAAGTACTAAACTTTTGTATTACTGCACACAGTTTACTATTTTTTCAAGTCTGCTGTTTAGAGTTAATTCTGTAGGCTAATATTATGAAAACTGTAGTCCATGTTCCTGTATTTTCAGTTCAGCAGTGTCACTTAAAAAAAAGCAAGTTTTTATTTTATACTATTTTCTATCTGTAGTTTTCAGTAGGTATAACACGACTTTGTAATGATCCGACATTTTATTTACACAAGGCAGTTCTATTAAAAAGAAATCAATGTGCTCGAGTTACGCGAATTTAAACTTAAGACCACTTCGCCGCGGCACTGATCTCTTGCGTAAAATCGAAATTTGTGTATTTAAGTAGCACGTCTCTGGGTGTAAGCCTTATAATAATAATATTATTATGTTGCAAAAGTAATCATTACATCGTCTATATGTAATATTATCATTGATTCTGCAAGAATGTGTTTCAGATAACCAAGGGATAATAAAAACGATCAAAAGTAAATATTTCTAAAATCTTAAAATTTAAATAAAATTTGCCTTGATTTTTTTAGTATATTCTTAACCGAAGCCAACATTAATTATAAAAAACGCCCACACGTTGTAGAGTTATATGTTACAGATAATGATTAAGAATGTCATATGCAGGACAGTAAGCCTACCGTCGTTGTGTGGGAAAGGAATTCTCCCACACGGTGACAAGCCTGTTGACAAATTACACCCAACAATAAGTGTTATTAATAATGCAAACAAGTTAACCAACATCAACAATAAATTGCTGTTGGCTTTGCCTACTCAGGCTAATATTAACAAGACGCATAGCGTGCGAGGAACAACGCTATCCCGTATCTTCACTTCGCATCGAATAGCGTCAGCACGTTATTCACTCATTAAACACAAAGTAAACAAAACAGAAAAGGCACCGTTGTACGGCGAGAACCTGCATGTTCTCTGCTCCAACAAAGAAGTTTACTAAGGTGCGCCAAAAACTAATTGAACCTGTCACGTGTTCAGATTTTCTGTTTCACGTTTGTAGTTGCTTCTTCATTGCTGTAGGTGAGTATGTTTGGCAAATATTTAAGTGACTTGAAACTTATACATTTATGAACGATGTTAGTTAAGAGGTGGTTTTTATATTTTTCAACAACACGAAATAGTTACTACAGAGATATTTTCTTCTCTACCCGTACGAAACGTTAAGACTACTATTGTGAGAACCTCCAATGGATTGACGTAGTTTTCCTATGCTAAGAACGCACTTAATATAATTAAATTGTATTTGATGGATTAAGAAAATTACTTTTATTAGATTCTTCAGATACTAAAAGTTCATTAAGAACGCGCGCGCGTCTGAGTGGGAGTTTATGAGAATTAAATATAGGTATAAATGAACAGCGTTGGAACAAATATGTTTTAACGCTATTTTCCATCAGGTTTCGTTGTATTACAACCGCATATTACAAGACAAACGAATTACAATTTGCTTTGCTTTTCCAAGCGTGCTGTTTGAGCGGAATATAATGTTGATAGTTGTTTTGATAGTTCACCTTCTTTTTTCACAGTACTAATTAATATATAATATTGAAAGTTCAATATTATATATTAAATAATGTTGATGTGAGAGTAAAATTCGGGGACTAAAAGAAATGGCCTTTGCAGAGACCATTTGTAGTTTTAAGAGCTCGTATTCATTTATATATTGTCACATGAACCGCAATGTTTTAGCTATATAAGTTATGTGTAAGCCATGTTAGTTGAAAAATCTAACTGATATAGAACTGAATTGCTGGCTTCATCTTCAGAGATCCAATATTCAGCAGCACTGCTGTGGCTATTATGTTCTTGTAGTGCCAGGTAGCATAACATTGTGGATACTGTTAGCTCAGCAGACATTTGTTTGTGATGAAATGTCCGATTAGTGCGATTTAGGTACAACAATCTTATAAATTGAAAAAATTCGTCGATGCGTTGCAGTAACGATCACTTTTGTTCTTTGAAATTATAGAAAAAAATCATAAGTACCTAAAATGTATGTGTTTGGTGCATATGAGATACAGTCCATTCGCGATCGAATACGCGAATATAACACCGAGAGAAAATGATATCGCAACGAGAAAATTAATATGAAAGCCTAAGAAACTTTAATTAATACGCGTTTCTCTTTCTGTTGCATATCTCAACGTGGTTCAACAGCTTCATTAGTGCCGGCATCAGACAGCTCATTGTTGGTTCTTTCCGATGTCTATCATTCACAATACTTATTTCTATAAACTTCAACCATTATTTAAGAACGTTCACCTAGCAAGGCGCATTTGCGTGTATAGAGCAAGGAGGTGAATGTATGCAAGTAGCGTAATAGCAACCCAGCATTCTGTGTATTTAGTGTGTTAGAAAGGGAAAATTATTTTTCGGAAGAAAGGGAAACTGTTGCTTAGTGACAACGCTGTAAGTAAGCGGTGTGACCTTGACGATACTACTTCCATGCAGTTAACTATAGTAATGTTAAAATCTAGCGTTTCAAATACTGTGTGTGCGTTCCGTGCGTACAGTGAGTAGACGTGCATGCCAATGTAGCGTTATATATATACAGACTACAGATTCATATCATACCTACGTGGCGCTAGGGTACGATATTTTATATCATGCCAACGCATGCTCTTCGTGTACGGTGTGTACGTATCATGCCAAAAGTAAGTGCCACGGGTACGAAGATAGATGTGCATGCCAATGTAGCGTTATGTGTTACCAACTAAAGTATGTAATCCAGGCATTTTATAGAATACCCAGGCATTTCATACAGTGCCTGAAGTTTTTGGCAATGTATAGAATAGAATACATTTCAAATGTTTTTATACTTTTCCCAGGTATTCTGTACGTTGCCTAGGAATTCTATATAATAGAATGTACGTTCTTTAGGCAAAGTGTAAAATAAGCTTACTACGTTCAAAATAAAACACTTTATTACAAAATCACACATAATTGTGTGATTTTACACAGAGGAGGAGGACTTTGTACGACATTTCGAGATTATCTGTTCTCTAAGTAATTATGTTCAGATACTATTTTATTAAAATTATAGTGTATAAGAACTCTTTTAACCAATCTGGTTAAAAAAATACATTAGATATTATTGGTATTTATTAATTCTAAATATATGGAATGTACTCTACTTATTACAATAAGACAGAGAGCTGTGACATTTTGAAGTACACTTTCTTTCATTCTTTACACAATTACAATTTTTTTTGGCATTTAGTCTTGGACACGCATTTTACACACCCTTGTCCTGATCCTGATGATTGAGCAGTAGCAGCAGAACAAGGTGCGGCTTCTTGTTTAGGAACATCTTCAACCTCCATTAGTAGTCTTGGGCATACAGTGAACCGATCTTGTGTACAGCTGCTTTAACACTCCCTTAGTGGATCCCAGTTTGTAAAATCCGTCTTCTGTCACTCACGAACATTGCTAGGATGTTTCGAAGATCTCCCCGCGCCTTGTCTACTTCAGCAATTGGAACACGAACAGACGCGCCCACAGGATCTGGAAGAAACTTTTTGTCAGAATCAGATTTCATCTTCTTTGCCTGAAGTTCTGGAAATGATTTCGACCTTTTCCTTTCTCAGTTGTAGTTTTTGATTTGAAGCAGAGAATACACAGCTTCTGGCCATCGTCACACTTATCTCCACTATTGTAACTAGTGTTAAAAAAATGTCCACATGTACTATGCATATCTCTGTAGCATTCTACACACTTTTAAGAACCAAAAGTTTCGTTTGAACAAACACAGCATGCCGTTGTCGGATTTGGGCTGGATTCTTGTGCTGCGTCTAAAGTGTGGTTTGGGTCGGTGGTTTCGGCTGCGCTAGAGTGCTCTACAGGATCAATGCTTACAGTTGAAGTGCTTGCATGTTCTGTTGCCTGAATTAGGTTAGGCATGGTAGGGGCCGATAGTTATGCCCGTATCTGTATTTTGTGTAGTCTGTATATTGTTGATGACTTGTTCGAGATCTTCTTCACTTTCAAGAGTTTCTAACACATCACGGGAAATCGAGGATGTAGTAAGGCCTATCTTAACTTTACATCCAAAGAGATCTTCATAGGGTGATCGTTTGAAGCCAGAGTGTAAGGATCTATTTTTCATCAACTGAACGAACCGTAGGTCCTCACTTCATTGGTCGGTTTTCTCATCTTAAGTTACATCCAAGTTGCAATCATATTTTCAATGTCTTGATTTACCCGTTCGATACTACCCTGACTTTGTGAATAACGGGGTACCATGAACAATTTTCAATGAAGGCCAATATTTTTTTAAATTGGCAGGAGGTTGCGACATCTCGAACGGTACTGAAGATCAGCGTAAAGTGGTACGGGATGAGGGAGGGGATTATGTTGTCACATGAAACCATAGGGCACACATTTTCTTCTATACATTACCTAGAAGACGTTAGGCATTCTCTACAATGCCTAGGCAATGTATGAAATGTGTTTTATTTCATACTTTGCCGGCTGGATTCAGGCATTGTATGAAATTTCTAGGCGTTCTATAAAATGCCTGATTTTATACTTTGCCGGTAACATGTGTACAGACTGTACAGATACATATCATACCTATGTGGCGCTAGGGTACGATATTTTATATCATGCCAACGCATGCTCTTCGTGTACGGTGTGTACGTATCATGCCAAAGTCATATTGGTGTATAGTGTATACAAATCTATGTCATGGTAGCGCTAAGAATACGTATTGTCTGGGTACATGGGTATGTATAGCCGGAATACGCATACACATCCAGTCTACTGTGTTTACAGTTAACTGTACTCAATGAGCTCGTCTACATTATCAGATTGGTCTGTTTGGTATATATCGTTTTTGTGCGATGTACCGCCAAAACCGTATCGCTCTAATTACGTTAGTGCAAACAGAATATATACATATTTTTAAGCAGGTAATTTACTAAGGATGAGTCCTCAACATGGCACTAAAATATTTTAATGCTGAAAAGATTTATTCAGACCTTTAGTATTATTCCATATTTTTGTAGTCTATAACTATTTGCCATCTTTACATCAATGTTTCGTTAAATTTATGTACGGAACATTTATATACGTACTTATTAATAACTATTTACACTTAGTATTTTGTTTTTAAAAATTATTCTATATTTATCTCACTTATCTGGTAGATACGCCTATATGAGCTTCTAAGTTTCTTCAGAATGGACCGATACGTCCACATTTGTGTTAACCCTTTCGCCTGCTCCTGTCAAAAGCCCGTAGTTATAACTTGATAATTAGCTGCAATACCAATTAGTCTGTCCAAAGATTAGACAGATTTTAAAAGTCCAGAATACCGTTTAATAATTGACAAAAATTTAATTTTCTTTTTCAAGTAAATATACAACATTAACAATAAAAATAAATGAAAGAATCGTTAAAAGAATAAGTGAAATTAATAAAAATTGTTGGTAACTAAATAGTGTTAAGGGCTGAAAATTGCTACCATTTTTAGTTAATGAAATTAAGCATTTATATGAAAATAGTGTAAATGTCTTTTTCACAGAACATGTAGAATGTCGCTCTCATTATTCGTACCAATTGTCCAAGAGGCGTAATACAACAGGTAGACTCAGCGGTACAGCCATCATCGTAATATAACATTACGATTCATATCTCTGTATAATGAATTTTTGTGTTTGTTGTTAGTGTTGTGTTGGCCGTCGTCAGTGTCACAGACGAACGCTTGCACGTCACCGCACGTCTGCTGTGGTACACATCAGTTTCGCTCTATCTTACGTGACGCGCGTTTTATTATATCGTTTTTTATATTAAAATTTACACAAAGTACGTTACTTTTGCTAACAGGTGTAGATCTAATATTTCAACGCGAAAACGAACTTACAGCGGTTTTGCGAGGCAGCGCAGCTTTCGATTAACAGTTTACTCTTTCAACTCTCTCTCCGTTTTCCAATCATTCTTTTGTCTCTAAAAATGATTTTAATATTTTTATGTGACTACGAATTTCAGTTCACATTTTATACTGCCTGTATTGCATTGTTGTTTGTTTATGTGTGTCCAGTCAAACATTTATTTAGAATATGTAATATACAACAATTCATATTCAACAATGTCAGTACGTCGAAAACAAACAAAGAGTGCCCCGATATCTTTACGTGATTATTTTCTGTCATACTCTTATTTACTGTGCTGAATGGCATCCAATAGCAATGATGTCTAATAATGAGGTTTCATCCTTCGACACGCGTCATTTTCTTTAATACGAATCATACTACGCATCACCAAACTATTCTATTGTTGAATTTCGACTTGGATAACAAAAACCTAGTTCTAAAAAATATTAATTAATAACAATTGACTTTGTTTGGTACCATACAGGTGGCCTAGGATACGTTCCATAAAAAATACAATAATAATTCTGTCTAAACCTACACACGCATACAGTCAAAGGATCATACGAAGTACGGACAAAACACAGAGTACAAATTACGTGAAGTGTATTCACCAGGTAGACCTACGAAGTACACAAGCGTAATCATCTATGTAAAAATAAAAGACAGGCATTATAATATTACATTATAATATCTATTTATAATGTAACAAAATTTTGCTGCCGGTAAGGGCACTGCACTCTTCTCGATACTACAGTGATCAATTTTCTTTGTCGACGTTATTATTTTTACTTACACTATTATTAGGTACTTAAATAATTGACTTTCGCTGTTCTGAAGAGAACAACGGTTCGCAGTTAGCTATTTCTGAATGCTGTAAAAAATAAATGAGACTGAGAGACATTATAAAATCGGTAATTTATATAAATGGTGAACAGAACAACGCGTCCAGCGCCAAAACAAGGAGCATCCAATCAACGTGGGGGTCTTGCCGCTAACTTACGGGCTATCACAAATTAATTATACAGTTCGGCGTGTGTGGCGGACTAAATACATATTTACATACAATACTACGCGTGCGGTAAGCGCTTTCCATGCCGTTTCCGATTTTATTGTACATTTTCTGAAATATAAAATTTATATTTATTCGAGGACAGATTTAGCGACAGACAGTATACGTGTTAGTCCATGAGTGCGCTTGTGTGTAACGGACAGACGGCTATACACTCATAAGAGGATTCATTCACGCATAATTATTTTTCTAAAACTGTGTCTAGATGTGTGAGCTCGCGATCGCGTGACTTAATAATCGTAGTAGTAGTAGTTGTTGAAAAGTCACCAATTGTTATTCGGCTAGTTTTACAATACAGAATTATGTAGCTGGTACAGTAGAACATCACCAGTGGTTTCAGAATTAATCACCGTATGTTTACTAAGAAGTAGGCCTATATTTAATTTTTAATTACATAAATAATGTGTGTGTGGTGTGCGCGCACGCGCGTCATGTTTTTTTGTAATATATATGAATGTATTCGATTTAGGTGTTGCTCAATTCTGGCATCATGCAGTCATGCGGTAATCGGGCAGGCCCATTACTAGATGTAGCCAGAAAATCACAACAAATTTCTGCAGTAACTTAGAATTTCGAAGGACAAATGAACGTTTAATTATAGTAATTTTATGACCACTATGTGCGAACTCTTAGTAGTAGCTACTACTCCTCCATGGGAGTCTAAACCTGTTGTATATTATGCACGAGTACAATTAAGGGATTTCTCTTTCACAGTAAAAAAAAGTTTGTATTATGTGACTTCAGCCATCACTACGAATATCGCCTCAATACGAATACATTGTATATACAGTGACTCACTGTATATACAGTTCTCATATAAATCGTATGATTCCATAAACACGTTTTGTAGTATAACATTACAGTAGAACCTATTTATATAAACTACAGTATATAATGTAAAGAACACATTAAATTTTGATCTAATTTTTCTGCTGATTCAAGCTGCATTGCAGCTAAAACTATTGTATTTGCGAAAATAAACAAACGTAAACTTACTGAAAGATAAAATCTTCACGTCAAAGAAAATGGATTAGTGTTTTTGCGTTAATGTGTAAACACTACCTGTCAATGTAATTTTTGCGTGTGCTTGCAGGTGCTCTGCGGAATCGAAATTATTTTAACAGTTCCATTAAACTGTTAAACGCAGATGTACAGGAAGGCTGCCTATAGTATCACTAACATTTCCAACATAGGCCTGTTTCATTTAAACGTGTATACATCGATAACGTCACCGTTCTTTTATAAAATTTACTAACTTGCAAATCTCCATCGTAAATGGAAAATACTTATTGGTTACTACATACGTTACAACGAGTGTTCTAAATTTTTGTAACTTACATAAAAAGTTTCTTTGAAGTCTTATGGTCTAAACCATGTAGATGTGTAAAGGTTGTAAATAATTTTCAGTACGTAATAGTGAGCATTTGTGCAGTTCCCCACAAGGTAGGAACGTTACTAGAAAACATATATAAGTTGTATTTCATCTTACCTAATTATAGTTAGTTGTAAATAAAGGTGAAATATAACCTTCTGAATATTAGTATCACATAAAGTGTCGTAATTACACAACAGTTGTATTGTTTTTTTTTTTTTTTTTTTTTAGAAATGTCCATGAAAATATTTTATAACATTCGTTCAAGAAAACGAATAAAATCTCTCCCTCTTTCGCTCTCCCCCCTCTGTCTTACACTTGTTCTCACTTCTTAATGCCACCTGAGATAGGAAACTGTGTTTTAGATACTGAACGTAAGAGCAAGTGTTTTCGTTTACAATGAACTAACAAAGAAGTATGATTGAGTACTTTGGAACAACTAGAGAACAGAATAAAATTTGAAAAAAAATTAATAAATTTATCATGAAAATATTCATAATACGGCGTGAAACAAACAAACAAAACTAATATGCATAAGAAATAACTAGAAATATTTACTGATTATTAGTTTAAAAACATTTTGTAGAGAATCTCTGAGGCTACTGTGTGGACTGTAAAATAAATGAGATACAGCGTATTTAATTTAACATTTCACGCCAGTAACATATTAGACTTTATTTTGGAAACAAGTTGTTTGTCACGTGCGAAGTAAGTGATTATCAGCAGTGCAAGTGGGAGTAGGTCGTACCTACACACTCCGGCACCACCGCCTACCTGCACGCGTACACCTTATGGAATTGTTAAGTAATTCCTATCACGGAGACAGACCATGTTGTGTACGCACATTGTGAGGCTCATTTATTGTATCGTGAGCGTGGTCAAAAATTACATAGGCCTAATACACGCCTTTGGAAAAACAAAACATTGGGAACGGCCGAATTCGTGTGCCAACTTAACGTAGTTAAAATCGTAATTTTCTTTCACATTTCCAAACATGTAAAATTTTAATTTCGCATGACCTGAAAACATGCGGTTTATTAATTTGTGCTGACTTGTTTTAAATCAGATACCACTGTTGTCAATAATATAATGAATTGTCCAGTCGACTACTGATAATGTGGATTCCATTAATCGTTTTAATTAACATCCATTCACCAAGGTCTCGTGATGATTTTGTGCCAGGTGAATATGTAAATTGTTTTGCCATTGGGAAATGCCTCTATTCTGCTGGTCCCACTCCCACAATAACAGTCGTAGAAGTTACTTATTATGAGTTGGAAACACAAGGTAGTTTGTCACCTCGATAGCCGAAGTGCACACAAGAAATTCAAAGTACTGGAGTGACAATGCAAAAAAGAAACATTCTTAGACAAAAAGTGTTCGACTATTTTATAATTTGCCAAAACATACTGATAAAACAATACCAGCGAATAGATCAGATACAGTTTTGCATAATATGAAAAATAGGATAGTCTGACTCAATTACAATTTAATGGCATAAGTAGGGCCTATAACAGCTACCGTTCAAAAATCATTTATCCCAGAAAAGTGCCAATAGTTGGTACCAATTTAATAATGCCAGGAGAAGCGCTGTCCCAGAGTTTGCCATATAGACCCTCTAGCATACAGTAACCAGAAACAAAAGCTGTAAGTCAAAGACAAATAAAATAATAATAAAAATAATACATATTTCAACAACATCATCGTCAACAATAACGATGATAATAATAATAATAATAATAACACATTAGCTCTACCGAACCACATAAACCACCTGTTGCTGGCGAACACCAGACTTGGTAGAGTATACGACCGCCGTTCGACGTTCGCCCGACCAGTCGGCATTCGTGCGCTCGAAATAGCCCGGCGCTACAACATGGAGGCACCGATGATCCAGGCGAACGTTCCGTTCGAAGTGCCCACCTGGCTGCTTCACAAACCAAATTGCCGGCTGGTTATCGCCAGTAGAAGCAAGAAATCGTGCCACCCAACTGAACATAAACTCCTGTTTACATAAATCCTGGAGGAATACACCATTGTATGCACTGACTGGTTGAAGACGGAGAACAGAGTGGGTAGTGCGTTTGTCGTCGAGGGTGCCTCCCACTCCTGGACACTGCCGAAGGTAGCAAGTGTATACACCGCCGAACTGTACGCGGTGTGGCAAGATCTTTCGTTTCTATGAACACCGAGGTGAAAGGCAGTTTGTTATCTGTACGGATTCACTCAGTTTTCTAACTGCCTTCGACAATCCGGGCACAATGGATCCGTTATTACAGCAGACAATGGCGTTATGCCATGCGTTAGAAGACCTTGATTCATCTTTTACTTTTGTTTGGTGTCCGGGTCATCTATGTATTGAAGGTAACGAAGAAGCTGACGCTACAGCGAGAAACGCTGCGGACACCCCACGAGTCGATGCATTTGCCATACGACCTGACGACGCAAAACTAGCTGCCACAAGCACCATTATTGATGTGTGGCAGCAGATGTAGAACACACGGCGAGCAAACTTTCTGCCGTGAAGCAGTGTCCGTAAATGGCAAGTAGCAGTTGATCGCAGTCATCGTGAACAAGTTTGCATCAACAGACTCCGAACTGGGAACACCAACTTGACGTCTTCGTACCTCCTACAAGGACAAGAACGATCCGTCTGCACTTGTGATGGAACACTTACAGTGAAACACATAGTCGAAGACTGTAGTGCTCTCGCAGCACTGAGGCAGAGATACAGAGTAATAGGAAACCTCAGAAACTAACGGTTAGCGATAGACAAAACCTTGTCTTTCCTAAAACCAGCAAATATATTGTATAGGCTTTGAAATGGCAGTTTGCGTCTTAGTGTGTACGAGTTTCCACTTTCTCCGAGTCAACTAAAGTGTAGGTGAGAAGAAAACATACCGTCGAGCAACGCTTCTAGTAGCCCCTAGTCGTTGGGCTAAAGTCCTTAGTTACGAAGCCCAAAAAAATTAAACAATAATAATGTACTTTTGGAATCATCGAGGAGCCATCTCGACAGCTATACTGCAATGTAGACCTACAGGTCAGCCGTCTGTTATCTGGAGCCATCTCGACAGCTATACTGCAATGTAGACCTACAGGTCAGCCGTCTGTTATCATGGAGCCATCTCGACAGCTATACTGCAATGTAGACCTACAGGTCAGCCGTCTGTTATCAACGCTGCACTTGCCCACGACACTGTGTTTTTTAGAGGCTTACTTGAACTGAGTTTTCAAAAAATGGGCATTACTTTATGGGGTTACTGGACATTGATAACTTAGTCCCATAGCGGTTGGTATATCAGTCCAGTTATATAAATGAATAAAACAATATAGCTTGCAAATTCTATATTCTCAGATATATAGATTAACAATGTTAATAGCTTACATGAAGGATCTGTAAGTTTTGCTGTCATTCTACAGAGCTACTCTTTAGCTGTTGGCAAGCAACCTTATATATGTTATCCAAAGAAGGATCCAAAGGCTGATAATAATTAAGTTTTCCTCCTGGAACTGAAATTAAAACATTGTTTGTAGACCTTATATTTACGTCACTTATGAAGATCGACAGAGACCCTTGCCAAAATAGCGTATATTCGAAAGCCCTCCAGTAGGAGAATCTGGCTCTCAAATTTCTCCCTCCCACCATACATTAAGAGTCTACTCTTACGTTCTACGAAAGTTTCAGTCATGTTCTGTTAACGTGGTGGTCATCGGTCGAGGAACGTAACCACTAACTTACAATAGAGAGTCGCGGAGGTGCTATGGACTTCGATAACTGATGGAAAAGCCAAGAAGTATCAACATCAAGCAAGAGTCATGTCATTAGTCAAAGTCATTAGCTTCGACAAGAATAGCTATTATGATGAATTAAGCTAAAATTCTCTATACAAAATTATCATGAAGCTTAAAGTAGGTAATAGGGCTTTTATGCGTCGAGTCAGTTCCTGGATGACAGACCACGACTTAAAACTGGCAGCTGACAAAACAGAAATCGTGCTGTTCACAAAGAGGCATCTCCCCAACATCTTGCCAATGCAGGTCGGAGAAGAAACGGTGTACACAAAAGCCGCAATTAAGTATCTGGGAATACTTCTGGACACGAAGCTTACGTTTTGGGCACAAATAAAACGGGTGGCTGAGAAGGCTGCAACTGAAACCGCGGCACTTAGTAGAATTATGGCAAACACCAGTGGGCCGAAACCTTCGAAGCGACGGTTACTTATGTCGGTCACGCATTCAGTACTGCTTTATGGTGCGGAGATATGGGCTTATGCACTCAAGCTCGAGAAATACAGACGACGTATGTCAGCAGGTGCAGCGAAGTGGCGCGCTCAGAGTGGCTTGCTCCTACCACACGGTTTCGGAGTCCGCGGTCCTTGTCGTCGAGGGAATAATCCCAATCGATCTGCTGGCACAGGAACGGAAACTGGTTTACAAGAGGAAGGGCCAAGTAGATACTGTACAAGCTCACAAGGAGGCCAGGGCTCATAGCTCATACTACGGCTCAGTGGCAGGAAAGATGGACCAGTGACACGAAGGGAAGATGGACCGCTAGGCTCATAAAACAGTTAGCTGAGTGGACTGATCGCAAACATGGCGAGATTAATTATTTCATAACACAGTTTCTAACTGGCCATGGTCTGTTCCGGGCTTACCTATATAGGATGGGGAAAGTAGACAGGCCAGATTGCATTTTCTGTAAACAAGAATTGGACGATGTGAGTCACACGTTTTTCACCTGTGATAGATGGAAAGCAGAGAGGCAAACACTGGAAAATGTAGTGGGACAGATCTCGCCTGAAAATATCATCGGAATAATGCTGGAGAGCGAACACGATTGGGAGCAGGTAGCAGTTTACATAGAGAAGGTACTAAGGCGAAAGAAGGAAGCCGAAGATGATCTTGCTAGGGCCTCTAGCAGAATAGCAGAAAACAGGTAACGTAGACCCGCTGAAGGTTTAAAACAGATGAACGTCCACAGGACGAAGTACAAATGGCACCATCTTGAAGTACTGCGAAAGGTGAGTCCCACGGTGGATCCATGCCGTGGACAACAGGGTTTGTGGTTTTGGTGGGTGCGAGTCCCACACACCGTAGGAGTGCGGACCCTCCTGCGGCGAACATAAGTTTTCCACAGTCTCCCTCGTAAAAAAAAAAGGCTTTTATATGAAGGTCTCATTTATTTTATATTGCAACGGATGTTTCAGTTTTTTTTAGAGCCTAACATCAAACTCTAAATCTGGAACATGATTAGTAGTATCTGCGACTAATGAATTATTCCAAACTGCTTGGTATTATTAGTAGAATTAATGATCATTTACTTCAGCAATGTTAATATAAAACCCATATGCGAACTCTCATGTCCGTGCGCAATACATATAATGTTGCAGTTTAAATTTATAAGGCAAGGCGACGTCGAAAGTAAGCGTAGTTAGTCCTGTACTTAACTAGTAGAATACGAAGCAGTTACTGCTAGCATTTTATAAACTGCTATATTAATCAGTTTATAGGGATAAATATTTTAAAGACAACAAAATATTATAATAAAGTCTTTAACATAGGAGAGTGCAACATGAATATTATTTTTAATGTATCATTAATACAGTGATAATAATGTAAGTAATATTATTATTATGTAATAATAATAATAATAATAATAATAATAATAATATAATTTAAGTATTATATTTTTAGTATTAATCTCATTAAAAACGGTAGTGGTAGTCTTTCAAACCATAATGATTTTAAATAATAGTTAATGTAAGTGCTTGTGTACACGCACGCACGCGCGTATGGTATATTGTATTAAGTGTATAACATATTGCATTTAATTTACCTTATTACTAACCGCTTGTACGCATTACTTTTAGAACAGACTTGTGATGAAACTTCAAACAAGAAATGAATTTTTTGTTGCTAACTATGTTTAATTGTTTTACTTTATTTCAGTCCAAGAATAAAAGATGTAAGCCTACCGTTTTAATAATAATACTGATCGGCTGAAATTACTATCAACTTTACGTAAGCGGGACAAAGACATTACTTCGGTTAACACAATACTTCTGTGCTAATTGGCTATTGTAGTGTGCTCTTCAATGACAGTCGAGAAATTAATTATTGTATCATAATTGAACTGTGTGGTAAAAGAAGCATCCCATGGTACAAAACAATGGTTATGACAAGAACATGACGTAAGAGCGAGTTACGAAATAACTACCTATGTAATACACCGCAAACGATTAACGCATCCAGCAGTGCAAAGGTGAGATAATAATTAATTTTCGTAATTAAGCAGAAACATTTAGTTAAACACGCACGTTTTGCGATAACACTTGATTTACTACAAAACGTTCTACTAATTACTAAGTCGTTCAAATCTGTGTTAGTCGCCTCGTATTTGTGAGTCACTAGACAACCAGAAGTGGGCGTCTTACGTAAATTATTATGATGCTAACAATTTGGGTTGTAATACTCTTGTAATTTGGCTAAACAACTACGTGTCTCGGGCATTAAAACAAAATAAAAGTAAAAAGTGCTTAATAACTTAATTTAAATTTTAAAAAAGCTCTTCGTAACTTCCTAATTTCAACGCTGTCTGAAAATCATCGTTTTTTAAAAACACGATAACGAGACACAAAGATCACTTGGCGCCTGTTAGCCCACAATCGGTGGAGGTGTGTGCTTACGCAGTAAAATTCAGTTCTCAGGAGCACCGCACCCACCCACAGCCCAGCTGATAACGCGTGGGTGGATCTGTCGACATATCCACTACACTTCACTATGTGTGTTGAGTAATCCAAATGCCATTACACATTTACACGTGTTTGTGCTACCGGTTGATTATTCACACAACCAGGTTAACTGTGTATTTCAAATGATAATAGTGTGAAGGATTAGAGTCAAACTTCACTAATCATACACGCACGAATTTAGTTTTAATAATAGAGAGTTCTAAACAATATGAACTTTAAACGATCAGAAATCAGGTGTGTGTGTGTGTGTGTGTGTGTGTGTGTGTGTGTGTGTGTGTGTGTGTGTGTGTGTGTGTGTGTGAGAGAGAGGAGACGTGCAGAACAGATTTCGAACACGCAAAGTTCTTGTAGATAAAACGATAAAGCCTTAATCTGTTGTTTGACAAACTGGTCATGTCGGTCGGATTCCGGAAGCGAACGATACGCACGGGTACCCACAAACATAGAGAGAATTATGTGGCTGCCATTCATCCCGTTTATGGTAAACACAAAATGCATAACAATGATTCAAATGTGATGGGTCTAATGTCAGAAGGAAACGATCCTTTATTCTGAGTGTAGAAACACAAAGCAACGGTTCATTCTTTCTTGAGAAATATATTAATTTGAACTGAACAGAAAGTTTAAAGTTCGCTAAATCTGTTGTGGATCAAAGCAAGAAACTAATTAATACTTCGTATTAGAAATGGTGTGCTCATATAAAACTGTCCTTATCCAGACAACTACATACTGTATTGAGGATTTGACATAATTTCGCATTAGAATTATTATTAATTAAGAGATGTTACATGAATAAAAATTATCAATTTAATAAAACCCCAGAAACAATCTACTGTACTTTAAATTATTTACTGAACATGAACGTTATAAAAGGTAACTGTTTTGAGTGCCATATATTTAAGCAGATTTTAATTTTCTATACTCTGGGAATCTGATTGTCTTTTCCATCTGAAGCCCAAGAACTGTTTCTCTCCGCCGCATCATACTTTCCATCCTCCATCATCTGCATGTAGGCTTATAACCTGGGCAATCTGTCTCTGTCTAGCCCACAAAGTTTCCTTCAATATTATTCAGTATAAACTCAGTATGTTTCAACACGTTGGCTAAAATTTTGTCTTTCTCTTTACATTAACACGTTTTAGTTTCTACTTTACTTCGTAAAAACTTCAACATTTACTTAGTTTCCTATCCACCTCCTTTCCAGTATCCATATCTCCATTCCCTTGAGTCTGCTTCTTCCTCAAGGCCCGGGTTCCACTCCCGTAATGTTGTAAGTATAAGACATTCCAAACACAAGTTCGTACATTGTAAACGTACGTGATCATTTGTGACCAAATTGCACTTATTCTGAAAAACGTACTTCCTTAGCAAGTTCTGCTCCTCTCTCCATGTCTAACATACACCTACAGTCTTCCGTAATCATACTGAACGAGTAGTCAAATCACTTCACTTGTTCAGTTTCTTCGTGATGCAGATTCACTTTCATCATGACCCACAAATATCGGTTTAGTCTTCTTGGCATTTGTCTTTAGTTTCTATTCTTTTGGAGTATTACATAAACCTATCAGCATGTTAACACACCTCTTCCGAATCGATAGTTTACAACACTACAAAAATATTTCAGCATCTCTGTGGAGGCCTATAATACTACAAGTACATTGCTGTAACCCTTTGTCTAGTCTACCACTGTAAACGAGTGGTTTGTTATGTACTTTGTCCCTACAGGAGGCACATGATTTGCTGTGTCCTAGCGTGAAAAATAAACCTTAGTTATACTTTCGATATTGTTGAGAAAAATTAATCACTATAATGCTGTGATTGCGGTTAAGAATTTTCTCTTAAATAAATGTAGTAGATAACTTGTATGTCTACTTAAGAAGATCTTTACCTTTCAGATAATTTAATTGCACCTTTTGCATATCAGTTATAAAATAGACTATTCGACATACTTAATTCTGTCCGAACTGGAGCATATTACGCGTGTTATTGAAACTACTGAATACAGCAAATATTTAAGAATTTTAGGACAAAATCATTCAACGTCGCTTGCAGTAATCCGAATCTATCTCTTTCTCTGTCTCTATATGTCTGTCTACCTCTCTCTTCTACCCCCTCTCTCTCACTCTCTGTCTCTCACACGTTCTCCTTTCTCTAGTCTCTTCTCTGCCTCCCATCATCTGAAAATAAAAGCATACGCGAGTGTTAAGTCAGATGCTGACAAGCATAAAATCTTAAAGGTATAAAGACAGAATGTCGTATTTGATAAAATAGGTAGATAACGAAAGAACTGATTTAAAACGTAGCGAAATATTTCTGTCTCAAATACAAGGCAGGCAGTAGAACTGGCTTAACTAATTCCGTCTCAAACACAAATTCTCAAACGAACATATATTTGCTAACCGAACTCACGTAGGATTCCAATAAATACGTTCGGTAAACAGTGTTGGCTTTTCTAGGGAATGCTAATAACTGCAGTTGTTAGGTATGGGCTGTCAGTGCAGTGGAAGTGGTTAAATTAGTCCACCGTCTGCTAACACTTATTGGGAATGATTTCGCTCGGTCAATTGGCTCTGGCACAACGCTTCGCTTTGGAATGGTCGCTTTCGTGTAGGTGATCTTCACTGCGATCGAAAATAAACACAATGGAGAAACACGAATACGATATAAATAGAAGTCATTAATCAGGTTGTATGCATTGTACGTGGCGTGTGCGGCGGATCCTTACCACAAGGGACCTCAACGTCTGCTACCATCACACATTCATTACACTACCACACTTTAATTTTATTTCGCTTATTAGTTTAACTCGCTATCGAAATGGCTTGCAGTAAGTCACATTAGCACTTATCATAACCTCATAGGCTATACGTTTATGAACGCAGAAATACAACATTTTCTGCGCTTTTGAGAATCTCTGTAACATGTAGGTGGAATGTATTTAATATAATTGATTTTAAGCCTAATTCATTTTTTCTTACCTTTTATCGGATTATTTTTAACACAGCCTGCTAATACAGACAAGTACAACATTGTGTCTGTATATTGTACAGATCGTCAGCACGTCCAATTATAGGCAAATGTAGGCAATTGTTGTACTCAAAACAATGTGTTAAGGACAACTTATTAATTACAATTATCTGTGCATCAGTACGGTATGATGCTTCATGTGTTACTTATTATTGATAGAATCTGTAGAGCCATTAAACTATGTGTCGCCGCTCTAAGTATTAAACACTGGAGCAGACACAGCAACATTTCAATTAAATGTCAATTGTACATTCAGTCTTAGCCTATAAACATTTATTCTGAATTTATAGAAGAATAATAAATATTCTGTGCGTTTAAAAATTATAAAAGAAGTCTTATCGTCGGTTATGTTAGAGTTTAAGAACGCACCTTTTAACGATACTTTATCAATAAGAAACAGGATTTGTTCCCTGCGTGTTTCAAAGACATTATACCAGCAGGTTCTCAATGCAATTACACCGCAGTACACAATACAAGTCAGTTATTTCTTGAAGACAAATATTTTAATCGCTATGGAAATCGCAACAGTTACCAACAAGACTCCGTTAGTGTAAGTCGTCCAATCTAATATTTGACCTTATTTTTGAGTTGATCTCTTAGTAAACATGTAGCGGTATGAGAATTAACCGCTCTCTGCTGAGCAGAGAGTTAACTCTTATGTTTCATTTTTAATAAGCCCTTAAAAAGAGGGATTTAGATGCTAGAAACACAGTATCATCGAACCAACAGTATTTGAAATTTTAAGATAAAATAAAAGATTATATCAATTTTTAAGGCAAGATATAATTAGCTTTGGAAATCGCTAGAATAATTACAATTTATCTGAAATAAGAATAAGATTAATTGACCTGTTTTAAACTAAAAACTTAATGTATCTGTAATTTAATATAAATTATAATATCTTTTAAATTGTTTTTATTTTGGTGAATTATTGTTCTCATAAAATAACGAATTATTTTACGTATTTCTCAGTGTTTACGATGTATTATGAAAAAAATAACGAGCTCAATATGAACAACTGCCAGTGAACCATTTAGACTTCAAAAAATCCGAAGTCTGAGTTCTTCTACTATTTCTTCTTCTTTTTTTTTAACCAAAGATCATAGTCATAAGACTGTGTATGGCTTGACAGAATAAATTTCGATAAAAATTTAGCAAAAATTCTAAACACAAATGTGAACAATCTGAATAAATATAATATACACTTTGTTAGCATGTAAGTGTAGTCAAAATATGTATTACCCTTAAAAGTTGCATTATAGATTCAACGGCTACAAAACTGAGTAAAATTGTTGAATATGAGTTACAGTGAGGTGGCGCTCCGTGCTCAGTGTCAAAGGTAGGTCTGAATGGGCGGAGAAGTGTTACGACACCAGGAATGCTGTTAAGTTGAAAAGAACCGTAAGTAAGGAGTTTTTGTTGTGTATTTTTGAAATTACACACTCTTAAGTAAACGAGAATTAGCGTTTTAAGCAAATGAATGTTTTACGTTTGTTTCAATGTTTACACATCATAATACGGCAAATACACCCTGAAAACTCTTCACTTTTAATGATGATAAAGTGTGTTACGAAATTTTATCGACCAAATAACGAATAAGCTATTTTGCTGTAAACATTAAGTAAACAAAGGCAAACCAATATAACAATCGCACAAAACGCTTGTGAATTAGTAAAAATGGAGTTGAGTACAGCATGTTAGTAAGCATATTTATGGGTTGAATGTGTTCGCAAGCTGTTTGAACAGAGCAGAAAAAGAAACAAGTAAAGTTTTCAAATATAGCCTCGTTGACTAATCTATGATTATATACTGTCATCACAGGGGGAACGCAGGCTTACTAAGCAGACGATAAATTAAAACTACGTGTCTTCTGCTATTTATTACAAACACTGAGTAATTAAATATGTTGTAGCCCTTGATGCTGACGGTCTTCTGCATTCCATTCTCAATTAGGGTTTCAACTTGACAATTCTCTTACAGAGCAAAAACATATTAATATTTATTAAGTCAAACATTTTATTAAGGAAGTAAATAGATTTTAATGAAATATTCATGGCCGCGACCCACCTTACCCCTCTGAAGCAAGACCCACTGTTTTGACTTTATAATTAGAAATCGCTACTCCCTGGCATCGTTTTGTCAAAATATTGTGGCATTTTCTTAGAAACGACTGTCACGAACTCTGTCACTTCTGCTAATATGCAAATATTTCAACATGATACTTTTACAATTATCAAAAACAGCTTGAAAAATAAATAAATAAATCTAGTTTGTGAAATCTAGTGAAAATTCTTGTAGAGTCAGTGAAATTTCTAAGTGGAATTCAATATTAATAATAACCACACAATACATTCGTTTAATACATTTTTAAGACAATGTCAAAACCTATTTAACATATTTCATTAAAAGGAATAAAATTTCAGATTGCACGTGGTATCACATCTATAAAATAGTACAAACTGCTATAAAACCAGTTAAGAATAAACTTTAGCATAGGCAATTCTAGTACTGTTAAATTTATATGGGCTACGTTACATGTATTCCATTGTAGCAATAATAAAATTTTAGTTCATAATTAGTCACTGAATTGGCACACCATATTCTATAAATTTTTACACTGAATATACTGTAACAAAAAAAAAACAATGTTGCCATGACAGTGTAAATGGACAATGTTCCGTATGGCCTTGTAATGTACATTTCGGGGAAAATTGTATGTACTGTAATAAACAATAAAATCAATGAATGAGCTTATTTTTGTTTCCGTGTAAGTATTATTTCACGCGAATCCTACATACAAAGAATAACAAAAATGTCTATAGGATTATAGGATCATAGGATTGAACACATGGAAATCACACGGCGCAAGTCAAGGGATGTAAGGAGGATGTTCCCACTCCTCCCACTCAAAGTTTACACGGAAGTCCTTCCTTACGCGTGTTCTTCTGTCAATATACAAGGCGTCCGTCGAGCACGAATTTTTTGACATTGTAGATGATCAGAAATATTGTAGTGCACGCTTCTATCCGAAATTTCCACTGGGTGCAATTTCGTTCACCGTGATGTGGCCAGTGGAAAAATGTCGCAAAGTGCAACTAACTACTTGAGCGCCCCTCTTAGCTGTTTAGTAATAACCTACGACAAAGTTGGAATCTGATAGTTTACAGGCCTCATATTATCTTGTATTTCCTTTTTATCGAAGACAGTACTATTTCATTTACACGCTTCACACACACCTGTTTTGAAGTTAAACAGTAAATGGATTCGTATTTATAAAGACTACCTAAAGAACGCTGTAAGCACTATTGGAAGTAACTGGAATATTCAAAAACATATCTAGGAATTCAAAAATATATATTGCTTTCGGGCGTCATATTTTCATTATTCCCAGCTCCATATCAACTAATTCATAGCGGAAACTGTTAACCTGACGACAGTATGAAGATTGGATTCTAAATGCTACTAGAATTCCACATCAGCAATGAAACTGGAGTTGAAGGTGGCTGGAAAGTTTTGTGTTCAGCCACTGACCTAAGGAAATAAGATTAGATAGGACAATGTTCATTGAATGGCGGTCTATCCTCAGCATGGCTACTGTTGGCCACTCCCAACAACCAAGGTGACCAGCGTGCAGGACATGGTCACAACCCCCTAGTCGTGAAAAATCTGAACAGAAGTCATTATTATTCGACTATGAATCGAATATTATCTCAGCGACGAGAGTGATCGTAGAGCATTCTTTCATTTGTCAAGTGTGTGTTTATAATTATGAAACCACACAACAATTATTTATTTTTCCATGAAAGTTCCGTAAATTGTACGTTACCCCGTAAAATTTCCTGTCATCCGGTGTTTATTTCCGACAATAGTTATTATATCATTAATTACTTTTGGTAAATATTCGTACTTTTACCAGTGTTGTGGTAATCATCCATCGATGTTTTGAAATGCAAGATTTCTGTACCATTTTATTCCCCTTACTTTTCTTTTTTATAATATAATGGAGTCTTTGTATGTTTATATTTTCTTTTTGCTTTATAACTCTATAATTTCATCGAATAGCTATCAAATTCTATCACTTCTTATAGCTGGAGACTAGTTAAACACTTTACAGTTTATTTCAAACAGTAATAGTTGTTTCATGCCACCAAATTGCTAATTGACAAAAACGGAGTAGTTTAGAATGTTTAAGTTCTAGTAACATACATCCTTTGGATCGAAATGTGAATGTCAAAATTAAACTCAAGTTTGCTCGGAATGGTGGTTGGTTTGTACAGACGACAAGTAAACATATTGCTTGATCGGCTTCAGTCCACGAGGACTTCGACTAGTAACTTTAGCTACAGTTTACACGTCTAACTATTAACAAAGAAAATAGATTTATCTGTAAACGTATACTACAATTTTCATAAAATACAATTTTTAACACGAAATTCAAAATTCTAAGATGAACCTTATTTGTTATTCAAATGCTTATCAAATACCTTATTCATTTGTTATTCAAATGCTGGATTTTATTTGTATCCAGATTCAACATTTCCATATTTTGGATTTGAAATCCGAAACACTGAAAAATTCCGAAATAGTAGAACTTAAATATACGACTGATTACTAACAGAACACAGAACACATAACATATTTTACTAAAACAAAGAAATAGAAACACACGCGCGCGCGCGCGCGCGCGTACAAGTATAGGTCTACGCAGTGGCGAAGGTAGGGGGGGGGCTCAGATTAGCTTGTGGGGGAGGAATGAGACTAGCTTTCCATCAGGACACTATGTTTTGAATTTTTTCATCTCTCATCATCAGATATAATTATATTTTTTATACATAAATACATATGTATTTACATGTTTCGCGGGTGTCAGCGCGTCAGCAGAGCCAGCGAACAACGATAACGCCGCAGTTTCCAGCCGGACCAAGAAGGAATTCTTCAATCAAATAGCATAGACGACTGTTCAGATAAACATTCATTTGAGTTTAAAGCAATATATAACTAATAAATAATTTACGTAAAGAATTTACAGACAAGATTTAAATTTGTTTTAGTTTAATAAATTCCTATCCCCAGTTAAGAGACTCTGTTATATATTATTAGTTGTAATACACATCTATGCATCCTTAATTTGATTCGTTGCAATCTGTGTATATATTGTGAAGCTGACTGCACATGCAGAAATAAATTTTAATTAGGTAAATTAATGTACTTATTGGTTATTCCTTTTTTTTATGTAGCACATATACAGTATACATATGAAAATTATAAGTTTAAAAAATATAATTTTTGATACATTTGACAGTCACAATTAAAAAGAAGAGCCTTTACTTTTTTATATATTATAAATAGTTTTATAATTTCACTTCTCTGGATTTGCTGTTTTAAGTTGCATCAGTCCGGACAATCTCGCGGACCTGGTCCTATGCTTTCACACCGGCCGTTGTCCTCCTAAGGTGGGATGTCGATCTCAGGGTTTCCTCGCGGGCGGGGGGGGGGGTTGTGTCAATCCAAGAGTTGCTCCTGATTTAGTCCTTGTCGACAGCCAAGGGTCGTTGACGATCTCTGACTTCGTGGTGCGTGGTGCTAATTCAGCCTCTCTCTCGACGATACACTCCGACTTCCCCAGGACTGGAACTCGAACTTGCTACCGCAAACTTCCGAGTTAATATGAGACTGCCTAATTAGAGACTGCGTAACTCACGGCTCACCCCCGTGCTTTTATAGATCTACGTACATGACGCCATTTTTACAAAATAGTACATTCTAGATTGGTTGAGGAAATTGACCACGTGCTGGTGGGCTTGAAGTTCCGGCTTCTAGACCTTTCCAAACCACGTGTTTAACTGCATGTGATTGCATAGCTAATTATTTTTACAGTTGAATAAATGCTATTAAAATTTTTTATATACTAGAATAATTCGTTATTAATAGTTACTCCAATTTGCCCACTAATATAAATGACTTAATAGTGTGTTTGTTAATTGGTTTACTGTTAATTATATTCACTCAATTCGTTACTCGCACAACACTTATTCGGTTTCACACTACACTGCACGGCTGTTTTTTAATTGTCTTAAACTATGTTAACATAGTAGTATGTATCCTAATACAAGAGCGTCTTATCACATTCACACCCCTTTGTACAGAACACAACTAAGGCTTATTGTAAATATGTCCCCATGTATTAACACTTAGTGTGAATGTTTGTCTCATTGTAATATATACATAATACAGATGTAGATATAAATATTATTCTTTGCGTCTCAAGGTTGTGAGTAAACCAACGTGAAGTACGAGGTGAAAAAATGCGGGAAGCGTTGGTTTCAAAATATTCTACAGTACCTTTGTAGATAATAAATTTGTAGATATCTTTATAATTTAATTGTTATTCAAATTAAAGGTAATAAATCTCATGTCATTAGAGTAGTGTGTTGGGGGGCTCCTGAAACAGGAACTAGTGACGTCACGATCAGTTGATGACCGGAAGTAGTGACGTCACGATCCTGACCTACCTCAACAGCCAGTGACGTCACTGAAACAACAATGGGGTCATTGTTTTAGTAGCGCCCATTGTTTCCGTGTTGAAACAATAGCGCAATTGTTTCAGTAGCGCCTATTGTTTTATTCGTTCTATTGTTTCAGTGGCGCTATTGTTTTAATGCCGTCACTGGTAGGTTAGGTAGCTTTAATGCCGTTTTATGAGATAGGTCAGGATGTGTGCGCGCGCGCGAATTTTTCGCAAAATAATTCCCATTCGTTCATTTCAGTCCCGGTCTCGTTCATTTCGGTTCCGTTCATTTCAGTCTCGGTCTCGGACGTATCGGGGTCGATGCCAGGGGGTTAAGCTCGAGCTCTGTACGAAGCGTCGCTCGCGACTGTCGAGACAAGACTGAACGGGATAGCCAATAATGTCTGTTTATATAGACGGACAATCCCCCTCTTCTTCTACTAATGAGTGTAACTACACAACACGTATTGTATTGCACCATATCGTTTCACGGTGATACGACGTAACAGTTCTAACAAGTGGATTGGACAACAACGCGTAACTAATTAAGCAATAAACAGCAACATATCTTCATACAAACGGTAAGCAACCTGTGCCGAGTTTTGGAATACTCGGCCATTTTCCTAGTTAATTAGGTGACGGTCATTGCGGGGGTTTGTGAATTAATTATTTGAGCGATGTATGAGCCATTATCTGTCTTGTTCGCGATCCGTGCGCGTTCTAGGCGGGAGTGATAGAGATATTTTTCTTGTGACTACGGAGTTCAGTATTCGTCAGGCAGCCGAACTCGAAACAGTTCCAATTTCTCCCGGCGGACATCAGTTTGATTTTGTACTCTGCTATTAACCATCATGACTAGATAATCGACTAAGCGACTCTTCGGTAAGTCTGTTAAAAGTAACTTATTTATTATTTAAGAAAAGAATAGTTATTTAGCTTAAAGTAATGCCGATGCAATGCGATATAAATACGAAAGTCACCACGTGGCGAGTGCAAGTTAAACTCTGTGTATGCATGCCTTGAAAGTTAACACTGGCTGAGCTAAAGCATTTATAAAGTAATTATAGCTGTGTATTTTTCCTAATTATATCATAATAATTTCTTTATAATCATAGGGGGGCATAAGAGAATGTTTTATGCACTAAATGTAGAGGTATATGAACTGTATATGTTTTATGAACCTGTTTAAGTTTGCTACTCATCTTGATATTGTAATAAGGGTTTATTACGTTGACGAACTGTCCATAAATACTAGTAATTTTAATTCTAAAATTTTCTACGGAAGGTAACTTCTGTGCTTTCTTAAAAAATTGCAAATTTTCTTTTAATCTGAGCATGTGGTAGTGTGTGATTTTGCTGGAGTCATGAATATTAGGGGGATCGTGAATTGGGTAACATTAAGTAATTGTCAATATATATAATTGTTCAGGGTTCCCGACCTAAGACGATCTCGATCCACTCCAGCGGGTGGCCGAACGTCTGCCACCAATGACATTACACCAGTAATTCTCCGTCTGTGCCGTCGGGAGGAAGAAATGGACAATACACCAGGTTTTGTGCCGGATTTCACAGGTGACATTTAACCATTTATCTATATTTTGGCCTCTACAATGTAGAACACCGTATTCTCTTCCTGGAACTTCTCCAATTAAAGTTGTTGGGACACAAGTCCAGCGAGACAATAAGTGCTTTTAAATTTTGTCAGTATATTTTATTAAGGCTTATGCCCCCTTAGTAAATGTGAGCCCGGACGGGGTCATGCGCTACCGAATTTTGCTGTGAAATTTTCTTTAAAGGGTAAAAGTGTGGGTGACTTAAGTTTACTGATTTGTAGGGGGTGAATTATGCTTACATTGATTAAGGGTATTCATAGCTATATGGGTTTCGTTTTTTTTGTAGATTTAAAGGTTTGGGGTGGTGCTGTAACCTGTGGACGTCACCCGCTGGTGCCGTTAGTACAGGTCTATAGCATGTTTTAGGTAGCTGAAACTGGTGGTGCGCATGGCCTCGCCTGTGGCCAAGCCAACACTGTAGAAACAACTCAAATGTGTTTTATTAGGGGGCTGATGTTATAAAGTTTTTTTTAAATTAAAATGGTCTTTATATATATATTTTATAAAATTATATTAACTCAGTAACATTTCAATATAAGTGAAATTTCATTCAGTTCTTTTACTGCCATAGCCAGTGTACTACTAGTTAAATTGTTAATATGAGCACACTATTGGTTCAATCATAAACCATATTTTATATGTTTTATAAAAATTATTTTAACTCAGTAACAATTCAATATAAGTGAAATTTCATTCAGTTCTTTTACTGCCATAGCCAGTGTACTACTAGTTAAATTGTTAATATGAGCACACTATTGGTTCAATCATAAACCATATTTTATATGTTTTATAAAAATTATATTAACTCAGTAATAATTCAATATGAGTAAAATTTCATTCAGTTCTTTTACTGCCAGAGCCAGTGTACTACTAGTGCAGTTGTTAATATGGGTACACTATTGATTCTTACTTCTAATCATAAATTCTGTTATACATTCGTACGGCCGTGCAGCCATGTTGACCTGGCCATGGCGCAGTCCTATCTGGGGGAACCTTTCTAAAATTTTGAATTCTTGTGATAATTTCATTGGTTGCAAGCAGTCATAACTGGACTGGTTAATGGTTTGGTTTATGAAAGTTTATGGAGGCTGGGTACTTTACCCTTTTACAGTATTTTGGGATGGGGATCTAGGTCACTGATACTGAAGATGCTATTCTTCGGTGGCATGGTTAAATGTTTCTGAGCTGCCTGCCAGGTGAACATGTGTGTAGTATATATATTGTAGCGTGACAGAAAATCCACTACATTGTAAATCATATGAAATGATAAAATTTAATTACATCAAATGATGTAATAATAATATTAAATGACATTTAAATAAATCAGAGGAATGAAACACAATAAGATAAAAATCCTCACTACATAATATATAAAAACCACTGTTAAAAGAAACCAAAGAAAGTATTGAAGCAACTCATCAACTCATAAATAATACCAGTACGTTACCCAGGAAGCTCAGAGCAGTAAACCAGTTACATAAGACAATATCCCGAAAAAAGAGACTCAATCAAAGAGTGGTGAATACCCAAAATACTCTAAAAACAAATAGAAGAATAAAGTCAGTTCAGTGAAGAAATTCAATACTCCAAACTAAGCCTCAGTCGTGATAACACCAAGTACCTTGGTTCCCAAGAATGAGGAAAGAAGAACAGAAGAGTGAAGACTAGACGAGGGACAAGAATGAAAACTAGAAGAGGGACAAGAATGAATACCAGAAGGAAGATATGAAGAAGGACAAGAAGGAAGACAGGAGGAGAGGAAGACATAGTATGAAAGAAACACCGTAGTAAAACCTATTATTATATAAACTACTATCAATCCCAAACCCACAAAAACTATGTCAAAGAAAGTATAACATCCCCAAAATCTTATAAAAATGTAATTATTGAGAAAACTAAAGTGTAGTATAGCGTTATAAGAAGTGCACCGGCTAAAGCTATTGTGTAATAAAGAAAATAAACTAGTCTTAACGGTCCATGATGACTAAAGGTCTGGTCTGAGATAATAAGACTCAGAATATCAGAACCAACAGTGAAAGTGAATTTGTATAAGTGTTTTTTAAAAAAAATGCAATAAACTTAAAGTTGGTGATACTATAACTTAGTAGTATGCTATATCACAACTTTAAAGTCTAATAATAACCAGCATGATAAAATAATAAAATGGAAGGTTTCCAGTATTTTATTATTTTTATGTAAATCCTTATTTAAAAGACCTTTGTAAAAAAGGATGATAATAAATAGAGTATGGGAATTAATGTTTGCTGATGTGGGGAATCACAATAATAATGATTTAAACCAAAAAGGAATGGTACTAATATAGTATAAATAAGTGTAACATGTTTAAATAGACTATTATTTCACAGTCCTAAAATCAATGTATTAAATAAATGTATTTGTAAGGTTTATTAGAAAATAAGATTTATGTTATGTGTTTTAAAAAAGAATTATGTTTAATAAATAATAACCTACATACCAGTAATAATGTACTAAAAGGTATGCTATGTTAGATTGAAAATAGTCAAAAGAGATATGTTTAAGCTGTATCTGCAATATGTTAAATTGTGCAGATTAATAAACAATGTTCATAATTAATTATTTTAATAACTGTAGTGTTAATTAACTACTACACAAAACAATAAGTTATAGATCATGTTATTTTCATATAATTGTAGTTATGTAAAGTCAGAGGAGGAATCAAGTTTAATTTATTGAGAAAGAAAGAAATATAAAATTCTAAAATCTAGGCCATTTGGTGAAATCAGAGAACCAATATAAAATAGTATAATTCACTAATAAATCCTGTAAACTACCCAGATTTATAAAAGATAACACAATTAACCACTACTAGGAATGATCCTATGAATTAAAATGACAATAAGGAAATATACCTTAACATTTTGTAAATTGTCAAAATATATAAATTAATTAATTTTAGAGAGCAATATCAAATCTACAAATTAACACAAAAAACCAGTTCAAAGGTGTAATTTATATGTATTTAAGGAAAGGAAGAGAAATATGACTAATTAAAATTTATTATAATAGTATTAATAATATTTAAAATGGAAGGAATTTTATATAAAAACGGAAATCCAATTTTGAGCCTATATTTCCAAAGTGTGAACAAAATTTGTTAATTTCCACAAAATGTCTACAGATATGGACTATAATACATCAATTTAAAGGGAATAAGATGATTAAACTAATAATAAGATTAATAATTCATAAAAGTAAGGAATAAAATAGAAAAATTCCATATATAATGTAATATTTTCTAAATTGTATGAAATCGAAAAATGTTAACAATACTTTTTCAAGGATTAACTGGGCAAGATTTATGACCAAGTTAATTAGTCTTTTGTTGAATATCAAGCTGAATAGGTGTGTGACAAAAACGTTCTTTAAACCGAGTCGAACATGAAGCTAACGTTTTAGCCATTGAAATCAGTGAACGAGAGTTAGACAAGTTAAACACTTTTTGAAGCCAATACTATAAAAACATTCACGACAATAGTGAAAACAAACCTCTAACTTCACTATACGAGTGACAGTAAACGGTAAAACATTATATTACAACTGATTTACTCTACAAACCTAACCGCAACTTGAAAACTTAACCGTAATAGTTGAACAAAATAGAAAATAAACTAACTAACGCAAGTTTACACTGAACACTTCACCAGAATACACTAAATAGATTAACAGACTTATTACACCAGTGCGGGGACATTTTAGACCTGGATGAAGGTAATTTTATAGTAATTTTCTGACTCGACGCATATACAATAGCCGGGACCAACCCAAGGAGCGGCCATCTTGAAAACGAAACCTGCCTACTACATCGCAGAGACTGACGTCACATCAGTCTTCATTGGTTCGACAAAACATTTATTCTAATATCATAACCTGAATTATTTAATACTATTGAATAGTAATTATTGTATTTATATGTGTTAACTGTTAATGTTATACTTTCTCGTCACCCTTCTCTGACTATTAATTCTTAATCGCTCAAAGAACCTGTCTTTAATATAATATAACATAAAATTTTGTTCTGTATGACAATCGATAATTCCTGAGACAGAGTCGATAATTGCTCTCCATCGATAAAATATCGATTATTTATCTAAATTTGTCAATAAATCTTTATATTTCTATTATTTTGTATCTGTACTTATTTCACAGGGTAATTTAAGGGTATTTATAAGGTTGAAGGTATTAAGTGAAAAGAATATACTCTATTTTGAACAAGATATTGGACCAGTAAGGAAAGTCACCAATCGATTATTACCTGGAGTTAATCTATTTAACTCCAGACTTGGTGCAAATCTTCAAAAGGTGCTCGACGGTCAATAAATACTTACCTGTTATTAAAATTTTCACAGAACCCTTTAAAAAACAGATTTATCTAGTATACATACCTCTATAAACATAAACAAAATTATTTTATTGTTTGGAAATTCTAATTATTGAAATTTCCATTTTATTTTTATTCTTTTGTAACGACCGGCATACAGCGGTCTGGTGACCAAGTGGCTAGCCCAAACAGTGGGATTTGATTACAGTCATAATAGGGTCTTCTTACAAAGTGACGAATCCAACGCTGGGTATTAAACAAGAAGACAGCCACCTATAGGTCGTCCAGTTACAATATATATGTGTGCATATCGATATGTGTCCACCATGTGTATTTATGTAACTATTTATTTGTGTGTAATTATGTGTGCATATTGATTGATGTTATAGTTATTTATATTTGGGAGGTATTATTATGCTGATGTCTACATGTAAGGAGGTATTATTATGCTGATGTCTACATGTAATTTAATTTGATGAAAGGATACTTGCATGTTATTTGAAATAGCTAAATAAAATTGTTATTGTTGCTAAGCAATGAGTTTAATTGCAAGTCCCGTCATACTGGACCCGGCGCAGTTTTGGCTTCCCTAGGCTCTGGCCTAGTTTTAAATAACTAGTGGCCCCTCTTTCAAAAAAAAAATAAATAAAATAAAAAAAAAAAAAAAAAAAAAACTCAATCCACTCCAGAACCAACTCCCCGTCAGCCGTCAGACTCAAAGAAGAAACGACATCAGACACTAACACTAACATACAATCCACACCACCGAACAACTACCACAACATATAACAATTCAACAAGACATTTATTATAACTTCCATGACTAAGTCGGGTCAATGACAGTACCGACTTCCGGTCAGGCCATACCGCATCCAGTGAACCTCTCGCGCTATTACTTCATAACACTTTATATAACAGGCAGCCATTCCCCCGGCAACACCCCCGCGCTCTCCGGTAAGGTCCAATCTCAACAATAATAAAACTCCCAACTAAAACGCATGCCACGTGGCGGCACCAGGTTTACAATTGAAATCCCATAGCATCTACCAATTATTTTCATTTTCAAATATTGCTGATGTTTGATGTTCTTTCCAAACTATTTCCGAGCTTGCAAGCCCCGTCACACCACAGGACCCAAGGGTTCGACCAAAGAATCAACCACGCTCTGCTACCATTTGTAACCCCTCTTTCAACTTTTAGACTTTATTAAAAAAAAAACCTTTTTTTTTTTATATTTTATTTTATTTTATTTTATTTTTTTTTTTGAAAGAGGGGCCACTAGTTATTTAAAACTAGGCCAGAGCCTAGGGAAGCCAAAACTGCGCCGGGTCCAGTATGACGGGACTTGCAATTAAACTCATTGCTTAGCAACAATAACAATTTTATTTAGCTATTTCAAATAACATGCAAGTATCCTTTCATCAAATTAAATTACATGTAGACATCAGCATAATAATACCTCCTTACATGTAGACATCAGCATAATAATACCTCCCAAATATAAATAACTATAACATCAATCAATATGCACACATAATTACACACAAATAAATAGTTACATAAATACACATGGTGGACACATATCGATATGCACACATATATATATATATATACTACACACATGTTCACCTGGCAGGCAGCTCAGAAACATTTAACCATGCCACCGAAGAATAGCATCTTCAGTATCAGTGACCTAGATCCCCATCCCAAAATACTGTAAAAGGGTAAAGTACCCAGCCTCCATAAACTTTCATAAACCAAACCATTAACCAGTCCAGTTATGACTGCTTGCAACCAATGAAATTATCACAAGAATTCAAAATTTTAGAAAGGTTCCCCCAGATAGGACTGCGCCATGGCCAGGTCAACATGGCTGCACGGCCGTACGAATGTATAACAGAATTTATGATTAGAAGTAAGAATCAATAGTGTACCCATATTAACAACTGCACTAGTAGTACACTGGCTCTGGCAGTAAAAGAACTGAATGAAATTTTACTCATATTGAATTATTACTGAGTTAATATAATTTTTATAAAACATATAAAATATGGTTTATGATTGAACCAATAGTATGCTCATATTAACAATTTAACTAGTAGTACACTGGCTATGTCAGTAAAAGAACTGAATGAAATTTCACTTATATTGAATTGTTACTGAGTTAAAATAATTTTTATAAAACATATAAAATATGGTTTATGATTGAACCAATAGTGTGCTCATATTAACAATTTAACTAGTAGTACACTGGCTATGGCAGTAAAAGAACTGAATGAAATTTCACTTATATTGAAATGTTACTGAGTTAATATAATTTTATAAAATATATATATAAAGACCATTTTAATTAAAAAAAAACTTTATAACATCAGCCCCCTAATAAAACACATTTGAGTTGTTTCTACAGTGTTGGCTTGGCCACAGGCGAGGCCATGCGCACCACCAGTTTCAGCAACCTAAAACATGCTATAGACCTGTACTAACGGCACCAGCGGGTGACGTCCACAGGTTACAGCACCACCCCAAACCTTTAAATCTACAAAAAAAACGAAACCCATATAGCTATGAATACCCTTAATCAATGTAAGCATAATTCACCCCCTACAAATCAGTAAACTTAAGTCACCCACACTTTTACCCTTTAAAGAAAATTTCACAGCAAAATTCGGTAGCGCATGACCCCGTCCGGGCTCACATTTACTAAGGGGGCATAAGCCTTAATAAAATATACTGACAAAATTTAAAAGCACTTATTGTCTCGCTGGACTTGTGTCCCAACAACTTTAATTGGAGAAGTTCCAGGAAGAGAATACGGTGTTCTACATTGTAGAGGCCAAAATATAGATAAATGGTTAAATGTCACCTGTGAAATCCGGCACAAAACCTGGTGTATTGTCCATTTCTTCCTCCCGACGGCACAGACGGAGAATTACTGGTGTAATGTCATTGGTGGCAGACGTTCGACCACCCGCTGGAGTGGATCGAGATCGTCTTAGGTCGGGAACCCTGAACAATTATATATATTGACAATTACTTAATGTTACCCAATTCACGATCCCCCTAATATTCATGACTCCAGCAAAATCACACACTACCACATGCTCAGATTAAAAGAAAATTTGCAATTTTTTAAGAAAGCACAGAAGTTACCTTCCGTAGAAAATTTTAGAATTAAAATTACTAGTATTTATGGACAGTTCGTCAACGTAATAAACCCTTATTACAATATCAAGATGAGTAGCAAACTTAAACAGGTTCATAAAACATATACAGTTCATATACCTCTACATTTAGTGCATAAAACATTCTCTTATGCCCCCCTATGATTATAAAGAAATTATTATGATATAATTAGGAAAAATACACAGCTATAATTACTTTATAAATGCTTTAGCTCAGCCAGTGTTAACTTTCAAGGCATGCATACACAGAGTTTAACTTGCACTCGCCACGTGGTGACTTTCGTATTTATATCGCATTGCATCGGCATTACTTTAAGCTAAATAACTATTCTTTTCTTAAATAATAAATAAGTTACTTTTAACAGACTTACCGAAGAGTCGCTTAGTCGATTATCTAGTCATGATGGTTAATAGCAGAGTACAAAATCAAACTGATGTCCGCCGGGAGAAATTGGAACTGTTTCGAGTTCGGCTGCCTGACGAATACTGAACTCCGTAGTCACAAGAAAAATATCTCTATCACTCCCGCCTAGAGCGCGCACGGATCGCGAACAAGACAGATAATGGCTCATACATCGCTCAAATAATTAATTCACAAACCCCCGCAATGACCGTCACCTAATTAACTAGGAAAATGGCCGAGTATTCCAAAACTCGGCACAAACCTGGAAACAAACGAGGAGGGGGAAAAATAACGTGCAAACCAAAAGAAAAACATACGTACACAGAAAACTGTAGGAAGTGCATTGTAAGGAATTGTACAATTCGATTATCGAATGAGCCAAAAAAAATTGAAAACAAGCAATATTTTATGTTACATAAACAAACCAGGTAGCACCATTTAAGTCATTAACAAATAAGTAATAATAATAATTAAGAAATAAACAGCAATTTTCAAGATCACAAAACGTGCATTGTCATATCAAAAGACCCACCTACTCGGAAACATCGATAGAATTGCACGACAACGTGTAAATAATTAACGGAACGAGAATGGAAAAAAACTGTTAATACCAAAATATATCTGCATAATCCAATACAAGCAAAATTTCTTGTAACAAGTCGTTAGTACCAACAGACGTCTGGAATAAAATCTGTAAAACCCGATTTACGTAACAAGCCGGCAGTACCAACAAACGTCTCGATCAAATCTGTAAAACCCGTTAGCACTATTTAACTTATAAGCAATAAAATTAACGAAGCAATAAACCACAATTTGCGATCACAAAACGTGTATTATGTGAATACTTAAGACTCCTGAACCAGTACTCCCTCCTCACAAAAGTTAGTTTCATGCAACTATAAACAAATTAAACGATTCCAACTGTAAGAAATACAACTCGAAAAAAATACCAAAACATCCAAAGAAGTGGGTACCGGAACGTAAAATTCTATTTCTGTACACGTGTGCATGCGAACACAAAATTTACCCTGTTAAAAGTTAGCAAAACGTATTACCAACCTCTTATACGGTAACTAAAAAAATGAAAAATATAAAAGTAATAGGCTATATACAATATCCAAAAACCGAATGTTAATCAATGTAAATAGGTGGTAAGCCTTTAAAAAAGTATAATTAAGAAAAATAATCGTAGATAGTACAAAAATTATATACACAAAAAATATAAAAAGTAATGACTAAAAGTTAGTTTCATATAACTATAAACATAGTAAATGACCAACCATGTATAATTAAAAAGATAAAAAATATAAACGTCAGCGAGCGTGCGCCTTTTGTGGAATGTAGCAAGACCTACCGCTCACCCTTCTAAATGGCACGCGACAGTGGGTACCGGAACGTAAATTAAAGTGTGCTTTATTCTTACGTAAACTAGTGCGTGTTTAACTTTAAAAAAAATGTGTGCTTTAATCTAATTAAGATCGCATATTCCAGAGTACAGAACCATGGCAGTATACGCAACTCGTACAATCGCGCTTAACGGGAGTGTAAAGACAATAAAGTATAACGATTTTGAAGACAGAGTGGACACGGTATCCGTATTTTTGGAGAGAATAGAGGACGTTATTCCGGAAGACCTGCGCGCGGAATCAAGCGATACTTGGCCGTACGCGTCTTATTAAAAAAAACTCGTATCCCATCATGAACTGGAGCTGACGGGAGTGTTTCGATCGCGTACACAACTCGTTTTACCCGCTACGGACGCTGAAGACGTGAACGATCACTACAGAGAGTGCGTGGAAAAAGTACTGGAATCGGTTTCAAAGTTTACTCGCGAAAGTAGCGGATGGGTCGAGAACGGGATCGTAGCCGTCGAAGTGAACTTGTTAAAATGTCGTCCTCTCGCCGGATTCAGTTACATACCAACACCGAAGAAATTACTAAGTAAGAAAGCGTTAGTGAACGTGCAGAATCTAGACAACAATAAATGCTTTCTCTGGTCCGTTCTAGCCGGTTTACATCCGATCGCGTCTAACCCGCACCGCGTGTCTCACTACAGACAGTACGAAAACGAGCTGAATATGGAGGGGATGGACTATCCGGTGCCGGTGACTAAAATTTAAAAATTTGAAAACAAAATGCGAATTTTTCGGTGAACGTGTTCGGTTACGAAAACGACAGTAACATGTTCGGATACAGAAAAGACGAAGTGTACCTTATTCGGATAACCGAGCACAAAGGTAGGACGCACGTGAATCTTCTATTACTGGTCAACGACGAAGGGCTAAAAAATTATTGGGTTATTAGAAACATGTCACGTCTACTGCTGCTCACCAGAACGAGTACTAACGGTCCAGTTTTCTTCTGCAATTACTGTTTGCAACGCTTTCGCGATAATACGGATCCTGAAATGGCGCGGAAACGGATAAAAGAGCACGAGGTGCTCTGCACGCCCCACGGTGCACATAAAGTCGAACTCCCGACCGGAAAACACAGCCACATGTATTTTAAAGACTACACAAAGTGTCACAGATTACCGTACACGGTTTACGAGGACTTTGAATCTTTACTTCGCCCCGTGTCCGGATGTACGCGCGAAGAGGACAGATCGCACTCGCAGGACATCGCGCATCACGTTCCGTGTAGTTTCTGCTTCGTGATCATCGATTGGACAGGGAAAGCCGTGAAAGAACCCGTCTTGTACCGCGGTGGTAATGACGTAGTGGAGACGTTTCTCCGGACTCTTCGTGAAGACGTGAGTCGACTCGAACGCGATTTCAACAGACCCCTCCGCATGACTGAAGACAACGAACGTGATTTTTAGAACGCCACCGCGTGCCATCTGTGCAAGACGAGTAACGAGCGCAGCGAAGACAAAGTGCAAAACCACGGTGACGTGACGGGCGAGTATTTGGGAGCCGCGCACAACCCGTGTAATTTAAACTATAACGTGCCGCGACACGTTCCCGTGTTCTTCCATAACCTGCGCGGTTACGATTGCCACCATCTCATCCAAGCGTTCGGGAAATTCAAACATGACGAAATCAAGTGTATAACCACGAGCAGCGAGCGGTACGTGTCCGTGTCCCTCGGTCCTCTCCGGTTTCTCAATTCCGCGCAGTTTAGTTTATGAACACGTCGTTGGAGAAGCTGGTGAAGAACATGCGAAACGACAAATTTAAAACATTACGACAATGCATGCGAACGGACGGAAACGAACAAGAAGAAGACAGAAATATCTGCAAACGGACAACTGTAAAGAATATTACAACAGCGCTGTACATTCTCTGTTGGAAAAGTACAAGGTAAAGCTGTACTCGACGTTCAGTGAGAACAAACCGTCGATCGTGGAACGTTTCAACAGAACGTTGAAGACGCGCATGTATCGCGCATTCAACGAACAAGGACATTACCGTTGGTTGGACATGTTGTCCGGACTGGTGAAAGCGTACAACGACAGCGTGCACAGAACGATCGGTATGAAACCCGACCGGGTGAACGAAAGCAACGTGCGGGTAGTGTTGGAACGTATCAAGAAGAACACACGACCACGCGTTACGCGCGAGAGGAAACCGAAATTCACGGTTGGCGACCGTGTTCGCGTGAGTAAACACAAAATGACATTCGCGAAAGGGTACAAGCCCAATTGGACCAATGAAATTTTCACCGTGCACGTGGTGAATCCCACCGTTCCCGTCACTTACCGTCTCAAGGATCACGCTGGTGAAGTGTTGCGTGGCGGCTTTTACGAGCACGAAATCACCAAGTCGAGCATCGGCGACGTTTACTTGGTGGAGAAAGTATTGCAGTGCAAAGGCGACAGGGTGAGCCTGCGTTGGCTCGGATTCGACGGTAAACACGATTCGTGGATACACAAGAAAGATCTGATATAAAACACGGAATCAACGCGTAGCGTGGCACCAGTACGCGACAGTACGTTACAATGACAACATCGTCATGCCGGCAGCGGTGGTGAATACTGTGAACGATATAATTATTTAAAACTTCCGGGCTGAAAGGCCGTGGTCGAATGCTTGATGTTTTGCAGCTAGACGTTTCGGCCACACCACCGGTGGCCATCTTCGGCTTGGTGTGGCCGAAACGTCTAGCTGCAGAACATCAAGCATTCGACCACGGCCTTTCAGCCCGGAAGTTTTAAATAATTATAATGACACCGGCCGTGAAAGCCTACGTACTAAAACTGTGAACGATGTTGTCTCACATCCAGCGTACAAGAAGTACATCTTGAATACGACAAACGAAGACGTTGAACGCATGCGTACATTCGTCTCTCTACACGAACATTGGCGACGGGTTACGAAGCGTGTGACACGTTCTGAACTCAGAGTAAGAGTACCGAGTAGCATTGGAGACTAACGGAAAATCTATACTATTCCGGACTTTTTCTAACGATTTTCCGTACACCGCGTTGTTCATCAGTTTAAAGAAGTCCTTTTCGAAATCGTTCGCCGCGGCTTTCCGTTTCTCCGTATTAAAGTCTATGAACGGCTTCATCCACGAGCTCTGACGGAACGCTAATATGCGATTAACGGCTTTCAGTTCCATCCCGAGTTTAAGGTACAGCTGCAGCGTTCTGTAATGTACGGTGTAGTTTTTCTTATCCTCGAGGCTGGTGATCAGTTTTTCGACAGTGCCGGTGGCGGGTAAATGGAAATTCTTCAAATACTTGAAACGTTTGCTGTACGCGGACAACTCGTGCTCACCGACTTTTCTGCATTCCGGCGCCAGCGGGCAGTCCTAATGTAGGTCGTGTAGACGGCGGGAATAACCTAGATCGACGTCGAGAATGTAACCGATTTCGTCTTCCGCGCCTACCGTACTCAAATCTAACGCGTCGATTTCTTCACGTTCCAGCCATCGGAATCCGGATTGAGGTAACGGCTGTCTCATCGTGGTTCCGTAGAGGTTTGTACAGTCCAGGCAGAGGAAATGTTTTCCTGTTCGCGATCGTAGTCCGGTACGTAAGGGTTATTGGCCTTGGCGTATCTGGTGGGCACCATCGCGGTACCCCCTCTTACCCCGCTCTCTGCAAACAGGGCATGTCTATATCTTGGAGTAGTTCGAGTCGAATTCCCGTCATTTTGAACATCGCGTTCCACGCGAGGCCTGGCGCGGAATATACGTTTCACGGATCGATCTCGTAATACTGCAGGCTGGTTTCGCGAAAGTTTCCAAACACGTCGGGCAACAAAAACGCGTCGGTTTTCAGGTAGAGGTCATGATAATCGTCTAACGTTCACATGCTGAAAGCCGTCCAAACGTTTCGCGCGTGCGCGTAATCTGCGTCCGACACGGGCGTCTCGGCTAGGCGGTTGTAAAAGTGTTCCGGCGCGGGCAGAGAAGCGTCCTCGAACTTACTTTCGTCCGTCACGTACTCGTACGGGTAGACCCCCTTCCTAACTAGCATTTCAACGCGTTCTTGTTCTCCGTCTTATTCTTGTTCGTTTCCGTCCGTTTGCATGCACTGTCGTAGTATTTTAAATTTGTCTTTTCGCATGTTCTTCACCAGTTTCTCCAACGACGTGTTCATAAACTGCGCAGAATCGGGAAACCGGAGAGCACCGAGGGACACGGACACGTACCGCTCGCTAGTCGTGGTTATACACTTGATTTCGTCATGTTTGAATATCCCGAACGCTTGGATGAGATGGTGGCAATCGTAACCGCGCAGGTTATGGAAGAACACGGGAACAACCAGACCTGATCTCCTTCTTGGAAACCCACACTATTGCTGCGAATGTCATACCGAGTTTTCATTTTATCACTGGCAATCTTCAGCCGTCCTCTTACCAAGCGATTCATTTCTCGCAGTTGGTTTTCTAATTGCGAGGAATAGTTCTGCGGCTCTTGGGACTGAGTCTCAGGTGATCCGAACATTAAGTCCCCAGGAAGACGAGTCTCCCGCCCAAACACCAATTTTGCTGGAGTCATGGCGGTTGTGTTGTGTACTGATGATCTATACGCCATGAGGAATAGTAACTTATTATTAGACCTGATAGAGACAAACCCCTAAGTATGGGGAAATGTGTCAGGACGAAAAGACAAAGGTTAATTAATAGCTCTGACTTCATTTTCTGAAGCGTACGTAATATTTTCAAGACTGTTATTACGTACGTTATTTACCAAATGTTGAGTGTTGATCATTATTAAGAAAACTCTATTTTATTAATTTAAAATTATTTTATCCTTTTTTATGTATACGGTAGTTAATTTTCTTCTTCTTCTTCTTCTACACTTCATGGTATAGGCAGAAATGCCTGTTCCGTCTCCACAATGTCATAGTTGATCCCATCTTGAAAAAGGTCTTCCAACGTTACGCTTGCCCTTTGGTTTATAAGATCTTATTTGTTGTGGTAGTCTACATTTGTCCATGCGGTCGATGTGTTCCCGCCATTTCCGTTTGTAATCATCTATTCGATGATTCAAATTGTAGATGTTTAGCGCATTCCGGACGTCGTCATTACGTATTCTATCTAATCGTGTACAGCCCTTGACTCTTATCAAAAAGCGCATTTCAGCTGCCTGAATATTTGAGCTATCTAGCTTTGAAGGGACCCAGGTCTCACTGCCGTACGTCAGAATTGGGACAACCATGGTTTTATATAACTTTAATCTTGTCTCCGTACGCGTTTTATTTCCCAACGTTCTATTTATCGTGCCCCCTATGTAGTTAATTTTAATTTAGTAAATTGTAGTATCATATTGCTACGACAGCACAGAACAATCTACGCGTTTATCGAATGTGCCAGAAGGATCTCGATGTAACGCATGTGGCGTACGTGCTACTATACGCATTTTGCGAGAATCTTCTCGACTGTGCCGGGCTTCGCTCGGGCGCTCGGCCTGTGTCAAGGCCGTAGTAATTACGTAGTTCACGAGAGATAAGACGCAGTTTGGAAGCTTCTGGTGTGTGAGCGTGACTATAAATACATGGGGTAACGGCCTTAGTTTTCAGTTCAGTGCGAGATATTGGATAGTGCGATTCGACAGTATTAGTGCGATATATTTCCAGAGCGGTTCGAGTTATTACTGTGTACGTTCAAGTAGTTATTATTGAAGTGTTGCGTTTTATATTCGGACGGTATAATTGTAATACAATTGATTTTTAATATTAGTGGACATTTTATTGCGTGTGAACAATTTTCATTTGATTTGTTGTAGAGACTGTGTTGTTAATTACGAACTGTTTTACTGTAACAATTAAAGGTTTGATTAGTGACTTGATTGGTGTCTTGTACTTATTTTGTTTCCACTGTACCTACGACGATCGAGTAGACCGTCGTAACAATATTATTCTCTTCTTTTATTCCTTATGAGGTCATCACTACTGGAACTAATGTAATGTACATCTCTGCATATATTCGTGATCGTTTATTCTAGGCAAGGAGAAGAATGCTCGTATAAAAGACAGATAAGCTTTGTGCTTGGCGGAAATAGAACTCAAGACGCGTTGCATAGAGAGCCAACTCACCGATCGCATCATGATATACCGTTTATGCTCATCAGCATGATTTGTTAATAGATTCTGAAAAACACTAACCACTAAGTGAACACACTAATAAGTGAATAATGTTCTCTAGTTTTACACCTACTTGAAAATAGTCAAAATGCTCCTTCGTTAATCGCTTTTATTGCCTCAATGGATTTATTGTATTTTAGTTCATTCGTTGAAAATGTATTAGTGTTATGAACAATGTGATAAAGGATTGTGAGGAATTCTTATGTAGTGCGTAAGTCTTGTCACATTACATAATGTAATATTTAAATGTGATTTAGAACGCTGTTAACGCCTGGTCTTGTTTCACTTTGTTGAAAACATAAACATTAAGTATAATGAAGGGTTGAATATATTACAGGGGCGGTAACATGATCTACAACTTGGCGATAAAACAAAAATGTAAAGAAGCAACCTCCTTGTCAGCATCTCTGCACGCACCACTTGACAAACATATATTTTCTGTGTAGCTGGCTGGTCAAGATCCACACAGCTTCGTGCAAGACACATTGAGTTTGTTTACTTGACGGTGTGGAACTCATTCACAACAATGCGTTATGAATCTAGTGTCACAAGACAAATATTTATGAGTGACAAATGTTCTTATTAGTACAATTTAAACAAATACACACACATAGAAACCTAACCTAACGTTAGAGAATCTTATAATCATCATTCAACTATTGCGCAGGATTCAATGTGAAACCATAGTAAAACCCTGTAAGTTTATATAGAATTCATAAAACTTGAGTGTCTTATAATATTAACCTACACAATTCTGTCTCATACCCTGAGTAAACGCGCACACTTTTTTCATTGTTGTCAGAACATACGTGAGAATTGTTCATCGTGGAATATAAATCAACGGAAAATACCAGCACTATATTATATAAATTAATTCAAAAACCTCGGAGTTGTCAAAATTGTCATTAAAGACGTAGAAAATCAGGCCGAAAGAAGACAGGTGGCTAACTGGGCTATGTAGTTAATTATATTTCTGTGAGTTAGGCGTACCACTATTACGATAGTGTAAATTTAACTAGTTTTCAGTATAATTCAGGACAAAGTGCCTAAAATTTTAGTTTCATTGTAATCAGTCTCATAATAAGTTAATATGCCTATAGCGAATGGATTCATAATAGACGAACCAATGAATTACTTAAATGTATCATAGCAGTCTGTATCACATTTCGATTATACTGAACAATGTTTCAGCATTACGACTTACTTTCCTTATCCTTTTCCGTTTCTCTCTGTCCCTATCCTATCTCATTATCTTTCCTTAAAAACTGTTTTATCTATTTTCTTCTATTCCAAGAAATACTGCAGTTGGTGCGTTGGTATTCTATCCATTTGAGTTTACAATTTATGTTTTTGAGACGTTATGGAACCGTCAGAGACTAACCCTACTTGCAGATGTTTTATACCATTGCACCTATACAAGCAGTTTTGTTGGGGTATTGGACAATCAAAGTATCTTACTAACTTGCCACGTTTACACGTTTGCTTTTACAGATGTTTAGTATGCTAAACATACATTGTTTTTAAAGCTCTTAATCCATTGTGTTGAAAGATATGCTAACAGGTAATTGTGTTCACAGCAAATAGATTCTTCGCACCGTGTTTCTAATTTACCTTGAAGAAGTTATTTACTGTACTGCATTAAAATACGCGTTTTGTTGTGTAAACGTAATTACAAAGGAATCACTTTTTATTTACAAACTTAGTATAACATATTTAGGCTGTGAAGATTAATTTACCGCATATTTCAGCAGTAAAAGAGACGTCGATTCGTGCCATATTTTATAGCAGTACCGTAGAAATACGCAGTGTTTGTAGATTGTGTAAATTCATAAATTAATACAATTAAAGTAAAACACACTAAATGAATTAAGAAATTTCAGAAAACCAACCAGTTACTTTCACCGACACCTGTGCAAAAATAATGTCAGTATGAATGTAAGTTCTCTACAACATTTAACTGAGGAACTCGCTGCAAATTTACAGAAAATTTCAGATATCGGAATAACTAAATTTATGTATTTTTCGTTAATCAATACAGTGATATTTGTCGATTAAAACAGCGTAAAGTTTGAAGTAGATACATGAAGCGAACATTTCTGTGCTGTGTAAAGAGAGCCTTTGCAGACTTCTGCGACATCTATTTTTTCACTTTACTAAAAATGAACTTTATCTTGTGAAAAACTTACTTTTTTCGTCGGACGCGTTTCGGCTTAAGTATCCGCCTTCTTCAGCTTTTAGTCAGACTGCCATCATTTCGTAACGGTTTTTGTGTGGAAGGTGTAGTGGGGGTGGTGTGTGGAGGAAGGGGATTGGTGCAGGGATTCAACTTGATGTTTGTTTTTTGTAAAATTGTGTCAAAAAGTGTATGTGATTTATATTGTAATTGATTCAATTTACACTTTTTGACACAATTTTACAAAAAACAAACATCAAGTTGAATCCCTGCACCAATCCCCTTCCTCCACACACCACCCCCACTACACCTTCCACACAAAAACCGTTACGAAATGATGGCAGTCTGACTAAAAGCTGAAGAAGGCGGATACTTAAGCCGAAACGCGTCCGACGAAAAAAGTAAGTTTGTCACAAGATAAAGTTCATTTTTAGTAAAGTGATAGTGCTGTGAAAGAAGAGATGAACAATCAAGACATCTATTTTTTGTTGTTCTCTAGATGTCATTAGGCTAACAATCGTTTAACTTCAATTCTTTCCTCTTCCCCCCAAAAGTCTGGATCATAGAGTACTCACCTTTACTTGTCTGAAGCCACCAATCTGTGCTTTACCTTGTCATTTCTCGTAAGAAATGGGATGTTTCTCCACTATACTTGTATCAGCTATCCTACCACGTTTCATGGAGAAGAATTGTTGTCGATCGAAATGGTACCGCAAGAAGGTGACCTTTTGTGTTAAGTGCAAGTAGCCTCCCAGCAATGTATCTCCTTCCTCTTTGAGGTCGAAAAATTCCTCTAAAAGCCTCTAACAACGAGAATAATTTCTACGCTAATACCGGCAACTGGATTGAACGTACACAGCAACTGGGATAATTTTGTAAATGATTAATAAAGTGTAAACTGTAATTATGACTGGAAAGACTTTATTACGTAAAAAAATTTGCAGCACATTAAATACTGAAATATATGTAATTTATGATTTATTTGTTGCTATTTAAAATTTTTTTTAAACTGTCTTAAGTGGCAAACTCTTAAATTTTTTTAATGTGTTTAAAGACATTTCACAATGATTGAATAATAATTGAAAACAACACAAACAACCGCAGAAGCAGCAGCAACAACAAATTACGTGTGTTTAGTATTAACAACTATGAGGTGTTGGTTCTTAGACTCTTTAAAAATCTCTAACTCGGAATGTCCTATGTTTTCTTAAACTGGGATCAGTTTAAATAAGATTTTACAACTTACACGTTATTAATTGTACCTATTTGATTTAGATTAGTGTTATGTTATGATAATAATATTAGTATTCAAGGCTTCCTTTAGCTCTGGGCTAATCTTGTCTGAAGCTGTAGATGCGTTATACGCTAAAATGTCCAGCATTGTTAACAACTGAAATCTGAAACTGCCATCGTATTGTTCAAAATATTAAAGTTCCAGTAACACCATATCAAACTAATTAATGCGACACAGTGAATTTACTGTGACACCAATTGAAGCTCCGATTTTCATAATGAGACGGTTATCATGCTGCACTTTCATACGTATTTTGAATAATAAACGTACATTCTCAACATTGTAATTAATCCCATTGTGAGAAGGAACATTGACATCAATTTTGTGACCGATAATAACATGATACGTACAATTTAGATCAGCTAATGAAGACGTATAGGCGTTTGTATAATTTTTCTGCAAATAAAGTTAGTTTACTGTTGTGATCCTACGTTTCAGAATGAGTGTGCGACCAGCAATTTATATATTTTTACTTCACATATTGAACCTCTAAGAAAAATACAGTAATAATTAATATTTAGGAGGTAACGAAAAACTAACTATTTTGAAGTTTTGAAATTTCTACACTTTAAAGTATAACTATGACAATTTAATTATGCTTACATTGGCCATACCTTCTCAAAATACGTGAGTCACAATACGGTAAGCTTTGTGTAATTATTAACTAATATTATCCACATAAACATAAGAAAATTGTATTGCGATAAAATATTTATAAACATTAATTCACACGCCCGCGTGCTCGCATAAATTATTAGACGAGAAGATGTCACATGATCAAGAAGGTTGGAGGACAAAATACGTAGACAGTAGTGGCGATCCTGGGCAAGAGGAAGATGACCTGAATCGTAAGTTCTACAGTTAACATATCTCTATAGAATGACAGTGTAGGATGCATGACTATGTATTTACCGTTTAGTATAACGAAATTTTAAACGTACCAAATAAAATATACGTTAGGTCTCTTACGATCCAGATACAAGCCTGTGAAACGTACCTTTTAGGTAAAATAATTTTATGAGTGTAGATGAAATAAATTATTTTTGTGATAACTTTGTAACATTCGCTCATAAAGAGAATACTTATTAGAGAAATAAGAATAAAATGTATCACTTTTTAGAAAACAGAACGCGTTAATAACAAGAATTATTTCTACTAGTAATTTTATACAAACCACTATGTTGTCTTTTGTATTGACGAGCGCTTTCGGCAGTCAAGCCATCTTCAGGTCATTTACCAACCTATGGCTTGACTGCCGAAAGTGCTCGTCAATACCAAAGACAACATAGTGGTTTGTATAAAATTACTAGTAGAAATATTTGAGACCACTACCACTCCAATACAAAAATAACACGAATTAGTTGCAAATAAAATGGTAGAAAAACCTCGGTTTTACGGACCACGATGTTAAATTAAAAAAGAAACAATTTTAATATTATATTTTACAAGAATGTTTGCTTCCTGTTCACAGTGACGAGGTAGGTAAAGAGGTAATGTTTGTTGTGAACGAGTGGTAAGAGATTAGATCAAGACAAAGACGAAACCTCTCTGAAGTGCGAGAAGTTCAGAGCAAAGTAATGGATTTTGTTGGCGGTATACCCGATAACGAGCTATGAGAATCGTCACACTAAAATTAAGGGAAGTTATTATTCAGATGTATTCTCAACAAAAGGTAAACTAATTTCTTCAACCAAGACCACGAATATCTTAATTAACAAACGTTAATCACAAAAATTTATCAACATTTATCTCGTAGTTGAGAGTGACGAGATTGGTCTAATTAGAAAATCTTATATTTTTTTAACTATCGATACCATTCATTGTTCTTTGACTTATGCAATTTTATTACATTTTGGTTACTTAACAAATTTTATACGAGTTTCCATAATTAAGTAAAGTAACATTTGACACGCTTGTAAAATGCTGTATGTGCTCTTGTAATTGTACGCGATAAAAAGTATCATCTACTTTGGTGTATTTCTAGTCGTGCCAAAAACAAATGCTGAAAGTCTGGTTTTATGTTATTGTTATAAACACAACGCAACGCAATTCGATTGCGTTGTTCAAGGGGATTAGAATATTTTATAGTCGATATGCAAAAGACAACAGGGACACTGACACCCGCGCACACACCTACTCTAATAACACACACACCTACATCAAACTCGTCCTCTTCCCTCCGTCGAAATGTGGGACACAGCCAGGTGTACAACACAAAGACTCTGTGTGTGTGTGTGTGTGTGTCTATGCCGAGTTGACGAAAGACACTGATACGGTCTCCAGCAAGCAAAATCATTGTTATAGTTCTTGTTTATATACCAGAATGAACGTGACATTCCTTGTGCAAACAAACGTAAACTATTGTTTATGGTTTAATTCAACCCGCTTCTATTCTTTAACTGGAAACTTACACATATTTTCGATATTTTCTTTGTATCTGATATCGCACTAATTTTAAAAACATTAAATAATTTGCTACACATGTAAATTATTGTTTCTCGGTGAAAGAGAGAGAGAGAGAGAGAGAGAGAGAGAGAGAGTGTGGTTCTACGAGACAATGACAATGTTGCGAAGGCTATTGAATTATTTATTTTGTGTTTTTTTTTTCAAACGTTTTGATCTGTATTACACGTTTTAAACGTTTACAAACGAATAAAATATTTTGTAATATCACTTTACTAAACCATGAATACAACCCTTAATGCAACTTGAATTTTAATCATTCCCGGTTTATCATTCCCAACAATAAGTACGTTACTTATAAAATGGGTCCTGGAAACCGGATGACTTGAAAATATTTTACAGTTTTTTAAATGCTTTAAAATGGTTAACAGGGAGCCCTCAATAAAGTGACATGAAAACATAAGACAATAGTTGTACAATACATTGGTAAAAGTAGCTGCAAGTACAGATTGATCTTCAAAAGAAAAATAGTTGTTTACAAAGAATTTGGTATAAACAAGCGAGAAGGTTATGTTAAAATTGGTGTGGCTAGTCAATCTGACATTATAATTGTTATCAGCAAAAAAATTCTAAGTTTAATAAAGAAAGTTGTGTTAGTGGTTATAATCACAAACAGAATTATTACTGTTGCACACCACTATAGAAAAATTATTCCGATTAGCGCTTTCAAGCTTCTCAGCTCATCGTCAGATCGGAATTATAGAATATCATTTTTCTATAGTGGTGTGCAACAGTAATAATTCTGTTTGAAAAAAATTGTAGTCAAAAAATAAATGTACAAATAATAATAGGTTACGTAAATTTGGTATAGGCTACAGTAGCTAGTTATCCAAATTGCCAGTTGTTTTTAGAATAGAAGCTATTACTTTTAGAAAACCAATTTGTACGAAATTCGGAGTTATAAAAATACATTAAACCCGCATTTTGCAAACTTGGCAAAGTTTAATATTCACGGCTTTTCTCAACGTGCAAATATAAGAGATTAATTTTTCGAGTCCGCAGTATGTTTAGGTCAGTAGTACACGTAGAAATACAAAAAGAAAATGCAGATTCCGTAATTCCGTAGCTGCTAAGAATCAGACAGTGACAATAAACTTTTACTGAACATTCTATTACACATTCAAACGTGATGAACGGTCAAAGTCTTTCGTGTTTTCTATAAATACGCCCTGTGGTCACAGACACAAAACCCCGACGGACTACGCACCTAGCGACATACAAAAAGTACACGCACACACGCATACACCATACAACACACACATACATACACACACATCATTTAGAAAATTACTCTTTACCGTTCGAAGATTTAGAATCTGTTGCCATCGTGAATATGATATATTATTTGATGTCATCACTTACTACTACCATTAATACGGAACATGGTGTAACATTAACACTGTTTCTAAACAACTTTAAATTTCTAAACAAAACAATTTTAAATTGTTACCTCTTACCATATTCGTGTATAAAGACCGACAAGAAAACTGTTTGAATACGTTGGTAAATAACTATACAGAAGAATTTTCAGTTTTGTTCGAACCGAAGAGAGCAGATGTCTGAGTCGGATATCATCCTGCAGCTCTAAATATCTTAAATTTTATTGAATAACAAGAAAATTGTAACTAACTTAATATTATAGCGAAAATCAAGTAGCTTAATGAAATTTATTGAACGACTGAGAAAGTCAAGTGCGATGCCACAGTATTGACTTTTTTATAGTCATTCATTGAAAAGTCATGCACTTTGTATTAATATGTAAGTGATTTTCTAGTGCGTTATAGTGTCATAAGCAATTTATATCCAAAAACGTACTTCTGTTTTTAGAATGAAATCAATTCAGTCTTAATAATTTCAAAAAAAAATAATAATTTGTTAAATAATTTAAAATAAATATAACTGAACCACAGGTAAGCGCTTTCGCACAAAGCTACGTAGTGGTCGATAAAATGATGACAAATAATGCACTTTGATTGTTGAAATGAAATCTTCACATGCCATGTGTAAAGCTTTCAGTGTCACACTAACACAACAGTAATTTCCTTACATTCGATGTGTTGTCAGGGAGCCAACGAAGCCGTTTCAATAAGCTTAGACGAATACCTGTAGGCCTATACCTTAGTAACTCACCAACAATCTCAAAATAAAAATAATACTTCACTTCTTTCTGATACTTCTTAGGAGTTACATTATTCAAAAGAATAGAATCTGTAGTTTTCAAGTTACAGAAATTTCAACGTCCGTTTCAAAAGTCCAAAATGCTACAGGTTATGACTAGCAGTGAACCTGATCTGAAACTAATTTACGTCTTCACACACACACACACACACACACACACACACACACACACACACACACACACACACACACACACACACACACACACACACACACACACACACACACACACACACACACACACACACACACACACACACACACACACACACACACACACACACACACACACACATGTTACAGGGGTTACATACCTCGGCTTACGAGCAAGAACAGAACACGGTATTTATAACTTTTGTAAAACATCGCCAACTGTATGGGTTTCTTTGCGCTTCGATGTTGTATAGTATACATTAAATTGTTCGAGTTTCGAGTTTTGAAGTGAGAATATTTTGATACATTCAGCAGTAGCCATTGTAGCCATTCAGAAAACAACATTGTTTTCTGTGAATCTCAATGTGGTACTTGTTTTTGTTTAATTTATTGAACATTGTATATAATTTTAGTGCTTTATAGTGCTATAAATTTTGTATTTATATGTTATTGTGAACAATTATGTAATTGTATATAAAATGGTATGCGTACACATGACATTTAAAACAACGCTTATTCATTAACATTAAGTTGAAAAATAAAATAATCTTCTACCGCCTATACGTACTTTATTCTTTCGTAATGAATTTTACAGACAAACAATGGTTATAAAATTAGCAGCAATATACAACAAACAAAGCAAAGAAGACAAAGTAAGGAAACCAAAAAAACTAAATATGACATCAGAGAATATTGTGCGTAAGACGTTTGCGATACGCCTTGATTTAGATCCAAACTCTACAACTTTGTGACATAAACAAAAGATATAAGCCTATTCCGTCAGCGTACGACGTATAAGTTACTGAAAGTAATAAACGATCACGCCACTATGTGTCAGTGGAAAACACCCTTTCTTACCGTTTAAACAACAAAGAGGTGTATTAATTTATTAGAAGGTCGACTAATTTATTAGAAGGTCGACGCAATTTGTACATTCTGGTGGCCGGCCAATTTAACATTTTTATCCTCATAAAAGCAACAAAAACAATGCAGTGCACATGGGTTAAACTGCACTGTGTGATTCCAGCCATCTTTGTATTTACCCAACGCAAATCTTTCTCGATCTCTATTTAAACTTCACTGAGATGTTTTGATTATCATATACCACGTTTACATCCGGTTACATGGGAAAAGTGTGTCATTGTACATTTCTACATGTAAATTATCAATAATATAAACATTATCATGACTCTTTGTCGTTAGTCATCATATTGGGACAGTGATTTATGACCATAATTGTGATTAAAGGAATCGTAATGATACCTAAATGTTACAAAATATATAGTAAAACATATTAAATTATTGGTAAAATTAGAGATAAAAGATATGAGGTTAATTCTTATAGTCATCCATGAAACTTCAAATTTTTGTTGTAAATTTTTTATCTTTCATCAGACTGATTTACTGCAATGTAGTCGTTCCTACTTTCATTCATAACATAGATCTCTGCACACTGTCGAGCAGAACAGAATACATTTATTGGGCTTTTCATTTTATTCAAAAATATAGGCCTATCTAATCATTTGTAATGAATTTGTAAAATAGCAAATCTTTTCGGCAGTAATAGTATAGGCCTCTGTAAAATGATCAACTAAATAACACATTCTTGTTTGTAAGTAACAACCCTAATAACCTCTTATTTCTAAGCGCCCGTAAAGTTTAACCGCTTTTATTTGGCAGTATAGATTAAGTTTAATTAAACTGTGGAGGCTAACATTATCTGATTTGGCTAGCTGTATTATGTTTACTAAATTTCAATGAAACATTCAGCTGAATGTCAGGAACGAAGTGAATTTGATTTTATTCACAAAGGCGTTCCACGAACTCTGGTTTTTCTACATGATAGTTAAAACAAAATACATTTATTCTGGCTGTACTAATTAAGTCATAGCACCAAGGAAAGCCCGTGATGTAACCACGATGTGTCCAGGGGTGTAGTTACAGCATATTTGTGTCTTGTTCATATTGGAATAAGTATTGATTTCCAGGCATAGTACAAAGATTAGATTACGATGTTAGAGTACGAAGATTCGTACTACTTTTTGTTAATTAAGATTTTTTTACACGGTGCAATTTGAATAAAATGAATATCTTGATATTAATCTTTGCCTTCTGATAGAAGTTAATTTGTTATTCGCAAATTAACCGTTATTTTTTATAATAATTCGTATTTAGTAACAAAAAAGAATCGAATAGCGTTAAGAACCACTGCTGTAGGACATCTCTTTCTTGTTATCAGTAACACAACTTAGTGAAGTGTTAACGGAAGAAAAGTTATGTATCGAATATAAGGCCTCTGTAAGGTAAGAAGAATGTAAATAGTTGTGCATGGAAAAGCGTGTGCTATGTTGTATAGTTATTTGTGTGTTATTTGCTGTGTCACTGGATAATATATTCCAGATACTTACACGAATGTTATTTTTATAAAACGGAAACCTAATGTACCGGTATGTTAAGAAAATCATGTATATTAAATTAAAGCAAATTAATATACTGTAATCACTAACCGTGATGACTACTTACATGTACGTTGAATAGTAAATTGCAAAAGTCTCTTCATATTGAGATATATTTTTTTGTGTCACTATCGAAGCAAACAACATGTTTCAGGTGTGGCATTATCTGTCAGTGTAATAATAAACACGTTACGTTTACAATAATCGTTGACATACACAAACTCTATACTAAATGAAAAGTTTTTCTACATTAGAATGTAAAAGTAATTAAGTTTTATAGATTTTTGCTTAAGGAAATCTGGCTGTTATTTACGAACTACTTGTACAGCAGACGGACATATTTATGGACTGTTTTATAGCATCGGCTTGGGCCGTGGTGAAAGTGTATCTTATGTTAGCAACAAACATAACTTAGTAACGTGCTCAGTGCTCACAGCAGCTGCACCAGGAATGTCTCTGGATGTAACCTAAGTGCATCGCCTTTTTCGGTTTAATTCAAAAAAATGCAACAAACGAACACTAACTCGTTTGGTTCGAGCAAAGAGATTCTTCTGTGACGGACACACTTGCACAAGCACAAGCACGCACGCCACACGCATTGTACTTTACAAATAAATCAGTACTTACATGTATTATTTACTGCGTGTTTGAACCACTCTTCACTTACGTTATACCACTTTTATAACGAAAATCTTCTTGTATGTTAAGACTTTTATTACATCTAATAAAAATTAATTACACATTTGTAGGAAACACGCTTTGTTGTACTCAGCATTGGCAAAATGTATCGTCCAAGTTGGATATTTGAGAAAAAAATTATTGTATTGGAATGTACTGGAATCCTGTAGATCCTCTATCCGAAATCTAGATTATTTTTCTTTTAAATACATACGCCAAATTTTAACAACTGAAAAACATAGTGTAAGATTATGTGATCATTTTCACTATTTTTAGACTTTTTTAAATTACATTACAACCACTGGCTGCTTATTGTTTTCATGTAAAAACTGTCTGGGATGCTTTAATTTTCTTCACCTTGTTATCATCATCGCGTGACTTGTTCCTCAAAAATCATTTCTTAATAAAATGGGATCATTGGTAAATAATTTTGAAAACATGGCGTACCTTTATCTATTGTTTAAAATCTGTTTTATTCTATAGAGGTTAACAAATCTGTTTTATCCAGTTTTTTTAGCGTTACTGCGACGCAAAAAACCAAATAACAAAAAAAAAGTAGAATACATTTACAATTCAAAAGAAATACAGAGAATCTGACTTTCAAAAACGTGCAGAACGTGTTTAGAAAACTTTTAATTAAAAAATTTTGAAATATTTTGAAAGCACAGTTTTTACTTCCATGTTCCGTAAGGAAATGGAAGTATGGTGATCATGAAAAAAATCGTGTTCGAGATAAGGCCAGATTCTGATTGTATTACCCTCAAAACATGAAGAAAAGTTATTTTCCGAAAAGTGTGTGTGTGTTATACGTTAAATTTTTGAATACAAAAATAATAATTTGAATAGTTATACAAATTATTTTTTGAATGTGTGCGCGAGTTGTAGAGGACTCAAGACCTATTGATTTAGGTGGAGATCGGGTAAGGGGAAGGGGTAGTTTTTCTGCAAAGTTTTACGTTTTAACAAAAGTACAGTACTTGATTTTGATAAGTAAAGCACCTGAAAAGAAGGTCATAATAATCCAGTATAGAAAGGTAGATGAAATATCTATAAATGGAAAAGGTAATTGAAGGGGGAAGGGGTAATTTTATGTATTGATGTTATAAATTTATTCGACCGAAAACTTAAATATCGATATGGAGAACCACATATGACTTCCGTGTTCTAAGATTTATATTTAAAATCATTTTCGAAATGAAATATTTCCATAGAAACTACTTCTTTCTTTAGCCATAACCACAGTATTGTGGTCACTAACGTGTACCACCTGACGTTAACACACTGGATTTTCACTGATGATGGCAGTCGATGGCACTGCCAAAACGTCTAGTTTTGCAGAAAACATTGGACCATGGCCAAACAGCTCCGGAAGGAATTTTAACAACAAACTACTTCTTTGTTGCCAATAATGTCGTACACATACAAAATTATCCCCTCCTCCTTCAACTATCATTTTCATTTATAGAAAATTACTTCCTCCCCCTTCAACTACTCTTTTCATTTATATATATTTCATCTGCCTTTCTACACTGGATTATTATGACCTTCTTTTCAGGATAATTTATTTATCAAAATTAAGTACTTTACTCTTGTTAAAACATATGTTGCTGATAAACTACCCCTTCGCCTTAACCGATCTTCACCAAAATCAATTGGCCTTGAGTCCTCTACAGATCAGGATCATATGCAAAAAAGTATTTGATTTTGTTAGAATTTGCGGCAGTTATCGTTCGCCATAGAAAAAATTCTACACATAGACACACAGACACTTTTCGGAAAACGATTTTTCTTCATTGAAGAAAACGATTTTTCTTCATTGAAGAAAACGATTCTTCCTATTGAAGATGGAACACAACTATTCCCAAATGCATCTCGGATGAAAAACTAAGAAAATCACCGACTGGAATACCTAGAGGTGTACTTGTAAGTACTAAAAATCCTTTATACATTTGTCTTCATGTTTTGAGGGTAGTACAATCATAATCAGCCATTGTCTCGAACACGACTTTTTTCTTAATTACCATACTTCCATTTCCTTACGAAATATGGAACTAAAAATCGGTATGGAGAACCATACACGACTTCCATGTTCTAATTAATTATAAAATTATTTTTAATATTTGTACTCAGAACGAAACCAAATATATCAGAATGCTTTTGGTAAAATCGCTGAGAAAGATAATAAAATACGAATTGTACCTAGTTGTTAATATTTTAGAAGTAAAGAATGAATTTGATTAAATTATCTTTTATTTTCACAACGCGAAAGAAAGCCAGTACCGCCCAGCCTTTGTTATCTGTGAATTTCTGAAAACGAAAAATTATTTTGTTTACGTATCCGTGGTTACATAGCATGGAACGATATCAATTGTTAATATTTTATTCAAATTTTTGAGTTTTCGTCGAATAAATTTATAACTTTAATACAAATATCGGTATGGAGAACCATACATAACTTCCATGTTCTAAGATTTATATTTAAAATCATTTTCGAAATGAAATATTACCATAGAAACTACTTCTTTCTTCGTATTATTTGAATTAGCAGCCATCCTTACTATTTCTTTTATGAAATTGCTAAACTGCTACAATTTTTTGTTCAGACCAAGCTTTTCGTCATCTCTGACATCATCAGGTCTTGAACAACAACCTCTACTTCTTTCTACTTACTGCTTCAGCCTTAACCACAGTACTGTGGTCACTAACGTATACCACCTCACGTTATCGCACTCGATTTTCACTGATGATGGAAGTCGATGGCATTGCCGAAACGTCTGGTTTTGTAGAAAACATTGGGCTACTGCCAAACATCCCGGGAAGGAATTTTAACAAAAACTACTTCTTTGTTGCCGATAACGTTGTACACATATATATAAAAAATATGCATAAAATTAATTGCTTTTATAAGTTAATGTTTGATCCCCATTAAGTAGTGCTCAAGTTTTCAAAGTTTTAATATTATGATGTCCGTAATTAAAACATCAGAGCAGGTTTAGTGTGTATGAGGGTACACCGTGGACAACAATTTTCAATATTTCCTATTGAGCGTTGCTTAGAGTAAAGCTGCGAATCTACAGTGTACGTTTCACAGAACAAACACGCGGAAAAGAAGGAGCGCTCCGAAGTCACTCGTGGACCCTCAGCATCTTGCAGACGGTTCATTCCCTAAAGACGAAAATTCTGTCTATGAATCGTTCCTCTGTAAACACGTGCAGTTACACTGCCCAGTGATCCACAGGAAGCAAATCGCTATCCACGCTGGACAATTTTTCGGCTTGCACGCATTATGTTGGTGTGGGTTTCGGCACTTTCCATTTAAAAAGCGTGCAAATGTAAGAAAATAAACATGAGTGAGGCCAGAAATAACGCGAATTTTGTGTGTGTGTGTGTGTGTGTGTGTGTGTTCCCTGCCTTTTTATTGCAGTAATCATAATAATAAAATGGAAACGTAAACATTACATAATTGAGATATGCTTGCCTGCCACGAACGATATATTTTCTCTCATACATAATTTACATTAAAATAAAAAATTATAATTTTATTGCCTGGCAACAAAATTATTTTATTTTTAACAATTACCATTGTTTGAAAAAGTTTAAATGAATTTTCAAGTACTTTACTGTTGTTAAAACGTAAAAGGTTGCTGGTAAACTACCCCTTCCCCTTAACCGATCTTCACCAAAATCTAAAGGCCTTGAGATCACTACAATTCAGAGATGTATGCAAAAAAATATTTGATTCTGTTTGAATATGCGGCAGTTACCGTTCGTCATAGAAAAAATTACCCTTGTTAAAACATAAAATGTTGCAGGTAAACTACCCTATTCCCTTAACCGATCTTCACCAAAACCAAAAGATCTTGAGAACTCTACAATTCAGGGCTGTATGCAAAACATTATTTGATTCTGTTTGAATTTGCGGCTGTTATCGTTTGCCAAAAAAAAAAATTACCCTTGATAAAAAAACGCTGCAGGTAAACTACCCCTTTCCCTTAACCGATCTTCACCAAAAACAATAGATCTTGAGTACTCTACAAATCAGGGCTGTATGCAAAAACGTATTTGATTCTGTTTGAATGTGCGGCTGTTATCGTTTGCCATAGAAAACAAATCTATAGACAGACAGACACACACACAGACAGATAGACATACAGACACACACACAGACACTTTTCGAAAAACGACTTTTTTTCATGTTTTGAGTGTAGTACAATCAGAATCTGCAATAATCTCGAACACGATTTTTTTTTTACATCACCATACTTCCATTTCCAAGGGGATTCTAGCCTGAAAATTGGCAATTTTTCAAAAAAAATTCAAATTTTTTAAATTTTATTTTTGTTTTCTACGTATATTAAAGAAAATAAAAATGCATACGTATCCATATTTAAAATTTGTTTTCAGTGTAACAAATACATTTTTGTCACGCGGTCACATCTTCGTTTTTGCGTTTTTTCAAATCACTGACACTATTCACATTATTTCAAGATGATACTATTTTTCATACTACATTTCATAAAATTAGTTTAAAATAAACATAAATTGTCATAAAACAGCTGATATTTATTGAAAAACTTTATTATAAGGTTAGGTTAGGTTAGGTTAGGTTCTCGTAAATCAATTAAATTTGAACAGTATAGAAGAAAACTAAGAACTGCTCAAGCAGAAGAGGAAGAACGACTAAAGGAGAGAGAAGGATTGACCTATGGTGCTGGCATGTTTTAGAAATGCATAAAAACAAATTTTAGCATACCTATGGACTTGCGTCTGGCTCTTTCAAACCGAGCATATATTATATGTATTATTTTTAAAATGTTGTATGTAATAATTTTTAACTAATTTTACTAAAAACATAGTTGTCAAAATAAATAAAAATATTTTAAATGCATTGTGGTTGATTACATTCATGTATTCTGGCCCAAATCGCATTCTCAACTTTGATCGTGATTTCTGGCACGTTAGGTTTTTCCATGTTTTATGAAACAAAAATTGATATAACTCAAGAACTATTTAGGCTTCAGTCATTAAAGTTTTATCACATATACAGGACGTAAAAAGAAAACTTTTTGGGTATAATCATCTTTCTAACCCAAGTAATTCCTTAGTTATAAATATTAGAATATAAAGTGGTCACGGGATTTTTTTTTATATAAACGATTTTGTACATAAATAAGTAACCATAAAAGTTATGGTTGTGTGCATACCCAAATACTTAGTACTTGTTACTAGCTTCAAAATGAGACATCAACGATTAAATTTGAAATAGTAGTTTTAGAGTTATATCAAATTGAAAAATGGTCAAAAATGTACATAAAAAAATGTAAACAAATTCATAACGGAGATACATATGCTTTTGAAATCAATCAAATGCCATTTTTATTGGTTTTTGGTCATAACAAATAGAAAAAAAAATATATAGGCCAATAATATTGGTATTTAAAAAAAATTACCTATTTCAGGCTAGAATCCCTTTGGAACATGGAAGTAAAAAATTACCCCCTCTTCTTTCAACTACCCTTTTCATTTATAGATATTTCATCTACCTTTCTACAGTGGATTATTATGACCTTCTTTTAAGGATACTTTATTTATCAAAATTAGGTACATTACTCTTGTTAAAACGTAAAACGTTGCTGGTAAACTACCTCTTCCCCTTAACCGATCTTCACCAAAATCAATAGGCCTTGAGCCCTCTACAGATCGGGCACATCTGCAAAACATTATTTGATTCTGTTTGAATTTGCGGCAGTTATCGTTCGCCATAGAAAACATTCTACACACACACACACACACACACACACACACACACACACACACACACACACACACACACACACACACACACACACAGAGTTTTCGGAAAATGACATTTCTTCATGTTTTGAGAGTAGTACAATCAGACTCAGGTCTTATCTGGGACACGATTTTTTTAGCGATCAACATACTTCCATTTCCTTACGGAACATGGAAGTAAAAAATTACAATAAAATATTAACAATTGATATCGTTCCATGTAAACAAAATATCTTAACCACGGTTACGTAAACAAATAGGCTAATTTTTCGTTTTCGGGTAATATTCACAGATTATAAACGCTGGGCGGTATTCGCTTTCTTTTTCTTTCGCGTTGTTTAAATAAAAGATAATTTAATCAAATTAATTCTTTATTTTTAAAATATTAACAACTATATACAATTCGTATTTTGATTACTTTCTCAGAGGTTTTACTACTCATTTTTTGTTGTAACAAGTGTACAGTACTTAATTTTGATAAATAAAGTATCCTGATAAGAAGATCTTAATAATCCACTGTAGAAACGTAGATGAAATATCTATAAATGAAGAGGCTAGTTGAACGGGGTGAGGGTAATTTTCTATAAACGAAAATTATAGTTGAAGGGGGAGGGGATAATTTTTTTTTATATATGTACTACGTTATCAGCAACAAAGAAGTAGTTTGTTGTTAAAATTCCTTCCCGGCCTGTTTGGCCGTAGACCAATGTTTTCTGTAAAACCAGACGTTTCGGCAGTGCCATCGACTTCCATCATCAGTGAAAATCGAGTGCGATAACGTGAGGTGGTATACGTTAGTGACCACAGTACTGTGGTTAAGGCTGAAGCAGTAAGTAGAAAGAAGTAGTTTCTATGGAAATATTTCATTTCGAAAATGATTTTAAATATAAATCTTAGGACATGGAAGTCATGTATGGTTCTCCATACCGATATTTACTATATCAAACTCGAAATTTTACAGTAAAGTGACTAGGTCACATCCTTAGTATCTATTCTACTTTACGTAGAAAATGCGAATCGTTTAATCAAGAGATATAATTACCTTAACAATCTTAATGATTATTATGTTTCTTCGAACTCGGACCCCGTAAAAATATTTTAGGATGTTCACGGGTCCCCGACTCCTAAAAGCCTAAGAACCACTGGTGTAGGACATCTCTTTCTTGTTTTCAATGATAGAACATAATAAACTGCAATAATTGTCAAAATTTAACACTAAATTTTTTGAATCTTCTAAGCGTATTTTATGATTTTTAAATTTTTTATTAAGATAAGTTAACATTCTTAACAATAAATGAGCAGTTTTTCGCTTTTAAAATAAAAAATCGTATTGTTGGTATTTTTATAGACAGAGATCCCGAGAGGAATCCATCCCTATATCCCAAATATCTACAGAAAAAATGGGTGACCTGCATAACTGAGTTTACAACTTTGTAACAGAAACTCTGTCATCTAGCACATTGAAAAGAACAATGCAAGCAGATAGAAATGTCGCTCGAGGAAACCAAAAAGAGACGAAAACGCGCGATGAAATTGTTCTTGACGGAGAGCGTTTGAAAATGAATGACGGAAGCAGTTTTCTTTTAAGCGAGGACTCTTCAAAAGAAAGTATCGTACTGTTCAATGGCGAAAAAGACAGAGAAAGCCTGAAGCACGTCAATATATTTTTTAATGGATGGAACGTTGAAGAGTTGCAGTAAGCAGTTTGCACAAATTTATACCATTCATGCAGACTTGAAAGTAGAAATGAGGAAACAAACTTTTTCTGTAATTTTTACTCTTCTTCCGAACAAGAAAAGAGAAACCTAGGTCCGTATGTTTCGACTCATCCTCAAAGCTAATCCGGAATGGAAACACTTCGAATCAGCGGCAACATCGGAGGTTCGCGAAGTTTTCCCTTTGGCAGAGGTAAATGGTTGTTTTTTAAATGTAAAGTGTTTATGGAGGATAGTACAGTTCCTTGGTCTTACCAACGACTACCGAGAAAACCAAGAAATAAGGTTACACATAACGGTATGGGCAGTACTCGCCTTTTTTCAGCCAGGATATGTGAAAGGTGGATTTGTCGAGATTCATTCTTTTTTATGATTTTGTTGATCAGTGGCTAGAGAATGAAGAAATCCCCCTCTGTATAATTGTGCTGTAAAAAACGATATAGGACACCAACGCTACTGAGGGATGGCGTCATAAAACCAACAGCATTCTTCTAAATCCTAGGCCAAGGTGAAAGATGTCATACGATGTTTGAAAACAGAAGCGGAGGTCACCAAAAGTACATATATGAAAATGGAATGAAATAAAAGGAGCATGGAAGCAAATAAGAGTAAAATAAAGTAGGTGAGGATGGACGAGAGGTTAGAAAGAACTGTTCAAAGATATGAAGAAACGGGCGATATCAAATCGTGCTTAAAAGCTACTTCTTTCATTCAAAACCCGGAGTAGGTCGATATTGAGTTTATGGCTGTATATATACATATATATATATAGTTAAAAATGTAACAGATAAGAAATTACAAGATTATAAGTATTTAAAAAACAGTAAATACAAAAATGTAACAGAGAAAGAAGACACTTAAAGCTGATTTTAAATCGCAGTCTAACCACCTCAGGTATCTGACTGAACCACCGTCCGCACTCTTCGTGTATCCTTTACGAGTAACTACGAGTAAATCTTGAGCTGAATGTAGGCAATAGAACATTGTCTTTAAGAAGGCAATAAATTTCGTGCCCAACGCAAGGTTTCATTTCATGTGCTTTAGGAATAAGCCCATTCGCTAACTCTGCTTCGACAGCCATCTACAGAAACTGTTCCAGTATCATGATGAATATCCCCATCACTCGTCTCCAGTTGGGGATGTAGAGAATGTGCATCTTTAGTCATTGCGTATATTCACGATTGGATTACCAAATTTGTAATCTAAGAATTAAATTTTTCATGGTGTTATTTGAATTAGCAGTCTATGTAATTCCAACTTTGTTAATCTTGTTATTTGAATTAGCAGTCTCTGTAACTCCAACTTCGTCGTGCTTAATTTCTAAACTACTAAATGTCATGTTCTGGACGAGGCCTTTCAGTGTTTTCACCACCACGACCTCGTGGTTTAGGACTTGAAAGTGGTGGAAACACTGAAAGGCCTCGTCCAGAACATGGCATTTAGCAGTTTAGTAAATAAGCACGACGAAGTTGGAGTATTAAATTTGTAAACCCTATATTATCTAACTGAAAATTAATAACATAATAGCAATAAAGAGTAGTAATTACTTTCTACGGACTTGCTCAAAGAATGAATCCTAACAGACTAACAGGGAAGTTTTTAGATATTTCAGAAAGCTCAAAATGTCCAATACGTAGTTCAAAAAAACAGAAAAAGACATAGAAGAGTTTCAGATTACTCAAGAAGACATTAAAGAATGCTTGCCATTCAAAAAGAAATAAATAATGCCAAAGGTTTTCAGGAAAACTCAAGAAGAGGACAAGTGCCATCGGGAGTGACGAAAGGAAGGAGAGACATCGATCAAGAATGAAGGAGATGTGGGAGAGGAGGAAGAGAGAGGAGAAGAAGGGAGGAACCAGTTGAACCAAACGTAGTCCTCAGTGGCTCATACGCAAAAAAAGGGTAGTAATATGTACTCTAACACAAGTATTTATGTTGTACTGTTTTAACTTAGTTGATGAACTTCGTTACTGATTCTCATCAAAAAGTTAGTTATAAATACAGATATTCTACTGGCATTACACTTTCTGTTAAACTCAAACATTTTCCCTTGTTTCGGTGCATCGTACATTGAAACAACCGAACAACCGAACGCCATCGTCCCGCGTCAGCATAAATGTCATTCGTTATGTGTTCACCTTCGTTCTCTGTTGGTAAACGTAATATTCCTGAATGAGTTAGATATTTCAAATCTTTCCTATTTTGTGATTAATAAAATGCGTTTCACAAAATTAAAAAAAAGTAAGTAAAATTTTGAGTACGATCTGTAATCGAATTGAATCATGAAACTATGAAACATGTCTAGTGTTTTATCATGTGGATGCAGTATTTGTGAAGTGAACGAGTCAGTTATTCTACCGGTTCTAGGGGTGGACAAATTATGAAAATAATTAAACATACTAAGAATGAGAAGGAATAACACGTAATGGAGACAAACGGCAAAGAGAGGAGACACCTTAATCATGGGACTTTCAAATTCGTTTTTTATTTGGTTTTCTTCAGATTTGTTAGGGCTTTTATAATTATATACGATAATGCATGAAATCTTGATAGCATTTTTTATTCACATACTGTTGATATTACGTCTTTATTATGAAATATTTAAAAATCATATGGCATCAAGAAATTGATATAAATAATTAAATAAATAATGTTTAACCATTTTGTGTGTTGCAAGTTTTATATTCTTAGAATCTGTACCATTTATTTTACCGTATCACTATTGATCCTAATAAACACATAAGTATAAGATATATCACCATTTGTTCAAAATTTAAGGAAACTGAATCCCCTCTGTGTAGTAATTTTTACCTTTAAATTATATTGCGTTCTATTATAGACTTTAGCTGTTACGTATCTGTTAACAGGGATAATATGCTTCCCCACTCCTGTTGTTGATGTAACTACTCTACCAATTACTACAAAAGCCGTAAAAGTGCTGCACATATTGTGCAGTCGATCGTGTATGTAGACATGTATTCAGAGGTCCATCCTAACACTTTGGAACAAAGCCCAGATAACAGTACAGTATGTAAGGTTCATTGTCACAGGTAAAGGTACTGTATTTTAGCGACATTGACAAATGTAATAAGAAAAATCCACCATACAAGCGTGTAACGTTGATTCTCTGTCATATCGGTGCGTACAGAGAGATACTGCTGGACAGTGGCTTAACTACGGGGGCGATCAAGGAGGTCAATACACCCCCAGAGCTATTAAAATTTTCATAAAAATTCCATAATAACTTAACGTAGGTCTTTTTTTAAGGCAGTCGCCTGCGTTAAAATTTTACTCATAAATAAATGTAGTAGTAATAAAAGAAATTAAATTATCCGTAATTTTGTAGAACAAAGAGTTTTATAAATTATGAAAATTATTCAACAATCCGTAACTACACGGGGTTACGGAATTATTCAAAAGTGTTAGTCCCCCAAGAGGTATTAAACAATTAGCAAAATTTTCCATAATCACTTAAAGTAGGTGTATTTTTAATCTAGTCGCATGCATTGAAATGTGACTCATAAATAACTGTAGTAATAAAAGGAATTATAATACCTCTAAATTAATCAAACAAAGTTAGTTTTCTTAATCATGACAATTATTCAACATTCAATAAATAACCTACGTACTTACGTTTCGTAGCAATAAAGAAACAAATTACCAACACGCCAGAAGACGAAGGCAGAGCCTATTAATCTAGCCTTTCTCTTTTTGGCCAAGGCACACTTCTCTTTACAGGGTTGTCAGTGTCATGACTCCTTTAGTCTGTTATCTCTATGGTTTGAACCGTTATCTTAGCCCACGTACATTAGCAGTTTCTTGACTTTAATTCGGAAATATGAGAAGGTTTTACTGCTGGAATGCGTTAACAATAACGTACTTTCACGGGAAGTCAAAGTTGCTTAAAAGATTCTTGGGACAGCGTCCTTAAAGTGCTAAGAGGTAAAAAGAAAAGACAGGTCTTTCTCAAAATATGTTCAGAAGTACTCATTTTTGCAAGATTTATAAAGAATACAAATATTTTATTAAATTGCTTCTTAATTATATGATATTTATTAGGTTTAATTTAAATAACAACTAACCAAGAGAGAAGATTTTGAAATCAGAGCTTTTCCATATTTTCTCTACACTTGGAGACGCCAAAAATTCATATTTTAAAAAACTTACTTTTTCTCTCTCATTTGAGATATACGATATCGATATCTTTGTATGATACAAATTGATTAAGTAATTATTAGAATACTGAATCCGTTAAATATCTTCCACTTCACAGTTTTCTTGAATACGTTGTAACCCCGCTTTAACTTAGACTGGTAAAAAAAAATTATTATATTTTTTTGAAATTTTTTTTTTGTTTTCTAAAGAGGGGCCACAAGATAATTAAAACTAGACCAAAGCCTAGAGAAGCCAAAAATGCGCTGGATCCAGTGAGACGGGACTTGCAATTAAAACTCACAAAATTAACAATCAATAAAATCCTTTTATTATTCTATCTCCTTTCTGTTACCTACAAAATCAATAAATATAACATTCAGAATCTAGTTTCCCCTTAAAATTGTTAATTAAAAAATGATTTATTCTCTTTAAAAAGGTTACTTGAAATTATTAATAAATCCAAAATTTATTTTCTATCTTCTCTTAAAAACAAATCAATTGAACTTAATTGAGATAAAATTTATATACTTCTTGACAAGGTTAATTAGAATAAATTAATTCTCTTTAAAAAAATATTAATTAACAATTAATAGAGATAGAATTAATTAATTGTCATCAGAAATTAAATGTATATATATATAACCCTATGTTTTATCTTTTCTTTTTATAAGCCCTATATCTAACTCCCCCAAAAATACACCCAAATGTACAATACATATAGAACCCCACAAAAATACACACACGAATATACAATACATCTACATGTTCCACAATACAGGACAATTATAACATAGATCTCTTGCCACACCCTTTTCTACCCCCATGAGGTACATCATTAATAATTTATGAAAATCCATGTCAGGTTTTAATTCTTAATATGTGCATAACACATTACATGTGTATCTGATTATATATGCAACACCAGTAATCCCCAGGATATAATAAATCCAAAATTTGGCCAAGTGCCTAATACTATTATAAAATGCTGCCACACTGGGCATTTAGACTGGGAGAAATAAAATTTAGAATACAGTGAACACCCCAGTTATCATAATTAATTAAAAGAATTTAAATTTTGATAAATATTGTTAAGTTTTGAAAATAGTAATGTGTCATGAACCTTATAACCCTTTTAAAAGTAATTTTGGCCCAAAGACCAACATGTTCATAGGCATGACAGTGCATAACTCAACCTGTCCCAACAGCATGTTTAACTCTGCATGGACATGCACCTGTACAGGATTAAACTTGTGACTCTACTTAACTACCACAGAAACTTCTATCCCTATATAATCCAAACTGAATTTAAAAATGAGAAATTAATATATAAAATGAACACTAAATTGAAACAGAGAAATTACAAGTTGATTGAATGAATTAGTAGCAGTAATGAAACCCTTATACTGAAAATAAGAAGGAATTGCACGTTTGAATGGTGAGCTGCACAGATGCATGTCAGCCCCTGAGCTCACAGATTATACAAACAAATTAATAAAATTTACAAAAGATTCCCCTCCCAGTTCACGCACTATTCTGTCCCGTTAATCGGGGACCCAATTAAAATGTTTAAAACTTAAAATCATGTTGTTGAGTGATTGAATGTCCACTGGCTCTAGTGAGTTACATCACAATGTGTAAAGAATATATAACATGGATTGAGTTCACCTTATTTTTTCCTTTCCATGGGTGTGAAGTGGTGATCATTATAGGCTTACATTACCCTGGCTTACATTATAGGGTGTTTGTGTTAGTCTCCGCTATTCTCCTCCGGCAGATGAAGAGAGAGAGAGAATCTAGGTGTTACAAGTTCAGGGTGGAGCTGTCCCCGTCTTCAGCGAGGGACCCTGATCATACAACATATTATCAGCTAGAGTTCACAGACAAATTCCCCCAGAAACTTCACACACACCCAAAACCCACATATAATCTTAACACAGCTTTAGGGCTATTTAAATATGATACTTGACACACTTGGCAAGGTTATATGGCCAACAGGCCCTATTTGAAAACATTTAGTTCTGTGAAATTTCATATTAATAAACTTTACCCATGTGGGTTAACATAATTCAATTTTGATTAGCTAATTATTCGGCTTGTTACACTTTTAATAAAATTTACACATAGTCTGAATTTTTGCCACTTGGTCAGAAAGGTTACTTGATTACAGTCATATCTATACTTATTAAATTAATACTTTTTGGCAATTACATTCTTCTCAATTGGTGCCTTAGTAAGCTTTCTGAAATTGATAAAGTGTTACTATAATCACTAATAAAGGTTGCATGTAACTTACTCAGAATTACGCATTTTACTTTTCACCACGAGGCGGCGTAATAAGGTTATCAGATTACATTTATATCTGTACTATTTAAACAAATACTTTTTGCCTTTACATAACTCTCAATTTTGGTGCCTTAGTTAAGACATGTGAATTTAATATAGTATTACTATATTTAAAAAAAATTACCTTTAAATTACGTATTGCACAACTCAACACGAGGTGGCGTAAAAGGTTATCTGCATCAACTTAATGTGGCCTATTAAACAATTTTTCATTTGTAAAACTTTAAATAGATATATATAATAATAATGCCGTAACTTACCGCAGTTCTGTGATCGTTTAGCCTGCCATAGGTGGAAGGATGGTGCAACAAATTTATTCTTCTCTACCGGAGTAGATACGCAAGCGAAGCTAACAGCACGGCGGTCGGCCAGAGAAAAAAATTTTGCAGAAACGTAGTTTCCGTTTCTGACCTCGTAAACCGTGGCTCACGCTAGGGTGCAGCACTAATCAAGCACTGCTCTTAATGGTAAAACAGTTGCAGTATTGATACGCAACTCAACAGCTAAACGCAGTACCGCATTTAACGTCTATTTTTGACTTCAAATACCGAACACGCGCCGATAAATTTTTAGAATCGCACAACGTTAGCTGTAATTTATAATGGATACGATGAAAAAAGCTATAAGTTGTTGCAAATATTTTGTTTATCTTTATTAAACCATACGTACGTAATTATAAAATGAATAATTCAATGTAAAATAAATACACAATTGGTATTTTACTGCTATCTGAAAAGAATCAATAGTTTAAACGTTTGTATTAAATTTCTCGTACAAGTAATTCAACACAATCGTCAATATCTATGATACAGATACAGAATCTTTGACTACCACTTCTGAAGAAGAGAGAGTACGCCATGATAATGGTCACATTTGCGAAAGTGGTTTTTTTGTTTTGCGGGAAAGCCACATTATTCAAATACCTTTATCTCGGATAATTTTTAACCAAATCGAGCTTGACACTTCTGAAATTATCACAAATTACCTCTGTTTCTTTTTACCTGAAAGTACATACGTACGTACTCACACACGTTCACGCACTGTTGCTTTACTTTTTCTGAAGTAGTTTTGAACTTCTACTAAAAACAAGTATAAGCAGAATCAACTAGCATTCGTGTAGTTAATGTAGTTCATTACCTTTTTCGTTTTGTATAATACGTCCTTTGTTCCTCAAAACTTGGAACATTTCAAGGCATAAAAATTAATTTCACGTTGAATTATTTCAAGTTACTGGTAACGCACAGACATGTTTCATTGTTTGTAGCTTTGTTCAAAATTATCGTACATTAAAATAAAATAAAAAAATTAAAGGGAATTTTTTTATCTTTAAATAAGATATTGCGAACAACATTTCCAAATGCACCATTTTCATGTTATTTACAAAAAATAAATATTTGACTAACTTATAAAAATTCTGAGAAAATAGGGGAGTTTTAAAAACGTGTTTCTCGAGTACAAATACATTTAAAAAACTCTCGAGATTCTACAGGTAAGGCGGTGTGCTCTTAGGTAACAGTTAAAATTTTTCCCAAGACGGTATAAAAATACTTTATTGCAATAATTACTAAATTGCAATACCATTTGTTTTGAGAAATTTTTGTTTTGTTGAAATAAACTTTTTCAAGCTATTAGAAAAAATAAATAGATGCCATAAATAGGAGTTAGAAAATAATTTGATAACTAATGAAGCTAATAATGGTTCTAGTGCTTTCATTTATCTGTTTAAACATGATTTGTATAAGAAAATATTTTAACAGCGAATTTTTCATTAAATGACTATCTCATACAAATAAATGTTTTTTAAAAGAACTCAGTACATCGGTCGATTTTTTTCATAAAATTTACTTCAGTTATTTTTATTTGATAATTTTAAACGTCAAGTATGCAATTCAATTATTTAAAAATAGGGTTTTGGATTCCTTTACAAAAATGCCATGAAAAAGTTATCTTGTTCTTTAAACAGAAGTATAATAGTTTTGCTTTCCATAGAATTGTCTTACCAAACTAGAATTTCTGAGGATAAATGTTTGGTAAATAATGCTGGTCATTTACCATAATTTGGTGCAACAAAAAATATGTGCACAAATATTGATATTTACGATATCTGCAAAGAAAACTCCCTCCCAACAAATTGAAGACTGTAAATGTTTGACAATGTATTTAATATTTTGTTAGGTTATGCTAAAAGTTTTAATAATTTATAAAAGATTAACAAATTTTATGAGTTTAGGACAAGGAAATAACATTTTGCATGTTCAAAAATTAATTATAGTCGAGTACGTATAAAATTGTGTGGGAATAATCCTAAATTTCTCATTTCCTGATATGAAAATGTGGAAGCCCAACTTTCAAGCTAGTCTCATCACCCTCCAGGAGCAATTCTTAGTTACGCCACCGCTGGTGGAGGTGCAATGCTGTGTGTATCTCAGAAACGTAGGTTCTATTCTCCCGAGCACCTGACGGTCTTGCTCGATACGTTTATAATTTTCCAGTTGCACTTACTTTTACTACCCAAAGTTGACGAAGCCGTAGATAGTATGCTGATAATGAGTAACGTAATTAACTGAGTTAAAAAACAAGATGATATTTGAAGGATGAACAGTACATTGGCACCAGTAGCTTCATGGTTCGATTACGGTAATCTGTCTCATCTTTCTGGGAACATGTTTCTTCATAAATAAATGAATTTCTTCGTCTTCTTCTTCTCTTCAAGGATTAGGTTATATAAACCTGTTCCGGCACCCATCTCATCCATGGACGACCCACGTCTCTTCTACCACTGGCTTTATAGTCCGGTGTCGCTTTCGGCAATCGATCCTCTGTCACCCTTTGCAGATGATCCCACCATTGTCTTCTGTAAATTGAAATAATTTCATTTATGTATCAGTTGTCAGAATAACTGATACAAATCCACCAAATACTATCTCAGAAAGAGAAGAGTGAGGGCAAATCTCGTGCACTCCAAAAACACTCTCTTTCGACTAAGGTATGATAACCCTGACAGAAGAGTCTCTGGTCCTCCTGGTAGGGGATTGTGCAACAGACCAGTAATCTGTTCATGTAAAACTTTATAATACCTGTAGTACCCAAAGCAGCCTCGTAATAAGTGAATTTTATTATTGAATTTATCTCGAACGGGGTTTATTCCTGGTCTCGTTTTGACGTTTTTTGGGCGTCAGGCCGTTAAATGTTGTTGACCTTTAGATGTTTCTCGTCGTGGAGGACAATGCAGAGGCCGGCACTCGGGGACGACGCAGAAGACTGCCCATATACCATGTTGGCTAATGAAGTATGTCGCCTGTGGAGTACACCTGCCACACGATTGGACAAGATCGTTTCCTTTATAAATTAATAGAAACACCTGAGATCCACCTTGTGACTTCGTTTTTTGCCTTAAAATGACGCGTTTCGGAAAATATGTTCCATCTTCAGATATAAATCGCTCAGTCGAGGTCGTTAATTGTTAAAATCACATCACAAACATTTTAGAGACGTTAGAGAGGAAAATAGGTGTATATAAATTGTCATGTGATGATTGCAATTGTGTTTATATCGGTCAAACCGGTAGGGGTTTTCTGAAGATATTTAACGAACACGCACATAATTTAAAATCTAATTTAAACATAATTTAAAAAATCTAATTAAAAACCCTCACATATTTGCAATAAAGGTCAATACATGAACGCTGTGGAGGAATTCGAAATTTACGAAGCTTACAATAAATACAGGATTTCATTGAAAAGTTGAAATTTTGAATGATCATTTGAACTTTAAATCGAACCCGCTGTACGATGCAGCCTTGAACTTGCACAAATATTCATAGGTAACTTCAGTATACGATCGGCCTTCAATGGGAGCGGACCCATACTAACCTGTGTGAATAAAAAATGTTTTTGATGAGATTTTAACAATTAACGACATCGACTGACCGATTTATATCTGAAGATGGAACATATTTTCCGAACCGCGTCATTCTAACGCAAAAACGAAGCCACTCGACGGATCTCAGGTAAGTCTATTAATTTATAAATAAAAACTGACTTGGATACCAATAACAATACGTTTCTTTTAATGAAACGGACTACCAACTGACTCAGTTAATATAAGTAGCCAGCGTAGTTCAACGAAGTCACCACTGCAGCTGCAATGATCGACAATAGCCAACATGAAGATGAACTATCATTGCTGTAGCTAAGCGTCTGGCTGAAGATCAAGCAACAGCAGACCACGGTATAACACCCGGAAGCCAAACGTGTGCGTGTGTAAATATATACGTCTTTTCATAAAACATTAAGAAAAAATCAATGACTCATTAACCATTTTGACCAATAACGCGATAATTTTACGCACGCTGGCTTCCTGACTACGCACGCGCGCGTGTGTGCAAAATTGCAGTTATCTCGAGTCGCTCCCCATATCTTTATTGAGAATAATCCTACATAAAGTCTCTTTCTTGTTACGGAACAGAAAAACTTTACTCAACTGTCGCAAGTTAAATTAACTTGGTTGTTAAAAAACAATTAATTTCTTACGTAAGTAGATACTTCTGTACCTCGAACACGTTTTTTTCTACCGACGATTTCACTTTTCTCCATTTTCTCAACTTTGTATGTACCTATATACGGTATGTCTGTCTAAGTAGTAAGAAAGTCTCCAAAACAAACAAAATTCAGAAGTGTGTCCTGTGGCGGTGCGAAAATGAGAGAGAGAAGATAGGGAGAGGAGATAGAGAGATATGTAAAAATTTGCCGCTCTTCATAAAAAGAAAAAACTGGTGGAAAGAAATATCTGATATAACTGAAACAACTTTGTGAAATATTTAATACTTATTTCAGCACGGCAAAGCTGCGCCTGGATTAGTGACAGCGACTACGAGTGTCCAATAAAAGTGTGTGTGTGTGTGTGTGTGTGTGTGTGTGTGTGTGTGTGTGGCTGTGTCTGTGTGTATATAAAAAATTCAAGTAAAATTTATAAAGGCAGGCTTGTTGAATGCTGACGATACACGTGAATTGAAATTAAGTTAACCAGTTTACGAAAATTTAATCTCATTGTATGTTGCATAAAACCCTATTAAATGTGAAGTAACAAAATAATTTAGTCTTAGTATTTTGAACAATTTGTAATCATTTAACGCTTTCTAAATCAAAATACTCATTTTCACGACGTCAGGTGGTAGATGTGTATTACTCTGTCTGTCTGTCTGTCTGTCTGTCTCTCTCTCTCTCTCTCTCTCTCTCTCTCTCTCTCTCTCTCTCTCTCTCTCTCTCTCTCTCTCTCTCTCTCTCTCTCTCTCTCTCTCTCTCTCTCTCTTTCCCTCGCTCTCTCTCTTTGCTTCTCTGACTGTCTTCCTCCCTCTCACACATAAGATGAAATATTGTAATAATTAAAACTTGCGTTGGTGCTTTAAGCGAGAGGAGAACCGTGGTAAACGGGATTACAGAAAACAGGATTCCTCGTGAGAAATACACAGCTAGCTTTTAAAAATCGCTTTGTTTAAACAAATTCCAAGTGGTTGTTATTTTATACGTATGTTTTGTACGGTTACATATTAAATTTAGCTAAAAATGAGATTTTCTTGGATTACGGATTACATTTTGTGTGGTATTAGTGACAACCGCAAACTGTTGCAAGTTTCAAGACGCATAAACTGACAGTAGCCGAGTCGGTTTCTTTCTCTCTAAAAAACATGCACTCTTTCAGATGTCTGGCAAACCGTATTTTATGTAGAAGCAACATTTTAGTTTTGTCTCTTGTTTTTCAAAGTTTTCTGTCATGTAAGTTGCTGTATTATGATTATTTCTTTATCTATATTTTAATTATGAATATACATAAATGTTACTACATAAATATGGCACTGTCAAGATATTTATAACGATTAAGCTAAAAGTAATTAACTAGAAAATGATCTATAGGCATTCTGTAAATCTCAAATGGACCTAGTTATGGACCTAGTTTTCCTAACAAAAATTTTTCTTAACGAGTAATTTTTCATCGCTAGAGAAAATATTTTAATTAAAGATTTAATATTGTTGGCTCAAGTGATTTAATATATTATTTTTGTGTAATTCTCTTTTCTTGCCAACTACAAATATTCATTAATGGTATAAACTCGATGTAACTATGTTAGTGTCAAGTTTGATTGTTTACAGTACGTAGACTACCAAATACGGATGAATTATGATTGAAACAATACTTTCCTAATAATGTACAGTAGTTTGTTTTTATAGAGTTTGTGCGTGAGTCGTATATGTTTTGGACGTGGAGGCAAATACCTTCTTAATTGCACAATTATTAACTATGAATATTTGGATGAAATAATAATTTGATGAACTGTTGATCATATGACATTACAAACATTTCTTTATATTTTAAAATAATAAAAATGCACAAGTGGATGCCGCCTACTCTACGAGCTGATTTAGAAAGCGTCCGTGTTGCCAAAAGCTTTCTTATAGGTATTAAGACGTTTAATTATGTCAGTCAGGTGGGTGAGAACTATTGTGAATGTAAAACACACTGTAACAGAAGAAGTAGTGAGAACAGTAACGTTCCCAGTAAATAACCGCCGTACAAGAAGCCTGTTCCGACATCAGTAGGCCTATTGTCACGTCTGAATACAGGCTCTATTAGAACCGCACTTTTACATATATTTCTGAGTTTCTACCATGAATTGGGTGACTTGGTAGAACACAATAAAAAATTATGTAAACGTTCTCCTCACAGATGTTATTTTTGACATAACTGCCCTGTTTCCTCCACTATATCACTATGGAAGATGCATGATGTTGATGTTTCATTCTACTCTTAATTACTGAGTGTGGTGTACAATCAGCCTCTTGCGCGACCTATATAACTTTTACACAAATGTGATGCGTACAGTCAATCATGACAGAGCTTCGAGAGTGCAGCTTTAATTGGTACTAAACACAGGCCAGATACTGATTTGGTGTAACTTATTGAGACATCCAAACTTCTTAAAGTTCCAGTACACGTTACGTAATAATAGTACGCTTCTTCCGACATACTAAATAATATTACATAATAGTAATATAATACAGCGTAGTCCACGGAAGCATTGTCATTTTCATTAAACATTTAACGTTTACTGAATACATAATTTCATAAAACTGGATCAAACTACAGAAATCGTCTGGGTACTCAAAATTGCTACTTTCAAGTAACTTTTGGATAGTTCCTTGTTCCTTCTCCGTCTATAAAGATACCTGAAACTGTCGCTGCAAACATCATAACTTTCTGAGGAAAGTGTTACATCAATTGTTAACGTCTCAAGTGATGTAAAAGCATTCTTGGACGACTTGCACAGACTCTGTCCTTTAAAAACCTACAAATATAAAAACAGATCGGAAGAACACAAACAAAACGTGTGGCACGTCTTCTTGAAATGGCCTTGCGTCAACTCAATATCAAATAAACATGAAGATGCGTCCGTACACTTTACTGTTAACATTATCATGAAAGATAAAGACAAACAGCACTAATAATCCTCTTGGGAGATGTGTACCGAATAACTAACAACTTTATGGAAATATGCAGGATGTTATTGAATAACGTGTGGATTTTTGACCACCGAGTGTCTACAGATCTGTGAATTCGTATAGAAGAAAAAAAACAAAAAACAAAAAAACGAAGCCACACTCCATCCGTAGACAACATAATGCAAGGAATGACCCGCCTCAACCTTCGAACCCCATTGAAGCAATGGCAATGACGGGCTCTTCGTGTTTCTCATCAGTTGTTGCGTGGCATGATTTTTGTACGTTCGTTATTAGCTTTCTTGGCTACTGTTTGGTATGTCCCATCTGAAATATCGGTCTGTTGACTTAATCAGCGCAGCGACTTCTGTAGATATCACAATAGTTGTCGATCTAAAGAGGGTGCCATTTGTTTCCACTTTCCATGCAACTGATATCTTTTTCTTCCTTCAAACATTACGAATAACGAATCCAATCTGAAAGGCTCTTTGGAATTCGCAACCAATGATTTCGTAATCCAGACATTTTCAAAAATATACTACTGCATAATTACTAACTAACCACAAGTACATTCAAGTTATCACATAAATAACACAAATCACCATGGCAACCGCAACAATGACTCTCATTACCAACTCTGCTAATTCTGCCAAAGCGTTCAAAATTTTGAATCCAGTTTCATGAAATTTCAGTGTTAAATATGTTGTTTAGAGTTAGTGAAAATGATACAGTTTTCTTGATTATACTGTTGTATATTATGATATTATAATACACTCGATTATCCATTGACATGTGCTGGAACCATGAATTCTTGAAGTCATAATAATTAATGTTAAGTCTCCGCCTAAATCGGCAATCGTTAGTAACTATAATAGTTAAATATATTTGGTAACTTTTTAGTAACCTAATTGTTATTATTTATATTTCTAAAACGTTACCGAGACGACAATAGTTACAAATAAGCTACGATACCATATTTCAACGCAGACAAATGCCAGGAAAATACCAAGAAAAATACCCACGTACAGATTAATATAATATACGCGTACTTGCACTGTAGGAGCGAGTAACAGTGTACACACAAGGCAACATCACCACCCACTGAACTTTTTTTACAATGAAATTGTCGCACTTCACTCGGTAGCATTTACACGGTAAGTCAAGACAGAGGATATAATACCGACTTGACGCTGCAAATGTAAATTTACTGTTGCAGCATTTAAGGCGTAAAAGCGACTAAAGGTCAGTCAGAGATGGAAACCTAACATAACAGTCGTAAGAGTGTTCCTTTGAAAGCCTTTATATCCTTTACGACAGACTGGATGGACAACTATGAATCGTGCAATGAGAAGGAATAGATGTTTTACCGTTGTAGATAAGGAATATGAGAGCTCGTGCAGTGTAAATAAATCCGCTAAATATTATTTACATTAGATGAAGCAAAATTACTCCTTCACCTGATCCACATACTTACACCATAAAAATATCATTATCATATTAGGTACAAGAATTTAGGTTAACGTGCAATAATTTCCTTTTTACATATTCTTTGTATCCTATGGAATAAACTTTACCATTTTTATTTTTCAATTTCAGATTACTAGTGCTGGAGCTCTAGAGATGTTTAGGATACTCAAAACTGAGCTATCGTTTTACATTATATTCCCAGAAGAAAATCTGTCTGTTGTGCACAAGACCTTTGTACCAATTCGTCAGTGAAAACATCAGATGAAACAAAATAGGTTTACTTTTGTTAAACTTAAAAACATAAGGCGTTAAACTATAAGAAGGACTGTAAACGGTCTGATCCAAAACGTTTTTTATACACAATCAGGCTACGCAACGCTACTACGTTTGAGGCTTGGCAGCAAATGAAATCTGCCAGGAAACGTGCCATGAACTCACATTCTATGTGTGTAATGTTCACTGTTAACTGACAAATTTTTACTGATACAAAGGCCATTCCAAAGTTTAACTATATTAATTGTTTCAAGAACATAAACATCAAATCGTTCATTAAAATATGGATTTGTATTTCCCGCGAATAGGTACTTACTTGTTGACTACAGTCCCCATGCATGCTACCGCCTACTCTCGAATAAAGATCTAAAATCACGCTTCCCGATCCGTTATTTTTCCTTGGATGCCTACAAATTTGTTTCAACTACTGTAGGCTCTATAGTTCATTAAACAATAAATGACTACTCTTTATGTTATGGCTACTCTTTTTATGTTACAGACATTATTTTATTCGTTACTGGTTTAATCCATATCATGAATATAATGAAAGTTTGTTTTGAAGACAGTGATATTTCATTTCATTTAGCTAAGTAATTTTTTACAATAGATGAAAGTTTTAATTGTTATTTTAAAATCATTGTTATTTTTAAACTATGAGAATAAACTATCAGCGCTGAGAGGCTACCAATAAAGGTTTGCATTTTATTGTACCCGCGAACCCTTACAGTATAAATGTGTTATATATTTTCTGCATAAACCAATAAATAGATCATGGATTACAAATAGAAAGGAGATTTTCACCGAGTAACAAACCGGTTGTAAAATTAGGTTCCACACCATGTTCATGTACTTATTTATATTATTCAGTATTCAATACGTAAGTGCGTAAATGGGCAATTGTTTTTAAATCGAAAGAAATAATTGTACCCATGTGCAAGTTCATTTGTGAGTGTTACGTAGCAATATACAAAGAAGGAAAAGGAGAATAAAAGTGATAAAATGAAAGAAGGACGGGGAGAGAATGAAGAGAGAAACTGTTTATCTGTTGTTTATAAAGCGGAAACTGTGCTTTGTGGGATGTGTCGAGGCACTATTTCATAATACATAAATCGAAAATACCTGTCGTATGTATGATTATGTTAGTAAACATTGACTTCATTCCAAATCTGAATATCTAACTTGTCGTTCGTTTTGATAGCCAATTACACAGTTAATTATAATATTTTAATAACAATGAATGTGCAGTGCTTTGTGAAAAGGATTTCAGTTTAATCTGGTTTCTAGAATAGGAATTACATTTGCAATTGAAAACTCGATCGTTCGTTTATTCTTTGTTCGTCGTTTTATTTACGTTAGTGCATTTACAGTGAATATTCCACCGTTCTTTTCTTGCATTATCAATACCATTATATATAAAGTACCTGATCTTGTATTTAAATGTATAGCCTTTTCTCGCGGTACATGATAATGGAAACCAAAGTACTTTTCACATAATGATTACAAAGCACGTATTCATGTTGAGTAGTTACTGTACGACTATGTACTGATTATTTATTTACAACAATTTGAAATACAAAATTTCAATAACTATTACCGAACGTGTTGAAATAAACACAGGCTATTCATATTACATATATATTACATTTTATTGGTATTACGTTCAGTTTGTTACAAACATGCCGTTTATCTGGAGTATATTAAAGGGGATTCATAACTTTTTGTTTTAACTCTGATAAATGTATCTTTATTGCTTACTTCTGCCACGTCAGAATGAGCAGAAATTTATTATAATATTTCAGTTAAAAAAAGTTTTTAATAAAATTAACCAAATTAAAATAGCTTAAACTGTCGAGAAATGGCGTTTGAACAAAAGATTTGTATCCGTTTAATGTGATATCCGTTTAATGTGATAAACTTCAAACAGTAAGAGATGTTAACTTATAATTTACTACTCATATTCTCTTCTAGGGGAAAAAGTGTCTATACCTATAGATCATTAGTCCTTAATGAATAAAGTATTTTTAGTTTTTTGTTTGAAGGCTTGCCTTTTGATTTGAGTTTTTTATTTTTTTTTTAAGCAAACAGTGAACAATTAAATATATAATGCATTCTTATATAAAGTAATGGTTTGAAGTTCAGGGGCAATAAAAAATTGAAAATAGTGTGTGGGGCAATCGTTGAAAATCGTAGAATTCAATCATAAATCTACGAATTCATCCTTTTAAATAGGCTACAATAAACCTTTTAACTAGATACAATATGTGAAGGAATCTCTCTATTTAGGTAATAAACTTATTACAAACGTGTTTTATATATGTCTGAACAAACATATGTAAGCAAAGAATTTAGTAAACAATATGTATACAAAAATATGCTTAATCAAATAATTTTCCAACATAGTGGATTCATTAGTTTTAAAAACTACTTTAACATTAATTCTTATGGATCTCCATTAGGCCACGACGATCGTTTGTCTTAACTGAACGAAACTTCATAAGAAAGCTAAACTATTAGTTTCTCATGAAAGCTAAACTGAATTAGTTTCTTATGAAAGTTACTACATATACTGTGTGTGTGTGTGTGTGTGGGCGCGCGCGCGCGTACAGTATTAGTCGTTTTCAGCTTCTACGACCGTATATTTAGAATCATCAGCAACTGAATAAAAATATTAATTGACCGAGTAAACGTTTCATAGACACTTTATTCGTACAAGTGATGTAACTAAGTCTATGAAGTAAGAAAAAAGCAAAATTTACTTTTATATTAGCTATAACTAAAAAAAAACCTTATTTTTGTAGGAAAGTGTATTAGAAATTGTTTGTGTAATAAAAAAGTACTCTTCATGTGCAAAAGGCCTCCTGGTGAAATAAGTACTTTCACATCACAAATTATGTAACGCATGATATAAAAAATTTTTAACTTCTAATTCAGTATCACATCAAATTATCTACCAAATGATATAATGTAAGTTGTAATTTTAATTCAATTTCTGATTCATAATCATCCAAAAAAGAGATCACAGGTTTCCATATATGTCTCACCGGGCGCAAAACGAAAAGCTTTACCGAAAGAAGTTTCATAAGAAAGCTAAGCTATAAAAGTCTTATGAAAGCTAAACTATATAAGTTACTTATAAGATCTTCTACAGAATTAATTAATGTGTGGCCTGAATGCCCTAAACCTTCTATCATTCATCTTCTGAGTATACTTTTTCAGTCTGCAGATATTTACTTTAAAATTTTTATCTATCAAAGGAGCATGCAGTGTTATTCCGTGCAAAATAATTTTCCAAACATTGTACTATATAGCAATATACAATTTTCATTTTCCTTGTAACTGATTTAAATGGCAGACAATGTACACTTTTTTCCTTTAATTTTCAAAGGAAAATTATTCGCCTGATTATAACGAAAATGACAAATCCAAGAGGACGAGAAATATTATACTCGTTTTTAGAGCAATAAAAAATTTAAAAATAGGCAGTCATTGAGGACTGCCGACAGAAGTGAAAACTTAAAACTATGAAATAACAGTGGTTTTTTTTGGATATTCAAATTAATTGTAGTATCAAAAATTAAAATTTTTTGTAAATTAAAATCTTTAACATCAGTCTGGTTTTCACATCTATCGGCACTCCGAGCAACAATTATATACATTTTTATATGGTTTACTTATTAATTACTAATCCGCGGCAAAAATACTATCGAACAACTAGAAATTTGTTTTACCACGCTAGTAAGATAACTCCTAAGCCACTATGAAATACTCATTGCATGATGTATGGCAGAGGTCAAATATCAAAAATAAAAAATAAATAATATCAAATTTTTAAACGGAAATATTGATACGAATATTGGAAATATTTGAAAATACATGCTTTGTTTATGTTATTCATTTTTCTATATAAAAATATTAACATATTTAGTACTCACTTTTGTACTGCACAGTGATCCTACATTTGAACATTTAAAATAATGATCAAACTAAAACACAATTTAAACAATGCACAGTATACACACATTAAACTTTCCACGTAGTCAATTTAACTTTACTTATATACATATGCACAACACTAATGTTACAATAGATCATAAGTATTGCGTTAATTGTTAATACGGAAAGCCAAAATCGCGCTAGGGATCGAACACGCGATAGCAAATTCGGCAGTGTAAGAAACTCCAAAATAAAGTACGTAATCGATAAAAGTGTGTTAAATAGTATAAATAATAGTAGGCTATTACACACACGTATAATCTATACTTTCACTGCTGGCCACGCGCAACACGTCATACTTATAGCTACAGAGTCATACTGTTAACATTAGCATGTCGGTGACGCGAACTCATAAGATTTTACCCATCCAAAAATCGCGCTAGGGATCGAACACGCGATAGCAAATTCGGCAGTGTAAGAAACTCCAAAATAAAGTACGTAAACGATAAAAGTGTGTTAAATAGTATAAATAATAGTATTACACACAAGTATAATCTATACTTTCACTGCTGGCCACGCGCAACACGTCATACTTATAGCTACAGATATACTGTTAACATTAGCATGCCGACATTATCATGTTGGCATTAGCATGTCGGTGACGCGAACTCATAAGATTTTACCCATCCAAAAATCGCCCAACGTGCCTATAGAAGTTTTCACTTCAAAAATAACACATTTAAGTAAATAATTTTCAAAGTGGCATTTTGCCTACATAAAAGAATGATTTCCTTGTGATATTATAGGTGTACATCCAAAAGAATGGGGAGTATATAACGAATTAGTTTTAGCTACTCAGTGATATAACTAACTTCCTTTGTACCAAATGTAATCTCTTATTTTGAAATCGGTTTAAACTTATTTAAAACATACATTCCATTCTTAGTTAATCTGTGGCATGAATGACCTAAACCTTCAATCATTCACTTATACGAACATTTTAAATAGTAAAACTAGAATCCTCTATCACCAAAACCGTAGAGCATACCATAAAAAATTTCAAATTCACCCTTTCATCTACTCTTATATCTCCATTCATCATGATGTAATACAAAAATATATCTTTTCTTAATTATTTTTCCACTGTTACAGACTACCCATAAAAATGAAATAAATTATCCCTCTCTCTCAACTTCAATCACTTTACAAGTGTTTGTTTACTTACATTCTTTTACGATGTCTGTTAATTGATTCATTAAACATATTATCTTATTTTATTAATTCATTTCGAGGCGTATCAAAAATGTTTAGTACGTACTTCATAAAATAATCATTTATTAATAACGAAATGTCATTAAATTTCACTGGCCTATATAACACAGGAGTAATTTATTTGAAAACATATTTTGTAGTTACACAAATAACAAAGTGAATGATACACTTAGTGTTTAAGTTTATTAAATAACAGATATGTTTGTCATTTATGTATTTTGAATATGACACTTGCTTAATAATTTTAAATTGTAACATTAACCGTTTTGAAAAAATGTGATAACAATGCATAAAAGCGTTCGTTATAAATTTGTATTTGCTTTCTGATTTGATGCAAGTCTTTTTCGTATAAACTGAAGTCTTCGGATGGAGGGACTTGGCTCAATTAGAAACGATAATGCTAAAACTAATACCTTATTATGAAGTTAAACAAACATTACTCAATTAACGGTTGATTTAAACAAGTTTTAATCAATTAATATATAGCATTAACGTATAGTTGATAAGAAAATTTATAGCATTTATACAGTTCACTGCACTACAATTATGTATTACTATTTCAGTAGATATTGGTAACTTTATATCTAACAAAATACCTTAGTGAAATTCAAAACAATACGGAAAATTGATAGACATAAATGTGCTGAAGCTGAAGTGCATCATCTACGATGAAAAATTGTTTCTGTTCTTGAGATTTTGTTAATCCTATTTTATTAATATTTTCCATCCATTGTAAATTATTTTCTTTAACACTGACAGAAGGTAGTATACACGCCAGGCAGACACACACACATACAGTACATATCTAATAACTAGAGGTCCAAAACAATTTGTTTACAGTCCGGATCAGAACTTTCTAAAGAACCTGGAACCTGGGGGTTTTGAAGAGCTCTTTTTACTGGGCCGTTTTTGGAATGATCTACGGTAACCACTCCGTCATTACAATTTCGCACGACCGTGAGTAGAATTCTCTTCCTTCCACAGGTTCCAGTGGAACTGTTGTTTTCAATAGTTTCTGAAATTACATTTTGTAACGGCCCCTTAGGTTATGGCCGTTACTTAAATTTTAAAACTAGACGCTTGGCCTAGATGAAGCGAAAATGTGCTGGAGCCCAGAGACAGGACTTGCAATAAAACACTCATTTAAACCGTAACCACTTTTTATTAGTGTTTCCTCATTTCATAATCAAAACATATTTTGCTCAAACGATTGAATATGTGTAATAAATATAATAAGTAAGTAATAAGTTTCAGGTTACAGGCAATAACCAAGTATTGAGTATAACTATAATAACAGTGTTCAAACGATTGAATTCTTGTGTAATTCATAGCAGTTCTTAGTTTTCATTTTATCAACAATTCAAACGATTGAATTCTTGTGTAATTCATAGCAGTTCTTAGTTTCATTTTATCAACAAATACATATATATATATACAATCTGTCTTAATCACAATTACCAATAATATTAACAATAAAAATCAATCAAGCAGTATAACAAGTGGATGCTTTTTAACACAGTTAGGAATATAATTTTAATACACAGGTCTAACAAAATTTTAATCATTACAAATATGAAAATACGGATTATGTGTAGGCCTTTTATATCAATAAATATATATATATATTCTGTAGCGTGACAGAAATTCCACTACTAATTAATTCAATTAAGATAATAAACAATAATTACATTACATATAATAATATAATATCGAATGAAATTTAATGAATTCAAAGGAAAAAACCACTATAAAATAAGTACAATCATTTAATTATAACCATACCACTATTAAAAGGTCAAAGAAAAAATTAAGAGTAACTCATATTATAAAATCAGGAATTTACCCAGGAAGTTAGGAGCAGTAAACAAACTAGATACCACAATCTCAAGAAGAAAGAATCAGTTTAGGAGTGGTGAAACCACAAAATACCCCAAACACAAGAAGAAGGAAGAGTAGAGTTTATTATCAGGAAGTAAACAATACCCTGTTTAGTTAACGAAGAGCAAAGTCAGTATCAGAAAATAAATTAGATACTCCAAACCAAACATCAGTCAAGATAACACGAAGTACCTTGGTTTACCCAAGAGTGAAGACAAGAAAGAAGACAAGAAGAAAGGAAGAAATAGTATGGAAGAAACACCATTATAAAACCTATTATTAACTGCCATAAACCCCAAACCCATAGAAACAATTAAAGAAAGTATAACATCCCAAAACCCTATAAAATTATAATTATTAATAAACCAAAAGTGTTGTATAGTATGATAAGAGGTGCACCAACTAAAGTTATTGTGTGATAAAAAAAATAAACAAGTCTTAACAGTCCATGATGACTAAAGGTCTGGTCTGAGATAATAAGACTCAGTATATCAGAACCACCAGTGAAAGTGAACTAGTGTGAGTGTTTTTGGAAATACAATAAACTTAAAGTTGTAGTGGTACTATGACTTATCTATATATTATAAAACAACTTTTATATTTAATAATTTACAAATCATAAAATAATAAAATGGGAGATGTTTCCATTATTTTATTATTTTAATGTCACTTTGTTATTACAAGACATTTGTAGAAATGACCATAACTAAAGTATGGGTGGACATGTTTACTCAATAAGGGGATAATAAATAATAATGGTTTCGACCAGAAAGGACTGGAATTAATTTAAGTGTTCATAGGTTTAAAATGGCTATTTATTCACAGCCATGAACTCCATATGTGTGAAGGAGTTCTTAGTCAATAAGATTTATATGTGTTTAGAATAAATTATGTTTGTTAAATAACAGGATACATACCATTTAAAATGTTTCAGTAGGTATGCTGTGTTAATTAAAAAAAGAGTTAAATGTATGTTTTCAAACAATGTCAGCAATATGTTCAATTGTTTAGAATGCTGAGTAATATTCATTATTATTTTTATGTAACAGTAGTATTAATTAGATGCTACACATCACAATAAGTTTATAAACCATTTTATTTTTATGTCATAATAACTGTTTAAAGTCAGAGGAGGAGTAGGATTAAATTTATTTGAGAAAGCCAGAAATGTAAAATTCTAAACTCTAGGCCATTTAATGAATTCACAGAAACCATATAAACCAGTTAATTCACTTATAAATCCTGTAAACGGGCAAGATTTAGGTAAGGCAAATCAGTTAACAACTACTGTGAATGAACCTATGAGTTAAAATGATAATATGGAAATATACCTTAAATTATTGTAAATTTTTGAAATATATAAATTAATTATTTTTAAAGAGGAGTGTTAAATTCAGAGTTTATCACTAAAAACCAGTTCAAAGGTTCAATTTATATGTAATTAAGGAAAGGAAGAGAAATATGACCATTTGAAATTTATTATAATGGTATTAATAACAATTAAAATGGCAGAAAAATTATATGAAGGCGGAAACCAGTTTTTGAGCCTAGATTTCAAAAAAGAAAGAAATTTGGTAATTTCCACAAAAATGTCAACAGATATGGACTATAATATATCAATTTAAAAGGAATGAGATAATTAAATCAATGATAAGGTTAATAATTCATGAAAGTGAATAATCAACTAAATTAATTCCATATATAATGTATTTTTGTATCGTGTATATGGGAAGTCGGAATTATTTTAACAATACTTTTCAAATATTAACTGGGCCAGATTTTGACTAACGTGGAGGAAGTTAGTTAGTTCTTTGTTAATGATCAAGCTGAACAGTTTAAGGAAGATTGCGTTCCTTGAAACCGAGAAAATTGGAGTACTAAGGTTACCTAATAAATTCAGTGAAACGAGAGTTACGTAAATTAAACACTTTTCCAATTAAAACCACAGAAAACTTTAACCACAACAGTGAAAACAACACCAACACTACATAATACCAATGCATAAAAACAGTAAAACGACATATTTGTGATAATTCAATCTTCAACAGTATAACCGTTTTTTGCGTAGCGAACAAAGAGAAGTGAACACCAAAAACATATAACATAATTAACACCAGTGAACACTAAACATTCTTCCAGAATACACCAAACAACATATTAGACAGATTACACAAGTTCGGGGACATTTAAAACATATATGAAGTTAATTTTGCGGAGAGATTTTCTCGCGATGACATTGCAGTTAACCTCGTCATCTTTTTGAGCGGCCATCTTGGAAATGCCAACCAGTGCCAACAACATCGCCTGACTACAGAGCTTGCAGAATTGGTTTGACAACTCAACTATATTACATATTTTATAAAATTTATTCACATTTTGTTAGATAATAGTTATTGAAAACACTTTATTTGTAAATGTTATACTTTCTCGTTTACCCTTCTCTGACTGTTAATAATATAATCGCTCCAAGAACCTTTTCTAATACTTGTAATAATTTTTAACCTGTATGAACAAATCGATTATTTCCTGAGACGGAGTCGACAATTGCTCAAAATCGATTAAACATCGATCATTCTTTAACTTTGTTAATAAATCAATTTATTTCAATTGTTTGGATCTATAACTTATTTCACATGCTAGTTTAAGGTTTTATTATTGCAACGAGACTTCCTGAAGAAGAAAATATTTATAGGAAGTGAGATATTGGACCAGCACGAAAAATCATAAATCGATTGCTGACCGGAGTTAATCTGATTAACTCCGGACTTTGTTAAGATCTTCAAGAAGTGCTAAATAATTAATAATTACCTTATTAAATTTTAGAATTTCCATCAAAACATTAAAACAGAATTATTTCTCAATTACATACATCAATTAAAACATAAAAAAAATTTTTTGAGAATTTTTTTTTAATAAAATTTTTTCTTTCTTATCTTTATTTGTAACGACTGCATACAGGGATTTGTTACAAATTGACGCTCGCAACAGTGGGGCTTAAAAGAGTCAACAGCGGCTTGTTACCAAGCGACACTACCCACAGCGGAGCGAAACCTTACTAGCGTGGAGGTTTATTTAAACGAACCTCTTATTTTATTTGTACGAACGGTTACAAATTGGCGTCCAACTAGAGGGCTTAATAATTTAAGCCTGGCAGCGGTTATTTAATAGAAAAGAAGGAAAAATGCAAAGACGAGCTACTTCGAAGAAGAGGGCGGCAGAGGCAGAAAAGGAAGTTGACATGGGGGATAAGGAGGCAACACCCGTGGAGGATCTGGAAGGGTTACTACCCCTGGTGAAACCAAAACAACCCGCACCACCAGAGGAACAACCCGAAGTACCAACTCAAACAGGAGAAGTCAATGTCCCAGAGAAGGAGAAGGAGAAAACTAAAACAATGGAAGAGAAGATAATGGAAATGCTCTTGCAGATGAGTCAAGATTTAAATATGAAAATGGATGACAACAACAAGTCCACCAAGGAAGATTTGAGTGGAATAAACAAAAACATAGAATCCACGAAGGAAGGATTAAAGAATTTTGAAGAAAAGATGGAGGAAAACAACAAGGAAAGGAAAAAGGACAACCAATCCTTGAATAAGAAGATGGAAGACCTAAAGGAGGACAACCAATCCTTGAGTAGGAAGATGGAAAAGAAAATGGAAGAAAATAATAAGAATTTGGAAGAGAAGATGGAAGAAACCAGTAAGAAAATAGAAAGTGACAACCAACAATTAAAAGAAGAATTAAGGGAAAATAACAAGAAAATGGAAGAGACGATGGGTGAAAGGTTGGAAGAATTGAGAGGGGATAACCAACTGCTGAGAGAGGAACTAAGGGAAGTCAACCAGGAGAACATGAACAAGTTAGACGAGAGGATAGAGTTAGCGAAAGAGGAGTTGAATAAAAAGATAACAGACACGAAGAAATCCATCGTCAAAAAGTTAGAACAGGAAGTCGTGGTTGTAAACCAGCAGATCAGGGAAGTGGACGAAAGATGTCGTCAGACAGAAAATGAAGTACTGGAAGTTCGGGAGGTAATAAATAAAGAGATCACCCAAGTCAGGGAACACCAGAGGACTAAACTGGAGGAAAACAAAATTTTTGCCCTGGAAGAAATAAATAAAGTGCGGACACATGTCACCGAAAGATGCGACGGCGTGGAAGCCGCTATGACGAACATCACGGGACAAGTGCGACAGAGTCAGGAGGAAATAGAATTGATAAGAAACCGACCAACTGGCTATAATAATTTCCCCGTATCTGAGAATAGAGAATGGCTTAATTTCAGGCAGTATAAGCGGAAGCCCATGGAGTTCTTGGCCCGCATAGAGGAGTACCTGGAAAAGCATAGAGGGAACCGATGGGTCCAGAACCGGGAAATCCTAGACGAGTCGTTTCGGGAGGTGAATGACCATTGGTGGATGGCCAACCGAAGCGACATCGAAAGCTATCAACAATTTAAAAGCCTCTTCAAGGCTAAGTATTGGTCGGAAACGACTCAAAACTTAATAAGGGATAACATATGCCACGGCCATTACAAACCACAAGTCGGTAGTTCAATGACGGCATATTTCCTCGGCAAGGTATGTATGGCCAAACATTTAGAACCGGCCATACCTGAGGAGTGCCTAATAAATAAGCTGTCATACCATTATGACGAGGAAGTAATTCGAGCGAGGAGAGGCAGCCAAATCAAAACAATTCAGGCAATGACCGAACTCCTCGAGAACTACGAGAACGAGGAATACTACCGACAAACCCGGAGAAGAAACGATAGGCCCGAACCCAGGACGTATCCAAACAACAACCTGGGTACGAACAACACCAACACTGGGTACCAAGGAGGCCGTGCATACCCGCAAAATAATAGTTTTAACAATACTAATCATAATAATAATAATAATAATAATAATAATACGGGTCCAAACCATCCGAACCCGAGTCGACCCACTAATGGTTATCAGGGTAACCGAAATCCCTACCCTCCTAACCCTAATAGTCAAAGAAGCCCCAATTATGGTAATGATCGTTACCATAATAATAACAATCGGGTAAGTCCAAATAATGGTAATCCTAGTAATAATAGGTTTTCCCGGCCACGAGTGAATTTCATACGAGCAGTAGATGGTCGCCAGCGAAGATACTACAACAATAGAAGAAACAGCTACCGTGAATATGAAGATAGGCGGAGGAGCCTGGAACGAGACCAACCAAGGTACTATCCGGCGAGAAGGAGTACTAGTTTGGACGATGCTGAACGGAGGACCAACAACGAACGACCGGAAGACCACAGGACAGATCGACAGGGGCCCACTCTAAGCATCCCAAATGATGCTTCAACAAGTACGGCACCACGGAACAATGATGTCGAGCCTTTAAACGGGCGCAGGCAGTAATAAATCGCCAGAACCCGTTACTGCTCCTAAATACTGGGTATCATAATGATGAGTTTACTAGAACAAATAATAATAATCGTATCACGGTCATAGGGTGTAACTACCTCAAGGACATCCGACATGAGTTATTGGAAGAGGACGACAATAATCCCACCAGTAACTTTAACAATGAGATCATACATGTCAACGCGGAGGTAGAAGGCATCCCCGCTAGGTTGATGATCGATACTGGTTCAAACGTATCAATTATAAGTACGACTGAGTTGGAGAGAATACAGCGAGAGTGCGGAAGAACTTTACCAACGTTGCCATTAAACAATGTTATTTTGTTGGGTGCAACCGGCCGACAAAATAAAACAATACGAAGGCAAGTCTCCGCCAGTGTGATGAGCTGCGGTATAGCAATAGATATGGAACTCTTGGTAGCGAGCGGACTGCCGTTTAATATACTGGTCGGGTGTGATGTGCTCAGGCGGAATTCCGCCATAATTGATTTGAGAACCGAGAAATTATCTTTATTTACCAACGGACATACTTGGACGGCTAACTTGGTTGGTAGTGACCACGTCATTCCCGATAGTATCCACCAACAAATTCGCAAAATTAACTATTTACATCCCACATCTATAATTGAACAAAAGATAGACGACACCTCCAATGAAGACTTATGGTCACAAAAAATTCAGGAGATCAGGGATTTCCGGAGTGGTATAACCGGAGAAAAATTAAACCCAAACCAAGCGAACAAATTAATCGAAATCTATAAAAAATATAAATCAGTCTTTTCTGACGAGCCCGGTAAAGTAAAACACTTCCAGTGTACTCTACAGTTCCGAGACACAGTGGACTTTAACTGGAAGTCTTACCCCATCGCGCAATCACGAAAGGAAGCAGTAAGAGCTGAAATAAAACAAATGATTAACCGTGACATAATAGAGAGTAGCCAATCCCCATATACAAGTCCTATCGTGGCTATTCCTAAGAAAAACGGACAAGTCCGTTTGTGCCTAGATGCGCGTGAAATAAATAAAATGATCATAAATGACAGGACTTCGCCCGGTGAGATTGAAGAGATTTTGAAACGGTTCCACGGCACCAAGTACTTTAGTACCTGGGATACGGTGTGCGGGTACTGGCAGGTGGAATTACATCCACAGAGTCGCCAGTATCTGGCCTTTATATTCGAAGGGCGGAACTACCAGTTTAAGAGGTTGCCCTTCGGACTTGTAAATTCAGTCGCAGTCTTTGTGCACTGCATGGACCAGATACTTGGCCAAGAAGCACTACAGTTCACCACCGTATACGTTGATGACTTGCTAGTGTCCTCAGAAACTTGGGAGGAACACTGCTACCGTGTGGAACACGTACTAAAGAAGCTAGCGGCGAATAATATTACGCTAAAATTAGCAAAATCTCATTTTATCGCCAAGGAAATTCAATTCTTGGGTTTCATCTTGAACGACCAGGGAATCTTACCGTCGGCTGAAAAAGTCGAAGCGATTCAAAACTTTCCTACACCTAAGAATCGAAGGCAATTACAGTCATTCCTGGGACTCTGTAATTACTACCGCAAGTTCCAGGAAAAGTACTCTGAACTGACCGCCAGATTTCAGCCGCAACTGTCATCCAAAAATAAATGGATATGAAGTACAGAACAACACAATATATTATCATTAATTAAACAAAAATTCCTTGTACCTATTATACTTCGCCATCCGGATTTCAGCAAACCGTTCTTTCTTAATTGCGATGCCAGTGACATCAGCCTCGGCACTACACTGTATCAGGAGGATGAGGAGGGCGAAAATCTCGTGATCTGCTTTGCCAGTAGAGCATTGAATCAGTGTGAGAAGAATTACCACGTTACGGAAAAGGAATTGTTAAATGTAGTGTTCGCGTGTGGAAAATTCCGCACTTATATCCTTGGTTACTCCGTTACCGTCCGGACAGACCATAAGTCAATATAGTTCCTAAAGAGATGTAAGTTAAGCCACGGAAGGTTGACACGGTGGATACTATTGCTGCAAGAGTATGACCTTAAGTGGGAGTACATCCCGGAAAGAAGAATGTCGTCGCGGACGTGTTGTCTAGGGTAGACATTGATAACAGACGTTCGAAGGGGAAAAGGAGAGTATACTTAAAGTATACCATATTCTAAGCAACAGCGTCGGTCTACCATCAATTTTGGAACACCTGAGCACACACCAACAAGCTGACCCGAAGTTAATCTCTATTATAACAAGATTGGAAGCAGGGGACGAGACTATCGCCCAATATTATAAAATCCATAACGGAATACTGTTTTTAAGACCATCTTTATATAAGGAAGAATGGAAGGTTATCATTCCAACCCATATCGAAAAGGAGATAGTGTATAATTATCATGTTCGATATGGGCATATGGGCGCCTTAAAGGTGGTAAAGGCCCTGGAAGAGAGCTGCCACATAAAAGATATTAATCGGAAGGTACGAAAGTACATAAAGAATTGCCGCATTTGCCAACTCGTGAAGACCAACAACGAGAAAAAAGAAGGGCAAATGATTCCGATAACCTCTCAATCGAAACTAGAGAAAGTATTCCTGGACATCTGTGGGCCATTTCCCCGCAGTGGGGGCCGTCACAGATACAAATATCTAGTCATCGTGATGGACCATTTTACCAAGTTCATCAAGCTATACCCAGCGAATCGGGCGACTACAATTAAGATTCTCGACATCTTGACCAACCAGTACTTCCCAAACGTCGGAAAACCAGTTTCGATCATCACCGATCACGGAACACAATTCAAGGGGAGAAAATGGCGGGATACACTACTGTCGATGGGGGTTCATACCTACAAAACATCGGTATACCACCCGAGCAGTAACCCGGCCGAAAGAGTATTGCGAGAGGTGGGGCGCCTATTACGGACGTATTGCCACGATCAACAGAGGAGGTGGCAAGAATATCTGGAGGCCACAGAAGAATTCCTCAACCTGGCATACCGCCCAGCCATAGGAATAACCCCATACTCTGCCATGTACGAAAGACAACCCCCAAGGGAGATCGAGGAAATATTGGAGTTCCCAAGAGAGAATAGATATATCTTTAATAAAGTTAAATTATATAATAAGGTGGCCGAAGATCAGAAGAAACGGCGGATTAAATACAATAAAAGTATGGGTAAGGTCATTACCTATACAATTGAAGAGAAGGTTTTGTTGAAGAATAGGGAGTTACCCAGCTCATTAGAAGGGATAACTAAAAAATTATTGCTTTTGTACACTGGACCCTTTATAATCTCCAAAAACAATAATAACAACACTTACGAAATAAAGGAGATGGGTTCCAATAAAATTAAGGGTGTCTATAATCAGGCATCCATGAAGAAATATTTTGAATAAACGCCTAAATTCTAAAAAGATTGTAAGAACACCTTACATACAATTATTTGAGAAAAAACTTAATTGGAAATAATATAAATATAAGAAGAAGGAGAGAATTTATGAAAAAATCTTCTAAATTCTAAAAATAAAGTAAGGACCATTACTAACGAAGGATTTGAAAAACTTTATGGAACAATATAAAAAGAGAATTTTGACTGAATCGACAAAATTCCAAAACAAAGTAAGCACACCTTACATACCAAAGATTTGAGAAACTTTATGGAATAATATAAGAAGAATTTTGAAGTAAACGCCTAAATTCTAAAAAGATTGTAAGAACACCTTACATACAATTATTTGAGAAAAAACTTATTTGGAAATAATATAAATATAAGAAGAAGGAGAGAATTTTTGAAAAAATCATCTAAATTCTAAAAATAAAGTAAGGACCATTACTAACCGAGAATTTGAAAAACTTTATGGAACAATTTAAAAGAGAATTTTGACTTAATCGATAAAATTTAAAAATATAGTAAGTACACCTTACAAGACAATTATTTGTGAAAACTTTATGGAAATATAAGTGAAGAATTTAGATATAAACCGTATAAATTTAAAAATATTGTAAGCAAACCTTACAAGCCAATTATTGGTGAAAACTTTATAGAAATATAAGAAGAATGAATTTTGACTTACTCATCAAAAATTAAAAATAAAGTGTAAGCACAACTTACCAGCCAATTAATTATAAAACACTTTGGTGAAATAAACAGAAGAGAATTAATACCATATTTATGGTAATCATAAAATATATTTACCATGTTTATAAAGGATCATAATGAGATGAATAAAGGAAACAGAATTTAGAATTAAAACAAATGATTCTGGAGAAGTATGATCATGTCTAATTTCAATATAAAGTGTAAAAAACTTTCCATAAAATGATACCAAAGGGAATAAAAATATGTGATACGATTTGAGTAATTAAATATAATAAAATACAGAAATTTGTGTGGAATTATGAGGTAATAAAACTTTGAAGTGGTATGAGGAGAAATTATGACCTCATTATCAAATTAATTAAAACATTCATTCGAAAGAACAATAACCATGACAGGAGTAATGTGAGAATAATATCAAAATATGATGTAATTAAACAAATTAATATGAAATGATAATGAATTAAATGTCAATTGTAGTAACGACAGTTATAAGAAAGTTCTAGAACATAGAACAAGTGGAACTAATAAAAACAGAGTAACAAACTAAAAATGTCATAAAAATATGCTAATATAAACCAATGCAGATTGTAATAAAAAAACCAGAAGGTAATAAAGCTTTAGTAACCAAAAACTTTATATGATAAGAAAGGTTGAAAAATGTACTAATAAGAGAGCTTCCTACCATAATATCAAATGAATGAAACATCAAGTTAAAGAGTCAGAAGAACAACTGAGATAGGAATATTAAAATCTCTGAGCAATATAATAAGTAATAAGTGAAGTATCCCAAAGATATTTTTTAGTAACAAATGCGTACTATTCTGAATAATTTTTTAATCTGTCTGTAGATAATTCCAGCAGTATTAATATGTTTTTTGAGCAGAGATGATTTGCCTCTGTACTCAAATATGTGTGAAGTATTGGACAGCAGAGGAAGTAGCGTACAGTGCCTCTCTGAACTGAACCAGCTCACAAAGTAGGGAACGTTAGGGAGGAAATATACCAAGGAGAAAATACTAAGAAGAAATATGAAAATAAAATAATAAATATGAAACTCAGATGACTATTACTATCAAGGAAGATCAAGTGAGAATGAGAAGAATATAAGCTCAAATATATATAAGGAAATTTTTAAAATGGAAGGAAGTCAAGAATAATAACAAACCTAGAATAATTATCATAAGCAATTGTTTCAGACAAAGCAAGTATAGTCTGAAAAAATCACTTCTGGAGAAGGGCATTCTGTAGCGTGACAGAAATTCCACTACTAATTAATTCAATTAAGATAATAAACAATAATTACATTACATATAATAATATAATATCGAATGAAATTTAATGAATTCAAAGGAAGAAACCACTATAAAATAAGAACAATCATTTAATTATAACCATACCACTATTAAAAGGTCAAAGGAAAAATTAAGAGTAACTCATATTATAAAATCAGGAATTTACCCAGGAAGTTAGGAGCAGTAAACAAACTAGATACCACAATCTCAAGAAGAAAGAATCAGTTTAGGAGTGGTGAAACCACAAAATACCCCAAACACAAGAAGAAGGAAGAGTAGAGTTTATTATCAGGAAGTAAACAATACCCTGTTTAGTTAACGAAGAGCAAAGTCAGTATCAGAAAATAAATTAGATACTCCAAACCAAACATCAGTCAAGATAACACGAAGTACCTTGGTTTACCCAAGAGTGAAGACAAGAAAGAAGACAAGAAGAAAGGAAGAAATAGTATGGAAGAAACACCATTATAAAACCTATTATTAACTGCCATAAACCCCAAACCCATAGAAACAATTAAAGAAAGTATAACATCCCAAAACCCTATAAAATTATAATTATTAATAAACCAAAAGTGTTGTATAGTATGATAAGAGGTGCACCAACTAAAGTTATTGTGTGATAAAAAAAATAAACAAGTCTTAACAGTCCATGATGACTAAAGGTCTGGTCTGAGATAATAAGACTCAGTATATCAGAACCACCAGTGAAAGTGAACTAGTGTGAGTGTTTTTGGAAATACAATAAACTTAAAGTTGTAGTGGTACTATGACTTATCTATATATTATAAAACAACTTTTATAATTAATAATTTACAAATCATAAAATAATAAAATGGAAGATGTTTCCATTATTTTATTATTTTAATGTCACTTTGTTATTACAAGACATTTGTAGAAATGACCATAACTAAAGTATGGATGGACATGTTTACTCAATAAGGGGATAATAAATAATAATGGTTTCGACCAGAAAGGACTGGAATTAATTTAAGTGTTCATAGGTTTAAAATGTTTAAAATGGCTATTTATTCACAGCCATGAACTCCATATGTGTGAAGGAGTTCTTAGTCAATAAGATTTATATGTGTTTAGAATAAATTATGTTTGTTAAATAACAGGATACATACCATTTAAAATGTTTCAGTAGGTATGCTGTGTTAATTAAAAAAAGAGTTAAATGTATGTTTTCAAACAATGTCAGCAATATGTTCAATTGTTTAGAATGCTGAGTAATATTCATTATTATTTTTATGTAACAGTAGTATTAATTAGATGCTACACATCACAATAAGTTTATAAACCATTTTATTTTTATGTCATAATAACTGTTTAAAGTCAGAGGAGGAGTAGGATTAAATTTATTTGAGAAAGCCAGAAATGTAAAATTCTAAACTCTAGGCCATTTAATGAATTCACAGAAACCATATAAACCAGTTAATTCACTTATAAATCCTGTAAACGGGCAAGATTTAGGTAAGGCAAATCAGTTAACAACTACTGTGAATGAACCTATGAGTTAAAATGATAATATGGAAATATACCTTAAATTATTGTAAATTTTTGAAATATATAAATTAATTATTTTTAAAGAGGAGTGTTAAATTCAGAGTTTATCACTAAAAACCAGTTCAGAGGTTCAATTTATATGTAATTAAGGAAAGGAAGAGAAATATGACCATTTGAAATTTATTATAATGGTATTAATAACAATTAAAATGGCAGAAAAATTATATGAAGGCGGAAACCAGTTTTTGAGCCTAGATTTCAAAAAAGAAAGAAATTTGGTAATTTCCACAAAAATGTCAACAGATATGGACTATAATATATCAATTTAAAAGGAATGAGATAATTAAACCAATGATAAGGTTAATAATTCATGAAAGTGAATAATCAACTAAATTAATTCCATATATAATGTATTTTTGTATCGTGTATATGGGAAGTCGGAATTATTTTAACAATACTTTTCAAATATTAACTGGGCCAGATTTTGACTAACGTGGAGGAAGTTAGTTAGTTCTTTGTTAATGATCAAGCTGAACAGTTTAAGGAAGATTGCGTTCCTTGAAACCGAGAAAATTGGAGTACTAAGGTTACCTAATAAATTCAGTGAAACGAGAGTTACGTAAATTAAACACTTTTCCAATTAAAACCACAGAAAACTTTAACCACAACAGTGAAAACAACACCAACACTACATAATACCAATGCATAAAAACAGAAAAAGACATATTTGTGATAATTCAATCTTCAACAGTATAACCGTTTTTTGCGTAGCGAACAAAGAGAAGTGAACACCAAAAACATATAACATAATTAACACCAGTGAACACTAAACATTCTTCCAGAATACACCAAACAACATATTAGACAGATTACACAAGTTCGGGGACATTTAAAACATATATGAAGTTAATTTTGCGGAGAGATTTTCTCGCGACGACATTGCAGTTAACCTCGTCATCTTTTTGAGCGGCCATCTTGGAAATGCCAACCAGTGCCAACAACATCGCCTGACTACAGAGCTTGCAGAATTGGTTTGACAACTCAACTATATTACATATTTTATAAAATTTATTCACATTTTGTTAGATAATAGTTATTGAAAACACTTTATTTGTAAATGTTATACTTTCTCGTTTACCCTTCTCTGACTGTTAATAATATAATCGCTCCAAGAACCTTTTCTAATACTTGTAATAATTTTTAACCTGTATGAACAAATCGATTATTTCCTGAGACGGAGTCGACAATTGCTCAAAATCGATTAAACATCGATCATTCTTTAACTTTGTTAATAAATCAATTTATTTCAATTGTTTGGATCTATAACTTATTTCACATGCTAGTTTAAGGTTTTATTATTGCAACGAGACTTCCTGAAGAAGAAAATATTTATAGGAAGTGAGATATTGGACCAGCACGAAAAATCATAAATCGATTGCTGACCGGAGTTAATCTGATTAACTCCGGACTTTGTTAAGATCTTCAAGAAGTGCTAAATAATTAATAATTACCTTATTAAATTTTAGAATTTCCATCAAAACATTAAAACAGAATTGTTTCTCAATTACATACATCAATTAAAACATAAAAAAATTTTTTTTGAGAATTTTTTTTTAATAAAATTTTTTCTTTCTTATCTTTATTTGTAACGACTGCATACAGTGATTTGTTACAAATTGACGCTCGCAACAGTGGGGCTTAAAAGAGTCAACAGCGGCTTGTTACCAAGCGACACTACCCACAGCGGAGCGAAACCTTACTAGCGTGGAGGTTTATTTAAACGAACCTCTTATTTTATTTGTACGAACGGTTACAAATTGGCGTCCAACTAGAGGGCTTAATAATTTAAGCCTGGCAGCGGTTATTTAATAGAAAAGAAGGAAAAATGCAAAGACGAGCTACTTCGAAGAAGAGGGCGGCAGAGGCAGAAAAGGAAGTTGACATGGGGGATAAGGAGGCAACACCCGTGGAGGATCTGGAAGGGTTACTACCCCTGGTGAAACCAAAACAACCCGCACCACCAGAGGAACAACCCGAAGTACCAACTCAAACAGGAGAAGTCAATGTCCCAGAGAAGGAGAAGGAGAAAACTAAAACAATGGAAGAGAAGATAATGGAAATGCTCTTGCAGATGAGTCAAGATTTAAATATGAAAATGGATGACAACAACAAGTCCACCAAGGAAGATTTGAGTGGAATAAACAAAAACATAGAATCCACGAAGGAAGGATTAAAGAATTTTGAAGAAAAGATGGAGGAAAACAACAAGGAAAGGAAAAAGGACAACCAATCCTTGAATAAGAAGATGGAAGACCTAAAGGAGGACAACCAATCCTTGAGTAGGAAGATGGAAAAGAAAATGGAAGAAAATAATAAGAATTTGGAAGAGAAGATGGAAGAAACCAGTAAGAAAATAGAAAGTGACAACCAACAATTAAAAGAAGAATTAAGGGAAAATAACAAGAAAATGGAAGAGACGATGGGTGAAAGGTTGGAAGAATTGAGAGGGGATAACCAACTGCTGAGAGAGGAACTAAGGGAAGTCAACCAGGAGAACATGAACAAGTTAGACGAGAGGATCGAGTTAGCGAAAGAGGAGTTGAATAAAAAGATAACAGACACGAAGAAATCCATCGTCAAAAAGTTAGAACAGGAAGTCGTGGTTGTAAACCAGCAGATCAGGGAAGTGGACGAAAGATGTCGTCAGACAGAAAATGAAGTACTGGAAGTTCGGGAGGTAATAAATAAAGAGATCACCCAAGTCAGGGAACACCAGAGGACTAAACTGGAGGAAAACAAAATTTTTGCCCTGGAAGAAATAAATAAAGTGCGGACACATGTCACCGAAAGATGCGACGGCGTGGAAGCCGCTATGACGAACATCACGGGACAAGTGCGACAGAGTCAGGAGGAAATAGAATTGATAAGAAACCGACCAACTGGCTATAATAATTTCCCCGTATCTGAGAATAGAGAATGGCTTAATTTCAGGCAGTATAAGCGGAAGCCCATGGAGTTCTTGGCCCGCATAGAGGAGTACCTGGAAAAGCATAGAGGGAACCGATGGGTCCAGAACCGGGAAATCCTAGACGAGTCGTTTCGGGAGGTGAATGACCATTGGTGGATGGCCAACCGAAGCGACATCGAAAGCTATCAACAATTTAAAAGCCTCTTCAAGGCTAAGTATTGGTCGGAAACGACTCAAAACTTAATAAGGGATAACATATGCCACGGCCATTACAAACCACAAGTCGGTAGTTCAATGACGGCATATTTCCTCGGCAAGGTATGTATGGCCAAACATTTAGAACCGGCCATACCTGAGGAGTGCCTAATAAATAAGCTGTCATACCATTATGACGAGGAAGTAATTCGAGCGAGGAGAGGCAGCCAAATCAAAACAATTCAGGCAATGACCGAACTCCTCGAGAACTACGAGAACGAGGAATACTACCGACAAACCCGGAGAAGAAACGATAGGCCCGAACCCAGGACGTATCCAAACAACAACCTGGGTACGAACAACACCAACACTGGGTACCAAGGAGGCCGTGCATACCCGCAAAATAATAGTTTTAACAATACTAATCATAATAATAATAATAATAATAATAATAATACGGGTCCAAACCATCCGAACCCGAGTCGACCCACTAATGGTTATCAGGGTAACCGAAATCCCTACCCTCCTAACCCTAATAGTCAAAGAAGCCCCAATTATGGTAATGATCGTTACCATAATAATAACAATCGGGTAAGTCCAAATAATGGTAATCCTAGTAATAATAGGTTTTCCCGGCCACGAGTGAATTTCATACGAGCAGTAGATGGTCGCCAGCGAAGATACTACAACAATAGAAGAAACAGCTACCGTGAATATGAAGATAGGCGGAGGAGCCTGGAACGAGACCAACCAAGGTACTATCCGGCGAGAAGGAGTACTAGTTTGGACGATGCTGAACGGAGACCAACAACGAACGACCGGAAGACCACAGGACAGATCGACAGGGGCCCACTCTAAGCAAGTTAGTTAGTTCTTTGTTAATGATCAAGCTGAACAGTTTAAGGAAGATTGCGTTCCTTGAAACCGAGAAAATTGGAGTACTAAGGTTACCTAATAAATTCAGTGAAACGAGAGTTACGTAAATTAAACACTTTTCCAATTAAAACTACAGAAAACTTTAACCACAACAGTGAAAACAACACCAACACTACATAATACCAATGCATAAAAACAGTAAAATGACATATTTGTGATAATTCAATCTTGAACAGTATAACCGTTTTTTGCGTAGCGAACAAAGAGAAGTGAACACCTAAAACATATAACATAATTAACACCAGTGAACACTAAACATTCTTCCAGAATACACCAAACAACATATTAGACAGATTACACAAGTTCGGGGACATTTAAAACATATATGAAGTTAATTTTGCGGAGAGATTTTCTCGCGACGACATTGCAGTTAACCTCGTCATCTTTTTGAGCGGCCATCTTGGAAATGCCAACCAGTGCCAACAACATCGCCTGACTACAGAGCTTGCAGAATTGGTTTGACAACTCAACTATATTACATATTTTATAAAATTTATTCACATTTTGTTAGATAATAGTTATTGAAAACACTTTATTTGTAAATGTTATACTTTCTCGTTTACCCTTCTCTGACTATTAATAATATAATCGCTCCAAGAACCTTTTCTAATACTTGTAATAATTTTTAACCTGTATGAACAAATCGATTATTTCCTGAGACGGAGTCGACAATTGCTCAAAATCGATTAAACATCGATCATTCTTTAACTTTGTTAATAAATCAATTTATTTCAATTGTTTGGATCTATAACTTATTTCACATGCTAGTTTAAGGTTTTATTATTGCAACGAGACTTCCTGAAGAAGAAAATATTTATAGGAAGTGAGATATTGGACCAGCACGAAAAATCATAAATCGATTGCTGACCGGAGTTAATCTGATTAACTCCGGACTTTGTTAAGATCTTCAAGAAGTGCTAAATAATTAATAATTACCTTATTAAATTTTAGAATTTCCATCAAAACATTAAAACAGAATTATTTCTCAATTACGTACATCAATTAAAACATAAAAAATTTTTTTTTTGAAATTTTTTTTTTAAATCAAATTTTTTCTTTCTTATCTTTATTTGTAACGACTGCATACAGGGATTTGTTACAAATTGACGCTCGCAACAGTGGGGCTTAAAAGAGTCAACAGCGGCTTGTTACCAAGCGACACTACCCACAGCGGAGCGAAACCTTACTAGCGTGGAGGTTTATTTAAACGAACCTCTTATTTTATTTGTACGAACGGTTACAATATATATATACACAATCTGTATTAATCACAATTGCCAATACTAGTAACAATAAAATTAATCAAGCAGTATAACAAGTGGATCTTTTTAGCACAGTTAATAATATAAATCACAAATAGGCCTACATATATATCCACAGGACTTGTTCTAACAAAATTTTTAATCATTATAATTATGAAAATTCACACTGTTTATATGTATGCTTTCTTTTATGATTTGAAAACCGGTGGAGTATCTTATTGGAGAAAATATTGTAATATGTTGAAAATATGTTGTATTGTGTTGTGTGGTCATGGTGCTGGTGAGTTCCGAACTCCTGCTTGTCTCCTTCTAGGCAGCTGTCTTTTTGATGTTGTGGAGCATCTCTAAGTCTGGCGGCAATGGGGAGCGTTCTAGTGTACAGCTCTGCCGATGGTGACGGATGTTGTTGTCGTCATCTCTCCAGTTCCCCTTGTCTCGGCTGGGCGAGGACCCTGAGGCACGTTATAAAATTACGAACTCATAATAGTAGAACAAATTGTTTGCCACGCCGTCAGACCTCGAAACGTCCAGTCGAAAGGATTGAGATGAAATGAGAGCGAACAGCTTGGTCTTCTAACTGACCATGCCACAGAAAAAACTTGTTGAGGATTGAGAAACAGCTGATGCGGGTAGCTGAATTACATCGCCGTAGCGCGGCAACCTTGATCAAGTCAGCTTTGTCTCCCCACGGCTACACAGTGGCGGCATTTCAAGTTTAAATCATGCCGGGAAAATTCAAATCCCGGCACACCCTCACTTCAAAAGGGCCACATGGTTGCCACAAAAATCAAATCAATCCACAGCCACTTGGCTACATCACCAGGACAATCACAGTCCTCTTGGCTGCTTTGGCGAATCTCAGAAAAATACCGCTCTTAGGAAGACAGAGGCTCCGAGGAAAACTAAACAAGAAGAAGGAAGAACTGGAACTGTGTGGGTGCATGTGTGCCTGAGTGTGTACGTGTGTAAGTGTGCGGTAACTGCATGCTGACTTGATCAGGGTCAGCATACAGGGACAAGAGACAGAAGACGAAAAGGAGAAAGACAAGAATCGCGAGGTCTAGAGCTCTGACCTCCTAAGGCCTCCCCAAACTCACAAACTGAGAACCAAAGAGCCAAATTAACACATAAACCAGGGCAACCTTTCTACCACCACTCACATACTTATACCACAAGGCAAAACTTCAACCTTGATATGTGGGTGGTTAATTTCTCTGCATCACTGCCGGGATCCCCCAACTTCGCCATCACTGGTGACACAAACCTAAGAATGCGGTATGGACCGCACCAACGATAACACAACTCGGAAATTATTGACAGAATTCTGTCGTAGCTGAGACAATCGGGTGGAAACAAAACCTTCCGCCTTAATTTCTGACATTTTCAATCTTTATATACAAAACAAACACAAAGGTTGTTTTCCTGAAGATAGGTTAATAGTAATTAGTGAATAGCTATTAAAGATGTCCACTATTCCACCGCCCCTTCCCAAAATCAACGAACTGAATATTTCAAAACTTAACTCTACACAGAAAACACCAACTGAAATAATCACAAAGTTGTAACATGTTAATAAACCACACTTTCCAAATTTCCTAACCTAACATCCTGCCGACCGACGCTCCATATTATACATTGATAACATATTGATGGATCCAGGATTCTTGAATATGGGAATTACCTTTCCAATCCGCCAATCGTCAGGAACATGACCAGTGGTCCAGCATAGATTCATGAACTGCAGCAAAACGATCATGCAGCAAGCCTGGTGGATACTTTATAAGCTTCACGCTCAGCCCATCAGTGCCCGGTGCTTTTCTGTTTTTACAGCGGTGTAGTGCAGTTACAATTCATCCATTGATATTGGTTCCACACAATCACTGAATATCAGCAAAGGTTGTTTCTTCTAGTTGATCCTGGGGCCATAGCTGCCCATAGTATTCAATTCATTGTTGTTCTGAGATATTACTGATCTTCGTGTTATCCCTTTCCGTTCGATTTAAATGTCTCACTATTCTGTGAGCATTCTCCTGCCTGCCAAGTACATCGTGTTCTATATTACTTACATATTTATCCCATGTACTTCGCTTGATTTTCCTGACTTCTCTTCTGGCAATGGCACAGCAGCGCTTATATTCACACCTTGTCTGATTAGTGTTTTAGGCTAGATGTTTCAGGTATGCCTGCTTTTTATAATCTATTATTTGTCTAATATTGTCATCCCATACCTTTAGGCCCCGGTTTCCATACCTTTTACGTCTCGTCTCCAATGCTTCAAATTCTGCCTGTGATACGACATCTCTGATGTTACCCCATTCTTGATTTATATTGCTACTGATGGGTTTTTGTTGTGTAAACTGACTCAACCGGGTCTGATACAGGTATCTTATACTTTCATCTTGGAGCAGGTGTACGTTAAAAGTTTGCTTGGAGCACTGGCGCTCTGTAGGTCGACCCTTTCTCCATCTACCTGGAATACTAATTTTTGATATGACTAGGAAATGGTCAGACTAAAAGTCACATCCTCTAAAAACCCTAGTATCCTCCACTAAATTTCATAATTTCCCATTAACTAAAAGATAATCAATTATTGAATGAGATCTCTTGCTTGCTAGAAAGAGATATTTATGTATCTCTTTATACGGAAAGAATGTGTTGGTTATCCTAAAACTGTTGATGCGGCAAAATCGATGAGGCGTCGTCATTTCCATCTTCCATTCTTTTGCCATGGCATCCCATTATATTTCTTATAGGGAAGTTTCCAACACTTGCATTGAAATCCCCAGCTATTATCACAGCTATTATCCCCAGCTATATCACGGCAACTTTTGATCCGTCCGGCTAGTCCTTATTTGAGACAATTTAGTAATGAATACGTTCTCTGGATATGTTACTAGTACATCGCATGGTACAACGTATGTTGGGGCTGTCACCTTCAGGCTTAATGACCAGCCCGACTTTCTGTCTGGGTGTTCTCCCATAAACTGGCTGTCTTACCAGACTATAGAGACCAGTTTTCCCTGTTGAAATATCCATAAGGATCTCTAATGTTGTTGTTTCTTCTTGCCTCCCACATCCTACGTCGCCCGTCGTTGACCGATGGAAGGTCACCATCTTTAGGGGAAATATCTCACCCCCAGCCTGTATCACAATACATAAGGATTGGAAGACATAAAAATAGAAAACTAAAACCAATGTAAGATTAGAACATAAATGGAAAATTTTAAGAAGAGCAATCACAGAAACTGTACAAAATGAGAAAGTAAGATTATTGAAAATAAACGCAGCATGAGAAAGCAGAGGAAGGGGAACAGGAATATAGAAATGTACATCAAAATAGAAATGGTGAAGCAAAGGAAATCTGTTGAACAAATGTATTTAGTATTATACACAAAGTAGAGATGAGTTATTCAAGCTAATCAAGTTTCACAGTACGGTAAATCAGTAAGTACACACGCATGCCGCATTTGTTTAATGTGAGTGTATATAGTATTCCGTTTAATATTTTTTACAATTACACAACACATGATTAGTAACTGTACTTATAAATTTTTAATGTTTACATATTTGTGGGTAAGCAGAAATGAAAAAATTATCTTACTTTATCTTATAAGACATTGAACAAAGTTAATGTAGACACTTCTGACATACGATTAAGTCTGATTGTTGTCAAACAAAAATTGTTATGGTCAATATCTATTACCTATTTTAGCAAACGCTCTTCACAACTTTCACAGCATAATTGTAAGTCAAAATTGTAATAAATCATAAGAAGGCGAAAATCGAACAAACATTAAGGTCTTTATTATTAAAAGCTTAAGCAAAACAGATTTTATACAGGAAACAGTATAAAACAGATTTTGTCTGGCAGACAAAGTCAAAGTAAAATATTAATTATTATGTTCTGAATCTCTGTCTCTTTGTGTATATACCTCCCTCCCCTCCCCCGTCAATCACTGCGCGCACGGACGTACACACACACTAACAACTCGCATATGCTCACGTGTACAAACGATTTCGCTTATACGCTGTAATTATCCTTGTAAATAGAACACACGGTTTTTACATTAATCCCTTTTTACATGTGGTTTTTACATAAAAAAAAAATTAAATTTATTTTCAGAGCGAACCAAAAATAAAATATTAAAACGTTGTAATTGTTCTGTTATGGTTATTATCACATATATCATACAACACGGATATTATACGATCCGATACGAAAATTTGGTAATAGCTGCCTTCCGCGGTTAGATTAAATTAAATTCCGAAGTATTCCAGCCATCCTGTATACAATTTACCTTATTTAGCAATACAATTATTTCGTTGAAAATTTAACGGCTGTTATCACTAAATATATGTAATATTCTTAGTTACAGGGAAACTGATTTCTCTCACGCCGACTTAAAAAAAGAATAATTTCAGCGTTGAAATAACAGTAACCCACATAAAAAAATAACAATATGAACTACATGACCTTAAATCGAGTACTCGATTACATTTGCAACATTTTTGACAACAAATAAAAAAATTTTAAATAATTTTTCTTCAGTAGGCGCTGGTTACAATATTCTTTTCATGATTTAGATATTTCATGTTGTTTTTAAAGAATATTGTGATGTTATTCAATGTAGTTTCCTCTGCAAGTAATGTATTGCGTTTTTGTTTCATTACTTGCAGAAGAAACTACATTGAATAACATCACAATATTATATAATTGCTGCAAGAAACTTCAAGTTACCTATATAGAAAATGTTTTTAAATAATATAGTAAAATGTAACTCAGATGTTCTCTATGCTCACATTGGGGACCCAGTTCTATTTTAATGAATATTTTTAAACGTAAACGAGTTTGCATAGTATTTAAGAATAGAGACTTTAATTAATCAGTGGTATTAAAATAAAAGCTAAATTATTTCAATATTAAGTCTTGACACATTCTTACCAGAAAGACAACAGATCAGACAAGTAAAGGAACAGAGAACCACAATAGCCGTCATGTTTATTTTTGAAAGAATTTAGCAGCATGCCGTTCTATAAATAGACCAAATTAATAATAAGGTAACAATTGTTGAGAACGACAAGCCACCTACACTAATTGCCGTGTTTACCGAACTAAGTCTAAAAACAAGTGGCTGCGTGACCTCTGCTGTGAGGCCAGAACCAGCTCAGACGCGTAACATATTCATTGAATCCCATTCAAGGTTTTCCCATTTCTGAACATGTCATTTATACGAGGGAATAATTTACAATTTACAACATCATGTTTTTGTTTTAACTTCAGATAAGCAAATTATAAACTTCTACATAATAGAAGTTTTACTAGTTATGTATATTAGGAAAACGAAAATTTTTTTCCTGCAGGAATAAACTTCCATTACAAGGTTATTTTAAATAATTGATAATTTTTGTAAAGAAATACAGAGTTTTATTGAATTCACGATCATCTTCATTACAAAAAAAAAGCCAGTCGACACTTCAGACATGCTTACACCAGACACGAACACGCGTCTACGCGATTTTGTGCGTCTGTGTGCCAGCGCATTCGTGTTCTTGTTATGTTAATAGTAAAGGAAGAAATTAATTCAAAAACAAAGGTAATGGCGTCGTCTGTGAACCCGCACGCGTGTAGTGTGTGTGTGTGTGTGTCAGCGCGTGGACGTGTCGTGTGCCCACATAACACCTATGCCACTCCCTGTATTGTTCTCATGATTTCTCTAATGATTGGGAGGATTCATTCATGCATTCTTCATTTCTTCATTCATGAAAGAATTGCCTGAACATTATCGTCGACCTACAACATCCTCGTGACGGACACACATCTCTGCGTGTCACCGTGTTGTCGTGATACAGTCGCTGACAAAAACAGAACTTTCATCACACCAACAAAAATAAATTAATGCCAAAAGCGTTGTATCTGTTAGTAAAATTAATAACATAATTATTATTATTTATTATAACAAAACGTATTTTTTTATGACTATAATCACTATGACTATAAATAATGATTAGTACCGCAAGTGAGGAAGTCAAGTGGTAGCACAAATGACTGTCACCCTATTTCAAAATGAAAGAAAGGGTCTAACATTTAACAAAATAATTTGTTAAAAAACGAAATTCAAAAATATTTGCTCATTGCATTTACAGTACAACTTTTTTTTTGCAGCACAATTGTAGTTTATGCACATTGTGTTTAACACTTGAATTTAAATATGTTTTCACTCAAGTCTAGAATGTGTTTTCCTGGATATAGTTTGTCTCATGTATCTTGCGACCTAGTATACACTACAAGACCAGTCTGAACTGGATATATCGTATGTGGATGTATCGTATCGTGTGTGTCGTGTGTATCGACTGTACAATTTATATTTTAAAGACTCTCCCTGTACTAGAATTTCATGTTTTTCCATATCTTACCCTACTCTGGACCCCCTACCACTTCTCTCCCATGTGGATACACTGTCGAGTGTCTCAAGTTCTCTTCGAGTCTCTGAAATCCTCCTCTCTGAGTCTCGGAATCTGAGTCTTCTCGAGTTCTTAAATCATGGACTCCTATTCATTGTGAAGGTTACCTCTGTTTCCCACGCTGCTACCAATCCGTGGTCAATCTCCGATGTGGAAGTAAAAAAATGTTTATTATAAATAAACAAGTCACAGAATGGCTCATAGAGAGCTGAAGAAACGGTCTACACGATTCCAAAAACGCCTTTATATTACAGTATATTGTCTTGTTTCATTCTCAGTCTGTCTGTGATAATAGTCAGACATTAGCTTATGTTTTTATGGTTAACAAATGTTTCAAAATTCTGTGACACAACTTATGATGCGCAAGCAGCAAACATCAAATCTTTAATAGATAAATTCCGAACCTTTCTCTATGGTAAAATAACATGTATAGCATAATATTCTATATAGTATTTTACAGACAAACTTAAAACCATACATAATACTTTCGCCTTTAGTAAACAACACTAGGTTTCGTTTATAAACAACTTCACTTATCAATTCAGCTAAGCTTATTATTATAAGCTAAATGTGTACATCTTATCAGAAGTTTAATTAAGAAAGTTGTGTTAGTGTTTATAATCACAAACATAATTATCACTGTTGCACACCACTATAGAAAAATTATTCCGATTAGCGCTTACAAGCTTCACAGCTCATCGTCAGATCGGATCTGACATTTCCGATCTGACGATGAGCTGTGAAGCTTGTAAGCTTGTAAGTGACGATTAGCTTGAAAGCGCTAATCGGAATAATTTTTCTATAGTGGTGTGCAACAGTGTTAATTCTAAATGTGTACAAGCAATAATATCCGGTTTTATTATAATACTAACAAGTTTAGTATTCGGTTTCGTTCCTCAGTTTTATGAGAACATAAATTCTATATACATTTTTAAACATACGTGTAAAAAACTGGAGGTTTGGGTCCAATGGAGGCGGCTAATGACGGTGTGTATTCAAGTGTTTAAAAGTGATATGATTGTTATGTCCGTCACCGTTGTAAACCGTACGGCCACTCTTGTAGAACACATTACTCGTTAGAGGATAACCAGCGACGATACGCATCACTGACTCCAGATAGTAATAAAAGCAATAAACACGTTTAGTTGGCAACAATTTCGACGACGGACGGTAAATAATGTTTGGGGACGTCCGCCCAACTCCTTTCGCCCATAGTGGCGACTTCTCCGACATGAATTCCATACAGTTACGCAAGTGATTTACAGTGGCTATTAAATTTAATTCTAAACTGGTCAGTACAGAAGTTAGGTCGTACGTCCTAGAACAAAGTGTGTTTTTTTAAGGACATTAAGATATAAATAAATATAGCGCAGTAAACACAATTCATAACCTTCCTACGAGAAAACTGAAATTATTTTTCTAGAAAATTTGTTCTTAAGTTATATGTGATAATTTTTTTGTGTAGAAATATTTGACATTTGTTATGCATAAAATAAGTAAATCGATAAGAGGAAAAAAATTCCGTCAGTTTTGAAAAACCTGATTTTATTATGTATTCAAAGGGTGTCAGTTTCAAGCGTCAATTTCCGTGTAGACTCAACAAAGAAGAATAGGACAGGAAACTAAGGAAAACAAGCAAATTCATAACACTCGCTTTATCTTCCCGTTTGAGGCTTTCATACGAAATTCACAGAACCAACACAAGTGTCTCATTTCGTTTATGGCTCTATATTTAGCTTCGTTCAAACGTCTTTTGATGTGTTACATTTTATATTAAAGGTATTATTTTTTCTCACATGGTTGTGTGAGTATATCATCCATCCACGAGGAATGTTTCTACAGCTCCGTCTATGTGTACTTAGTAACTGCCAGGACTGCGTACTGAACTCCTATTACATAACTGTCGGGCTTCATACTGTCCGAGGAAGTACACACGCTCACGCGAACTCATGTATTCACATATATATTTATGATTGCATATGTATATGCCATAATCATCACCTCCATCACCATCATCATCAAAATCATCATTATTATTAGCAACATACGTGGCAACAATTTACATACTTATCAGAAGTTTAATTAAGAAAGTTATGTTAGTGGTTATAATCACAAACAGAACTATCACTGTTGCACACCACTATAGAAAACGTATCCCGATTAGCGCTTTCAAGCTTCTCAGCTCATCGTCAGATCGGAAATAACAACCAGAATAAAACAAACTCTTCACACCCCCACTCGCCCCGCTGTCCACACACACCCCCGCAAACAAGCTATAAGTCAAATGTTCCTTCCCAACCTCCGAGCCCTGCCACCCCCGTCTGTACAGTTACATAGTTTTCTACCACATTCCGTGTGTATGTGTGTTGTGTGTGTGTACATTCTTTTCAAAACCTAACATTGTAAAGCCTTTCTCAATCACACTTTTGGGCGCGGTCACACCCTTATTTCAAAAACAACCATATATGCAATTTAATTCTTAATGTTATCTATCCGTCCTCTACCTTTTACTTCTTAATTATATTATAAACTATTTCTTCATTATAAAATTTAGTTTTAGTAAATTAAATTGTCTAAATCTTTCTCTCTTTCTTTCAAACTCCTCCCTAAGCTTTCTTTCAACTGTGTTATTTACTACTTTTAAAAATTTCATAGTCTTTCAAAGGATTAACAAACTTATGGTTCTCTTTTATGAAATGTCTTGCATATAACGAATTCGTTGTTATTACCTTCTCCACGTTTGTGGTCAGACAACCTGCATACGAATTTCCGTCCTGTCTCACCTAGGTACACTTTGTTGCATTCTTTACATTTTAATTTATAAACTCCGCTTCTCTGTAATACTGGGATTTTTTCTAATTTTTATTCCTTATCTTATCAAATACCGTTTCACATTTTTTAATTGCTATATCTACTCCGTATTTATTAAAACATTTTATAATTTTTCTGGTATGTGATCCTATGTATGTCAATGACCCTGCATAATTCTTTTGCTCTGGTTCTTTTTTAGCTTTTTGTATGTTAATACTTTTCATAACTTTATCCACTATGTTGGTGTTATTGTTATTATTCCTTCCAAATTCCCTTTATCTCTTTTTTATCTCCCTATCTTTTGTTTCTGTCTCTTTTAAACACTTCTGAGCTCTATAACAAAATAAATTGATTGCCGCCATTTTATATCTATAAGGGTGGTAAGATTCTTTCGGTATAATTATATCAGAATACGATTCTTTCCTAAATATCCCAAATTGTAGTTTTTCATTATTCTTAATTTCTATGTTTAAATCTAAGTAATTTATTTTCTTACCTCCTATCTGTTCTTTAAACTGTAAGTTTTTATCTTTATCATTTACCTCATTTATAAGCGCATGCACTTCTTCTATGCTTCCTTCCCAAATTACTAATACGTACTAGTAATTTGAGAATTTGGTATTAGTAATTTGGTATTAGACTTTGGTAATTTGGTAAGAATAATTTAGAGTTTCACAAATGATTAGACTTTTTCAAAACAGTTTGTAAGGAAATTATTAATCAATATTCATTATATTAAACAGCATATGTCACGTTCTTCTATTTTATAACATAACAAATACATACGTTTTGTTAGGATACTGAAAATTGGTTTTAAAGAATTGTTCCAGAAGACAAAAGTTAAAGTGTATTCAATCTGTGTAAAAAACTGTAATCTGTAATGTAATCTGACGCGCGCGCTCGTGTTTATTATTATAATTTTTTAAAGTGAACTTAAAAAAAGACGTTTACTGACCTCAAATTTACAAGCGCCACAGTTCTTATCATTCAGTAATAATGACCTATTAAAGAAATAATAACAAACTGGAGTTAAGTACGTATTTCATGAAACTTTTACAGTAACAACTGATAGAAGCTTGATATGAAATCTATGCAAACCATACGAAAACTACAGGAAGTGCCATCCGACAACCCGAACAGTATCAATGGAGGAATGGTAAGGAATTGTTTCACTTAAGTTAGTAATATAGTATAGTATTAGGAATAGTAAGTAATATACTTAAGTATATTATAAGTTCCATATCCTTTAGGAAGATTAAGCGTGAACTACGGCATATGAGCATTGGTACTGCTTTCACTAGAAAAATCATTTGGCACTTACCAAGTCTGACAATTGTACTTTGTTTTAGCAAGAATTTAGAATTACAGAAGTACTGTATGATTGTAATCGTTGGCCGCCACTTTTCAGTTGGATTTATATTGTTACTGTGGATGAATATCGCTGAGAACGATATTCCTTCTTACTTTAATTTTTACCGTTAATGAATAAATCTTGAACACGTCCTTCATTCTCTCAATTTATAAGGTAAGGAATAAAGTTCAAGAAACGAGAGAGTCTCGCTTTGAATAGTCGTTGTTATTGCAAACGGCTCACTGAGACCACTGACTTGTACGTAAATTGTTTTACGTTGTTTAACGAATTTAATGCTGTTAGTGGTGATGCTACCATAGTAGTCGTGCTATGTTAGCTACTGGTAGAGTATGCTGGAATGTAGGCGTTCTAACTGTACGTATTTCTCGATAATGATAAATATTAATTGCATGATATGTCTTATTACGTTAACACAAAACGTTAGAACTAGGACGTACCGTTTATCCAGTCCTGTACACTGTACACGGCAGGTACTCGGTGAATAATGTAACGGCTCTCCCTCCCGTTAGGGGAGAAAGAACCCTCCTCAAGCAAAACTGGGACGTCGGTTGTTTAGGGGCATGCTTACGCTTTTGCCAGGGCGTTACGTACTTCATATTATTATTAAGATAACACCGTTTTAATAACATCTATCACTATCTTCTTTTTGAAGATCACAAAATTAGTTTTATAGTTTTGTTTACAAAATGTAGGCCTATAAAAATCTGATTACATGGGCCTAAACCTTGAAACGCGTGCCAACGGCCATTCGTTAAATAATCAAACAAAGACAAAATATACAACTATGAATGTTTCTATGACACGATTAGAACTTTTGAAACGTTGCTTTTAAAAGTTTCATTGAACAGTTGCTTAAGTCAGTCCAGGATGTAGTATTATAAGACGAAATGCGTAATGACAATACGAAGAGATAAATAAAAGTCTTCACAAGTAAATGAAAATATTTTGAAGTTGATAGATCGTTTTACAACTTTGATTTATTCATGTCAGTCTTTGATATTTCACTACGATCTAGAAAAAACAAAGAAAAAATTAAACAAACCGCCATCCATTAAATTGAACATAAATGTAGCCTAATACAATAAACGAAAAGGTACAGTGGGAAACGAGGCATCCAAGGTAGCCACAGTTACAAACGTGAAGATTAATTGTATCAACGTCTCTTAATAACATAATACAGTATTTCTAAAATTTCATCATATTGGATACATCTAAATTGAAAATGAAAATCGAATTTTATTATCGTTAAGTTTGGACCAGCATCATTTGGAGATTGATATAAATTGATTTACATAGCGTTTGATAAGTGCTATATTTCATAAACATTTCATAAATAATTAACAAGGTGGCAACACTGCGGAGTTGATGATCCAATCACAGTGAAAGTGACGCCAGTTATTGTTGAAAACTTGAAAAAAAAATCACGTGTGTTCGTTACTTTTCTAGTGTACGCCATTTCGAATTTATGAGTGTAAGAAATATCGTCTGCAAGCTCTTCCTGTGGAAAACATTCAAAGATCGAACATCAAACTCATACTTTACGTAGAAAAAGCCCTACATAAATTCTCAGTGCTTTGTGTGAAGTTTGTTGTGCGCAGATAGTAGACTGTAGTACAGTTTCATGCTGGGCTACTCGTTTCCGTGATGGACGTTCAGCACAAACAGTGACATAAGGCCAGAAAGACTGAAAATATCGACAGATGAACAAACGGTGAAATTTGTGGCGGACTTTATTCAAGAAGATCGTCGAGTGACGACCACTGAACAGAAGCAGAAACGTCTGGACCCATTACAACATTACTGAAAGAAAGATTTTATGTTGAAGGTCAAGCAGTCCTGTCTCGAATTGTTACTATAGATAGAAGATTCGTTAAAGACGTTAAAATAGAGTTGAAATCTCAGTCAAACGAGTTGAGAAGCACATCGTCCCTACGATCCAAAAAAAATCTACAAGCGTAATAGAAGATGAAACAAGTGATGATCTTCACCAATGAATCATCAAGATAGATAGAGTTCCATGTGGAATAAATATGACACCAGCGTATTGTCGTGACTTCATGCAAACATTGCCCAGACAAATGCAGAAAAACTGACTTGACTGACTTAGGCTACTCAGGGATGGGCCAACCATTTTGCACGACAATGGGAGACCTCACCTGGGGAAGGTTGTGACCTATTTGCCGAGTAAGTGAGAGTGTGAAGTGTTGCCTCACGTGCCATACAGTCCAGACATGAGTCCACCAGACTTCGACTTAATCCCCAAGTTGAAAGTGCCTGTGCGGGGACTCCGTTTTTCCTCCCTGGAAGTTTTCTGCCGCAACGGTTACCCAACCCACCAGGGGGTTGAACAAAAGTGTGGTACGCTCAATGGAATAGCAATCTCCCTAAATGTTGGGACGCGACCATTGAGAAGCAATGAGATTACGTAGGATTGTAAAGCGACATTGCCCAACATAAAATATAGGCTACATGTCAGTTAAGTAACAGTGTGCATTTGACCTCGTAATTTGTTCTCCGTTTGCCTTCTGCTCTTCGTGGTTTTCCTGTAAATTAGGACTTAACAGAGAAATAAACATATCAATGCATTACCGCATTGCATAGAACTGACAGAGACACAGATTTCGGACAAGGACTGGAAGAAATTAACGCCATACACAAATGGTTATTAATAGGCCTACATCATATTTATCATGGTAGACCCAATGCATTTAGAGGCGTAGAAAATATGCCTTTTATTGAAAATACTGTAAATGTAGAACAGACGTACAAATTATTCAATGAGAGGATGCAGCTAGAATACTAGGAAACGAATGATTACCTATAGCATGTAGGAGAACAACTGGAGAAATGAATGGTGACCAGTTCACTGAAGTTGCAATCTGGAAGGAACTCTGAAGAGAATTATCACTTACTTATCTCAAAACATTTTAAGAAACGCTAAGATTTATTCAAATATTTGTCTACTGTACTGTGCATGATAGATCACAAACTACTAACGGAGACCTAAGCATAACTTCATTCAATAGCGAGGCCAGAATTTTAACGAGGATGGGTTAATTTAATAAAAGTGATGTCGGAGGTGCTACTCTAACTCGTAATTTTATTATGGTAAAGGTTATCCAAACACAGAAACATCCCTTAGCGATTGTGTACTGGCGATATCCGACGACTTCCTTGGTTTCCCAGCCAAGTATCTAGGGCTTCCTTTACAAATTACAGACGTCTCACCTGGCGGACGCATTCCAAACAAGTAGCCCGTAAAACGGTGCGTCGTCTTTATGAACTCCGACCACTACTATGTAGCAACACCAAGACCAACCGTCTATGTAAACTCATCACATACGATACCGATCAGTGATACACACATGTGATACCTATACGCTCCCAGTTCTACGTGTTTCCCTCTCATAACCCTCGGTCAGCACCCATAAGTGAGAGACGAATCTTGCACCTGCCTCGGGCGAACGCTCTCCCTGAATTAGACTTAGTCTAGTTTCTCTCCACCACGTCGGTAGCAGGCCACATCATACTTACCCCTGCAATGGGAGCTCGTCTGAATCTCGGGATGCGGTGAAATCGCGGACGACGCGCTTGCCTGTCAGCTTGCACAGCTCCTGGGGTCGTTGTGGTCAAAGGTTAGTCATTGTTTGCCTTCACGACTCCTCCTTTTATTATTCTCAGAAAAAGTCATATTTTACAATCATCTCGCATTTTTAAATGTCTTTTTCCACAGTACATAATTTTAATTCGTGAATCTTCCCTCCCCCTAGATGTACCACCGATTTAGTTAACAGACAAACTGTAAAATAGCAGCGCAGTCTATTAAAAATGTCTATATAAAAACAGAGAGTAGATAAATAAGAAACAAGGTGTAGTTAAAAAGAGATAGTCCCCATCTACGCGGCGATCCTTGTAACTTGAATTGTAGATTGGTACGAAGAATTCAATCCGGACAATTGTAACTGTCCTTGATGGAGGAAGACTACTAGACGTAATATATTTAGTCTCTTGTATTTACTTACTTAGCTTATGTAAAACAGGAGATACGTCCCAGTAAACGAAAGAGACGAACACTCGTTTCACGTTCAATGGCTGGGTTGGAAAATTGATCTTATAAAAATACGGCTATCAGGAGTCCAACTGCTACTTGTTAAGTAGAAATTATTGCTTTTTCTTATCGTCCGTTTATTTCTTTGGTGTCATATTTCTTTTAGAAATTGTATTTCGTCAGGGCATAGTACACGACGATAAGTTACAGGCGAGTTATATGTCTCACGACATGCTTAATTTTTTTGAACTTGAAATTCACCTCAAAATATATAGCCTACAGACTATAAGTAGGGGCGTATACACTACATAGCACTAACAAAAACATTTCCATTAGCTCTATAAACTTTATTTGTAATATCTTAATGCTAGCAAATAGTTATTTTAGTAACGTCTATATATACCGAAATATACGTGTCGATCCCAATGAACTATCTCATATTTTTGTGAATTTTTTGTTCACTATCGTATACCTTAACATACCATTTATAAAAAAAAAACTATTTTAAATTGATTGTACACGTTTTCACAGATGCAGAACAATTTAGATTATTTCAATTAATATCATTATATTCAGTTTTTTACTCAAAGTATCTGACACTTAAACTTCTAATGGGAAAGAATTACATATTACGCACGTACAGTGTTAAGTATTTTCAATTTCCGTTATTCTGTTATTGTTTTTCCTAGAGGAGCGGTGTGATGTCGTGCCTTATCACCATTATTTCACACCTTTATCAGTGCTACAGCGTGTAGAATATATGCCGGACACTAACGGACACACACACGTGTACCGACACACATAGGTCAGTCGATGAAAGGTCACTGGTGGGTAACGCAAGGCGGTCACAGACCAGTCCACCTGTAACCAAAAAACTGTATAACAGGTTGACACATTTCCCGCTCTCACGTTACGTAACTCACGAACTTACGCAATGACATTCTATTTGATCAAGAATAAAATTGCTTCTCGTCTTGTGCTGACGTCTGCTTTATAACACTTCTTAAAAATTAGAATATTAAAATGTTTAACGTGTGCGTTTAGGACAAATACGTTTCAACAAAAAAAGAAACATACTAAGCACGCATATTTTTGTGTCCAGCCTTCTGTTTGGAACTGGGTCAGTAGTATTCAATGCGCTATAAAAACAAATTTTTTTGTTTTTCCTGTCAAATCATTATAATTTATCTTCATTTATCATAAATTCAAAATTCATTATTACATTACTACTACGAGTGTACCCACAGTAGTATCACAAAAATTATAATGTCCCTGAACAAAATTAACACTGTAAAGATACCGCATTATCAAATTTGTTTAATCGGAACTCTGTGAAGTTGCTATGACATAAGATCGGTCCAAATATGTGTACGCGTATGTGAGTTTTAAACAGTTTCTAATTAATACGTTACTCCCTCCATTTAAGCATATTTATTCCTTGCATTTTAAATTTCAATTTTCATTTTAAATATCAGCTGCAATATTTTGTATTATTTGTTTACGTAGAGGAAACATATATCAACTCATAGCAGGCCATTATGTCCTATTTGCACATAATCATGTGCATTTTGTGAGCGATTCAAATATGTACTTGTAAAACTGGATGACATACACGTTAGATACACGTAGGGTACAGGATGGATAGACATTACGTAAACAAACAAGAACATAAAGCAAATACCGTTTCAGTGGTTTCTACAGGATAGTAGAGGATGCGCACCTCAAAGACAACATGATCAGTCAAAAACAGAATTAACACTGTTGCACACCACTATAGAAAAATCACTCCGATTACCGCTTTCAATCTTCACAGCTCATCATCAGATCCGAAATCTTTCCGATCATTTCCGACCTGATGATGAGCTGTGAAGCTTGAAAGCACTAATCGGAATAATTTTTCAATATTGGTGTGTAACAGTGTTAATTCTTTTTGTGATTATAACCACTAACACAGCTTTATTAATTAAGTGATCAGTCAAGGATGATCTGAAATAAACTGGTTCCGCCCGATGAAAAACAAACTCAACACCTATGGAAAGGATTTTTCTTATGCCACGCAGTGGAATATAGAAGAATACATTTTTAATGGGTGCATCAAACGTTAAACATCCATTCTGTTTCAAAACTCTGACGATTTTATAAACAATATAAGAAATTATAATTCGAGTTTGTTAATACAAACAAGGCATGAATTCTAATGTTCCATCGCGCAGGGTACCATTTAATTTTATCACATGTATAATTATACTTGCGAGGATATAATATACTAACCCGTAGTAACCTTCCTGAGCTACAGAACTTACTCACCATTTTAAACAAAATACATATAATATTAGATAAAGTCAAAGTAATAAATTAATTTTTTTTAAAGATGTGAGTAAAGTTATACGAAGACGTGTGTATGATGATTCTTATCGTTAGCCGCGAAACACCACTAAGAGATGACCACATGTCGTTACCACGGTTAATACGGGTTTTACTATAGCTTAAAAAGTAAGAAAATAAAAGAAAATTTACGAAAACCTCGATTACACTACTATTTTTTAGTAAAATGACAATTGCAAAGCAGATAATTGTTTTTTATTATTATGAACACAAAAAACACTAAAAATCTCGAAAACTGCATTCATTTTTTAAGTTAAATTTGTGACCACATTGTCTAAATAACAAATAATGTACTCCTAACTTTAAAGTTCATGAATGCCAGCATAGATATCTACACGCTAACATATAATACTTTTCACAGATACATATAACTAATGCCACTATATAAAGGTTTTTAATAATAAATTTGTGTTGGTGATTATATTCACAAACTGAAATTTAACTATTGCACACCACTATATACAAAATTCCTGCTTAGAATGTGGGAATATTAAAAAATCGGGAATTTCTATATAATAGTGTTAAATATTTGAATTTCTCTTTGTTAAGTTTTTTAATTAATAAAGGCGTGGTAGTGGGTACAGTCACAAACAGGAATAACACTGTTGCACACCACTATAGAAAAAATTCCCGATTCGCGCTTTCAAGCTTCAAAGCCAGCATCAAATCTCCGAAATGTCCGATCTGATGATAAGCTGTGAAGGTTCAAAGCGCTAATCGGGAATTTTTCTATAGTAGTCTGCAACAGTGTCATTCCTGTTTGTAAAGTTTTTCGCAAACATAGCTTACGAACTTATAGAGGCAGACCAAATTTGTAAGGAGGGTTAACAAATTTTTGTGGAATTATTAATGACACGAGACTGTATTTTGAATAAAATTCCTTACAACTTGGTGTCCCACACATACTTTTAAAATTCTCTTAAAATTTTCACTTCTACTTTTAGTCCGTGGTGCCTCTAAAGCGAAAATTTTTAGTGTAATCACAAAATTCCCTTTAGTCTGATATGCAGTACCAGTATGGGTTTCAAACTTTTCGTAGTTTTTTTTTTTTGCTCTGGCGTTCTGAAATTTTGAAGTTTCCAAACCTGAATATTATAGTCAAATTGTAGTTAATATTCTCTTTAATTTGACATCTGGCACGGAGTTTTTCAATGTTTCCAATTTGATAGGTCTACTGTATTAAAATTTTTAAGTTTTCAAACCTGCGCACTATTTTCAGTTTGTGGTTAAAATTTCCTTTAATTTTATATCACTCATTTTTTGGGTTTATTTGATTTTTCAAAATTTTGATTCTTTACAATTTGCTGCCTGACACCTATTTTTGGGGAAGTAAATCTTAAAAACAATAGGGCTCTGTGGGTTAAAATTATGGACACGTCTTACAAAAAGCGATTGATGTATTACATTTGTACGGGATTTTTCAACTATCTCTCAAGGTATACGTTATAGCTTAGACGTTTTAGTTCACTCACTACGAATACTGAACAAACGTTTGTAAAGCGTATGACCCCTGAATATATTATATGTGTGCATTAGATTGTTAAAAACTATTTAAAAAATAAACAAAGTACAAGTATCGGTAATTAAGAAAGACCTTGTCGACTAAGAAATTATTAACCATGCGTTTTAGATAAATTTTCACCTCCCGATTATCCAGGTAACGTTTTTCTAAATTATTACATTATTGACGAATTAATTGACGTACCGAGTTCTCGCGCGTGTATCCCGTCCAGGTTCTTCCTTTATGCTCTGAGCAGTATGTTCACTGTTGTTGTGTATTAGTTTAGAAGTTAGTGATCATACCAAATTGGTGGATCGGCTAGGTACTGAAGAGGCAAATTATCAAGCAATCTCCAACCTCATATATTTATCGCCCGTGGAAATTTAAAGTGTGTTTCTAAAGATATTAGTGTATTATAAGTTAAAAATTATTATTAAGTTAAAACTTACGTTTGAAAAGAGTAAAAGAGGGAGAGGGGGGAAGAAGTGAGAGAGAGGTGTATAGGAGAAGAAGGAGAGACGGTTTAATTGTTATGTTGATACTGAGAAATTGATAACGTAGATAAACCTCACATTTGTAGCACCAGGAGGATTCTACAGTTTGTAAGCCTGTGTGTAAAGAATCTGTAAATATTATACGTAACGGTGCTGATTCCGAGTCTGCTATGATTTATACGTCCTTTGTTAAACAATATTGAAAGCAACGTCAAAAAATTAATTGTTGGGTAACAATTTTATTTTGTTTTAATTATAGGCTTGCTTGTAGATTTCGTGTAAAGGTATTATTTATTATACTTCTAACTAGCACTTATAATTAGAAGAAGTTTGCCAAACTGCTACCCACAGAGCGAAATAGCACCTAGCCTTAACTGAATACTAATTGATATAATCCAGTACTTCTAAAGGAGTGAATTAATTGAGGGTCACCGTCACAGCTATGAATTATACATGCGATTATCACCTTCTTTGGCTTGATTAGAGGTTAATTCACTGCGTTTATTTGTCTGCTTCATTATCGCTGACCTATTTAACTGTAAGCTTTAAAAAAACGAAAGGGAGTGACAGACAGAGATTTTTAAATGATAAAGAAAACATATGAAATTGACAAAAAAAGAAGGGGGAAGGTGGGCGAGTTGTTTGATTCGTATAGTCATGAAATTTGCAAGCTATTTGGTAATAAAATATAATACGTTAGTTCCTCGTCGTTAATTTCCTGTCAGATTTATTCTGTATTTTATTACAGTTCCCTCAATGTCTTAAGTTCGTTTTCTGTCATTGTAGTCAGCGTGGGTATTTAAATAGAATTTGATTTTGCAGTCAGTTAACATGGTATATGTCATTTTACAGTCAACTGAGCCGTAAAATGTAATAACATAGATTCATAACTTATACTTAACACACTTTTAGCCTACTGTTTGAGAAACTGACTAACGTCGCATTGTACTGAAGTAGCCTATTCACTATTCAGTAAGTTAGTAGTGTTTCAGTAAGTATTTTATACAAAGTATAAGGAAAACCTGTACATCATACAAACAGTGTTTAGTGAAACAAAATCAGTTATTGAATTTTAACGAGAACTGCTTTAACTGGAGACAGATATTTAACTGGTGAAAAGTAATGTATGAACAGTATGAGTAATGATATGTTAATAAACAGTATTACTCAGTTGTATACCACATTACATAAATATACGTCAAGCATTTGATACAGAGTGGCACTGCGAACTACTACAAAAATCAAAACAGAATTAACTCTTTCACTCTATATATTCGTACATTTCTATTTATGCTGTCAAATTACGTGTAAAGAAACTTCAGAACCACATTCTATTCACGTTAGCATTGAAACTAAAGATCCTGACCTATACTGTATCTTCTTACATGCGTTGACATGCCTGAAAGGAATCAGACTCTAACAGCAACATTTGCATATAATGCAGCAGTACTAGCAACTCACGGAAGATCAGCAACTAAATCTCAGATTTTAATAACAAATCCTAACACCATTAGAAAATGTCGAGTAAGATTTAGGAGACAATCTTTACTACATGTCTGCTGAAATAAAGAAGTCCTTCGTAACACGTACACATCTCAAAATTCTACAGATAAAGGATATAAAGTACTTAGGCATCCATTTACATCCACACTTGATGTGAGGAAAACCTGTACTTTGGCAAGAAATTATCGACTTGCTGGATGCAAATTGCAGTTGTCTGTCGAAGATAATCTGACTGTCTATAAAGCCATCTTCAAATTTTTTAAATCTTACTTCTTGGTGACACTGTCATTAACTTTACCGAAATTGTTTCGAATAAAATATAACACAGCAGTAGGCTAGCGTGTGATAAATAATGTCATCAAGTTCTTTAAGTCACAAGTATGCTTCCAGTTGGAGGCTAATGGGGGCGACGGGAGCCGGTTCGTCAGTCCACCCAAGGGACAGAGATGAATTTGGGGGACCTTGTATAAGTACCAATAAAGTTTCACTAGGATCCTTTGTCTCTATTTTATACGTAATGGCTGAAAATATTTTGTTGGCTTTTGAACCATAGGATGGGTTACTAACAATTCCAAATTCTCCTCGTACGTCATATAATCGTCCGAAACTTCGGAAACATCGGAAACGATTCTGGTTGATTTAATATCGTACAATCAAAATTCTTGATGGAAGCTTCTTTTGTTATCACCTGATTTAATATAACCAATAGAAAACTTCAACCTTGTACATAGTGGCTTTGATAAAGAACAAGTGATGCAAGAATTAAACAGATTCCAACCATATTTACGCTCTGGTAATGCCATCGTACAAGTAACAGTTACATGGGGAGCCAAGAAAGTTCTTCTGTTTACTGTCAAATGGACTGACACTGAATCAATTCTCAATCTATGTCTCATCCTACAGTATTTTTTACATTTTGCGTGACTATGGGCTCATGTAAAATAAGTTGCTGGAAACGTAAATCAATAAAAAGTTATTGTAGATAAAATATGAGACAGGAAAGACTGAATTACTTGGGTAGCCTACTTTCCTGTAGAAAAAAATAACTTAATTATAACTGAATGAAGTTTCGATTTTTTAGTTTTATACGTCTTCTTTAATGTTTTATGAAATTCTACAAACAACGAATAAAATGTTTAAGTAGTGTTATTAAAACTGCGAAATATTTACTATGCATAAAAAGGAGCTTAAAGAAATGTCGATATACGGTAGGAATTGAATATTATGAGTATAGTTGATAGTATTGACCAATTAGAGCTAAACTGGACGGAACACCTTAACCGAATGGATAACTGCCGCATTCCCAAACAACTATGTATGAAATTATAAGCCGAAAGGACGGGGAGGTGTAATGTGGGGTCCTGGAGTGACCGACTCTAGTCTACCTGCTTGCGATCGGAACAAACAAAATTTAGTTTAATCCTTGCTGAATATGATCCTGATGATAGGAGGGCAGCACGGTCCTCAAAATGGGACCCCCGTCCCACGCGCCAGAAGAACCGCCCGCAGACCTTGGTTAACCTTTCCTGCCACTGTGTACTTCCGACCACAATTTTATCATCTTTAATTCTAATTTGAATCGATATTTAAAATTTCGTTAACAATTCCGAATTTGCCTTCGATATATCCTAAAACAATATATGTGACAGTTTGCAGAAATACTTCTGGGCACTAGTGGCGAGGAAGGATAAACGCAAAGTATGACGTGCACAGCATTAACGACACGCAAAGTATGCCGTGCACAGCATTAACGTGTGCGTACATGTGCCTCAAAGAGTGAAGACGTTACACCGGGCCCAGCGTGTACAAACACACGTGTTTACATTTCCAAAGCCTGTGTAGAGCAGTAATCTGTTGCACTCAGCTCACTGATGGCTACTTAAACAAGACTAAGAACCTAACTGTAAATAATATTTAAGAGAAACTACACGTCGGGTCTGTGTGTTGTTGTTAAGAGCAACGCATATAAACACTTCTTCGGAGTATTGAGCACATCTTTAATGTAATTTCTCGAAGACCAGGGAGGTAAACCTGATAAAACTAAACCAGCGAGTTTAAATTGTTTATGGAGCTTCCGAAAATGTAATTGTACATGAGACAAATTGATATTAAATAACTTGGTGTATCATCAAGCAAAGTCTAAATTACAAACTTTATAGTGTGAAAAATCAAATTGTATACAAAGCAGGTAGCCTGATATATTTCATTAATTCGGTACGTAATAAGAAGGAGCAAAATGTAAAATCTCGCGACATTATGTAATCTATCTTGTGTTTAACGTTTAGTGTATCTTGTAATACGAATTATCCAAACAAAAAATAATGCGCGACATTTTCATTTACGGTAAAACTACTTATACACAGCCTAAAATTGAAATAAACAAAGTTTTGGGTGTAACTAAAATATAAAAAATATAAATTTAATTAGATTACATGAATTTTACTTGAAACGCTTAGGCATGTGTACGTTTTCAACCACAATCTCTCACTTTAAACTCATAAACTCATGTAAGTTGTTCACGGAATTGTGAAAAGTCTCAGGTGGGGCTTTATGAAAATAAACTGTTTCATCGTTAATACTTGGAAAACAGATAGGTACTATTAGTATTTTAGATACGTTTAACGTACGTCAGCAAATACTTTGCCAACCATATGTTAAAATACCAAATTTATTAAAATTTAATTTCTGAAATTAAAAAAAAAAAATAGGCCTATAAATTGCAAGACCAGAACCAGAGAACTAGGTAACAGACAGAATAGGTGGTACAGACAGGTAATAGGTGACTGGATGATTCGAGCTTACGAAATTTGAAAATAGTAAACTAATGAAATCGGAAAGTGGAGGAGAAGAATATGAAGAAAAAGAAGAAGAAAATTATATGTCTGGACACTACGGAGTAAAATTTCATTGATCTGAAAGGACAACGTGAAACGTAGTCATTATTAAATTTAAATTAAGTATATACCGAATTTTAGAATTTTATAAGTGCAGTTTTATAGAAATATAAAAATATTTTTACTGTAATTGTAAACAGTCCATAGTTAATATAAAGATTATTATGAGGTTTCTTCACTCTTTGTAAATGCATATTTTTGTATTCTTTCTCAAGCGTTTGGAGGGAGGGGACAAATGGCCCCCTGGTCACCCTCCAATCACTCCTGTACTCATTGATTCCTTTAAGTAAACAAAGTGTTTGTTCTGGGTCATTATTTGCTTCTATGGCGGATCGATCGCTGGATAAGTGGAGAGATAACTAGTCAAACATAGATAATTATAAAAGTTATACAAGAACGTGAAGTGGGGTCATAATAGTATAGCGTATAGGGTCATGAACACTTAAGTTTATGAATTTGATAATTCATTAGCGGTTTTATCCTCCTTAGATGAGGTGGTGATTCATTATGAACAAAAAGGAATATTTTTACTTTTGTAACGTGTAGTAGAAATATGCTTTTATGTTTCCTAAACGTGAATTTTAATGTTAAAGAATAAATGTTAAGTACAATAATTTTGACCACAAAATGAAAATAATTTTATTTGTCTCTTGTATTTATTTACAGAATTATTTATATACATCAAATATTTACACTAATTAATGTCTTTCAAGTCCTCTTTTCTGCACTCAACCGAATGCATTGGATAGCGAGTATTACCGTAGATACGACTCTAGTTAACATCTTGGTTACATTTTTGTCTAAAACTCCAGCTGTTAAAGTATGACAATCAGCTGCTGCTTATCCGGTTAGATTTTCTTCTTCAATTTTAAGCCAAGGAGGATTACATGTAAATGTAATAAATAAATCAGGCTGATCGTATTTACATTGAGTCATGTTGTCTTGAACATACTGTTGCATGCGTCTTGGCTCCCTGTGAACGTGGCTAGTAACTTAACCTGTTGTCCAATGTCTCCTACGTTGCCGTCGTCAACTGTGTGGAGTCTCTTACATATATTGAATCATCAATTCCGTTTTTGGAGGAGGAGGTTTTAAACTTTTTTAAACAAAACGCTCAACTTGAATTTCCGCAAACTTATAAAAAATATATTGCTGAAATATCTATCGACATTTAAAAATTTGATTTAATTATCCTGTTCTATGTACTGTGGCACTCGTGAGGCCGCTGCCCTCCTTGCGTAATAAAACATGCAAAGAAAAAACCGAATTTTAAAATACCTACAAATTTCTCACATTCTTTGGTTACAAAACGCACAACCTAAATAAATTTTTGTCAACATAGTATATACAGAAATTACTAAAACTATAATCACTTTAACGTTTAGAGAATAAACTACTACAGACTGCTACTAGTGAATAGGTGCTCTTCCGATTTTCTGTACTCATAGGGCGACCAGTCACAAAGTACAGCCAGAACCTTATGTCAAAGCCGTATTGCATACCGTTTGAACGCCGCGCATACAGCCAACAGCGTGTTTCTATTGTTATCAGTGCGACCTTCCGGTTTTCGTTGGCTCTTTTGAAATCAAAAATAAAAATCTCTTAACATTAAAAAAATAATTGTTTTGTTCATTATCGTTAGAATAAAAAATCAGTGCAATAACAGTGCTCAATTTGGACCTAAATCAGGTACAAGAAAGTGCAAAGGACGAGGAGTAATTTATGCGTCCCTTTGGTTGGAAACGAAATATACGATAAACAACGCTGATATGTGGTTTTGAAAAAACTAAGTTTTTCGTTTTGTGTATTTACTATTTGTTGATAATGACACTTCAACAAAAGACGACGCAATTAAATTTAAGCGTCTTATTTAAAAAATTATAAAACACTGACACTAAAAAAATCCTAATAATTATTTTAGAAACTTTCACTTGTTACAGAAACCCGACTTTTCTGCTATTTTGAGAATATGTGAAATAAAGAAGTAAATCTTCTCAGAAATAATAAAAGAGTAGCGAAAAATCAACGGATTCTTTCTGGAATGATAGATATTTTAAAATTTTGTAGTAAGTGTAAACTTTCTGTTCTTGGTCATAACGATGAGGAAAGCTCTAGTAATAAAGGGATATTTCCCATTTTGTAGTTATATATGGAAAATTGATACTGCTTTAGTATCCATATGAAAGGCCATGAAATGAGCTTCTGCCTGCTTGACATGTACCGAAATCGTATCGTAAAACAAATTAAAATATCGTCATATTTACCTCTCATGGCAGACGATGCAACCGACCGTCTTTACAAATCCGGAAAGCATGACGCAGATGGAGTGTCAATGTGTTTTGCAGCCGCTGTTTTCAATTTTAAATAATAATTCAAATAACTTGATCGCGCAGATCTACGACGGGGATACTGTCTTTCGCGGAAGTGAGGAAGGTATAAATGTTAAAATCAAAGTAAAATAAGAATATCCATTACGCTATTCAATACACAAGAAGACAGAATTTAGCTGCGAAGGAGTGTGTGATACAATTATATTTTAAATTAAAGATCGTTTCTTATTCAAAAAGCATCTTTGCAGGATAAAAATATTTCAACCAAAACGTCCCATTGAACATTAAAAAAAATGGTTTTCTATTGATGACATTAATCCTCTTAACACTGTATTTCCTATGGCAGATAAAATATTTTATGTGACAAAGCTTGAAGTTTTTACTCAAGGTCATAAAATAACAGAAGACAATGTGGCAGGCTGTTTGGATACGGTAATTTTTATAAAAGAAATCATAAAAGCGTTAAAAATTTTAGAAACTCTCATGGAAACTGACTGTTTTTCAGCTATAAAATTAATCAAACTCTAGTTAATAAACGTCCCGTGTGAAGACAGATTAACCGTTTTGGCTGTGTAGTCAGTAGCAGTGATTTACGAGCGTCCTGACTTTAACGAACCAACAGGCCTAGGCCTAATAGGAAAATTCGGTTGGGAAAAAATCAGGTTTATGTGTCACAAGATAACTTTACTGACAAACTAATTCTACACTGATTAGTGCTACAGAGAAAATGTATTTTCTTGATATAGTGTTCAAAAATAACTGTACTTTTTTATTGTGTTTGTGTGTATTTCACGATGGATTCGACTTCGAACCAAACTATTTATATAGTTTTTTTAACCTATATCACTTCTAAACTTTTTAAAGCGTAGTCTGTAAGTTAAAGTCAGGATGTTAAGGAAGCTGTGTCACTCGAAAAAAATTGATACTTTTTAGAGTGCACACTCCCTTAAGACTTAATCACGAGCCGCTACTGGCAAAAACATAAGGATTTGACAAAGAAGAATAACCTGACGTCTTCAAAATATGACCACTCACCAATATACTGACTGAAATAATAAGAACAAATAATTTATTTTTACAATGAGTGGTTTCGTACGTTTACACTGTAAACTGTTACTAGTATACCTATTCGCCATAACAGTGAGCACTCATGTTTAATTTAAAAACAGAAAAATTATATGTATATCAATGTTACAAATAGTCCAGAAACTGAAATAAATATTTCTATAACGGAGCCAAATATACAAGAAAATATCTTGTTTTTGTTACAATTTTAAGTTTAATTTTATACGACCTAGTTAATGGAAACCGGATTCGGGATTACGCATTAAAATACGTCAGTACATTTAAAACACTCTAAATAGACAGAGAAATATGATTATATGATCTTGGCTGATTCCGCCCTGAAAAAAATTTGAACAATTCATTTACCTTATATGACTATAATTTATTTGTGTACTCGTATAGGAGACTGCTATGTATTTCCACTATATCATGACTTTTCTTTCTTCAGTAATTGATATTCGATGTACAAAATTATTTATTTACTAATAGGCATCAATACGTTTTACGCTACGGATCGTAACGAAAGGATACATCATCATCACCATCTTCACCACTCCAAGGACTAGGCCTTAGGGTCCTTAGGTTCCTTAGTTACCGGAACCCATCTCCTCCTCGGTCTACCGACATCTCTCTTCCCAGTAGGGTGATAACCCAAAGCAGCCACAGGTAGACGGATATCAGGCATGCGATTCAAGTGTTCATCCCTTCTCCGATCCAAGAAAGAACAACCTTGGGTCACTCTTAGAAATTTCATTTCGGCTGTCTGAAACCTCTGCACGTTCCTTTTACCAAGAGTCCATGTCTCACTAGCATACAGGAATGTGGGGACAGCCACAGTTTTATCAAATTTCATTCTTGTAACCTTCCGTGTTTTATTTTTCAGGTAACTGTGAATCGTTCCACAGAATTGAGTAAGCTCAATTTTGTTAGCTTACTATCCCAATCAATATCAATTCCATATGAGATATTACAACCCAGGTGATTAAAATGACTAACCTGATCCAAAATCTGATTATTCACGACTATTATAATTCTTATAGGATACCTGCCCTGAAATGCCATCGTTAACGAAACGATACAAACTCAAAATTTTAACTTTGTTTTCGAAATTAGCGGGGCCGGTCTCAAAATTTTTGTCAAACACTCAGTCACCGTCTTTGGCCTATGCCTGAGGCTTTCCTGTTCAAGTAAGTATCTGGCCATTTTTTTCTTTGGTCGTCACCATTAATTCTTCCTTTTGCTTTGTTTTGAATAGGTTGTTTAGGGCGCCTTCTTTACCCACCCTTTCTAAGCGATATTTCTGTTTTTGCCTATAACATTTTAATAATATATAACATTTTAATAAAATATAACATTTTTCATTTATGTTAAGTCTTGAATTCTAATTCTGTCAGCTTTTGTACAATCATTCACGTCTCGTAGGAATTTCATCTCGGAAGACTATATAGTTGTCAATTTCCCTCTCTCCCTATCGTATTATATAAGAGGTATTGCTATCGTAAAGTTTAATTCTATTATCTGGTCCCACTTTGTTATTTGTTGTTTAGTAGCTAAGTAAATAAAGTTATTTACTTGATACAATACTTGGTTATTCATTATTTTGAATCCATCTAGTTCCTCTCCTTCGTAAGCCTCTCCTTCATTTTACATATATTTTCATTACATTAATCACACATTTATATTTTATTACCTGATTAATTATAAGCACAGTAACCTTGAGTAATCAATTGAGCGACTGGAATAGTTAGACTTATCCTACATCATGTGCATCATAGTAGTTCTATGTCATGAAAAACAACACAGCCATATTGATATGTAGAGTCAGGTCCTTTTTTTCATTTTTTTGCCACAGTTTAACAGCCATTCTGAGGCCAAGGGCCCCTTTCGTTCTTCCATCGATAACCATCCCTAGTCAACGCTTGTCAGTCTGTCACCTTCATCGTTTCTTGAGAGTCTCACCAGCGAGTTCTAGGTCTCCGTCTACCTCTACTATGTCTACCTTTTGCGAACTATTCGTTCCACTTGACCTCACTTGATTCGTATTTTTCTACATACTAAGTTCCTTATTTAGTTTTGAAGTCAGGACCACCTCTTATATTGCTGATCGTAGTGCTACCTCTTGAAAAGCCATCGGTTAGATACTGCACAAACAGAGAACTTGCGAAACCTACAGGAAACTGATAGCACGGAATTGGAGCCGGCCGACTCTGTAGGGAATGGGAGCCGACGAATGCTATACGGAAGGAAAGGTACTGACTGCAGGGAATGGGAGCCGGCCGACGCTGTAGGGAATGAGAGCCGGCCGACTGACGCTGCGCAGAATATTATATTCACATATTGTATTTATACATTTGTATTTATATTTTTTAGTATGGTATAATGCATAATTACGGTATACATAAACATACAAAATATAAAAGCAATAAATGTATATATATGTTTAAATTTTTAAAAATGAGATATATACCTATATATGCATGGATGCATACTTTTTTATATTTGGGGTTATTTTGTATATTTTGGCCAATATTTTAATAGGGGGAGGGTCAAAGACTGGTAATGTGTACCGAACGGAGGGTTTGGTTAATGTCCACTGATTCTACGAAAGAGTTAAAGCTCGAGCTAGCCAGTTCGAATAAGCTCTGCCAGCAAATCCTACTTCCAACGTCCAAGTTCGTGACTCCCGGGCAATGCTCTCTGTACAGTGTACACATAGAGAGTATCTGGTGGAAGAGGATGCAGCCTGATTTTCCTGTCTGGAATTTTTGGTTATGGGATCACTGTCAATGTAACGGATGAAAATAAAATATACTTTTAGTATGGAATTTTGTATTGTAATCTGTGATTTATAATGTAAAGAAAATTCTACTGATTGTAAAATTCCGATGTAAATTTTTGGTTATATATTTTTGGTTTATGTAAAGTCTTAAATTAGTCCATTATTTTAAAGGTTGTTCTTTTCTGTGGCAGTACTACTTGATCTTTCGACTTAATAATCTCTCACATATCAAGAATCGTGGCTGGTAATTTTAGTCAGTACTCGTTCTATGTAAACAACCCAGACGCGTTTATACAAGAATTCGCAGATAATATATTAATTATTTAGGAAAGCAGGGTAAGTTTCAGAGTTAAATTCACGACTGTATAAATTACAATATATTACATAGGATTATAAAGGATTAATAATTACAAAGGATTATAATTAGAACAAGCAAAGAGAGCTCTTGGTTTCGAAAACTTATGCAGTTTTGTAGATCTCAAAAACTAGTGTATGCAAAGGATTGAAATTTTAAGTACGAATAACATATGTCTAGTTGTGGAAAATACATTTTTATCTGAAAACTATAATCGGTTCGTGACGTTCTTGCAAAAGCATAAACGTTATTATAGTTTGGTTACCATTTTGGAATAATTGTTTTGTTTTAGTTTTCTTTTTGTTGTTAAAGAAGTGAACGAAGAAAAAAGTTGTTTAAACATTATAAGAATATAATTTTGGTTTATGTTTCCCACACTGAGTGGTGTCCTTACGCATTTGTAATGTTATTATTGTTCAGTGAATACTGTATGTCCTACGATGTTTAAATTTCAGTCTACGAATATAAACACAACGATTATTGTACATATGACTCAATGAATTCCAACACATGGAAAGTTTACAAGTGGTCTTCCGTTTTGTCATAAATGTATTTTTGCGATGATGATTCACATTTTCCATGTTACCATGTTAAACTAATGTTTTAAGTCAAGTTATTGGTGGTTTTTACTTCCATGTTCCGTAAGGAAATGGAAGTATGGTGATGGCGAAAAAAATCGTGTTCGAGGTAAGGGCTGATTCTGATTCTGCTACCCTCAAAACGTGAAGAAAAGTCATTTTCCGAAAAGTGTCAGTGTATAGAATTTTTTCTATGGCGAACGATAGCTGTCATAAATTCAACCAGAATAAAATATTTTTTTGCATGTGTGTCTGAGTTGTAGAGGACTCAAGACCTATTGGTTTTGGTGAAGATCGGTTAAGGAAGAGGGGTAGTTTACATGCAACGTTTTACGTTTTAACAAGAGTAAAGTAGTTAATTTTACTAACAAGGGTGGTTAAAAGGCGAGGAGGTAATTTTTTAACGTTTGGTATTGATTTAATGAGTTTGACGAAATTAAATGAAAACGCATTTAATCTTTTTCAAACAATGGTAATTGTTAAAAATACAATAATTTTGTTGCCAGGCAAAAAAATTATAATTTTTTTATTTTAATTTAAATCATAAATGCGTGAAGATCCATAACCACGGCCACGGCCACAAAATAATTTGTGGTCACATAACTACATAATTTTATAAATATGTAATTATATAATTATAATTATAATTATAAACATGTATTTTATAATACGTGATTATCTGCGTAGTTCAGTTTCTTTATAAGAATAAAGTACCTAATTTTTATTATATAAAGTGACTCGAGACTCAAAAATAACATTATATTAAACGACTACCCCATAATAACAAAAATATCTATAAATAGTGAAAATAGTTTGAGGGTGGGAGATATTTGTTTAAAAATTATCGAACTGAATTCAAGTAAATGATTTTAAATATAAATCTTCGAACATGGAAGTCATGTATGGTTCTCCATACTGATTTTTTAATATTAACTTATATTTAGGGTTGTAGATTTACAGACATTATTATATAATGTTAAATGTACATTGTTCACGCGGTTTTTACTTCCATATTCCTTAAGGAATGGAAGTATGGTGATGGCAAAAAAAATCGTGTTCGAGATTATTGCAGATTCTGATTCTACTACACTCAAAACATGAAAAAAAGTCGTTTTCCGAAAAGCGTCTGTCTGTGTGTCTGTCTGTGTGTCTGTGTGTCTATCTGTAGATTTTTTTTCTATGGCAAACGATAACTGCCGCAAATTCAAACAGAATCAAATAATTTTTTGCATATAGCCCTGATTTGTAGAGTACTCACGACCTATTGTTTTTGGTGAAGATCGGTTGAGGGAAAGGGGTAGTTTACCTGCAACGGTTTTTTTTTATCAAGGGAAATTTTTTTTGTTTGGCAAACGATAACAGCCGCAAATTCAAACAGAATCAAATAATGTTTCGCATACAGTCCTGAATTGTAGAGTTCTCAAGACCTATTGTTTTTGGTGAAGATCGGTTAAGGGAAAGGGGTAGTTTACCTGTAACGTTTTATGTTTTAACAAGGGTATTTCCTATGGCAAACGATAACAGCCGCAAATTCAAACAGAATCAAAAGATTATTTGCATACAGCCCTAAATTGTAGAGTTCTCAAGACCTATTGTTTTTGGTGAAGATCGGTTAAGGGAAAGGGGTAGTTTACCAACAACGTTTTTTTAACAAGGGTATTTTCTTTGGTAAACGATAACAGCCGCAAATTCAAACAGAATCAAATAATTTTCTGCATACAGCCCTGATTTGTAGAGTACTCAAGACCTATTGTTTTTGGTGAAGATCGGTTGAGGGGAAGGGGTAGTTTACCAGCAACGTTTTTTATCAAGCGTATTTTCTCTGGCAAACGATGACAGCCGCAAATTCAAACAGAATCAAATAATATTTTGCATACGTCCCTGAATTGTAGAGGTCTCAAGGACTTTCGATTTTGGTGAAGATCGGTTAAGGGGAAGGGTAGTTTACCTGCAACCTTTTACGTTTTAACAAGAGTAAAGTACTTAAAAATTTATTTAAACTTTTTGAAACAATGGTAATTGTTAAAAATAAAATAATTTTGTTGCCAGGCAATAAAATTATAATTTTTTCATTTATGTATTTTTTTCTCAGTTATGTACTGTTTACGTTTCCATTTTATTATTATGACTACCGCAATGAAAAGGCAGGGAAGACACACACACACACACACACACACACACACACACACACACACACACACACAATTCGCGTTATTTCTGGCCTCATTCATGTTTATTTTCTTACATTTGCACGGTTTTTAAATGGAAAGTGCCGAACCCATACCAACATAACAAATGCAAGCCGAAAAGTGTCCAGTGTGGATAGCGATTTGCTTCCTGTGGATCGCTGGGCAGTGTAACTGCACGTGTTTACAGAGGAACGATTCATAGACAGACTTTTCGTCTTTAGGGAATGAACCCTCTGCAAGATGCTGAGGGTCCATGAGTGGCTTCGGAGCGCTCCTTCTTTTCCGCATGTTTGTTCTGTGAAACGTACACTGTAGATTCGCAGCTTTATTCTAAGCAACGCTCAATAGGAAATGTTGAAAATTTTTGTCCACGGTGTACCCTCATACACACTAAACCTGCTCTGATGTTTTAATTACGGACATCATAATATTAAAACTTTGGAAACTTGAGTACTACTTAAAGGAGATCAATCATTAACTTATACAAGCCATTAATTTTATGCATATTTTTTATATATACAGTATGTGTACAACGTTATCGGCAACAAAGAAGTAGTTTTTGTTAAAATTCCTTCCCGGGATATTTGGCCGTAGTCCAATGTTTTCTACAAAACCAGACGTTTCGGCAATGCCATCAACTTCCATCATCAGTGAAAATCGAGTGCGATAACGTGAGGTGGTATATGTTAGTGACCACAGTACTGTGGTTAAGGCTGAAGCAGTAAGTAGAAAGAAGTAGTTTCTATGGTAATATTTCATTTCGAAAATGATTTTAAATATAAATCTTAGAATATGGAAGTCATGTATGGTTCTCCATACCGATATTTATAAAAAGTGTGAGGCTTTGCAAATATTTTGTACGTATATTATACATACTGTTGCTGAAAAACAAATTCCCCCATCTCCTTACCTAGCCATTAATTCTTCGGTTTTCAACAGAAATTACAGCTGTGTTACTTATAAATCTGTGTGCCTAATTTACCTGTATCACCTGTTAATTTTTACCTGTAAGAAGATCGAAAATGGGAACTACAAATTGTACAAAAGGCCTTTCTTTCATATTGTACAAATTATAATAATCGTACAAATTGGACAAATTGATTGAATTAAAAATTTCACAAAGTTTCTTTACAACTTGATTTTGCAATCACTTTTCATAACTCACAGTTTTAGTCCAGAAATAGTTGTTACTTACATTGTGCAAGGGATATTTCTTTAGACCTTACGTGAGTAGCTTTATCCCCTTTGAAAACACTTGCAGGTTTAGCTTTTATTAGAAACTACGCATTCGAAAGATGTGATGTTATAGAAGAATCGCGTTGTTGGCAAAGGATACAAGAAATACAAAAAAATATGTCGATCAAGGCAATAACCTGACTTCTTAAAAATATGGACACCCACCAATATCCTGATTGAGGTTACAAGAACAAAGAAATTATTTTCACAGTGAGTGGTTTCGCACGTTTTCACGGTAAACTGTTACTTATACATCTGTTTGCCGTAACAATGCGAGCACATGTTTAATTTAAAACAGAAAAATAAAATGTACATGAGTTATTATAAATAATGCAGAAACTGATATCTCCTTTATACTTTATACGCGTAAGTTTACTCTGTAACTTACGTTTGGGGTACTTTAAGATAAGCTATAGTATATGTTGACAATTCTTAGATAGTTGACAATTAAACCCTTTTAAAGTTTAATCATTAGCAGAGTAGCAACGTGATTATGCAAAAAGTAATATGCAGAGTTTATATGTTTATGCAAAGTTTATATGCAGAAACGTATCTCCAATATCTTTTTGCCTGCAGTCATTCCTCAAGTAGAGTTCGTTTCCATAATGTAAAATGTCACACAGAGTGGGCTTAAGATGCTAGACTAAATTCTTTTTGAAAACTTCAAATGATGAGTCACTTGTTTCGACCTTTCGACAATATTTATTGTCATCATGAGGCGGGCAATAAGAAATAATGAATCTACCATTAATGAATATTACGCATGATATGTGCGGAACATAATACTTATATCTCATTAAAATAAGACTAACAATATATGTGTAATAGTTATTATTTTTTATATGACCTATTCAGTTATATTCCCATAAAAAACTCATTGAACGAGCGAAGCGAGATCTCAGTTTCGACTCGACTGTTTGGCATTTGTCTGTCCGCCTATCTGTCTATTGGGGTATGTCTCACTACGACTTTTGAACTCATCAACCGATTTTTGTAAAACGTGGATGCATGTCCATTCGTTTATCCTACAGAACCTTATTGTTTGTTTTAGATCGATCCCCCTAAAAGTGGGGCTGAAGGCAAAAATGTGAGGGGCTAAAAATTGTGAAAAATCGTAAAAGCCCAGGTGGGGTATAAAATTAAAGGTGATCTTAAATTAAGGTAATCTGAATACAGTGTTAATTTTTGAAAACTTCAAAATTTTGGACTTCCGGGCTCAAAACGTGGGTCAAACATTTGATAAAATCCATCCCTCATGTTTGATAACGTTTGATAAAATCGCAAAAATTCATGAGGGGTACCAAATTAAAGAAAATTTTAACTAACATCTGAAAGTTTTAGAAATTTAAAAATATTGGAACCACGCCACAAAAAAGAGGTCAAAATTTGAAAAACTTGTGAAAAAACAGCAGAGTGTCGAGCCTCCGGGTGGTCTAGTGGCTAGTGCGGGCGATTGATGCGCTCGTGATCCCGGGTTCAGTTCCCGGTGGAGGCTCCGTACGGCGTGCACTGAGCGTCGTGAGGCAGAACTGAGTAGCCAACTGAGATAACAGCGGTCATTTACCAACAGAGAAATATGGAACCGTTCACTTCTTATATATCATACATCATTCAAGAAAAGTGGAGTATATATGCTTAGTTGTGGGGAATGTGAAAAAGTGTATCTGGGCGAAACGGGTCGTCAATTTTGCCAGAGATTTAAAGAACATAGGAGGGGTGAAGGAGAGTTAACGACGAATTCATTATACGCTAGGCATTTTATAGAAGAAGGACATAAATTCATAGACCCAGTTGTAAATTATAAGATAATAAAAGTGATGAGTAAATAAAGAGAAAGGAAATTAAAGGAAGAAGTGGAAATATTAAAAATAAGAAATAAAGATGAAAAACGACTAATGAATATAAAAACCACATTTGAAAATGAAGAAATATTTAGCAGCTTATTAGACAACAAAAAATAGTAGAAAATGAGTTAACGTAAATTGTAACGTCTATAAAATTGGTAATGTAAGACAACCCACTATGGGTGGAGCTAAGTAAGACGTTACTCCGTCAGGGGGCGGGGCTAGATAGGTCCGGTAAAACGGTATATAAGAAGTGAACGGTTTCATATTTCTCTGTTGGTCAATGACCTGAAGATGGCTTGACTGCCGAAAGCGCTCGTCAATACCAAAGACAACATAGTGGTTTGTATAAAATTACTAGTATAAATATATTTAAAAACCTAATCGTGTACCTAGTATAGTCAAGCTTAAAACAAAATAAAAAGACTTTAAGGCCTGGTCAGGTCATATGTTGCAATATCATGTTTAACGTTTTTTCTTAATGTTAGGCTATATACGGTAGATTAATTATACAAAATTTCATGGAAAAATGCATAACCTGTATCTGTATAATTTCGTGAGTTATCATGGAATATATAACGTCACATATATAGTCATAAGAATTGAATCACATACATATGCGTAATACAGATGTGTGTGTCTACGTCTGTGTGTAGAGAGAATGGGGGGAGAGAGAGAGTCTGTGAGAGAGGGTACTACAGTAGTGCAGTACCTCATTACATCTAAACAAGTAAGCTCATTCCATTCGACAATTTAAAATAACTAGTTGAGAAAAACGAACCACTCATACTAAAGATAGAGGACGCTAAAAGTGTTTCAGCAGAGGGAGGACGTAACACATTTGTTAGACTAACAGAATGAAGTATTCACAGATTTGGAAAGGATTACAAATCAATTCAGAAAAAAGTGAGCTTATCTAAATGTGAAAAAGACAAGAAAGTGATAAAGATTCCACAAGTATTTGTCATGTTTGTTGTAAGCATTAAAGACGAATGTAGGCGGAGTGGAGAGGAGGAATGTGACTACGAATGGGCGTGGAGAAATAAATTAGTTTCACGAAAAAATGTTATAGAAACGAGCTGAATCGTAAGTTCACAAACGCTGTCGTGCGAGCGCATGCACTAGTGTTTTCCAAGTACGACAACTGTTTGCTAAGACGTAATTGTTTACACGCTTGCGTGGGTGTCATTCAATTGTGTTATGGGTTAGGCATATATCACAGAAACCTACAACAACGATTACAGAGCAGAGAGGAAAAATCTGAGGACTTTCTTCATTTCCAGTAGCAAATCTCATCGCACTTGCAGACTGAGAATTTATGTAACGATTTTAGCTGTAATAATGTATATTTTCATAACTTCGTGATTAGGTCGCTCCAAACAAACCTTTCAAGTCCTAGAATCAAATAGACAATTGACATAGTCTACCTATTAGGCTTACAGCTTGCTTCTGCCAAACATACATACACTTCTGACAAGTCTCTCCCCACTTTTACTGTTCTCTGCATCAGTTTTTATTTTGTAGATTGTTCGTAACAAATTTGCAAGGTGTCAAAATCGCACTCTTGATATTTTTTTCTTCCATTGTTTACTGGTAGCGTATATTGTGTCTATTCCCAAAACATTCACTCGACAAGATGTACATTAGTGGACTGCATAATTGTCAACTACACAGCCAAACTATTGCAGAGTTGACTCGACTTAATATGATAATATGCGAATTACGGTTCTGTTCATTAAGACATGAGCTGAGCATTACCCCATCTTTTCTTTGCAGCATGGCTGAGTTTTCACGTTGGAGTTCCTTGATGCCATATCAAGAGTCATCATCATCATCATCATGATCGGAGTTGACTCATCACCGTATTTCATTAACATCTGTAACATCATCTGTGCAGCTTCTGGAAAACTTAAAATTTTAATGTCCTATCTTCAATACGATATTCTTCTGTCTGTGTATCCTCGTCATATATCGTTAGTGACTGTCCGTCTTCACTCTAATTTAGGACCCGCCCGTCTTCGTCACTATTTAGGACGCTTCTACAGTATCTGAAGTTATGGCGCATTATTTGTGTCGTTTTTACGAATGTTTTCCTTTATTTGAATTAAAACATGAATGAGGAGGAATTAGAAAGAGTTTAAACTGTCATTTGAATCGTTATGTTAAATTTTTTTATTCTCACTATTTTAAAACAATTAAGTTTTTACTCACCTTACATGTTAAATTGATTTTAAAATTATTCAGTAAACTTTGTTTAAATAAATAACATTCAAACGAATTTTGCTTTATAATTAAATTAAATGCCCATAATTAGGGCCTATACATTTATTTTCTAGTTTAATATTTTTCTTGTAAAATCCAACTAATTAAAATTCATACAAAGTAACATATAATCAAAAACCGAATCTTAGTTAAACGGCAATGTATACAACTTCTTTAACTGATCATTTGTCATAATTATTCACGACTTACCCATGATAAGATTCCGTGACCAGTGTTCAGATTTTTTACATGTTTTGGGGGCTCGGCAACTAAGGCCTTTAGCCCAACGACGTCTACTAGGGGCGTTGTTCGACGGGATGTTTTGTTTTCACCTACATTTTAGTTGACTCAACGAGATTGGAAACTCGTACACACTATCACGCAAAACGACATTTTCAAAGCCTATACTGTAATATCTTTGCTTTTAGGAAAGACAAAGATCTGTCTATCGATAACTGTTCGTTTTCGAGGTCTTCTTTCAGGTTACCTTTTATTCTATGTTTCTGCCTGAGTTCTGAAAGAGCACTATAGTATTCGATTGTGTGTTTCACTGTAAGTGCTCCACACCAAAAGTGCAGACGGGTCGTTCTTGCCCATGTAGAAAGTACGAAGACGTCAAGTTCATGTACCCAATTCGCAGTCTGGTGATGCAAACGTGTTCAACACGATATTGTCATTTACGGTAGCACGTTTGTTCATATGTCCGCTCCACAGTGCTACCACACATTAATAATGGTGGTTGTGGCACCTACAGTAGTTGCGAGCCGCCAGGTCGTATGACAATCGCATCGACTCGTGAGCTGTCCGTAGCTTTTCTCGCTGCAGCGTCAGTTTCTTCGTTACATTCAATACCTACGCTACCCGGACACCTAAAAAAAGTAAAAGACGAACCATGCTCTTGTATCGCATGGAATAACGCTATTGTCTGTTGTAATAAGGGAGGGATGCACTGTGCCCGGATTGTCCAAGGCAGTTTATAAGCTCAGTGAATCCATACAGTAAAAGAATTTCCTTTCACCTCGGTGTTCACAGAAACGAACAGTGTGCCACACCGCATACAGTTCGGTGATGTATACACTTGCCGCCTTGGGCAGGGTCCAACAGTGTGAGGCGCCCTCGATGACAAACGCATTACCCACTCCACTCTCCGTCTCCGACCCATCAGTGTATACAATGGTGTGTTCCTCAACGTATTCCTCCGGAACTGATCTAAAGAGGAGCTTCAGTTCAGTTGGGTGGATCGAGTTTTTGCTTCTATTGGCAACATCCGGCCGGAAATTTGGTTTTTGCGAAGCAGCCAGGGTGGCACTTGGCACGGAACTCACGTTTGGACCATCGGTGCCTGAATATTGTAGCGTCGGACTATATCGAGCGCACGGATGCGAGTGGTCTAGTGCACGTAGAACAGCGGTCGTATACTCTAGCAAGTCTGTTGTCTACCAGTAACACGTGGTTTATGTGACCCAGTAATGCCACATATCTCAGCAACAGCAGTTGAAGTCACTGAACTAAGGACGTTATACCTGATTCACAATATAAGGTTTATGCAGGGCTAATGCGTAAAGCCCCTGTGGGGCTTTTTCAGGCACGACCTCCTGGCTGAAGAGTATACCGCTCATACGTAATCCATTTTGGATAATACCAAAGCGGCGTAGAGGGGCAATGAAACGTCTCTATCTGCTCCACAGATCATATGGGAGATACACCTGCTTGCGTTTACCGAGGATTTGCACCTCGCAGCCAGGTCGTCCACATGCGTGTTCCATGTAATTTGTCTGTCGAAAGTTAGGGCTAGAAAATTGATTACGGACTTATAGTGAAGCCAGACACCGTTTACGGTTACCTTCGGGTCCGGGTGACTTCCTCTCTTTTTACAGAAGTGGTCACAGGTTGTCTTTGTTACTGAGAAAGAAAACACTATGTTGTTAGCATTGTCAACCGAAGTGTCTATAGTGCCTTGCATTTTATGCCTGTTCATCGCCGTTGCTTTGGCCGAGTAGAACAGCGAAAAACCGTCAACGTTTAAGCACTTCCCAACTGACGTTTCTGTACCCTCAAAGATCCCGTTGATGACGATAGTAAAAAGCCTGCCGCTAGGCAGAAATCCCTGCGGTACTCTATTTTCCAGCTCGTATGGAGCCAGTAGTGATTGTCCGACCCGAAAACAGAAAGTCCTGCCTTTGAGAAACCTGGATTTAAAACAATCCATGTGTTCGCCTTCGACGAAAACTGTTTGGAAGTGCGTTTTCTAGACAAACCAGTTGATCAGTAGTAGAATTTTGTCCCCGGTATCCATACTGGTGTGCGGTCAGAAGGCCATGTTTTTTCGCGACACCAGATGAGCGGCTGTTTATCATCCTCTCCAATAATTTTCTAGAGAGCACGTCAACGATAATGGAAGATAGTTTTCTGCTTTGAGAGGATCATTTCCGGCCTTCAGAAACGGGATGGTGATCGCCTTTTTCCATCGTTTGTGGTAGTCGCATGTGTACCAGTAGCGTAACCATTTCTACATCCGGCAGTTGACGTATAATGCTGTAATGAATGTCGTTGGGTCCCGCCGCAGTATCGCCGGTAGAGCGGACAGCGGACTGTAATTTCCTCATCGAGAAAGGCACATTATAGCTCCTGTACCCTTCACAGTCATGTCCTAGACGAATAGCTCCACAATTTCTTCCACTGTGCACAACAGCACGACCCTGCACACTACCACTCCCTTTGTGGTGTTCAGGGTGGTATGAGGAATGATTTCTACCTCTCCGTCCCCTATCTTCTGCAGTTTAAGATAAGTAGTCCACCTGCGCCTTTTCTGGTAGTCTACGCAACCGGTAACAGGTTTTTCATTAAGGAGGGGAAGTCACTAACTTTTGCGAAGTCGCTTTCTTTCCATTTCACAACCAGATGCTTTGGCAACCCCGATAGAGTGGCAGACGATGTCAGGAATCTCTCGGCATCAACCGAGGTGAAAATGACTCCTTCTCTTCACCCTCCGAGGAGGGATTTTCCTGAACGAGGGTTTTTAAGGGACCCCTCAACCCAAGAATTATTTTGAGAACTTGAAATTTTGTTCCCACGACTACCGAGGAAGTAAGAGACCACCGCGGCAGAGCCCTCGCGTACCGCGGCTAGGACTAAATACAACAGGGTGCGTTCTTGTGCTCTGAAGCCATCGTTCGCGATTCACTATCGTAGAGTCACTACTTTCAAGTCACTATTGTTCTCCTTAGTATAGTGTATCTACAGCATTATGACACTAAAAACATGGTAAATTTCAGATTGACACGGAAAGAAACATGACCAGTATTATTTAACGATCTGAAAGAAATTTTATTAATCTTAATATTGCAAGTACAAGGAACTGTTAGCAGAAAATATTTTTTATACATGTTTTACGCCATTTTCACTAATGTTTAGTTACTGCATGTTATGCTTCTGCAAAACCACTATAGGGATCTCTCATTTATTCTGACCACTGTGGTTGGATATAATTTTGATTCTTAAGGTGTGCACAATTTATTGTTACGTAAATGTACGCTTCAAGGCCAACGAAGGACACAATAAGAAGATAAAAAGCGAATCACCTGTAGAGACTGCAGCATCAGCAGTGTAACACGTGCCAAAAAAACCTGTCAACACACCTCTAATTATTGTTACGTTACAAATTCATATCTGGACAACAATGCTAGCAAAATATGCTAGCCTTCTTCGTTACATTGTTACGTATACATTCTTTTCGATAACCGTCGCATTTAGTACTTCTACAAATTCAAAACGACTGCAAATTCTAAACGATTTTAAAATCTGTAGGCTCACATTTAATAAACAGTATTGTCCTCAGGAGATAGAATCAATATTAATACAAAAGCAAAATAGTAAAAATTATGCCGTGTGGAAAACGTACTCACAATAAAGAAGTGCAATTTACTTACGTTGATAACTGTGGATGTAAGCAAAAGTATTAACGAAGAGGTAGTTTTCTTCATTTGAAAAAAGCAGCAATAATTTACTGTATTTAACCAGTGACAATATACCGACGCGACGGCAGTAATTCTTTGTTTAATTAGCAGAGTCGGCACGACGTGTCTGACAGGATATGCGGAAGCACCAAGTAGGCTTGTTATCTCTATTGGGGGACTAGAAGCACACGTGTTTGTACTGAATATTTGTTAATTGCTTAACCAATATACAAACATGGGATTGTTCCATACAGGTGGGGTACTCAGGGTCATCACAAGAAAACCCGCCAAATTTACCAGTGCCTTTCAAAATGTACATTTGCAGGCCTACGCTATTCAGACTTTCAAAAAGATTAACCTTTGATTTTACGAATTTAATATTATATAATAATTGATCGATTTCAGCGTTGTTTTCTGTGTGTGTGTGTGTGTGTGTGTGTGTGTGTGTGTGTGTGTGTGTGTGTGTGTGTGTGTGTGTGTGTGTGTGTGTGTGTGTGTGTGTGTGATTTGATTGTCACAGTCAGCAACATCGTCATTAGCACTTGAGCGACTGCCTCCCATATCATTCACCAAGATATCTCTAAAGGTCTAAAGGACAGATCTTTTTGATCTCGTTTCCTAAGGAGATAATAAAGTTTTACTATTTAATAAAATGGTATTAGGATCAGAAAACCAACATTTCAGACACATAGTGCGTATGTCGTTCCTTATCACCGCCGATTGCGGGCGGCCTCCCGTGGCCCAAGACCCCACCCAGATACGTACTGCAGTGGATACCCCTTCCTTCGTTGGCATCGGCACTGATGGTTGGGAAAAGTATTTGCTCGCACGAACGGCAAAAGGTGCGCCCTTGTTCCTAGTAGTGCATTCAGAGCGGGTACCAGTAGGCGCAGTCCCTGGTCAGTAACTGTGTCGGACCTCTCGCGCCAGTCCGTGATGTCCATTGTATGCACAGATGAACCCTAGTAACAGCGGGCTTGGGCAGCTTGTTCTCCCGTCATCGGCGGACTGGCGTCCGTTGAGTCGGCGGAGTACTAAATTGTAGCGAGTGAGAGGGAGAAGGATACGGCAACCTGCCTTACCACTGCCCTGGTGGGCTAGTGTTCCCCTGCCGTCGTCAGAAGGTGAAGGAAAAGGCGGAGATCCTCCGACGGAGATCCTGTGAATCGACCGCAGAGTTCGGGCCTGCGACCATTCTGGGCTTCGGGGGTCGTCGTGTTGTTCAGCGATGTACTCAGAAATGGTACTCCGGGGTCCTGACCAGACCAACCGGGGTCCTGGTTTCGTGATGGCTCTGGTTGACTCAGCTAGGGTAGATTTCCCTAAAACTGGTCTGTCTGGGAGTTCGTATGTGTGTTCTGAGTTCCGTATGGACTTTGGTGGGCCACATCCGGTTCCTCCTCTTTTACGAGGTTTTCCAACTCTCGGTTCGTGTCTTCTTCGACGCTCGGACGGTCTAGTGTCAACCGAGTGGCGGTAATCCGCAAGATGTGTAAGTGCTAACCTACGGGACCCATTCGTCTGGGTGCGGCAGCTCATCACTTAGCCCGACATCTTCCTGTGATCGCGCCTACCTCCTACGCCAGTACTCCTGTAAACTCCTGCGGGTGAATACTTAAGGCAGCCATGGAACCGCGCCCCGGCGTTGGGACAGGCTGGAGCGATTTACGAACTCCTCTCACACACGCAAATCGTGCATAGGCGAACCGGATCCTAACGTCTTGTGATAAATAACGATCATGCTGTACTCATTCGAACCTGGCATTCATCGGTCTTCGACGTTGGCAATGCAAGTAATGCAAGTAAACCAATATGCCCTCGGGACTGCATTGTCTCTCCTGGCTCTCATGCGTACACATTCAACTTATTGAATGCTATTTGTAGAAGCTTATAAATTATCTTGATACATATTAGTTTTAACGTGTCTGCTTCCAATAAACAATTAATTTTTTCTAACAGAACTTACGATGCCTATAAAACCTACGTGGCCAATAAAATTTGTATGTCTAGTAAACCTTTACTGTCCCCTTTTGTATAAAATAACAGTATAGATAGAATCAGTTTGTACAAAGTAACCATAATTGTAATACAACATCCATCAAAAATTTTAGTTTCCTTAAATGTTTAAAAGTCATTGTTTGTAAACCGCACTTCTTTGATAGTTGCAAAATGTGAGGACGGTCAGTATCTGGACCTAGCGACGACGACGACGGAAGTCGTATTTAACGGGTTTTTAGAATCACTGCACAATCTACTGGAAAATATGTTCTTTCCTTCAACAAAACGTTTAGCACCTTAGTGTAAATACATCAAACAAAAATAATAATGAATAAACTGAATAAAATAAAATCGTTTTAAGCTTTTAAAAATACTCGCGCGAACGGTTAACAGAATAAAAAATGTATTTACTGTCGCATATTAAACGTTTATTTGATATTAATGTGAGGACCTGTTGCATTCTACACTCTTGTAACGCGTTACCAACGTACTGTGAATCCGAATTAACATTTGCATAAACAAAAAGATATAAACGCACAACGAATCGATTATTTTAGTAAATTATTAGTAATTCTGCTTTAGTGCTGGAAACAGGGTAATAAAAATGTGCAACTAGCGACGTTTACAAGGAATGCTGTACCCAATACATAGACCATAACTAACCGTAACCCACCTGAGTTCCAAGACAAAGGACATCTGCTTCATTTGTAAAATATTGTGTGTGTGTGTGTTAGAGGTAAGTGTAATATGAAGTTTAAGTCAGACTGTACTCCACCCAAATCGCAGAGCATTGTGTTGTCCTCCTGCGCGTCTCACCCACCAACTGACTGTCCTTCCCTTCCGCCCTCAACTTCCTCTCCCACACACTCACACCGCAGTTATATTCTTTGACACAAACAACCGTTTCTGATCATCTACAGCTTGACGTGCACATTAACCAACACGCACTTGCATAACATCTTCATAAAATGTGGCTACATTTATATGCATACATGCATTACACCTACGTGAACGTACAAGTATATATGACGGAAAGCATAATTAACAATTAACAACTGTATACTGCCTTCGTGACATCAGAAACTGATCATATAGTTAAGGATAACATTTAATATTATGTTAACCTCTCTTTCAGCGTCAGCTGAATACAATCGAGCACATTCAACCGATTCGACTAATTAATAATGGCGCTAACATTAATACTTTACCATAATGTAGGCGTACTGCAATTCGGTTACTCTCACAATACCATCTGTTTCACCGACACTACTAGTATTTCAAAGTATTAAATAAAAAGTATGAAAAACAAAGCATATGTCTGTTGATGAAGGTTTTCGAATATCATTTGGTCCGTGCTACTGAAGATGGCTCTCGCGGAAGTGCCGAAATGACAATTCTTCAATAGACCACGGCCTGACTGCTGACAACTTTTACATCATTTTCAACGTGAAAGCCCTCATTGTTTATTGAAATTTTTTAATTCCTTTGGTGCCGAAGACATGGCATCGATTCCTTTCGTGTTCTCTTGCGCTTTATTACATTTCGTATGAAAAGAACAGAAAATTCTTTCCTTATATAGGGATAATCTGAGGAGCTACATTTGTATTCTTGAGATTATATTTTTTCTTCACATTATGTCTTTGTGCGGCAATCTAAAGATCATGTAGTACCATACTGATATGACGTAATTACCTCCATTATGACCCAATAGAACCAAAAGGTCAACGAAAAGACTTTATAGAAAAAAAAGTCTATGTGTTCGTGTATGTGAGTGTGTGTGCGTGCGTATGTATATATCATTGTATATGTGAAGACTTGAGATAGTTTGTTTACATCTTCCAATATTATCTTTAAGAAAACGAGAAAATTATAGTATGACAGAACTTAATTTATACAGTATTACAATTTAAATTACTGTATGTAATGATATTTTAATTAATTAAACAAACAGTAATCAACAATTGGATATTAGATTGGTATACAAATTGTTTATACATACAGCAGTCAACATATGGCATAGTAAAATATATTACCTATAACTAAAACCTGATTAGGGGATGTTCAACTATGTAAATATTAAAAGTTATTTTTAACATGTTTCATTCACTACTGGTTTAAAAAACAATCATAATTTAGAAACATACAATTTACACAATAACTGTAGAACTTTACGACTTACATCAGATAGTTGACATAAGGTTACAAACAACAGTTTATGGTAAATTTATCTAACAAGTAAACTTGGATAATAATTGTATTCATATTGTAAATTATAGTCAAGAGTACTATAGAATATTGCAATTTATGTGTACGACCACATCACACCTTCTCTCTCACCCTTTCTCCTACCACTCCTTCTCACATCATCTCACTCTAACAGGAAATCGCTCTATCACTAACTATCCCTCCCATTCTCTCTCTCTATCTCTTACTACCTCTCACTCACTTTCACCCTTCCACCCTCTCTCACTCTTCCAACCTTCTCTCTCACTCTCTCTCTCTCTCTCTCTCTCTCTCTCTCTCTCAAACTATCTCAAGTCTTCACATATACAATGATACATACATACGCACGCACACACACTCACATACACGAACACGTTCACCCAAATATTTAATTGTTCCGTTGTGTTTGACATTTCTTTTGTATTTCATACACAGGACCTGATGATGACAATAAACATTGTCGAAACGTCGACTCAAACAAATTAAATATTTGTGTTATTTTTGACCGATCATCACTAACCTCCACTGAAAAAAAACAAAATAAGAGTTGAGACGAACAATAATTGTATACCCTATCTAATTATATTAAGCGAGCAATAACGTATTTAATTTATAACGTGTTCCCTGTACGCTGTTGTGTTTTCTGTGTTCTTTGAGGTACGCATTAATACTCGGACACGTCATGAACAAAAAAATTCAAGGATTGTATTGAAACGTTCGAAAAAGGTTGATAGTAAGCTAAAGTTAATAATAATTTATGAGTATTTTGAAACTGTTGCTTTTGCTTCTTTGTGACTTACAATAGAAAGGTACGTTTTATTATAGAGTAAAACGCTTGGGTTGCTGCGTGGGGTATGTTACCTAAATACGGATTACACAATATGGATCAACTACTTCGTTCTATAGAAATCCTAATATAGCCTTTGGTGGAATGATTGTTGTCTTTGGAGGAGATTTCCGGCGATGTTTGCCCGTTCAACCTTGTGCTAACCGCAGTGAGTTGGTAGACCTTTCGATTAAGAAAAACAGTCTTTGGCGTCAAGTTAACTTCTTTTCACTGACAGAAAATAAGCGTGTGAATCCAGAGCAAAGAGACTTTGCTGAATGTTTATTAAAAGTTGGCAGTGGAGACTTGCCAGTAAATGCTATGCATGCGATTGAACTACCAGAGGATATTTTTTCCAACGGCAATCTTACTGAAGAAGTATTCGGAGACTGTCTGGCTAAAAACAGATATGAAGATACTAAGGACAGGGCTATACTAGAACCAATAATAAAGATGTTAATAAAATTAATGCAGAAATTATTGAAAAGCTTCCTGGAGAGTGCAAAGTTTACAACAGTTATGATTCTGGCAAAGATCAACCAGAAGGAAGTCTCGAATTTACTTCTGAATTCCTGAATTCTGTTGAAATGGCTGATCTACCACCACATGAACTGAAACTTGTAAAAAATACAATAATAATGCTGTTGCGAAACTTGGATGTCTCCGAAGGACTATGCAATGGAACAAGGTTAATAGTTACTGAGTTGTGTAACAATATTATTAAATCAAAGATTATCACTGGAGAGAATGCAGACCGAGAAGTCCATATCCCAAGAATCACATTTGATTCTAGCAAAAATCAACTTGAATGTACTATGCAACGGCATCAGTTCCCCATAAGACCTGCTTTTGCTATAACCATCCACAAAGCTCAAGGACAAACATTTGAATTCGTTGGTATCTACTTACTTATATCAGTTTTTATGCATGGAATGTTGTATGTAGCATTTTCTAGAGTAAAAAGACGAAGCAGCTTAAAAGTTCTTTTGCCACCAGAAAATCCTCACCATACACGAAATGTATGGAAAGAAATACTAAATACTAGAAGACTAGAAATACTAGAAGACTTTACTATAACTTTCCAATAATTTTGTATTACTTTTGTATTATACTGTATTTTGTATTATTCTATTTACTTGTATTTTTTATAGTGTATTATTGCTATACACCAAAAACCACCACCACCACCATTGTTACCACACCATCAACAACAAAATACACCACTGTACTTGTTGGTGGTATACACCATTGTTATTGGTGTTGTGCACCAATTGCTATTATTTTAAATGTTTATACAATACACGTAGGCTATAGTTTATGTTTACGTTTACAAATTTCTGCTTATGTTTACAAATCCTAGACAATTTAATGTAAAAATAATCTGTATATATATAAATAAATACAAAACCGAGGAAAGCACGATCCCCCGATATTTTGTCTTAAATAAGCAATAAAGCCTATAAAAACAATAAAGTAGGTATACGACGATACTACTGACGATGCAAACACAGAATACAAAACTAAACCGCCTAAAACAAACGGGCTAATGAAAATAATAAAAGTAACTGACCAAACCAGAAATTAATAAATTTTGAGAAAGTGCGTACAGAGAGAGTAATCAAAACTCATTTACTACTAAACTCTTGTACAAGTCTAATACGAAACATTGTAAATAACAAATAACACATTAGAAAAATATTTATAAGAAAATTAATCACATTTATCAGAAATTAAATTAACAGTAATTAAACACACTAAATTCATACATAAATTATTGAAAAATAAAGATAAATAAGAAAGCATATACTTCGTCATAATCAATAAAGTCGGAAAGACATCTGGCTAGACGGGAAGATGGTAGATGTTCAGGAAAATTGCTGGACTTCAGACCAAGAGACGTAAAGAGCTCACGACGCTGGCCTGGTTAACTACTGCGGTACAGCTTAACTGGGTAAGATTTCACCTGGAAGAAATCGCCTAAGATTCAGTGGGTCAATGCACCCTCTCACCCGTAGGCAGAAACTGTTAATGAATATAATGAAAAGAGCATAATATTCTTTTCGCATCAGAAACGACCATTCTCAGACGAGGGCCATTACCCTCGTCTACTACTTCCCGCGCACGCGAAGACACGCACACACACACACATACACATACACACATATCATATTTGTTTTAATTTCACGCAGAGCTTTCTAGAACTGGTCGTATACCCTTCATCAGCGTGGCGCTTGTAAGTTCTTGAAAATATTTAATTTGAATTTATTAAATTACTGTAATAATTTATCTCAAGAATAGCAAAAAGTGTGTAGTGACAATGAATGAAAAAATGTATAAATAAATATATAAATATTTGTAAATATGTGTGTGTGTTTCGGTGTGTTTTACGAGTATAAATGCCTAATAATATTTCTAAGATCTGAAGTATTGCGTTTTGTTTTTGGCAATCGTGTGTTTACTATTCAGCATACACATTTGGTACATCTCGTATGCATATAGCTACGTCTTTCCTAACATATATTTACTTAAGGGAATTTGAATTTGTATATAATATCAGAAATTTAATTGATAACGACATTAGGTGAGCGCAGGAAGAAGTAGGATTGCCGCGTTTTCAACACAGGATGAATCCCAGACATACCCGCATGAGGACACCTATGTAGATTACCTTGAACCTCTATTTTTAAAACTTTTTATAACTTCACGTATTACTTGAAAACATGACTGGTCATATACACAGCTTATCAAATAGGTAAGTGTAATTTTTGTACAACACATTAATATACCGAACCTCCTACTGAATTGTTACAAGATTACTCTCTCTTGGTACGTGGAAGTGATACCGTTATATTTCTTTTTTTCTACATGTTTCTACATTAGTTCGATTGTTTTACATAATCGGTTACTACCACCTACGTGTTTTACTAGATTAATCTCACAAACTGCACCCTCAGACAGATAAAACTAACTGCCATTATAATTATGGAATATTTTCTCGCTGACTAAAATAGACGGAACCAATATCTTCACTAATAGACAGTTTTTAATTTTAAATTGTGGGACTTCAAAGAAATTATCTTTATTTATAAGTAGCAGTTTAATATTCATATATTACTGTAATAAGTTCAATTACTTAAAGAATAAACAATGGCTATTATACTACGCGTACTAAATTAGCACGTAGTCGTATCCCCCCCCCAAAAAAAATTAACAAATCTGAAGTAGCTGCGAAGGAAGTACGATATAAACAATGAACAGTTGTAACATTAAAGCTTTCACAGAGGAGTGGTTTGTTAATAAAATGTTCAGTCTATCGAGTCGTAGCCCAGTGACCAGACACCCCGAAGGAAAGGTCTACTAGAAAAACCATCAGCAGTAAACAACACGCCACTAAAGATGACTTCCGTAAGTGAAGTGGAAACTTTAGTTATTTTAATCAGTGGGTCGCTGCTCGATTGCTCTAATATTTGTCAACAAGCGATGTGGTAAATTTGAGTTGAAACACTGTAAAATACTTCGTTGGAAATGTTTACATATCCCGAACACGAACACGTATTCATTACTGTTGTTTTCTTCACCTTTTTCTTCTGCTTCTCATTTTCTGATGTCCTCCATAGGACATAGGAGTATAACAACAGATTTAATCGTACAACACAATATTTTATATTGGTGCACTTAAAAGTTGATACATTCATATGCAGTAATTTATGTCTTTCCATACATTCGTATCGGGATTCTACCCTACTCTGTTACACAAAACACGCAAGCGCGCTCGGGCACGCACACAAGCATATAGGCGTAAACTTACTTTCCTGGCCACTGCCGAGAGGACAATTCTTCCTTCAGTGACTTTTATCCTGAGCATTTTTTTTCGATCTTTCTGCACACACACACACACACACACACAAAAGGATCATCGTGGGATCTTTATAACTCTTGGCTTCTATTCAACCTTCGTTTTCATCTACCACCTTGCCGCTTAGCTAAATGTCCTCCTCACATCCATTCAATTTTTAAATCCATAGATGATATAAGCCTTTCTTCTCATTGTAGTCTGATTACGTCTCCATTATTTGTTCTTTTCTTTGTACCTTCCTTATTTTTAGCCTAGTCTTTAGCGTGCTTAATCACTTTGTGTTTTTGTCCATATTTCTGAACCATATGTCATTGCACGACAAATCACGAACTGACTAGAAACTTTCCGTCGTTGCATCTCCCTTATTGTTACTACTTTTCTCCAGATTTTCACTTCAGTTACAGCTGTCAGATCCTTACCATCAGTTTTCACCTACTTTACTCGTGTGGTGTTACTAAACATTCACTATTCTATACATATTCCATATTGTAGAATTCCCGTTCGAGCACTTAAGGGTTTCAGGAATTATAAACAATGAAGCAATAGGTTATTTAAATAGTAATATTCCAGTTGAGTAGCTGTCGAAGCAAATTTGCACATACTATCTCTGTCATAGAATCATCACCCGTCATCAACAACAACATCAGCATCTTCATTAGCACTTGTGTGTTAACTGTTGTATGAATGAATGGTTTACAGTAATTCGAAATTTAGTGTAATTTGTTTCAGAACTGCTACCTGCTTCGTAGTGAACAATGTCTCCACTATTATCACGTTTTAAACTTCCTAAGCAATCGTCTGTTATCGACTAGGATTTGATAATGGCAGAGACACTAAAAGGCCTCAACCAATAGGAGATAAGTTGCAGTTCTATAACAAGTAACAACAAATTTGGAATTAAAAAGGATGCTAACTATATTGACCTGACTGAGTCAGTCTCCAGCGATTTCTTTACAAAGCAAACTTTTCCCAGTTCACTGTGTCATAACGAAGACATTTCTCCGTCTTACAGACGGCCATCCTTGTGATTATAGTAACTAATCTAGCAACTTTTGTAGCTATTTACCATCTTTGTGCTTACAAGTGTCAAGTGCAATTCAAATTTATTTTCTTAATTATGTGAGTAATATCACTTGTTTGTTATTTGACTGCGTATCCTTGTACTTTCTACCTGAAAGGATAACCTACTTTCAACCAGCCCGACAGATAAGAGTTCACCGTGGAACTCATTGTTAGAGGATCAGAAAATATTTATACGATACACATATGTAAAGGTTTTATAATGTTAAAATGAACGGTTGGTTTTGTACTTTGGATTGTTCTTCGTTACAAATTAGCTTTCCTCGATCCTTCATGAAAATGGTAACGATGAGGCATAACTTACTAATTTTGTTAACGTCACTACATACAAAACGTTACAGATATCGACTGCTAATAACGCATCCACAATAAAAACACGAAACACACTATTTGACCCTTAGAAAAAAAAATGGCCTCGTTTTAACGGAAATGAGGGTTATTATTACAAGCAAATGGTGTCATTGGGAGAGACCTTGGCAGTGGAACATAATGTATGTCAGTGATACTCTCACTAATTGCACACCTGAACTATTTCCAAAGGTATATTTCTAAAATAAGGGAACCAGTACCGTTAGACTTACACGTGGAGCTACACTACATAGACACCACACACACACACACACACACACACACACACACACACACACACACACACACACACACACACACACACACACACACACACACACACACACACCGAGTTGAACGTCTAATGTCATCTACGCGTCTCATATCTAACGTTATGATATTATATGTTACTAAGTACGTACAAAGATGGTGTTATTGTGGAAATAATATCCTCGATATGCTCGTCAGTACTGGATACAAATCATGACTTTGCTGCAGCCAAATAAGGATATAGTTACACGAATGACGCCCAAGAAAACATTGATCTCGCAAAGCTTTATAGATTGTAATAATAATAATGATACGAAGTTTAGACGTTAGTCAGAATAACATACCTTATATGAGGTGTTCGGCGTACAGGGAAGGTAATGTGGCCACACTATACTTCAACCGTCTACAGGGTATGATCCCCCATTCTACAACCTGGGTCGAACTAGAGTTGACAAAGGTACCCTGATTTTACAGTACGCCCAGGAATTCTAGCTTAGTAGCCAGGCACTGGTCAATTTATCGGTTGAAAAAAATCAAACAAAAGAGCTGTTCACTAAAATTCTTTTCCCACTTCCAACATAACTAGTACACATTTGCTCAAACATCTTACAGTAGTAACTTCGACGAATACTCTAACATGAATTATGTAACGATCAACTCAGAAAGAACTGCCATCGTGATCGAAATGGAAGGTTCTTAATCAATGTCTGTTTCCCGCAACGACATCAGAATTATTGACAATAAACAGAATTTTGGTACAAAAACTACGGATATGCAGAAAAGCATGGAAATCACTTTCGATTACTCAGGTAAACAATAATAAACTATATTGTTCACTGAATTTAGAGAATGAAACGGAGGTGGATGGAGCAGGTAAGAAGATAGTATGCAATGAGACAGTCAGAAAAACTAACACAAATCCATGATGATACGAAGCAAGATGGCAGACTGGCAAATCTCCCTTTGCAAAAACGGAATGATGATCTGGTCCAGTATCGTGGTAAAGTGAAACAGACAAATACTGCTCTGGAAATGCACTGTGAAGGCATTCGATCAACAGTGAACGGACACGTGCTGTTGTTGATGTAACAATCAAGTTGCAATTCTTTTTCCTCATGTATTCTCTTTCTTCGCACTTTTGCCATATAAATTTTTAAATTAATATAAATACAAAAAACATATTAATAGAAAAAGATGCGTCTAATAAAATTTAGTTTAACTGACCCATTAACTAACCGGAGTGCATCAGACACCTCTTGTGAAATCAGCCACTTCCGCATGGGGCGGGTACATTGGCTAACGGACTCGCATTCAGTATGCTCTGGTAGTAATAGACTGACTAGAAACCCATAAATAAATTTCACATCAAAACCCAAATTATCGTTAACATACCCTATAGAAAAAAAGTATCTGACTCGATTAATCAACACTTTCCAATAGAAATTTTATAAGGAGAACTTATACAGAAAACGTAATATGAATTCATACTAAAACTGAAGGTAAGGTAATTATGCTGAATGTAAGGTAAAATTAATTTCTCAAACTAAAGTCAAAAAAATATAAGAACATTTCTTACGCTGATCAGCTTACATAACAATGACTTCGTGCAACAATTATTTAATGTAAGAAGATTTTTACAAAATATAAGTATAGATCTGAAAATTACAAACTCTTTTAGTAATAAATATTTAATAATCATACTTTTAATATTTTATCGTTTTTTACGTTATTACATATATATTACAAATTTCACGTTAGAACAGCAACAAACTGTAAAGCTGACTACGCAATGAATGAGACGTCATCATGATTCAACGAATAATTTCATTCTTAACGAAACTACATACAGCACTTGTTAGAATATTGTCAAACGTTTCAAAAAAATCGAGTTAATTCTGGGTCGAAAGAAAAATTTTTGCGTCACTGATGACCTTGAGTGCGATCTGTATAAATGCAGATAGAGCCAAAATTAAACAATTAGTTTTAAACTGATTGTTGGTGCGGTACGATTCGTCGCTATGTAAGTTGCGAAAAAGAATTGTAGGATTGCTTTAATTTGAGTAAAATTCTTTAATCAAATGCGTTAATGTTCGATCAGATTAAAGATCGCTGTCAACGTAAAAATGGGTAGTCGACGAGTTTGTAGCAGTGGACTCTACATGCCGTAAGGCAGTTTACTTTGAGTTATCGGATGATAAGAGATCTGCTAAAATGAATCAAGTGAGTTGTCCTTGCTAGAAGCTTTCGAACTAAGATAGAGGGCGATCAGTGCTAAAAATGTCGGGAGACTGAGATGCATAAGTGTGAAAATGAAGACCAACGGAAAGCACTGTTAATGGGAACACAGAATGGGAAACAATGGGACACCAGAAAGAAATCGCAGAACAAGAAACGTAAAGTTGAAAAGGAAAACGTCGTAAAACATTAATCCGAGAGCAGAAAGAGGTACATGAACGACAGGCGGCTTTAATACATGGTGTTTTGCCAGACAAATCATGAGAATAACTAAAGTGGAAGAATAAATGTCAAGGAAAATAATTGAAGTAGAATATGAAGTGTCGAAAAGACTAACTGAAAAAGAAGATTCGAAGACGAGAGAATCAGTCGCAGGTAATTATAAAACATTTTAATTGACGTTGAGCATGAGATTAGACCATATATCTCGGAACAAATAGACGAATAATTCTAAAAATAAAAGTTAAAAAATTCAGAAAATATGAAAGAGCAAGGAGAAAGCGACCTGGCCTGTAGTGGGAGGAAGTGTTCAATTAAGTGTGGTTCCAATAATAGTTTTTATTAAAATTATTGATTGCTTATCTTTAGTTGCATTCCATAAATATTTCTAAGCCGTAAAAACGTCGTGGTTTATAATATATACGTGTTTAATTTTATTCGCATTGATATAAAAATGTTTCTAAAAGTGCCGTGTGAATTCTATCATTAACGTATCCTTTTAAGGTGTAATACGAATATTTAATTACTCTTCGTCATGGCTCAACGTGCTGTTACACAATTAGCGTAAACTATTCTTGTGTAACCAAATAGGCTCAGCTACGCTTACACAGAACGTCGTTTCTGAAACGACATTTAATTTTCTAGAAATGTTAGGATTATACATTTTCCCGTTGCCGTGCCAGCTGTGGGTAGCGTGATGCGAACTAGTGACCTTTGCGTTTTTAACCCGGCACGTCGGCTACAGACTAAGGACGAGTAATATATGAATAATCTTGAGACAAAGTTATGAAATTCTTTACCGTTGGACCAGCAAAACAGAAACTACGGTTTAGAATTTACAAATTTATGGAACGTATTTTTCACAGGTATGGTTTATAATTAATTCCAAGATTTATCAACAAGTCAGGAGTCACATTTTCCACCAGTGGCTGTATAAAGAGCAAAGAACTGCCGCTAATAATATAAATACCATAAATGCACGTACGGGCTCGCTCCAATAAAAGGAACGGAGAATTCCGCCCTTCTATGTCGCTTACCTCTCAGTCTCTCTCTCTCTCTCTCTCTCTCTCTCTCTCTCTCTCTCTCTCTCTCTCTCTCTCTCTCTCTCACACACACACACACACACACACACACATTCACACTGTTGGACAACTTACCACACGTTGTAGATTAGATCTTCCAGAATATTACTTCACCTCCAGTGGTCTGCGTTGGTGAGAAGGGCTAATGTTATAATTGTTTTATTTCTAATTAGCTGCGACTGTACAACGCAGTACAATTAGCGAAGTCGTTTGACACCTCCATCAGCTTGTAACACTTAAAATTATGGTCTGTTATCACGTTAACTATAACTCTGTGTTCGCGTCAGGTGTTCTCCGTGCGTGACTTGTGAGTTTCATTTGACATTCCGTTACAAAATCTTCTAGCAGTGGTGTCGCGTTACTTCTTGGGCTACTAATGCCTTATCTACGAATGTGAATTTAACACACTTCTTTTAAATTACTTGCTCTATAGCCATTGTCATAATTTCCACTAGGTTAATCCATTACTACTCTACACTAATGCATTCAAAACTACAAAATTTATCTTTGTCAGAAGCGAAACTGTTCAGTTTGACATATTATCAAATCATCGTGATGATATTAGTCTCTTACGCTGATTATATTCCTTTGAAACTACAAATTTTTGCAGAAATATTTCAGAGGTTCATGACTAGGACTGGAATTAATTATTGCAGTCTTTATAATGAATGCTGCTCCACTCATTTATATTACTGTTTCTCCCCGTAGTAAAAATGTTAATGCTTATATTTCGATTTATTATTTTCTTTAATTTACACTGACTGTTTCCTGCCTTCAGAACTCTCATATATAGATATATCCTTTATAAGTATATTTATATAACAGAATGAACTCTTTAATTAAAATTTGTCCCATAAATACAAAATTTCACAAAGGAAGGCAAACATTTCTTGTTGACAGCTCATTAGCAGTCGTTTTGTTTTGTTGACACGACCTTTACATTCAGGAATGACGTTTCGCGTATGTGTTTCTTCAAAATGATCGCACAACCGATCTGAACCTTAGCACTCGAAGTGTTGCAAATGTAACGTAAAATACTCGTACACATCCCAGAATATACTTCATACAGGAATGCTAATACCTATCGTCATGATCTTACCACTTTCCTGTAATCACTGCGATTGCTTCACACACATTACTATCAATAGATAAATAATTTCATCTATTTATCTATTAATACAGTACACAAATAATTCTACTTTTCACTTTCGCGTTAATAAACTGAGAAACGTCTCAGAGGAAATTCTCCTAACGCGGAGTAATTTTAGAACCAGCAAAGAAAAACAAAGAGAAACAATTTTGCAAAAATGAGAAAACGAGTAACGCAAATTAAGCTCACAGTGTTTCTTGGCCTTGTACTTGTTCATATTGGCAGCCAGTTTGGTTTTATAATTTGAAGTCACGTTCGCGTTTACGTTAATAGTTTAATGTTTCGCTGTGCAGTTACCATATTTAATTATGTCCCCATTTGTGCTAACGATGTCTATCCATGTTCATAGGAAATTTTTCACTTTACTCTTATTAGTATTTAGCAAGAAACATGTTTAATTTTTGTTTGTTTCAGCTACATATTACTGCCATGTAAACATCTTAATTATGTAAATTAGATATGAATTATGTAATTACATGTTACATATGGTAAGGCAACCTGCCTTACCGTACTGTTGTAATTCTCGGTGACCGATTATAACTTGAGAATTTAACGACTATTTTAAATGATTATTTTAAAAATTAGCAACAAATCGTATAATTATCTCAATATTTGTTTCTATCAAAACCATATTCTACTATGAGTACAACACGGCCTAGTATATTGAAAATACTAATAATACTAAAATAATAACATTAATAAAATATTAGTAAAATTGAAAAACATATTAATCTACCAGCCCTAAAAATTAAATACATTTTACGTGTGTTCAGTTGTTGTGGTACATACATTAGAAGTTCGTCCAATTATCAGTCTATGTAAGCGACCGATTTTATATTATTACTTTCTGTATTAAATTCAGTATTAAATGGTCGTAAAGTACATAAATTGCATTTACCGACTCTAGATCATTCAAGCTTTCTCGACTGTTTTGTAACTTTTTTCTAAGTCCTGTTGTTTTTTATAATTGCTTCCTGCCGCTAAGTAAATTATGAACTTATTGTAAAAGTATTCATGAAACGAAATCTACGTATAGGACAATAAACCTGTAGAAAATAATATTAACATCTGTAACTGACAAAAAACAACTATATATTGGTTAATAATAGATTAATTTATTTCAAAAGGGTTCAAGTCTAAGTAAATTAAGAATCTGTATACGCAAATATTTTATATTGACTGAAAAAGTTATGAAGAAGGAATAAATTGTTTAAAATTTCTCATAAATTAAACATAACAAATAAATCAATTTCGATTATACCCTATACATTGATTGACGGTACGATTTGATTAAACATAGATAATTTTAAGGATTTCTATCAAATCCTAAATTCATAAACTGACAGACATTATTATACATAATTTGTGTATTTTAAAATGAATCAGCTTTAATGACGGAGAAAATGATTCTGTAGAGTTGCGTCAGATGACACAAGTTTTGTACAAAGAAAAATAATAATTTTTTATAACAATTTTGTGTCTATGCGTTGACATATTGACATATGTAAGTTTGTTTGTGTGTGTGTGAATTAAAATTATAATTTAAATTTTAATCTTTTATAACATATAACATATACAGTCAACAATATTTACTCAGATTTAATAATTTTTAAATTGTTCCGACAGATTTAAAAGACGTCACTTTTGACAGACATATCATAGAAACCTTAGCAGGTATATCTCGTGGTAACAGAATAATATTGATTTGAAATTTATTGTGCAATGTCAAAGTAAATGACACGATAGGAAATACTGGCTGTCACATATAAAATTACTACATATTGAACTTCCTCAATAGGAAAGTAGAAACGTTTCTGATTGTTCAGGAGAGTTATTCGTCACTTCCAGTCTCTCCCGATGACAACTATCAACACGCCTTGGCAATCTAACTGTAGTTTTCTTTTTGTTAACTAATACAACAGCGATGGTAATGTTGTTAACTCCTCTTTGTTTACTGACAGACGATTATTAAAGGGCGATCCGTCCTAATAGTTACTGAGTATATATTATATTTATATTTACATGGTTTTGATCCTATACTAACAGATGTGTGTGTGTGTGTGTGTGTGTGTGTGTGTGTGTGAGAGAGAGAGAGAGAGAGAGAGAGAGAGAGAGAGAGAGAGAGAGAGAGAGAGAGAGAGAGAGAGAGAGAGAGAGAGAGAGAGAGAGAGAGAGAGAGAGAGAGAGAGTACACCGAAGAAATCAATGTTATATACACATATTTGGCAATTTTATTTAGATTTAAATGCATAAAGATATACGACTGCTGATTTCTTTGGACGTAAACGTGTCCAATATGTAATATATTGGAATTTAATATTTTTCTCTTTTTGTAAGATTACGTCACTTCTTCTAAAGTTATACAAAGACAAACTTTCTTTAGTTGTTTTAATGCGGTCTATAGGTTTTCCAATTTTGTTACACGTTTACGATGCCATACACAAAAGTTATAGCTTCCAACTTAATTTGCTAAATTTTAGCGTAAAAGAATCGTTGATTAATCACGAAAGAAATGCTGGTCTAGGTCCTGTACAACAATTGTTGTAATTTTTTGTCTCTACCCTTGACGTAAACACGCTAATATCTATAGCCATTTGATATTGATATATAGTAAAAGTAAATATAATAATATAAAACACGAAACATAATATTCATTTTTTAAGAACTTCGTATAAATAAATAGTCTTAACTTTTAATATTCACAAATGTATATTTTAAATAGGCCCCCAATATAGCCTAAATACGTATACACATTACTTAAAACAAACTAAAAATCATTTAAAAGTGGTTTTGTTTATTTGGCATTAGTGACAAACGGTACAACGTAAATAAGTCAAGTGATGTACAAAAATATTTTTACAAATAATGAAGTTTACACAAAATTTCATTCAGTACTGAGAAAAAACAAATAGTAAATAACAGATATAGTATTACTGGGATTCAATTAAAACTAAATCTTAAATAGCTCTTTCCTTTTTCCTTAATAATGGCTTTGTTGTAATCAGTCCTGTCGTCCGCCTTTCTGATGAGTGGATTATAACTCAGCAGATTTTAGTTTATTCGTTGTATACGTTTATACGTTTTACTATAACTTTAGGGCTTTACATGACTTTTGTAAATAATTCCAACCAGGATATAACTAAACAGTAAGTGCGCCCGCGCATGTGCGAGATGTGTTACGCAAAGAATTATTAACAGTGTCACACTGAAAGTACATCAAAATATAAAGGATGGAAAATTCTGAAGTCCATATTTAAGGCGACGAAAACAGAAGCTGACATAATTTATATAAGTCCGAAATCGATTTAACCTCTCCCATTTTTATAACTGCATGATTCTGAGACTATCATAATAAACTTGATGTAGCTTGCCAGTCAGCAGTAATTTAATCAAGAAGGAATTAGAAACAACGATAACAGCATAGATCGTCAAAAAGAAACCTAAGTGAACTTTGTAGTCGATATAATAAGGATGACAAACTATAATTTGATGAACACGATCACATAGGAATAGTAGTACGGCAGGGAGATTATCACTGAAAGTGCTGTCTATACTGCTGGAGCCTGTTCGGACGAAAATGAGAAGCAAATGAATCAAAGTAGATGGAACAAATCATTAAATTTGTTAAGAAACCAACACATTTTTTATTTAAGTTATATATTAAGTAAGTATCTGCACACAGTATGGGACTAGTTGCGTACAGAACTAGGCTACCGAATCTGAGTAACCAAAGCACGCACGCATCATACATGTACCAGTTGCAGGTTTCTAAAGACTAAAGACAGCTTTACTTTTATGCAGATTAATAAAACAGAAGTGGTTTCGCGGTATTATTAGACATTTATTATTTCTATAACTTAATTACGAAGTATTAACTTTGTACATCATTACACTTACATACCCACTATTAAGTGAGCCCTTCTTACAACCAAAAAATAACTCGAAACGACTAAGGAACGACTTTAACCCAAGAAAATACCAAAAGAACCACGAGAATAAATAAACCCATGTACGAGATGTAGGCTGTGTTACGTTCTTAATCTGTATATTTCAGATAATGTTAAGGTAATCTAATATTTCGGATATCTGTATAATCTGTAATCTTAAGATGGATAAAAGTTTCTAATACACTAAAAGATTACCTTTGATTCTACTAACTGGTGCTATAAATGAATTAACATTCAGTGTGTGTGTTTTGTGTTTTGGGGTGAAGAGATACTGTGAGTGTTTAGATTTACTCGACAATGATAATTCTGTGAAACACGTGTTTCTTAACACTTTTATCTAAACCACACTTATCGAAAATTCACTTATAAATAAAGTAATCCTGTAGCACCATGAACAGCGAGAAATAATAATTAAGAAAGGCGTAAAGTTTACTACAACCGAAGTAAAGAACATTTAATATTCACGTTGAAAAACTCCAGCTATGTTGCGACCACACTAGCACTGAAACAAGAGAATAGAATTCCTAGACGGAATCTATTTTAATGTTTTTATTACCGTTGTAAAAAATTAACGGATCTAAACAAATAAAATATGTTTTGGTGTTGCTAGAATATTCTCGTCGGTGCTATAATAAACTTAATGTGCTATTTATTTATTATTGCACATTCTTCTTGGTGTTAGTAGTTTGTTTAGAAAGTACTTTTCTTTCTGTCACGCCCAGTCGGTTGTTTCTTGTTTCCTTTATGCATAGCTGATTCGACTAAAGTAATCTGCAGAGGTACACACACACACTGCACTGCTCTAAATTGTTACAGTACATAGGTCTAAGCCTTGTTAAACTAGTTGAAAATTGTAAAATTTGTAAAAATATTAGGTTGCAGAAAGACCACATTGGATTGGGTGCAATGTCAACTTATAGTATAATTAAGTATGGTAAATGATTTAAAATAAAAATAATAATGTAATATTAACCAATGTCTGCAAAACTGTAAACAATTAACCTCAAATTAGGTATGTAATAGTACAACTAAGCAAAACACAATTAATAATAATGTATAAAATGTTAGGAATAGAAATTAAAATCATGAATTGGCCTAATCAAGGAATCACAAACATTATGTGAAGCTAGGTGCTATAATACATTTTATAAATTATAAAGGAGTGTAAAATGTCAACAAAGTGTAAATAACATAAAAATGAGTGTAATAAAAGTATATTGTGAACATAAAAAACCGTGTTACAGACAAAAATAAGAATTAAAAAAAGTTCTAGTATAAAACAAAGCCAAAGGGAGAAGGAGTTTTTCTTACCAAAAATGACATATTCTAGAAAGGACGCCAACTCTCTTGTTTAAGGGTTTGATTAGAGACCATTTAAGCAGGGGAGTGCTGTGTAGCTGTATGAGCAGAGGAGAAATATTAAATAATCAGTAATACTTATAAATTCCATAATTTAGATTAAAGTAAAGGAGATCAGTTGTATTGCATAATAATAGTGATGAACAAGATTAATAGAAAATAATTTACGAGAAAAGTATAATTAACCACATACAACTGAAAGCCGAGTGAGAAATAATCAACCAAGTAATATTACGAAGAATACATATCAGGTAAAAAGTAATATTATATTAAAACATATTCATTTGAAATAATCTTCACTGAATAGTAAACACAATACTTGGGCACGGATAATTCGTCTGTGTAACTTAATGACAAAACCGAACATTCAAGCAGTAGGCCTACATGTTACCCACTCATCTCTTGTCCAGCGTCTTGCTTAATGGCTTCGGTTACTTCCTCCTCACAAGTAACAAGAACCGAGGTCGAGGAGAAAGGCTGCGAACATTCCCGCCATTTCCCACAACGGCCCGAGTAGCCTCTTCAAACGCTCAGACTCCCCAGCCCAAGTAGAATATTCCCATCCCGTTAAACGTTATTATTATTATTATTATTATTATATTTGTGTATATTGTGGTTTCCTAAATATTTATTTTGTGACCTTTTTTTATGTAGTTATTTAATTTAACATTTTGAATGTCTGGAAATGTGTTTATTTTTACACTGTGCGCGGGTAAATTGGACTAGGTAGACATTCAGTTTAGAAATACATTGCGGTGTTGAAGAAAGCTTTCAAGTAGCTTTTTCTTCGTCTTGCCTACGTAAAATGTATTGCAATCTTGACATTCTAATTTGTAGATTCTATTTTTATTGTAAGCGTTGGATTTAGTTTAAGGTTGTATTTGATTAAAAGCCGCATTATCTGTGTTATATGATATTTATAAAAGAATATCTTTAAATAATTTACGTAGTTTTTGAGTAACATTTCCGTGTTAAGCAACGGGTGTATATTTTATATTATTATTATTATTAATTCCTGTATTTTTAGATGTAGGTTTATTATATATTTGTTTACTGACTTTCTGTTTTATTTTGCTTTATAATTTATTGGTGTTATTTAGTACCCATTGTCTATTGCTATTTATTTGTTAGATGATACTTCTTTCTTTGTCATTTAATGGGATTCTAAGCATTCGGGATTATGTGAAAATGGAAAATAATGGTGAAAAAGTGATTGTAAAAGGAACTATCTAAAAATAGCAGACTACCAGTACAACAAGACGCAAGCAATAGAGTAATGCTTTGTCAATAACGAATGAAATAAGGTTAAAGCTTTATACCTAATTTTTTATAAGGTATTGTCTGTGGTGTCTGCTTTACAAAACATAAAAGAATTGAATGCAGCCATTTTATGTTGGACTAGATGGTTACAATTATTTGGAATTATTAAATCAATCTGAGAAGATTTTCTATATATTGAGTACTGAAAACTTGTTTCATTTCTAATTATGAATAGGTCTCAGTAATTTAATTTATTATTCGATTCTCCTTCAATGTGAATTTTATTTTATAATGTAAAATGTCTATAGAGTTTAATAGTCTATATTAGAACTGTTTATGCCATTATGTTGGGATAGGCCTACATATAGTCTGTCATGAACGTATCTGAAGTAACATACTAATACGTCATTAAATTTTATTATATTTTATATTTCTTTAACGATTTTTTTGTAGAAAGATTTCCGACATGGTAGAAGAGGTAAGCGCTCTCATAGCAAGGCCATCTGTTTGGTGGTATAGTTTGTTATTATAATGAAAACAAGTTTGATATAAAATAATTTTTAAAGTGATTGTTTATTACTTTATATGTGTGACATTTTCGTTATTTTTTTCAGTTTATTATTTATGTGTCGTCAGATAAATTTATTATCTTTGTTTACCTGTAATTTTTTTTGTGGTTCCTCAAGTTCGATATTGTTTTTTATACGTATTGTATTTGGCTGGACGTTTCATTTTATGTTTTCAAATTTGTGTTGTTTTCAAATAAATGTTTTCATTTTTTGAACTCGTAATTATCAAATTTTAGTAATTTAGCTATTGTATAATTTGGTGCTTTTCTAACGTTTATTGAAGGTCTAGTAGGTTTATCAATTTTGTGTAATTTAATTATTGTGCACTCACATTATCCATTTTATACTTCTGTGATTTTTTTAGGATTTATGATTTGGTTACTATTTTTCAGTATATTTGATATTTGTGTTCGATATTTATTGTAGGAACTTTGGTTAATAAAATGCAAATATTATTGCTCATAAATCCCTCTGTTTTATCACCTAAATCTTTATTAGAAATCATTAATATGGCTTTATCATTATCTTCTTTGGTTAAAGTAAGGTTATTTGCTGTTAGTTTGTGTTTTATGTTGTTAATAATATTACTTTATAATATGATTATTTTTGTTGCTATGTTTTATTGATAAATTTTATTAGTTCCATAGAAACTTCTGTTTTTACGTTATCTTGTTTTTCGTGGTCTATGTTGCTGATTGCGTTTTAGTTTCAACTACCATTTTTTTTCTATTACATATTGATTTATATTTTTATGATTTGTTTTATTCGTAGTTTCTAGAATTGCTATTTCTTTTTCAGTGAAGTTAACGGTACATGAATTTATTCTGTAGAACGGCAGAACTTAAATTTATGAATTTACGATGAACAGTCTGGATATTGTTTAATATTTGTAAATTTTTATTTACTGTTTATTAGAAGCTTATTAAATTTTTATTGGTTGTATTAAATTTATTTTTTATGTTTCTTTGGTATTGTTAACATATTTATGTGGTATTATTAGATTTATTACTCCATGCATGACAATCAAGTATGTTGGCGAACAGAAGTTGTAAACTCCTTAATTGCTTCAATTAATGCCAGAGAACCGCATCCAATGCCAGAGAACCGCGTACGGTAGTAGTTTGACCTGGACGAAGGGATGGCTATGAATCTTTTGGATAAGGGCCGCATCAAGATCGGGTGGGTGAATTGTAGTATTAGACGTAGGGTGGATGTCCAGCGCTGTTTTAGATGTCTCGGTTACAGCCATATCAGGAGAATCGGATAGAGCTGTTAAATGTTGGAAGTGCGGGGAAAAGGTCACAAAATCGCTGGCTGAAAGGATCCAAAGCCCCAAAGTGTCCAATGTGCCGACCAGAATGAAAAACGGCAAACTTACTAGATCATTAGGTCCGGCGCTTGCGGGTTTTTTGTCGTTCAGGAAAATTAAAATAACCCGACTGGAAAGCTTCTTCAAAGCAACCTCAAAGGGAGTAGAGTCGCTGACGCAATACTGGAGCAGCTTTACTTTAAAAAAAAGATCACATCCTCTTCGCCACCCGTCACATAATCTTTATCTCATCGTTTTCGAACAGTACAGAGATAAAGACGGTCCTATCGGAAGTGCCGCAATTTGGGTCTTCGATCCACGCAGTATCATGGATCTGGTAATAGACATGTATGGATCAAAGTCATTTTTCTCGTGTGGAAATGTTTTCTATCTTTGCTTTCTTTCCCTAATGATAACATGCACTTATATCGCGAAAAGCTTGAAGCCCTCGAAGATACACTTTGTGACTTCCTTGGTGGCCTTCTTGTTACTGGGGATTTCAGTGGAGGAGCTTGTGAGTAAGGGATTCCCCATATAGGTTCCAGAGCGAAGTTGCTTCTGGAGGTGGTGTCCAGGGTCGTCTTACTTGTGCGCAGAAATGAAACACGCTGACCTTTCGAAGACCAGGCTTCGGTGACTCCATTCCGAGATCACTTCCGCTTCATACAGCCTGGCACCTGGAGGGTGATGGATGTCTACTCAGATAGCGACCGTGAGTACATCATCTTTCAGCTACACGACAGAACTATATCTCTGCAAAGCATAACTCAGCACACGCAAGGTTGGAATGCCGCAAAACTTAATCCTGTGACTCATTGTGTCCGTGCAATGCATTACTGAGGGCTATCAGTTCGATCCACAGACAACACTGAACAGTGGGGAAGTGGAAACCATGGTAGGAAGTGTCTCCCGTATCATAGTGAGAGCATACAACGATTCAGTGGCCCTGAGGAAGCAATGGAGAGGGAAGAACCAGGCTTATTGGTGGGTCCGACAGCATAGCTGATCTGAGACACAGACATCCGAGTCTCAGGCTCAAGCCGTAACGTGCTAGGAGTAGGAGGAGGATGCGATTATGGTCAATACAGTGAACTCCCTTTTATCCACTCTTCGTACGAGAGATGATCCTGAAACACCATTGAAAGCACAAGATATCCCTTTGTTTAGCGAAACGGAGTTGATTAGCGCGGCGGCCTCAATGAAGAATGGGAAGGCCCCTGGTCCGTTCCAGCAGATAAAGTAAACACTATGATTTAAAAATCACTAAATAGCAATGACAGAGATCTGCATATTATTAAGTGTAAATTATTTATTTGCAAGCACGACTAAATGGTATTTTTACAATCCCAGACAGTAAAGATATTCATGTGTACGTCAAACTTAGGTCATCACGTATGTCTATGATTGTAGAAAGAATTCTGCACAAAATTATTTGACTGAAGCCTCAAATTTACGTTTCCAATGTAGCAATACGTTTGATTAATTATAATAATTCTTCTACAAATGTAGAAAATCTCATTCCATTTAAATATGCCTGGAAACGTCAAAACAAAACCTTCCGGATGTCTGATAATAGGCCTATATGAACATCGCATAAGCAACAAGATATTGATTAAGCAATAGTAAAATTAAAATTAACAATAATAATTCTAAATTTTAAATTTAATATCATAATATAATTAAAATTTCATGTGTAAAATAATATGTGAGCCCCCCCCCACACACACACATCCAAATTTTATTAAAAAGTAAGTATATGCAAGGTGTTTTTAAGAATAAACATATTTTGTTAGTAAATATAAAAAAATTCTATTATTCAATTTCAGTTTTGTGTTTATCATGATTTTTAATTAACGAATACGCGTTAATTTCATTTAAAAAAATAAAATATAGGGTATGTATATCACATCTAAAATTCAAGAATTTGTCAAATAAAATTTTACTTGCATGAAAAGGTGACTACGATTACTTACTACATATACTTTTTTCTTTATACTGACTACCAAAACTGACAACCGACGTTTGCGTATGATATATTGCATTAATTTATTAAACTCTTTGTGAAACAGTAAGAATAAAAAACTGAGGCGTTTGTCATAGCTTGAGACTAAAGGTTAGTGACTGTATTATTTGTTATGGTTATGCTCTTGTAAAGCTCACTGCATTCGTCGCTATAAAGGAGATTAGAATAAACTAACAGATTTGCTTTGTTTCGACTAACTTGACTTTTAATTAAGTTAACCTTAATTTGTGTGTGTTTGTGTAGGCTATGTGTGTGAGATGTGGTGGCTGTGTTATGACAAATGTGTTGGCAGGCGGAACGCAACAGCTCGCTGCCCGCGATTAGGATTTTACTATGACGCGTATGATCGATGCTATATGTCTTCTCACAATCTTACAATCTGTTATAATTATTATGAAAACAATAACTGCGGCACAGAAGATTTGTAACATACTTACTGCCACACACATTTTAATTTCAATTAATTATTACCAATTACGTAGTGAGTTAAAATACGAAATTCAAAGTAACTGAAAATAATTTCCTGCGAAGCACAATTTACGCCTGCGCTACTAGAACAGGTAATGGTCGGTGTCTAAATAAAATTTCCAGTCGCTAGCAACCAGTCGTAGCAGCAGTAACTAGTCAGCTTCCAGTGATTTCGCCGCAAGCACAAAGGTTTCTCTCTGCTCTGACTAATGTTCTTGTATAGTTACGTATAAAATGATGTAAAGAACCCTGAGGAAATAAAAATACATAAACATAAATAATTGCTAAACGGAAGGAAGATTTATAAACGGTTTTCTTATTTGTGGAAAAGAACACAAATTATTTTTAATTAAGAACCGTCTGACTTACGTTTAAAGCATTAACACAGATAAATTACGTTTGTAAAACACAATCTGAGACGTGTGTGTATCGAGCTTCTCCCCGGTATGCGGCATGTCTGCTTTAAAGTAAACGTCTTAGCGATTCAGAAAATGGTAATAAAATTTAAATACGTCATAACTTTCCGTAGACGTTAATGTCGAAGGGCATTACTGAACACTAGCACAGGCCTTTTGATTTGGTAACCAAAAGCCTTCGCAGACCAAACTCGTCGTGAATTAAACGTGTATCTTTTTTTTTTAATCGAAAATTGCAATGTTGCAGTTCGCTATTTTCCTATTGGGAGCATTGTAGTCTGTCTTGTCATTTTGTCTACTATGAAACAAATCTCTCCCTGTTACACAATCTGTTAAATTAATTGTGTTGGAAGTCTGGAAGATGAGAGTGTTAGTAACAAACATTTAACTGTGTGGGACCTACTACTGACTAATTTAATCATTATGTTGTTAATGATTTCAGTATTATATCTTCTTCTTCCCTTATATGTAAGTCCTGTAAAATTGACTATCTCTTTAGTCTCTCTTACAAGAAATAATAACTGTATATGATGGTTTGTAACAAAAAACTCTTATCGAATTGAGAACCAAGCGGAACTACACTTTGAATTGTCTAGTCATTGCACTTTAGTTCGTTATTACACGTTCTTTTCATTATAAGCCAACTACTCTCAACAAGAAAGATGCCCGCATTGTGCAAAGAGTGTAATATTATTTATTATTCTATTTTTGTAAGCGCAAAAGTGATTAACACTTTTAAGAGCTCCAACCAATAACATAAACTTAATAAAGAATATTCAATTTAACATTATTAATAAAGCGCGTTAATTACAGTAATTATTATAAAGCGAAGAACAAGAAAGAGAGTATGCTGAACGATTAAGAAAACTAACGAAAATTGTGTTCCTGGAAACGTTTGACTGGATATATTTAACTGCTTATCAGGGGAGGTCAACTTAATACTCCCAAAAAGTACTATTTATTCGAGGAGTTGAAAATATACTACCCTAACTCATTACAGCGATTATATAAAAAGAGTCCAGTGAAACGATTCTGTGCTACAATCACGTAATTAGCTTTCCAGTTTATTTATTTGTAACGTTATTACTGATAGCGTTTGGGAATCCGTGTTTAAGGCTGAGGCCCCATAGAGGATCCACCACACGTTCAACAATTCTGAAGGATATGTCGTATCACTATTACTGAAAACATACCTACACATTGTCTATGCACTACTAACGCTGTTTCAACCTTAATATGGCAAAAATGACACTATGGCACTACAGGTCGACCTACGTTGTAAAAAGTTCTTTTAAAGTAAAATATAATATTAACCCCAAGGATTGTGAAATTATCATTAGTTGTGAGGCCTTTTGTAACGTTAGTGTATAAGACTAAACATGGATACAAATGTATTTGTCATCTGATTCCATTTCACATAAAAGTTAGTGTTCCTGTTCACGTTTAAATTTATCGGAATTTGAAGCTACAACGTTTTCTCACATCTAGTTTCATTCTTTGTTAAATAATCGCAGAGTGGATTTTATCTTAATTTGACGTTGATGATTTGAAACTTTTCTTTCACTTTCTTGAGTCAGGTATACTGGCGAAGCGATCGGAGTGTACGCGAGTCACGACTGCTACCTCTGCACTGACACGAGCGTTTCGACAGAACCTCGTATGATGTTTATCTCCCCGTACACTGCGTATGCCTATCACAAATTTAGTTCGTCATTCACCAATAAATGAATATAAAACCAGTGACCGGTCTGTGACAACATTATCAGTCACAATAACAATAACAGTATCACGTTACCTGCAACACCTACCTTGCCATCTGCGTCACCACACCGATCGCACAATCTGACCTATCGGACATAATACAGCGTGGCCTGTTCATAAACTGTTTACTGTAAAATAGCATGGAGTCATAAACTAACAAACAGTTTCTCTCTTCCCCCATGTCCTGACCAGCTAACGGTTCCTGTTTGAAAGAGAATACTGTTACCGTGGTACGTTACATCACACAGTGTAAAATTACACTTACACGTCACTTACACAAACTCTCTCCCTCGCTCGCATGTACGCTCCTCTCTTTCTCTTTCCTTCCCGCTCTAGTAGTCGAAAAAAGGAAGAAGTAGCTTCAGTAGTAGGAATAACGAAATATTCTTTTTTGTTTTCATAGATAAGAAGCTTATAAACATTTCTACCTAAAAATATATTTTTTGAGCAGTTGTACTGGATTATCGCAGTACAAGGCATATAAATGCTGGTACTCAATAGTCTACACAAATTAATTAATTAAAGTAATAATAGAAACAAGAGGCGATTACTTTGTTACTCCTCAAGGTTGAATGCTACTTGTCTATTTAATGTCTTTGTGCTAGTAATGAAATGCTCTTGTGACAGTATGGGTAAAACCCCATGACGAATTTAAATGCGTCTCATTATCCGTATCAACACTTTTAACAGTGCTGTACACTCTACGTAAAAAAATCGTAAAATATAATACCAACCATTTAAAATAATTGTCTCCAAAAACCTAAGTACGTCTATATTAGGAACGTAAAAATTTATGATTGTATTGCACTTTTCTGACTACAGAAAACTAATTGTAGATAAAAAGTTTGTTAAAATTTTTACTTTTGTTAAAATTTTTATCTAAAATTAGTGTTCCGCAGTTAGAAAAGTGTAATGCACGTTGTTAATACTCAGAACAAACTCCAAGAAAGGTTTATGACTCCGTAATAAAGGACTGCGTAGTATAAATATAATTAATTATTTAATATTGTTAACAGTGTAGAAACGTCACTATAACTTGTTTGTACAAGTAGTGTGATGGCTTCCTACAACGCATTCAATCAGTATCTGCGATCTTGTTAGACCTTCAAACTGCGAGGAACAGATATTAATGGCAACACTGTGTCCTAAGGCCTATAGGTTTCTATTTGTACATTATTCATTAATTTATAATATATTTTTGTTACTAATTTGGAACTTCATTTGGTAACACTGTTCGTTAGTAAACTGCAAATTAATTAGTTTTCCAGAATTTTGTTTACGTAAGGTTTAACAGACTTACCATACACTTTTTATGACTTTTTCACTGGCAGGCTACTGCCAAATTCAACATGTTGCTGTCTTTCAAGTGCTGATCTACACGCTTATAAGATGCAGAAGGAACTACTCGTAAATAAGTAACCATTCTTCTACCATTCATTTATATTCTTCTACAACTAAATAATTTATTTCAAAAGCTGTCTATTAATTGTTTTGCGCAGTTTTAATTACTGGTAAATTTTCATCATAAACATATTTAAAACCGCCTTTAGGCCAGAATATCAGTACAGGTTTTGTTCATCCAATTTGTATAAGTTGAAATTTCCATTTTTTTGCAGAATACGCGTAGAAGGGAGTATTTTAATTTTAACTTATCTTAATTTCAATTACATTGTTTCTCAAATAAAATTCCGTTGTTTCTAAGACTGGTGTATATATAACAAAAATAAGATTATAACAATTCCACAACTCCATTACGCCACTTCTGTCACTGGCACCTTCTCCAGTACCAGAACGTGTCCATTGAAGGGCACCTGTCTACCATAGATAAATGCAGCCGCAGGCGAAACGTCTGGTGTGCTACGACCCAACAGTCAGGAAGATAATTTTACTGAAACATCTACGTGATTATTAGCGAAATAATGTGATTATGGTCTGTATGAAAGAGTGTGTGAAAGGAAAGTGGGAATAACATAGTATGCAGAGTTTTTGTATTTGTGATAACAACTGACCTTTTTTTAAGCTAACAATTGAAAAGAATTCAAACATTAAAGCATATAAGCTTATACATTCGCTTTCTCACAAGACTTATAGGGAACACATTAATTTAGAGAAAGCAACAAAAAATTTGACTAAAATTAAATACCAATACAGGAAGCCTATTTGCAGATGCATATATTTATCTGCCACAAATAATATACAATATTTTCGTCTCCACTTTTTTGTATAGTTTTTAATAATTATTCTGAGTGTGGATTCATATTATACTCAACAAGATAATTGTTTTAAAATAAAAAAATAATGATTACAGAGTGTGTAATAAATGTTGAAAGAAGAGAAACTCCCGACAAAAATAATAGACATAAATTAATAAGAATCAAAATTTATTTTGTTATTTTGAGAATTCGAGAGTCCCCCTCAAAGTCTACTTTTTTACAATTCTTAATAAATCATATTATAATAATTATTATATTAAATGAAATTGCAATAAAAATTTAATTATTGTAAAAACTTTAATCAAATGGAAAATTATTCAATACATAGTATATAGCATAGCTTTATCATTCTTTGAAACTTCAGAAAGTACATTTTTGTGTTTAAAAATAATTATTCTCTATAAAGAAATGGAGGGAAACATTTAAAATTATCTACTACATAATTACCTATAATTATAAGGTAATTATATTACATAATAATATTCTTTATTGCTGTGCATACTATTTTGTTTACCATTTTTAGAACAGAAAATTTCTTATCACACAAATGTATACTTCATAATAGAAATTACATTCTGTCTATCAATGTATTGCATACAAAAGAAGACTTAACAGAAGAGCCAAGAACTAGAAAATATTTCATAAAATCACGTTATATTAATCTGACTATATTAGCCTGATCTTACATTCATTAACAGATTTTATACATTTAGTTGGCACTACGCAATCAAAATGTTTTTTTTTACCGTGGACATATTTGATTCCTCATACTGGAAACATATTCGTAGTTCGATGATACATCTATCAGATTTGTCAAAACTATCAACTTGAAGAAATCTAACCATAATTTTCTTGTTTCTTGTTCACAACGAAAAACGTGCACAAGCGTTTCAGCTGTGTGGTTTGTCAGCAGTCATTACTCCCATTCACAAAACGAATTGCACGGTACTGGAGTAGGTACCGACAGAAGTACAGAGGAAGCAATAATGTATGTTTCTTTTTGATAAAATAAGACGGGGATTCATAGAAATCATGGCAATTAAATATTATTTCTGTGTAACTCATGGCTAGGTAGGTAGTTCTTTTCGATAAGTGTCTATGTAATAATACATAATACATAATACCAATACGTTACTTACTAACAGTATTGATTCATATTTAATAGCATGTGTGCGTGTCCGTGAGCGATTTGAGTGTGACGTTTTGTAACGTGTTTGTTTTTCTGTGGCATAACCAGAAAAACAGAAGAAAACCTACTGCATGAAATATCAAATAACAATTTATACAGCAGTAAAGTTATTTGTTTCGTACTGTTATTTGCACTCTGTGAAGCATAAATTGATATTTCTGACTCGTATTTGTAGTCTTCGTATCTGCCTACCTAATGCACAGCTAAAACTGATTGTTTAATAAGAATGCAACACAGTAGATAAGGGAACAGAGGTTAACTGTATCAGTTACATAGTGAATACAATAAAACAGTTATTTACAAGACTAACGTATCTAAGTAACGCGTAAACCACTGTGTAAATTGCGTTACTTCATGATTATTTTTTTTATTAACACAGTTTCTTATTAAGCGCGGCTAATTATTGTAAACTTGTAGTTAAAACGTTTACAGATTTTTATTACTTAAGATTTACTAATACAGTATTAACGCAATGAACCTTGTGTATAAATAATTAAGTTAATTAATTTAATTTTAATACCTCGCCAAACGAATTTCATACAAATAAATTAAAGGAAGCATGAATGATTCAAAACACTCGATATTTCAAAACGTTAACTAATCTATTTGTGTGCGTGTGTGTGTGTGTGTGTGTGTGCGCGCACGCGCAAGTAAAAGCATTTGTGTGTGTATTTAAGTATTTCTGCCGTATATATTTATTTGTTTACGTTGAGTGGACACGAATGGTAGCGAGTGGTAAGCAAATGTTTTGACTACTGATTGGTTCGAACAGGTTGAACAGTTTTACTCCCACTAACCGCCACGCACCTACCTTCCGCCGCTACCGGATGCACTTGCAATTTATAAAATTGTTCAAGTCCTGAATTTTGACTGTAATTACTTTCTTCCTTCGACTTGATTTACTTTCTATGTAGTACGTTCATCTCTGAGTTCTGGAATGACTGTTATTTTTGCGGATCTCAGGCGGTCAAACTCAACAAAATGTTTGTAATTTAGCGGTCACCATTATTGCTCATATTCATAGTACCCTATTCGTATACAAGCTGGCGCACGAACTAACTGTACCCAAAGAACAAGGACACACGTGACCCAAGTATAACATTATTAGGTTGTAATTATCAACCAAGTATCGTAATCGTCAGTATCAACCGTCTTCCTACTTCTGCACATATGCTTCCCCAGAGTAAATTTCGGATTATTGTTAAGCGCCGTTGTTGAATGTATTCAGAGTGGTAATAAGCACGATTAATTCCTCGACCATTAAGCAATAAAGTAACGAGAAGGAAAACTAACTATGTCTCTGCGTATTGTTTGCCACTGTGATTATCCAGCCACCTTCGTCTTTATCAAACGATGTGCACGCCAGACCTGCACACATTCCTTAAATATAATACAAATTATTGTCTAAAAACATCGTGATTGGAAGTAAACTACATTTTCGGATTAAAATGCTTATTATATTCATTATTATAACAACAGCAATATTAAACCATAATTAAAACTCTGACAGCTGTTTAAAAATAATTGTCATATTCATCATTAGCACTTGTGTACTACTACAGAGTAAGTGCCTCCATTATCATCACCACATGATTTCATCTGAATGTAATTTGCTCATTTCATTGCACCACAGTATTTAAACAGGCAACCAGCATTATTAAAAGGGCAGAAATGTACAATTTACGTTTTCTTGACTTTAAATCTAGCAACGTGTCGTTTTCTCGCCTAGCCAACTACCAAACTAACTGCAATTATTTTCTTATTTTCGAAAAGGATGTCTTTCATGTTGCTTATTTGTTCGTCCATTTAATTATCATCCTGGTTCTTTCTGTTATTTGAACCACATCCCTTTCCGCACTTCCTTGTGCACTCCGCCTTTCTTGTACCACTCTCCAGTGCACTGTTGATGTGTCCGATCTGACATTGCAGAAATTGTGGGAGCACGTACTGATTAACACTATATTCTTTGAAAACAATGGCAGTTTGTAACTTTTTCATAATACTTCTCATAGTTCTACAGATTTTATTTCACTGGCGTTGCATATCCATTACTTCTTACGAACTGATTATCCATTACTGATTTAACTAAATATCTCAGTTCACGGCTAGTTCGATACCCTCGGTTTTCATCTCTTAGCTGGGTGAAGCCCAATATGATATAATTTTTGTCTTTTACATAGTATTATATCATCAAGCGACTTTACAACAATTCGACAGATAATAAAACAAGTTTAATTCGAATGATGTTTAATTCAAAACTTCTCCCTAGCAATTAAGAACTGTTACAATTTGCAACAAACAATTATCACTAAAATTACTACGTTTTATGAATTCAATTAAAAGCCAATGAACAATGAAACTCATTTCATAACTCCCTTAGTACTAAATTGTCGCAGTTAACACTACTGGCGCTAAATCGAACATCGGGGCTCCCTGTTGTCTGTTTACAGTGTAGTTCAGCGTCTCTAATAAACTCGGCGCCGCCAGAACAAACTCGCTGAACTATCTGCAAACATTGTGGAATGTTAGTGATTGCTCTATTTACTATCAGTACATGTCCACTATTTACTGATATATCAACTTACCCTATTCCGTCTCAACATCATGTTTATCAATTATTGAAATTCATTTCTCACAGTTGTGTTCTACTGTTCTATTCCGTGGCACAGCTTCCGTTGTGTTGTGTTCTACTGTTCTATTCCGTGGCACAGCTTCCGTTGTGTTGTGTTCTACTGTTCTATTCCGTGGCACAGTTTCCGTTGTGTTGTGTTCTACTGTTCTATTCCGTGGCACAGCTTCCGTTGTGTTGTGTTCTACTGTTCTATTCCGTGGCACAGTTTCCGTTGTGTTGTGTTCTACTGTTCTATTCCGTGGCACAGCTTCCGTTGTGTTGTGTTCTACTGTTCTATTCCGTGGCACAGCTTCCGTTGTGTTGTGTTCTACTGTTCTATTCCGTGGCACAGTTTCCGTTGTGTTGTGTTCTACTGTTCTATTCCGTGGCACAGCTTCCGTTGTGTTGTGTTCTACTGTTCTATTCCGTGGCACAGGTTCCGTTGTGTTGTGTTCTACTGTTCTATTCCGTGGCACAGCTTCCGCTGTGTTGTGTTCTACGGTGTCGCCGTGGCACAGCTTCTTATTTACCTTCCTTGTCTCGAATTCGGCAGTTTAGGTGTGTAACCTTCAACCTCCATTAATCCGATCATTGTATTCCGTTAAAAACTACATTGGAGAACGACCCTGACGATGTTAGCAACCAACATTCCTCACATGTTACACTATGCCAGGATATCTGTGACTGGATATTTTTAAGTGTTCCCGTATTAGACCATTTTACTCACTCAAGGCTCAAATTCTCATCAGTGGCATGCGGCTTCGACAATAAAAACTTAAAGTAGACGATATATATGAATACTTTAAGGAAGATCCGCACTCCTACAGTGTGTGGGACTCGTACCCACCAAAACCACAAACCCTTTTGTTCACGGCATGGATCCACCTCGAAACTCAGCTTTCGCAATTCTTCAAGGCGATACCATTTGTTCTTCGTCTTGTGGATCTTCATCTGTTTTACACCTTCAGCGGGTTCACGTTACCTGTTTTCTGCTATTCTGTCAGCGACCATAGCAAGATTATTTTTTGCTTCCTTCTTTTGCCTAAATACCTTCTCTACGTACGCTAATCCCAGTGCAGTTCACTCTGCAGCAGCATTAGTCCAATAATATTTTCATTCGAGATCTGTCCCACTACATTTTCCAGAGTTTGCCTCTCCTCTTTCCATGCGTCACAGGTGAAAAACGTGTGGTGCACATCGTCTAGTTCCTGTTGCAGACAATGCAGTCTGGTCTGTCCACTTTTCCATCATATATATGTAAGTCCAGAACAGTCCGTTACCAGTTACCAATTGTGTTATGAAATTATTAATCTCGCCATGCTTGCGATCACTCCACTCAGCTAACTGCTTCATGAGCCTAGCGGTCCACCTTCCCTTCGTGTCACTGGTCCATCTTTCCTGCCACCGATCCATAGTATAAGCCCTGGCCTCCCTGTGTGTTTGGCCTTCCTTCTGTAAACCTGTGTCAGCTCATGTGCCAGCAGATTTATTCTAATATAATAATATTAGTAAAAATAATAATAATAATAATGTTCGTGATGGTGCAACTTGTTATGTAAGGTTTGCAAAGTAATATTAATTATTATTAGTATTACATTGTGCAGTGGTATAAGACAGGGCTCAAAAGACTTTTGTTCCTTACCTTCTTGAAAGCCCAGCTATAATTAGCCACTCTGCAGGTCCTCAGAAGCAAAACTTCTGATATCCACGTAGTATAGATCAAGATTATAATTGACACGAGTTCTAATTAGCGTCAGATATCCTGATGTCTTTTAAATATTAGTAGTCGACATAAAATACAATCAGTTTTATTGTATATACAGGCCTACTCGAGGAAGACCATGCATTTGTAAATAGCTCTATATGTCTTCTGTTAATATGTTCTGTACCAAACGAAACATTTTTCTTCTGATTAGTCAGTCTTCGAGAAGGTTGGCGGATCTGTGCCGATACATCTTGTACTGATGCAATTCTGTATAAGAGACGTTGTTCCCAATTACTCATCCTGAAAACTCAATGGAAAATGGAAACCCGATTTCTGATTTTCATCGCTAACGTCGCCACTTGTGACCCTTGTCGATTTGTGAATAATCTTTCGAGTACAGATCTAAATTGAATCAGACACAGTAAAACAATCATAAGTTTTTCATTCATTATTTTTTCATTCAAATCAATATTACGGTTCACCAATCCTCTTCCTACTATAGACGCTATTTTTTTCTCTTTGTTCTTATATTTTGAATCTTTTTCTACTTTTGTTATTAGAATTTTCTGTCCAACTGTTAAAATTTCAGTAATCCGTTACACGCAATTCTCAATAAACAATAATAATTACAAAGATTGTTGGGTTTAATAACTCGCAGTTAACTCTTACAATTCTCACCACTAGACTGCCGAAAATCGCACTTGGTTTTTACAGTCCGTCAAGTTCACCATAGACACTAAGTGTAAACTTAGTAATCTTAAAAATAAGTTATTTCGTCTGCAAGTATAAAAATGTTTTTATTGCGCACGTTCAGAGTATTATTATATATGTAATATCTATATAATAATAGTAATATCTATGTAATAAAATATGTATTATTATGTATTATCGGATACTAAAAACATAAAATATAACCGTTAATAATGCTACCCGTGTAAATATGGCAATAAATTGGCCCCTTTACTCCATAACTAGCAAACACAGTCAGGAAAAGAAATTAATAAAGCACAATGAAGTTCTGAGTTATTGTCGAGCTCTTAGGCCATGGTCTAATACTGTTGATTGAAACATACGATTCGGCTCTATCGAAATCTTTGTCAATCTTTTGCCACAGTACCGTGGAAACTGGTGAACACCGTAACACGTCAATGGTGGGGCCGAAACGTCTGTTTCAATCGACAGCATTAGACCACGGCCTAATAGCCCAGCAATGAGTGACGCCGGCCGTGAGAGCCTAAAAAGCACAATAAAAATCATTACTTCAAATGTTACTCTGATCAAGTTTGCATAATCGTCCTCATATATAAACGATTCGTCAAAAATTGTGTGCGATTACCTGAAACTCGTATCATTATGAAATCCATATGTTCGGTCTTGCTTCTGTTAGTATTATCAATTTCTCAGAATATACAGAACATAGGCCTACGACTGCCAGCATTCGAGCGACGGTTATTTTTTGGAATACTGTGAACGTAATGAACTTTCACGTTTGTGCACAGTGACTTTACTACGTTTCCACTCGTTTTACAAAATTTCAGGTTTACAAAAAGTCCAACCGTATCGTGCTCTGAAGTGTGTGGGGTATCTCTGCGTACAGAAAGAGTGTATTCACTTAATTAGGCGTAAAGTGTGAGACAGTTATACGTGTGGTGTAATTATGCAAATGGAAACAGAGAGGCCGACGTGACAGGATAGTCGACAGCTTCAGCTACCACAAGTCCGGTGTACTCTCTAACAAATAAAACTTGAATTAAATTACGACCGTTAAGATTGGTAGAAATAATTGATTAAATAAACTAACAGTCATACGGAGATACAGTGACAAAACGCAGATATGAATATATAAGGTGTGTGTGTGTTTTATATTTCCGGGTAACGTTGGGGGTGTCTGTATAATAGAGAGACTGCAGAGCGGGGGAAAGGAAATAGTTAACGTCACTCGTCCGTTTACTTATGTCGCCGTCTGTACTGGCTGGGAGAACTTGATGGAAAAGTTATTGTGACAAAGTGTATTGTATTGTATGTGTCGCTCATACCACCCACCGTATATTTTCCTGATTTGGTGTGAATTGTTCTAAGAAGTTTCCACAGGCTGGGTTCACTGGCCAGGCCACTCGTTTATTTAATGATACTTTGTCTTATCCAGTAATGACCACTAGTCAGCGCACCTGGTAGCAATAACAAACAACGTATTAGCACACACTACGCTACACTACCTGTTTTTACTCCGAAAGAAACATTCAATAGCTTATTGATCTCAATACAGCTTTTGTTGTTTGTTACTGTGGTTCTGTAACAAAAAAACTCACTTAAAATAATAAAGCTTACTTTCTGCGTGAATTGAATATTAAGTCTGTATACCAAGTAGAATCCACGTAACCGTAACATAACAATTTTTAATGAAAGCTTTCGTAAATGCCATTAATCAGTAAGCAACAAAATAATAATTTCGCTTTCGATTACTTTAATTAATATAGCTACAGAAATAATAAATATTTACTTCTTCAGTTCTCGAAAATAAACCAGGCCAACTATCCAAACTACGTTTGGCTTCAAACTTATTTTATATTCTCACAAAATCTGACCCTCAGACTGACAAATAATTATTCTTTATACTTCAATATACTGGTCACCTTCTTTCGTACTATTGACGAATAAATAAATAATACATGTTCAAGAATTGGTAACTATTGTGACTAAGGTTTTTCGCAATTCAGTATCGAACAAAAGTTTTCCGTCGAACAGAAGCTATGTAGTCTATAGCCTAACAGAAAATATGTATTGTATGAATTTGCTACACTATATATTCCGACAAAACTGCTAAACATGGTTCTCAGAGATGTGTGATAAACATATTAATTACTTAGAAAATAATATAGCATAGTACTTACACATATTTTTACTTATTTTCAGGTATTCATTATTTCTAGTAGTTGTATAAATTCAATAAAATATATTTAGATGTATGGAATAATACTTATACATATGTTAGATATTAACATTTTGTAATTGCTGTTCCATTTTCCATAACAAATTTTAATAGTTATTGTGAAAATCTCTGGGCTTATTCGCCGTGACCTATCGTTGTTATACGGAATAAAACACGTTCCATGACAAACACGTAACACGCCACGTCGTGGAAACACATCCCATGGAAATAACTCAACATAGAAATGAGTAATTATAGTAGAATCAGATAACCTTAATAATTTCTTAATAAGAATTCACTGAAAATTTATTTTCAAACACGCAATATTCTAACTACTACATATTAGTTAACCAGCGTTTTAATCAACAATACATTGTACTAGCAACGAATTAGTGGTATACACTTTACATGCAGTTTTTATTCTGCTAGAATTATTGCGTGAACTCGGTTGGTGGTAACATCGTTTGTGACTTTGCAAACATCTTTCCAGTCATCTTACAGCTGTAGTAGTAAGTTTTGCACATAGTGAAAGCTACAACATATTACATAATGAATGATAGTTCGTATGAAACTATTTTACGAGCGTACGACGTGTGACAGAAATATAAAATTGCCGATACAATTCACTAATATCGAAAGCTGATAAAAGATAAAACATATAATTCATATAATTCCTTTATGTGTTCAACCTATTTAATTTAATGATTCGCTGTTAATTGTCAATACAATACGTATATGCTGTTTAATAGTTAGAAATTATTATCAGAATCGTAAGGGTATCCCCTAACCCAACAACAATGCGTCATTGTAGTAGTTAGTTACGGTAATGACAAAGGTGATGACCGCCTACAGCCTGTGGTCGGTTTAATTCAATAGAACACTTGTTATGACCTCAACGCTGAGGGTCAGAGGATATGTTTACACCTGCGGAACTAGACTCTATGCTAGTTTCTCACAGATATGACAGAAAACATGAGAAAATACTCTGACATTAAGCACCACGAACATAACATAGCTTACAAGATTCTTGGCCGTCATTAAATCGTACCTAGTCAGGCGTTATTTTGCACACCACAAGGCGCAATATTTAAATAGGATTTTATAAAATTATTATCATATATTTATCATAATAATAAAAAGTAATACACTAGAGACGTATACTTTCTGTAAGTTTAATTTCCACAACATTACACATTAACAATTTTAAATTTCGATTACGTATACATATACATTAACAAATGTTTTTTTGGAAAGAACTATTTGTAAAAGTTGGGCCAAAAGTAGATGTACCGTATACAGTACATTTTTGATGTGCTCATGGTAATAAATAATGATATTCAAGTATTACATGATGGATTGTTTATTATTATTCATAACATATAAATTGATTTTATTTACGTTTCGTGGATGGTTCTTCCCAGTTATCGGCACTACGACAGCACTCAGTTGTTTAGTTGTTTAACCTCTTAAGTTGTCTATTGTCCTCCATCAACGTTACAACATGCACCCACCTATGCGAAACGTATTGTCATTTGGTTACGCATGATTTCACAGAATTGGAATAGGCCATCTGGGTCGTCCTCCAAAAATCTTTGAAGGTACTGCTTTAAATTAAGTTTATGCATTCAGCGTCACAATAACGTTCTCGGAAAGGATACTTCCTGAACTGCACCGTTTGTAGACTTTTTTGGTCACTTAACAAACGTTATAATGACTCTCATCTAATTATTCTCTGTCATAGACTTTCTAGGACGTCCAGATTTGATACGGTAGCCACTGAACCCATTTCCATCAAATCTGTCTCTCAGGCGTGTTGGTGGAGGAGTATAAAACGCTTCTCCCTTGCTGTGCGCACGGACTCAGCATTTTCAGTTTTCCCAATATTTCTTCAAAATCCACTTTCTTTGTTCTTGACTTACGTTGTCCGCTATCATTCACAATACCTGTAAATAAAAAACAATAATTACTGCATTACTCTGTACCTAGTTTAGACTTACCCGGGTATAAATGAAAGAAAATTTCATATATCAGTCATTAAAAAACCTTTTTCACAAAATATGTCTATTTTCAGCAGTAGTAAAGAAGCGATATAAACTAAAAATACATATCTGAATCATCAATAAATAAAATGTGCTAAACTTTTACTAAATCCTTTATAATTGTATAGTTTTATACTGCACTCAATGTTTATAGTAGTGTAGTAGTGTACACTAAGCATTTGTACTTCACTTTTTGATACAAGAAAATATTTAGGCCTACTTAATGGCGTTTTTTTTATTTCATTTTAAAAATATCTTAAAAGGGATTTAATATGACACCAATCGAATTGTGAAGGTAAGCTTTCACGGCCGGTTTTTACACTGTCACAATTTTCCGGGCTGTTAGGAAATTCTATAACGGACTCATGACGGACATCTTGAGTGGCGCAAACATAGTATTTGTGACGGACATCTTCACATATCACAGAAACTCGTGAACAAGTACGAACAATATAATACAATCTTTGTTCGTATTGTTCGCGAGTGTTTGCGACCGGTGTTGCCGCGCCACTGAAGATGTTCGTCACGGGTGCGGGCGAAACGTCTGGCAGTAAATATAGACAATCTGGACCGCGGCTTAACAGCCAGAAAATCGTGACGATATTACACTAATTATTTGTGTGTATTTTTAAGATGATGATAATAGTGTTAAACTTCTCGATCAAATTCACGGTATTACAGCGCTGATTAGACATACTGTGTTAGTTAAATTATTCATACTGTCTTGTGTTATTTACATACGCCTACATAGAACAGACTCGCAGTCCACTTATGTATACTTGAGCGTTTCCTTGTAGTATCGCAGCCCATCCCTTTACACCAAAACCACCCACGTGCACACCGAATCTCCAGACTAATTGTGACAAACAACACGTTCTTAAAAGTGAAATCGAATGAATAACTTCAGTCTGATGACTATGTTGTCACATTAAAAAACGGTTTTTTAAAATTAGTGATTAAAAATTGGATTGGGTAGGGTGAACGTAAAAGATTGGTGTTGCGTAAAATTTAGCCAAATAATTATAAATTCTAAATAATTCGTATAACTAAAAATATACAAAATCCAATAGTTCTTAGTACTAATTTATATTTTTATTCTGAAAAATGAAATCGTGAGTTAACAAATACGTCTTTTGGTGCAACATCCTTGAGCTACTACTTCAGAATTGAAACATTGTAGGTATATTTGACGCGTATTATAGTCATAGAAAACAAAGACGTCACTAGTACTGAAGACCTTAGAGATACCCGTAAGTTTCTGTAATATGGAAATATCGTGCCTGACTTCCAGTTACAGAAAATGTACAGATTGTTCATATATTTTAATTGTCTATATATCGCACGTATTCCGTTTAAGTAAAGTTAACTGACCGTGACAATAACTCTTACACTTAATACACATTTCTGTATTTTTATTTTTGCTATTAATCGGTAATAGTGTAGTGATTAATAACCACAACCATACGTAAGTCTGATCATTCAATGCTCAGAACAGATGTAGTGTTTCAGATATGCTTCCTGGATGCCCAAGTCTGTGCGTAAGTGTTAAAAGTGCATTTTTACTATATTTTATTCGACCATAAGTCGTGTTTATTGGAATTCATTAGCTTATTTGGAGCACAACGTTTACACCGGACTAAACAAAATACACACGCATGCGTTCAACATACATGGTAAGTGATACATGGCTGTAAATGGCTGTACATATTTACCAGTCGTGTAGAAACTAACGTTTAATATATGTCAATATATGAAGAACGATATACATTTGAAAGTTTATGTATAATGTAATGAACCGTAGGTGGAAAACGAGGTCTGCTTGTTAGGCTCGCGTCGGGCAATAAAATATGAATAATGGCTGTTTTACGTGGGTTATCAGGTGTCGTTGATTAAAGGAAACAGTGTGTCACTGCAGCAGTTTCCTTTGCCATAAAATATCTACTAGACCTAAGATAACAAGTTTTTTATTGCGTAATAAATACCTTAAACAGGATATGATTCAGGATTTCTTTGGACTTGTTTGAGAAAGGTTTGTGTAATTTTTGTATTAATTTAGAGGAAAATTGAAGAGCTGTTTATAATTTTTAATGTAGTAATATTAGCTTCCTGCAACAACGGTGCTGGAGGTTTCTAGTGGTTTTATAGTCGTCATTCAAACCCTTTTAAAACCTTCAACGAAGTGTAGAAATTCATCTTGAATAACAACGCGTTGTAGACGACGGTAGTTTTATTTCCAGTCAACTTTGTACAGTCGGGCGGACAAAGCACGGCCAACAACATCATGTGTGGTCAGTTATTGATTTTAAACGACAAGTAATTAATTGTACGTGCGTTTGCCGAGTACGGGTGTACACACATTAGGCCTACACGAGAATTTTGCTATTCCCAGACGCGGACGAATGAGAATCCGCAGGGTAAAGGAGATAAGACAAACCAAGGCAGACTTTTATAGCTAATTTGTAATCAACAGAATTCGGCTATTTAACTATGCCAAAAATGTCACAAAACTTTATTACAGTTAAAATAAAAAGAAGTAAAAGGCCCATGAATAACTCTGTAGGCCTATATAGCGTTACCCACATTACGACGCGCCAGAAATATCGAGGTTTCTGCCCCGAAATTTGTCGCCTTTCTGGATTTGTGAGACAAATTTACTTTTGCAAGACTGAATTTATTTTCCAATTTGGACCACTGAATACTGGATCTGTTACGTTCCGTCTGCAGACGGCTGTCTTTCAGCTTAATTGATTTTGAAAAAATAAGCTTTTCACTGGGTAAATAAATTACTATTGTAAAATATCTTGGTGTTAGCCCCAATACTTAATTGAGATATGTCATTAATAACAATACAGAAAGTGTAAGTTACCATAACAATACAAATTAAAATCTTTTACAACTACAGGAAAAGTTCACCTTCTCTGTTATATATACAGGATGACATACTTCAGGAATGTGTTTTACAGGCTGAATAAAAAAAAAAATTATACAAACATAGGTCCGAAAACGCTTCGTTTTCCATTTATGACTAGTGACAAAATGTACATTGATTTCTGGTACAAGGCAACAATTAAGCCTTCCTGAATTTCTTTGAACTTAAATTAAGGGGATAAATTTGATCGTCCCATATCACTTTTTACATGAAAATTGAAAAAAGAGGGTCCCAGAACTGTTTCTTGGGTAATTTTATAGAAATGTTTCGTAAATCTCAAAAACTGGTGTCCACAAACAAACTTTTTTGGGTTTGATGTGAATTTACTTGTTTAAATTGCCAATAATTAAGAATAAATTTGTAATAAAATTTATAAAATATTTAATTGTGAGAAATTTTATGTATGTAAAGTCAATAAACTTTATGTATGTAATGAGCTTTACAAAAAATGTAAGAAATTTCTTCTTCCGGTACATACTGCAAACCATTTATTTATTTCTTAACAAGAACAATTTAATCAGTTTATGAAAAACATTAATTTAAGTTAATACCGTATTGATAGAATAACTTAACTTGATAGAAAAACAAAAAGTAACTTCAATAATATTAACTTAATTTTTTAATAAAGTGTATAAATAAACTATAGCTGGCAATGTTGTACTGTTCAGACTGAAAATTGAATTCAGATCAGGAAACAGCTGTTTAACAATTCATTTATAATAAAGTAGCTTAATTATTAGTCATAACTAACTGTGGGTTCTTATAGTGTGTTCTTTGAAACTTTGCATGCGAGATGTGTTCGAGATGCCATTGCAATTTTCAAATCATGAGCGTGCAGATATTGTTTTCTGGTATGGTTTTAGTAACGGAAATTCCCGGGCTACAAAACGTGAATACCAACGAAGATTTCCAAACAGAAGAGTACCTCATCACAAATCATTTTCCCTGATCTTTCGTAAGTTGCAAACTAACGGGTAGTTTCCAACTTGTCCTATTGAACGCTTTTAGAACAGCGTTTAGCTGATTATGAAAATATCATCAAACGATATAGCGCATTCCTCAACGCAGCACTAGAAAGATTTCACACCGAACATGCACACCTCCTATTAAAGTCTGGAGAACACTAAAGAAAGAGAAATGTTATCCTTATAATTTCCATACCGTTTAACATTTTCAACCAGGTGATTGTTAGAACCAGAAACGGAACGCAAAATCTGAAGAATAGTCACAGGTGGACAACTGAAAATCCAAATGAAATAAAAGAGTCAAACTTTCAAAACTGATTATCGTTAACTGTATGGTGCGGTATAATTGGGGGCCAGTTAATTATACCATTTATTATGCACAATCGCCTTACTTTACAATGATGTTTTACAGAGTGAGTTTCCAATCCTGTTTATTTGGAAACAACGGTTATATTACCCCTTCCACTTAATTATTATTTATTATTCAGTTAGTCCATTTATTATTCACAATCGCCTTACTGGTGTTGCGTACAATGATGTTTTACAGAATGAGTTTACAATCCTGTTTATTTGGAAACAACGGTTATATTAACCCTTCCACTTTAAATTAAGGATATTGTCTGAAGATTGTTTAAAACAACTTCTTACATTCAAAAACTTACGTTAATAGTTCCGTCAGTGACTTACTTTTTTGTCGTTACGACGCGTTTCAAGACGTATGTCTCATCATCAGGTGTTTCACTCGATAGGTGAAGTCGTCAATACATTAAAATAAAATATATAAACGAAAACATAAAAACACAAACGTGAAAGGATCATATACGGCCGGTGCGCACCGCGTTGAAGTCGAGCCCGCACTGTTGTTATTACTGTAATCACTTAACAATTTTATAATTGGGCTGTAACTTTATGTCTTTTATTTTGTTAATGAATTCAATATTATTTTTTACGCTACAATTATTTTTTAGATTTATACTATTTTTTAAAATTCTGTCTGCCAAAAATCCATAAGCCCAATGTTCCTATCAGGCCTCTTGTTAACTTTACTACTGCCCCAAATTACAAAATCAGCAAGGTAAGTACTTAACAATACCAATGGACGCCAGTGATTTAAATGAAGAACTAACGACAATTAAGCACATAGCTATAGCTAATGGATATAAGGCGGTAATGATAGATAACCTAATCAGGCAACATCGAAAGAGAAAGGAAAAGAACGGTACGCCCCGTAAAAATCTAGATAATACAAGGTATATATATCATGTGAATATGGCAACACCTTACCAAAAATATTAAATAATGTGTTCAATAGGTCAAATATTAAAATGACGTTCCGCACTTCTAATACAATTGGAAAAATACTTAGATCGAAACAATCCACACCATTAGAAGATAAGACAGGAGTATACAAGATTTCATGTAGCGACTGTAATAGCTATTATATCGCACAAACTGGTAGATCTTTTGGCAAGCGTTTCAAAGAACATCTCTCCAAACAAAATAGTAAAAAACTATGTTCCAGTTTTGCTCGCCATTTAGTCGATAACAATCATAATTACACGAACTTCAAGACCAACTTTAGACCCCTGCATGTATGTAAGAAAGCCAGATACATGAACGCTGCTGAAGAATTTGAAATATATAAGGCACAAAAAATTCTCAATAAAATTAAAGGTAGTGATATAAATAATAGTAAGAATATCCCTGAGTTCCTATTAAATGATCACCTGCAGTTCCAATCAAACTCACTGTATGACGTAGTTATTAGTATCCAAGATAAGATTGAAAACACACGGCCTACTGAGTAAATAACGTACAGTAATAACAACAGTGCGGGCTCGACTTCAACGCGGTGCGCACCGGCCGTATATGTTCCGTTCACGTTTGTGTTTTTATGTGTTCGTTTATTTATTTTATTTTAATGTATTGACGACCTCACCTATCGAGTGAAACACGTGATGATGAGACATACGTCTTGAAACACGTCGCAACGACAAAAAAGTAAGTCACTGACGGAACTATTAACGTAAGTTTTTGAATATAATATCAAGTGACTTGGATACTTGTGAAAAATGAATCTTAAACTTCTTACAGTACATTGTTTTTAATGTAAAATCCTGCAACACATAGTTCCGAATCAAAATCAACTAACTGCTAGTTTGTCTGTGCAAAGACGTCGGTTCAAACCGTAGAGATGTTAAACTAGATGAGTCATGAATACTCTGTAAACGGATGTGTTCGAGAAAAACATAAAGGTAGATTAACAGGGTCTGCCTTCGTTTTACAGCGCGTGCATCATTGTTCTTTTAAGGATGCAAAAACGTAAATACGTATTAAGGAAAATTTATCATTATATTATTAATTTATAAATAGTCTAATTCTATTTATTTCTACAATTATTTATAAGCCTTTAACAACCGCAACTGTATTAAAAATATATCTACTTTAAGTGATGCTGAAATTTAATGAAATTTTCAGTAGCTCGGAGAAGGATCGATCCTCCTGATCCCCCCCTAACTACAAGACTGTGTGCGCCCTCGTAACAGTGTGTCCCGTTTTTGGATTGAGCCCTGCGTCGAATTTCGTTATTTTCCTCCAAAAGTTTACGCCAACGTTTCTGCACATGAAATGGTATTTAACGTAATTTTAAGTAGTTACTTAACTAAAAGTAAATTGATTACCCTGAGTTATTTATATTACATACTATGTATATGATAATTATATTTCAATAAATTGGCATGTGTATGTACATTTCCTATACTAAAATTATGGAAATAATTAAAGTTTTTTTAATACATAGCATACAGAACCAAAAAATGTAGATTAGTTCATTTTGCAAGTTCAAATTTGTTATTCTTAATTCTAAATTTGAAGTCAAGGTAGTGTCGAGGGTACGCGCTGCCAGTATGTATTATGTATTTTATTTACATCAAATATATTGAAAATAATACTATGCACAGGTAATCAAATATTTGTAACTCTTGTCGTTGACGGAATAGTGTCAGAATTTCACATTGGATTGCTTAATACGCTTTAATGTGCATATTTTAATTTACAAGGATTGCGAGTTTACAGAACTTTTAGACTTTGCCACATCACCAAACCATTTCCGTTCCTCACAATGACCTGCCACAGTCATTATGTAGTCAATGAGGATTTACACGTACGCAGCCGAACCTACGTTAGGGGCTGCAAAGTAAATCAATTACGCAGAAGTACAGATAATATTATTTTGAGCAGTAGATCGGCTTTAGTCGGTTTTATCAATTCATTGGGTCAGATCTAGTTATAATTTCGAAATTCCAAGTCACCTCACGGTGATCATTCTGATTTACATAGTTAAACCGGTTCGAATGCACATTAAAGCCCGGAGTCACGTATCGCATGCGATAGTGAATGACGGTCCACGGTTCGCGCTTTGTTTTCCCTAATGCACATTTACATTTACACGACACGTGCATACGCGTGTGGAGAAATCGTAAAGCAACACTTAATGCCGTATTAACGTAATTAATAAGAAAAACATTAGAATTGTTGTCACCTGTGTGGGTGCAGTAATGTAGACTTCACCGGACACACATGCAGCGGCAGTTTCCACTTACCTCTGTCAAACAACTCCAGTCTTTCTAACGGTTGTTTTAAACTGATTAAGATTTGAGTACGCACGGCTGCTTGTTTATTCGTCTCCTTAAATACTACGGGCAGATTACAACAAGAACAGGTAAATACTTTCGAACGTCTTTTTAAATTCCCGATTCTTATCACATCTTTTGATCACTTGAATACTAAGTAAAATCATATGTCCAATATTAGGTCTTACAAAAAAAGTTTTGTTCTATTCGAATGGAGACTATAACTTGAAAATAAATAATTTGTAATTGGTATAAAGAAATTAACATACTAGTTTCTAATAACGTATAATAATAGCCCTATTTCACACAATAAAAATTGAATATGCTTTAAAATTAACGAACATTGTACGGGAATATGCGAGTTACCCAAATTTAACCTACTCGACATTGAATATTCAGATAGTTAGATATGTATAATATTTATTAACATTAACAATTGTTTAATACTTAGAAGCAACAGCGCGAATGTGGAGTATAAGGTACCGTGGTGTGGTTGTAGACAGCAACTTTGGAAATAATAATTTACTATCTAATACTCAGAATTTTGAAGAAGCCACTACGCTGCATATAAAGGTTTCTTTACTATTATTGCTGTTATTATTGTTATTAGTAATAATATTAAAAGAGGCATTTTTATCATTGCTGTTGTTGTTTTTAAGTTTGGGTGCTTGGTAACTAAAGCCTTTAACCCAACGACGTCGACCAGTAGTATTGCTCCTTGGTCACGGTTGTTTCTCGCATATATAAAAACTTAAAAATTAAAATGGAAATTAGTACACAATTAAACACACATAATCTTGTCAAAGTCGAAATAGTAAACTTAGCGGCAGCTTAAAGTAGTTTAAAGTGGCGTGATTGTCTTCGGCTGGCTCTCGTTTATACCTGTTTAGGTCATCTCTTCTCTTTTATTTAATGAAATCTTTATCTATCTAATCTAATCTTCTCATTTTTTATTTTGTATCGGCCATCTAAGGACCACATGCCAATGTCAATTCTTTATTCTTTGTTCTTTTCTTTTTCTCCAATATTCTTTCATATTTTCACTGCTAATCTTCTCTTTTATTTTATCTAATTTTTATTAACTAACTCCCTATTTCATCACGATACCGATGTTCTGAATGGACAACAGCCGCTGTGAAGCCTGACCACGGTCCTCACGCCATCTTTTCGACATATAACGCTGTTACATGAGACTGTTGTATGAGTTCTGGCGTTCGCGTTTTTATGAGCACTGGGAAGTGCTCGCTACCATGAAGGTCTGGGAGCACTCTCCATGACAAACGTGAAGACACGGGCTACAGATCAAAATATGGATAGCCGAGAAAATGCTATTTCTACATTAAAATGAGCGCTTGCACCTGTGTTTAAAAAGACAACCGTGTTGTGCAACAACAAACCTTCAGTTTTTATTCCACGAAGTTTATTCTTTGTCAACATCAAGTGGGACCTGAGCCCTGAAGTCTCCCACCAGAACTACTAAAAATGGTAGCTGCTCAACCAGCTCTTGTAGATATTCTGCTCGCCAAGTGGAATCTGGTAAATACATGCAGCATATTGTCATCTTCAGTGGCTGTAACAAACTGATAGGTACTGCTTACAAAGTCGTAGCGAGCGGGATACGTCTTGCAGGCAAAGAAATATAGCAGCGCCTCCTATACTTCTGATGTTTAGTGTAACATCACATCGGAAGGACTCATATCCCTTCATCCTAAAGAGCGCTTCTGGTATCAGATGTGTTTCCTGCAGGCACACACAAATCGGTGTATCAGTAGCATCTTCAGTTCGCAATAACGTGAAGTGCAACTATTTATGCTCCACTAAAGTCTTCATGCTGGGTGTTGAAGAATTAGTTTCTACGGACTGTGCTTATTTTCTTAGTGTCCCTTTTGGCCAACCTTTTTTTTCTTCCCCAGCCTTCAGTGGGTTTGAGATCACTGTCGCCGGCAATGGAGGTTTAGCTCTGATCCAGAGCTCATTTCTTGGTCATCAGGTACATTTCTTGCCTCGTTTTCATTTTTGAGTCCTACCTGTGTATTTGGGAGGACAGCGCAAGACTCTCTCGGCGTCTCCCGTCGTTTCCACCTACATCATGTCCATGTCAGCCGCACTGCCAAACTTCTTACGTACTTTAGTACAGCACTTCTCAATAAATCGTATCACCGCAGGTAGTATCTGTTTTACAATAGAAGCAGTTGATACTGTAGATTTTACAGTATGTGCATGCATAACCTGTTTTGCCGTCGTTGTGTAGACACACAGATTTCATCGCTTTGAGGTATCTGACTTTTCGCAGGGTTCTTATTCCTGAATACTTATCATTGTTTGTAAATAGTACAAATGTGTAGTCTAGCTGAGTGTTACTGTAACTGACACACTCCTTGGGCCAAGGGCAAGACTCATCGAGCCACCATGCGAGCTCCTGTTAGAAGCATGTTTTTAACCGGGCACATCTTGATGCAGTATGTGCAACGCAAGCACTGAAAACACGGCATTGTTGAGGGATAAAGGCTGACTCACACATTTATTAGTATTACTATTATTATTATTTTCCCCAGGGTCTCACACCTTATAAGTAAGGGAGTGGCAAACCTGGAGAACCCGAGCCTAGCTCTACTTTGTCAACTTGCCTTGGGCTCCCTATCAGACTTTCTTGATCAAACTCTTGTTTTTCCTGATCCTGCGCTGTTAGAGTAGTCGACAGTTAAGTATCTCTATTTTTTCTTTCTTATTGCCTTCAACTTATTATTAAATGGCAATGGGTAAAACAGTCTGTGTTTTACATTTCAGGTGGCAGTCCATTTGACCTGGAAAATCTGCCCTCTTCGGAAGTTGGCCCCATAGATTCTGGGGCTATTGCTTGTTTCCTATTTTAACGTTTCAGGGTGTAATTTGTCTACTTTAGAGTTTAACTCTAGCCAGAATTGTAATTTGGCAGAGTCAGACATTGAAGATAAAACCTCAAATGTAAGCAGCAAAGAGATGGTGATAAACAAGAGGTTGAGGAGGCAGAAAGAAAGGTTGACAGTAGGCTGCAGAAATGTAAATCTGCTTTTGTAAAGACGATGGGTGCCGTCTCCAGACAACAGAATGTCACTATGGACGTCGAGAGAGTGCTTCAGTCACTAGAAGAGTCTATAAAGGTTATAGAGATTAAGTAAACTATCCGTAGAAAATCTGTGCAGAATCTCCGGGAGAATAGTCTGAAGCACATGGACCGAACTTGTACGTCAAACGTGCGGGCTATGAGCTTTTAAAAAGATCCTGATACTATCCCGAAATAATATAAAATCTCACGGGAGGAAAAGAGAGAAAGGGATAGTTCTCCTCCAACTGAGTGGACTGCTGTCCGACATAAGATGAACGCCAGAAAAAAGTTTCACATTTTGATAGCAGGCCATGAAAATCCTGCCCAAAAGAAGAAGGTAAAAAAGAAAAAGAAAAACAGGACACGTTCAGATGCTGTTTTGCTATGGTCAGGAGAGTGAAAATCTTATGTATAGGTATTGTACGCCGGAAAGTGAAACCAGAGAACTTGAACACTGAGGTTCGGTCAATTCGGTGGACAAGGACGGGTGACATCTTGCTGGAGCTTGGAAGCAAAAACCGAGAAGGAGAATCTTTGAGTGACATTCTAC